>CM056049.1:670187272-670857272 GCA_029574335.1 Rana kukunoris
CATATACATTGTCAGACTAAATTCTGACCATCCAAAATGCAGTGACGTAAAACTCTACGATGAGCCAAGAAAAATTAAGTTCAATTCTTCTGAGCATGCGCCGACTTGATTCTGAGCATGCATGTGTTTTTCTCCGTCGGAGTTCCACACAGATGATCCAAATTTCCCATAGGATTTTTTTCCATCAGAAAAAAATAAAACATGTTCTATTTCCAAACTCCGATGGGCCCCACACACGAAAGGAATTTCTGATGAAAAAATTCCATCAGTCTTTTTTCATCAGAAATTCCTTTTTTTTTTTCACATCAGTCTAGACCCAAGGTACCGCCCGAATGACCAGCTCACGGATCTTTCCGCCCTTCGCTTATCATTGTAGTCATAGCATCATTTATGGTTCTCTTTATCTTCATTCTATTTCCATTACTTTTTTTTTTTTTTCTTCCATACCGGTTTTGATTTAACATGTGGATTTTCCCCCCAGTCCCCCCCCCCCTCTTCTACCGCCCTCCATCTCGTGATTCCGCTATCTCTCCCACCCAAGTGTACCCCCTATGCTTAAATCAATTTCCTTCTCACTATTTAAGGTACTCTCAGGCCTCGTACACACGAGGGGATATGTCCGCTGAAAACGGTCCGATGGACCGTTTCAGCAGACATCTCCGCTCGTGTGTATGGGCTAGCGGACAGATTTCTCCACCCGACAGATTTCAAAGCATGCTTTGAAATCCATCCGGTGGAATCTGTCCGCCCGACATGTCTGCTGGTTAGTACACTTACCAGCAGACATGTCGTCCCCCACCGCCGCCGCGCCGCCGCCGAATGGATTCGGCGCATGCGCGGAAGTGTTTTACTTCCTGGTGCGGTGACGTGGCGGTGACGCGGCGGCGTCAACGTCACCGCCGCGTCACCGCGCCGTCCGGAGGCGGGGAATTTGATCCGATGGTGTGTACACGCCATCGGATCAAACTCCCGATCGGACATATCCGATGGAAATGGTCCGCGGACCGTTTTCATCGGATATGTCCGATCGTGTGTATGGGGCCTAAGATTTTCTGCATAAATTCTCTCCATGGTCCCCACTTCTTGCGTGTATCCTCGCTGTCTTCCACCCCTCCAGGTTTCAGCTCCTCCCTCCTATAGGTTTCCTCCACTGAGTCAATCCACTCCCATATTTGTGGGCTGTTCTTATCCCTCCATTTTTTCGGAATTAACCGTTTTGCTGCATTGAGGAGGTGGGGTACCAAGGACTTTTTATAATCTTTTAAGGGCACCACTCCTCCATGGAAAAGGACTTCCCAGGGATCTTCTTTAATCTCTTTTTTAGTAATATCCTTAATTAGTGAGAGAATACTATTCCAAAAGCTTTTAATTTTGGGACATTTCCACCAAAGGTGGGCCATTGTCCCCATTGTTGGACAGCCTCTCCAGCACTCTCCTGTCTCCCCTTCTTTAAATTTACTGGTTTTGTCTGGGGTGGAGTACCATCCCGTAATAAGTTTGAAATTCATCTCGGCCGTTCTTACGTCTATTGCTGAAGAGTGGGTTAGATTCATTATTCTTTCTACTGTCGTTTTCCCCCTGGTGACTTCAAGTTCCCTTTCCCATTTCAGGATATACCTAGGCGTCCCCAGCTCTTCCGCCCTCATCAGGATTTTATATAATTTTGAAATATTTCCTTTTGAGCTTTCCACCAGGCTTAGTTGTTCCAAGGGTGTATAGTCCTTCTGTTCCCGGATGGGGCCTGGTAGGCTCCTGATGAAGGAGGATAGCTGTCTGTATCGCCAATCATTCCACCCTGTGCATTTACTCTTAGCTTTAATTTCGTGAAGTGTCATTATTTTACCTTGCTGTATTATATCTTTTACCTGAATCCGATTTTTAATCCAGTTCCCACCCTCCCCTTTTAACCCTGGTGAAAAAAAGACATTGTCTTTTAAGTCAATGAGTGGTAAGTTATAAACTGACCCTAACTGTTTATGTGTTCTATCCCATATCCTTAATGCTGTCCGTGTCATTTCATGAGTGGTTGTGTGCAGAGCTTTTTTTTCTCATAAAATAGGTGCAGGAACTCAACCACGACCCCGTTCAGATTTCACAAACAGTAGAAGGGTCTTAAAGGGGCATTAAATACCATAATTGCATTACATACAGAGTGCAGAGTTCAGGGGGGTTACACAAAGTGCAGAGCTGTCACTTGTAAACACAGAAACCAGACTTCTGTGTTTACAAGTGATTGTGGTGAGCAGGCACCAAAGGGACTGAGCCAAAGGTGGTGGAACTGAGTTCCCCCGAGTTCCCCCTGAAAAAAAGCCCTGGTTGTGTGTAACTTTCTATACTGTGGTGGATTCCAAATAATTCTACCTAATTGTGTATTTGCAAGTGCACACTTGATCTGAACCCATCTTTTATCGTGCTTTTCTTTGGCCCACTCTATTATACGGGATATTATTGAAGCGGTGTAGTATTTTCTAATGTCCGGCACTCCTAAACCCCCCAGTTTTTTTCCCTGTTTTAAGACCTGGAGAGATATCCTGTGTTTTTTTTATTCCATATGAAATTTAGTAGGAGGGAATTGAGTATTCTAAAATAACCTTGGGGTACGTAAATTGGGACCATCTGGAACCTATACAGGATTTTCGGGGATTAATATCATTTTTACTAAATTTACCCTACCAAACCAGGAGATCGGTCGAATCTTTATTTTTCTGATTTCGCCTTTTATTTCCTCTAGTAGGGGGATATAATTTGATCTATATATGTTTTTTAAGGATTTTGCTAGCTTTATTCCCAGGCATTTGATCTCTTTCTGCCAGGTAAAGTTGTATTCCTTTTTAAGAAATCCCACTTCGTCTTTATTGATGTTTACATTAAAAATTTCTGTCTTGGCCGTATTCATCTTGAAATTAGAAATTTCTCCGTATTGTTTAATTTTCGCTATTAAATGGGGGAGCGTGAATCTTGGATTTCTCACGAAGAATAACACATCGTCGGCAAAGGCCGACAATATGTGTTCTTCATCTCCTGCACTGACCCCTTTAATATTAGAGTCGTTCCGTATCATAGCAAGAAGAGGCTCGAGCGATAGCACAAAGAGGAGGGGGGACAGAGGGCAACCCTGCCTAGTCCCATTTCCCATCTCAAAAGATGACGATAGGGATCCATTGATCTTAATTCTTGCTCGTGGATGCCGGTATAATGTTTGAATTCTCTCTCTCATCGTTGGGCCTATCCCTGCATTTTCCAGTGTTTGCATCATGAACCCCCAGTCCACCCTATCGAACGCTTTCTCAGCATCTACTGAGAGGAGTAGACTGGGGGTTCGGTTTTCTTTAATTTGCTCTATAATTAGGAGGGCTCTGGTTCCATTGTCCTTGCCCTCCCTACCTGAGATGAATCCCACCTGGTCGGGATGAATAAGGACCGTCATTGTCTCCTTCATACGATCTGCCAGAATTTTAGCATATATCTTTATATCGACATTCAACAATGAGATTGGTCTAAACCCTGAGCATAACGTGTTGTCTTTCCCCTCTTTTTCTATAACCGTGATATTTGCCATGGCAGCCTGTCTACTCAGCTCATAGTCGCTCCCTAGTCCATTGTAATACTGGCAGAGTCGTGGTATTAATATGGTTCCAAACTTTTGTATATATCTAATCGTAAAGCCATCAGGGCCGGGACTTTTCCCTTTGGTGGAGTTTTTTAAGATTTTCCTTATTTCCTCCTCAGTTATGGGCTGGTCTAGATTTTCAGCTACCTCGTTATCTATTCTGGGGAGTTTACCTTTTCTCAATACCTCCTCCATATTAGCTTCTTTCTCACCCGGTTTCCAGTTTTTTTGTTTTACATTATATAGGCCCTCGTAATAGCTTCTAAACTCTTCTGCAATGTCACTGGTTTTATAAGCTAGGTCCCCATTCTTTTTCCTTCTTTTTTCTATATAGTTCCTGCCTTTTTTTTTTTTTTACCATTCTGGCCAGGGATTTACCAGGTTTGTCTCCCCAGATATATCTCTCTCTTTCGATAATATTTAGTTCTTTCTTGATCTCTTGTTCTATGAGCGCTCTGTACTCGTCCCTTTTAAATTTTACTTTGTGCCATGTTTCTATTTTTTGTCCTTTATTTTTATGATCTTGTTCTAGTAATGAGATTTCTTTCACTAATTCCTTTAACTCTTTTGTTTTTTCTTTCTTTTTCCTGGCCCCCTCCATAATAAATATTCCTCTTATATAGGCCTTGTGGGCTTCCCACAGTGAGGCCCTAGAGATCCCCTCCGTGTCGTTTTCTCTGAAGTATCTTTCTAGTTCTCCCTGCACTCTTTTTACTATTTCTTAATCGCCCAGTAGGCTCTCATCTAATCTCCACTCTGGGGGGTTCGTTTTCTGGTCTGATACATTGAGCTTCATAGTTATAGGTGTATGGTCGGAGATTGTCCTAACTTCAATACCGGTCTCAACTACCCTTTCCAGGAGTCTATGATCTACGAGGGCATAATCAATCCTAGAGTATGTTCCGTGCACAGAGGAATAAAATGTATAGTCTAATTTTTTGGGATGTTGCAGACGGCATATGTCTACCAACTGGGCCTGATGTAATCTTTGTTTTACTCATTTCAACTGATCATTTCTCATCCCCTGTGCACGGGACGTACTATCCATTGCAGGGTCCATGCAGAAGTTAAGATCTCCCATTATTATCAGATGCCCAGTCTTAAATTGTTCAAGTTTTATCAAGGCTTTAGTCGCATAATTTGCAGAATTATCGTTAGGCGCGTATATATTTGCTAGCGTGTATTCCTCCCCTCTTAATTTTCCTTTTAAAAAAAGAAATCTACCTTCGGGGTCCGTTAATCTGTCTCCCAGCTCGAAGCATATAGAGCCTCGGATGCCGATTGTGACTCCTCTGGCTCGTTTTGTATTTGTATCCCCGTAGTACCATATAGGGTGACAGCGAGAAGACAGTCTTATATTAGATTCCAACGTTAAGTGTGTCTCCTGCTAAAAGACTATGTCCGCTTTATAAAGTTGTAGTTCCTTTATGTCTCTTTGCAGGAGAATTTAACCCCTTAACGTTGTATGATAATAATTTAATTTCTGTCATCTGTACTTATTACATTTTTGCTTACTTGTCTATACCCATCCTCCTTTTCTTGGGGTCTTGCTTGGGTGTAGAAAATGGATCGATGTGGAATCAACGAGATGTCCCCCCCTCCCCAGCCTCCCCTTCCCCCCCTCCCCTCCCTCCCTTCCCCCACCCCTCCTCCCCCATCCCCCCTCCCTCCTCCCCTCTCCCCCCTCCCTCCTCCCCTCTCCCCCGTTGGCCTATTAGATGCCTGGAAGCCGTTCTTGGTCTCCTCCTCTCCCTTACCCTCGGCTCCCCTCCCTGAGGTTGAGCCTAGGGACTGCTCCGTGGCTGTCTAGTCTCCCTTCTTTCATAGTCTTCCCCTCCCCCATCCCACCCCCAGTCCTGTTCTTCCTTTAAACTACCCAGTCTGGGAGATCAGGTGCTGAGATATCCATTTTTTGGCAGAACCTCTCTAGTTCTTCCGGGAATCTTAATCGGGCGGATGTCCCCCCCCCTTAAACCCGATAAGGCAAGCCCGGAATCCCCATTGGTACTTGATGTTCTCCGTACGCAACCGGTCTAAAAGGGGTCTCAGATGTCTTCTCCTTTCTAGGGTTTCTCTTGATTAGTCCGAGAAGATTTGAATCTCCTTTTCTTTATATTTGATGGGGGACTACCTCCTCAAGCTTCCCCAGATTGCAGCCTTGTCCTCGTAGTTCCGGAAGCGTACTATAATGTCTCTGGGTCCCCTTTTCTCTGCCTGTTTGGGGTTCCCTATCCGGTGGACCCTCTCAATTTTAATGTGCTTATCATCTGATGATTTTCCCAACAGGGGTTTAAAGAGCGTGTTTATGATCTCTCTTAAGTCCTCCCCCTGAACTTCCTCTATTGCACGTATTCTAAGGTTCTGCCACCTGTTGCGATTTTCCTGGTCTTCCAGTCTGTATGCCAGGGTTTTTTGACTCTCTGTCATCGCTTGTACTTGTGATTTTAATTTAACCAGTTCTTGGTCTTGTTCTACTATTCTTTTTTCTGCCCCCTCCACTCTTTCAAATAGACCCCCCAATTCTGTTCTTAAACTGTTGATTTCTGTTTTTATTAAATTTTCCATCCTCAAGAGCATCACGTTCATCTCTGCTTTTGATGGTGGTTGTGCATCTTGGCCAAGGTCTTCCAGCCTACTATGCTCGAGTTCCCCTTCAAGGGTCGTCTCGCCTTTAGACCGATTCGCCATGGCTTCTCCTGTTTATTTCTTGTCCGTTTTCTTTGCAGCGCCTGGGCTTTTAGCAGAAGATTCCTGTGTCATATATTGCTGTATCGAGCTTATACCGGCATTACTTTTAGGGGGTTTTGAGGCGGCACCTCTTGTTGACCTGCTCATTTTAAATCTATTGTTTGGTCTAATTCTTTTCCCCAGTTTGGCGTTTTGAGAGATATGGGGCTCTCACCTCTGCTGGTAGTTTTTAATTCACCTACTTACCCCCGGCCCACAATCTTTTATATCACATTCCTAAGGATCTGTTGCTAGGGGATAGGTGTTTTTTTACCAGATAGGCCTCCCCATCCCCATCCCTCGGGTACTTAGATACTTTTCCTTTTAGTTTTAGGTAGGGTTGTCCCGATACCGATACTAGTATCGGTATCGGGACCGATGCCGAGTATTTGCGGGAGTAGTTGTACTCCCGCAAATACCCCCGATACTGAAATAGAATACTTCCCCCCCATATTGCAGCGATGCGTCCCTCATACCTTTTTAGATATGCTGACGCCGCCGCTGCCGCATACCGCCGTATCCCCTGCACAATCGCATAGCACACATTACAAGCATTCATTCTGAATACTTGTAAATGGCCGTGTATTGACACTCCCCTTCTCCGGATTGGAGGGATCCCTCCAATCCCGAGCAAGGGGGAGTGTCTATGCACGAATCCGCGTATAGACACTCCCCCTTGCGTGGGATTGGACGGATCCCTCCAATCCGGAGAAGGGGAGTTTTAATACACGGAGCGCGGCCATTTACAAGTTTTTAGAATGAAAGCTTGTAATGCGCTACGCGATTGTGCAGGGGATACGGCGGTATGTGGCAGAGGCGGCATCAGCATATCTAAAAGGTCGCATCGCTGCAATATGGGGGACATACATGGCTGCAATATGGGGGACATACATGGCTGCAATATGTGGGGGACATACATGACTGCATATGGGGGACATACATGGCTGCATATGGGGGACATACATGACTGCATATGGGGGACATACATGGCTGCAATATGGGGGACATACATGGCTGCAATATGGGGGACATACATGGCTGCAATATGGGGGACATACATGGCTGCAATATGTGGGGGACATACATGACTGCATATGTGGGGGACATACATGGCTGCATATGTGGGGGACATACATGGCTGCATATGTGGGGGACATACATGACTGCATATGTGGGGGACATACATGACTGCATATGTGGGGGACATGCATGACTGCATATGTGGGGGACATACATGACTGCATATGTGGGGGGACATACATGACTGCATATGTGGGGGACATGACATGGCTGCAATATGTGGGGGACATACATGACTGCAATATGTGGGGGACATGGCTGCATTTGGGGACACATTTAAAAAAAGTATCGGTATTTGATATCGGCGACTACTTGAAAAAAGTATCCGTACTTGTACTCGGTCCTAAAAAAGAGGCATTGGGACAACCCTTGTTTTAGGGCTTGTTCCTTAAGTCCTGTTGCCTCTCTATTGTGTTACCCCAGTACGTGGACCAAGATCGCACTATCTAGTCCTTTAGTGGGTCACATGGGCACCTGGAGGTGCGATTTTCTGTCTTCCTGTCTATATGCTTTTTACTCACTTTTTACCCCCCCCCTTAGTGTTCCCAACCAAAAGAGTTGACTGAGACCCCCGACTCAAGGCCGCGATATATTCCGCACAGGCTTGCAGAGAGATCTTACACTGAATCGCATTGAGTCGCAAAGTCGAAATTGCAAAGACAACAGACTCTAAATCGCCAAATCCTCCATCACACGATTCTAAAGACATCTACCTTAAGGTAGCAAGGCCATCCAACTCAGGTTGTACTGCCCTGCACCAGCTTCAAAGTCACAGTTGTTATAGCCTAGACTCATGATTCCATAACCATCCAGGTTTCAGTAGTTTTCAAGCTCAAGGTTGCGGCGGCAGCTGCCTCAAAGTGGCAAAGCCATGATAACTGACCCAGGGATACAATACCCTCAGACTTAACAATAGAGTTAATATGATTCACCAGTTCCTTCCCTGCTTTACTTGGTAGGGCCCAGTCATCTGAGGTTAAACATGTATTATTGTGCAAAGTTTTACGAGTGTTTTTACTTTGCCCTGCCGCATACAGTAATTTCTCCACTTAGGGGGGGGGGGGGTAGTTGCAGGGGGGGGCTCACCGGGCCCTGTCTGTTCTCGGCTCCTCAGAGCGCCTCACCCAATCCTTGTTTCGACTCCCGTTTGATGCTGTGACACATGCTGTAAGGCTTGTCTCTCTGGCTCCACAGGGGGCTGCGTGCACCTTCGCCACAGTGCCGCCGCCTCTACGCCCTGCGGACTCCAAGCGTTGCGGTCCAGATCCACATCCAGGCGGATCGCGAGTGGGTTCCGGGTGGGTTCCTCCTCGTGGTCCGGATCCAGCCCAGCCTCTCATGCCGGGTCGGTCCGCCTCGAGTCTCACAGAGCTTCGCTACACCGCTCACCGCCACGGAGCATTCCTGCAGCCCCTCCCTCTACACGCGTCACGTCCTCATCACGTGACCGCCCTGCAAAGTCCCGACTGTCATCAGAAATTCCTATTGTGTGTACAAGGCATAACGCTTATAGAGCGGTCAGTGCAGACAGCACAATCAAGCACCGTAGGTAGTGTCACTGGCTCCTCCCGACCGGTTTCATCACCTGTCACATGATTTTTTCAAGGGATATATATATATATACAGTGCCTTGAAAGAGTATTCAAACCCCTTAAAATGTTCCACATTTTGTCATGGTACAACCAAAAACATAAATGTATTTTATCTGATAGACCAACACAAAGTGGCACATAATTGTGAAGTGGAAGGAAAATTATAAATGTTTATTTTTTATTAATTTTTTACATATAAATATCTGAAAAGTGTGGGGTGCATTTGCATTCAGCCCCCCTGGGTCAACACTTTGTAGAACCTCCTTTCACTGCAATTACAGCTGCAAGTCTTTTTGGATATGTCTCTACCAGCTTTGCTCTAAACCATGGGTCCTCAAACTACGGCCCTCCAGCTGTTCAGGAACTACAATTCCCATCATGCCCTAGTCATGTCTGTGTATGTCAGAGTTTTACAATGCCTCATGGGACTTGTAGTTCCGCAACAGCTGGAGGGCCGTACTTTGAGGATCCCTGCTCTAAACCATTCCATTGTAGCTCTGGCTGTATGTTTAGGTTTGTTGTCCTGCTGGTAGGTGAACCTTCACTTCAGTCTCAAGTCTGCTAAAAAAGCACCCTGCTGAAGAAAAACATACCCTGCTGAAGAAAAGCATCTCCACAACATGATGTTGCCACCACCACCATGTTTCACAATGGTTATTGTGTGTTCAGGGTGATATGCATTGTTAGTTTTCCGCCACACATAGCGTTTTGCTTTTATGCCAAAGGATTACATTTTGGTTTCATCTGATCAGAGCAACTTCTTTCACGTATTTGCTGTGTCCCCCAAATGGCTTCACGCAAGCTGCAAATGGGACTTCTTATGGCTTTTAACAATGGCTTTTTTCTTGCCACTCTTCCATAAAGGGCAGATTTGTGGAGTGCACGACTAATAGTCAGATTCTTCCACCTGAGCTGTGGATCCCTGGGGCTCCTTCAGAGTTACCATGGGCCTATTGGCTGCTTCAGTTTAAGTGGACGGCCATGTCTTGGTAGGTTTGCAGTTGTACCATTCTCTTTCCATTTTCGGATGACGGATTGAACAGTTCTGCATGAGATGTTCAAACCTTGGGAACTTTTTTTTATAACCTAACCCTGCTTTAAACTTCCCCACAGCTTTATACCTAACCTGTCTGGTGTGTTTCTTGGCCTCCATGATTCTGTTTGTTAACTAAGGTTCTCTAACACACCTCTGAGGGCATCACAGAACAGCTGTATTTATAATGAGATTAAATTATACACAGGTGGACTCTATTTACTAATTAGGTGTCTTCTGAAGGCAATTGATTCTAGTAGGGTAAAGGGGGCTGAATACAACTGCACGCCACACTTTTCAGATATTTATTTCTAAAAAAAATTGAAAACCATTTATCATTTTCCTTCCACTTGACAACTATGTGTCGCATTGTATTGGTCTATCACTAGAAATCCAAATAAAATACGTTTTAAAATACGTTTTTGGTTATATTATAACATGACAAAATGTGTAAAATGTTAAGGGGTATGAATACATTTTCAAGGCACTGTATATAATAATATATCAAATTGACATACATTCAATAAATATTCAATAAGCTCATGGAATATAAATGACTGAAAATCCAAATGTGCATTCAACAAATATACCATCACCTTCCGTCAGAGTAAATCTACCATACCGGGCCAATAACTGAAATGCTGTAATGGCTTGTAGCAGCGCTGTAAGGTATACAGGTTGCCATAACAACGAGCGTTGGCGTCGGAAGTGCCAACCCCGTTGTTATGGCAACCTAGCCCTCAGCGCTGCCCGCTGAATACTGGGAAATGATGACAAACATCTACCAGGAGCAGTAGCGAGCAGAGGCACAGAGGGAAATGACGTCAGGCGCCACGGTGAGGAAGGGGAAGATTAGAAGGGACCACTTAGCAAAAGGCATTAAAAGGTAAGTAAAAAAAAAATGTTTTCTCCACTTTTTTTTTTATTTTTATATTTGCTGTACAATAATGAAAACTTTTTTATGGGTGGAACTTCGCTTTAAAGTCCTGGTTTGCCTTGCTATAGAAGAGGTTGAGACTTTAATTTAATTTAATTAATTTAATTTAATTTAACGAACAGGAGATTACTTTTAAGTCATTAAATGGTCTAATTTCTACTGCGGTTCAGACAGAGTTATTTCTCAGGCTTGTTTAAAGTTCTTTTACTGTTCCAGCAGCTTCCAGGCTAATAAGTCTTTAGTACCCCAAAGTAAACTCCGCTTGAATTACTATTAAGGCATTTCAGTTCTGCTGTACAGCTGATTACAAGAAGTTAGTAACATTAATGCAAGTTCTACACTATTTGAACAAGTATTCATTTTTCATAAATACGTTGAATCAAATAGTGAACTTCAAATCTGGCATATGATCGTTCATTAATAAACTTTCCAGGTAAAACAATTTTTTTCGGCCCTAGCCATTTTTTTTCTTCCTTTTAATCTTTCTTCACCTGTCAAAAAGTAAAAGAAAAAGAGTCATTTTTTTCCTATCACTCTGAGTGATCTCTATCCAATATAGAAACCTATGTTCCCGGGACTTTTAATCTTTTTCCAGCTACTTGGGAAGTCAGAATTACAGTGAAGCTCAAAATAAACTGGACAGATGAAGCTCCTCTACAGAAATGTGGTTTAATGGAAACAGTTATTGATAAGGGAGAGGCCATCTGACCCCAGAGTTATATGACTATTCCTAGAAAAAATTACCAACATTCTGCAAAAAAATTAGTTTTTAGGAGGCTATTATTATTTACATTTTTATGGTATAATAGCAATACCAATAATGCTATAACATTAATAAATTAGTTCTGAGGCCCATCTTCCTGTCAACACTTCATCTGCACCTACAGAACTATATAAGGATGATAGTCTCTTATCTAGATCTAGTTTGTTTAATGGGCTACATAATGATTAGCCTTTATGTTGTAGAAATCTGAGAGTTGTAGGGTTGAGTAGTTTAGCAAACAACGCTAGGCAGGGTTGACACCACTCATTCCACAAAAAGGTGCGTGTTGGCCACCCACAACAGGATTTAGGAGCCGAGTGCTTTTAGTGAAGATCAACAGGTATTTTTTGTACTTGCATATTATTTAAAAGATAAAACATGGGGAAGTATTTTAGAGAGGTGTTGCTTTTATTTTATTTTGCTTTGACATACACCTTAAACCTACTTGAACCCAGTCATGTCAGCCTGGACTATAGGCCATGTAGTCCTTCTGACAAAAGCTATAATTTCCCGATAATCAGAATGAGTGGGAGAAGGCAAGATTTAAACTATGCTAACTACTTGCAGGTTCAGGAACTTTGGTCATCTTGATTGGCCATGCTGGGATGATGTAACACCCACACATGCACAGCTCAGTGTACATCATAAAGAACATTGTCAACAGATAAGTAAGAATCCATTACTGCAAAAGAGACTTAATGTCTCTTCTGCAATAAAACGGCTGCCTGTTTGCACATTTTCAATTTTAAATAATGTTGCACCCCTAAATGGGACAACAGCAAACCCCTGGGGCAAATGTTTGTGTTTTTTCTTGCTGCATCCCCCCATTTTTCAGGAGGTGAATCCTTGCCTTTCAACTTGAGCAGGAGAGGTGTTCTTGTGCCTTGTCTAGAAGCTCCTCTACAAGTAGAACATTGTACTTCCTCCAGAAGCCCCTCTAGAACCGTGTGCCACCACTAGAGTCTTCTCCAGAACATTGTGTCTCCTCTAGGTACTCTTCTACAACCAATGTGTCTCCTCTAGGTACTCTCATAGAACATTGTGTCTCATATAGAAGCCCCTCTAGAAGCCTCTCTAGAATCTTATGCCACCTCTAAAAGCTCCTTTAGAACCTTGTGTCCCCCTCTCCCCTTATTCCTCTAGAAGGTCTTCTAGAACCTTGTGTCGTCTCTAGAAGGTCCTCTAGAATCTTGTGTCCCCTCTAGACGGTCCTCTAGAACCTTGTGCCCCCTCTAGAAGCTTCTCTAGAACCTTGTGCCCCCCTCTAGAAGCTTCTCTAGAATCTTGTGTCTCTTCTAGAATCTCCTCTAGGACCTTGTGTCCCCTCTAGAAGTCCCTTTAGGTCTAGCTATACCTCAATGAGATTTTCCCATCCCTTCACCCCATCCTTTCTTTTATTTTTCTTACCTACGAAGCAGGGAGGGGATGGGATGGGTTTTCCACATGGTTCTGTGCAGAGAGAGTGTCCTGGTCAGTATGACCAGTCTGACCTGGTCATTATCAGTTAATTGCCTATTATGGTCAACCTCTGACTCTTTGACTACAGGGGCTATTAGTACAACATCTATCCAATTCAATATGTATATTTGTAACTTTCTATTTGGTAAACTAATAAAGTGCAGCACTCATTTTCTCCTATACAGTATGTTATTTTTTTAATAATTAATATATACAGTAAAACCTTGGTTTGAGAGTAACTTGGTTTAAAAGCTTTTGCAAGACAAGCAAAATTTTTAAATACATTTTGGCTTGATATAAAAGTAGTGTTAAGCGGAATACGCCATATTCGATTTCGCGATATTTCACGAATATATAGAAGAATATTCGTGAAATATTTGTTAATATCGAATATTCGTGATATTTTATCAAAAAAAAATTTTTTGCGAAATTTCGCTAATGCGAATGCGAAATTGATTGCAAAATTCTCGTCCGCGCATGCGCGCGAACAACACGCGAAAACGGAGATCATTTCCTGGATCTTTGCCAGTCTATTTTCGGATCGCTATTTTGTGCTGCCCTGCGAAGCGAAGATGGTGGGGAGTTTTTTTTTTTTACACTGACTGACAAGGACAAAGACGAGGACTACAAATAATAAACTAATATGCACTAAACACTAACTCTACTTACACAAACTTATATGACTGAACTAAAGCTAATTTTTTTTATACACAAAACACAGAGACTAAACACACACTAAACTAAGCTACCTTAAAGAAATGTACACTTACACTAACTACACAGAAATCTATCTAACACTAAGCTACACTAACCTGGACAAAACAACACAAATCTGAGCTTTTAGAAAAGCTGTTGGGTCTTTTGCTTTGAAAAAAGCATTTGGTTTTGGAAGCAGCAAACTCAGAACTGAAAGCACTATAGGAAGCACAATGCTAAGCTCTAAGATCGCTAAACACAGGAAAAACCCACAGAAACACTCCACTCTCTCTAGCCACCTTGTGAATCTGCACTGAAATACTGCTGGGAGTGATCTTATATAATGGTCGTGCAGGCAGGTTCCTATTGGTTGCTATGGAGGTTGCTAACCTCTGACAATTGTGGTAGGAGAACTCTGATTGGCTCTGATGCAAAAGAAGGGCAGAGAAAGTATTCGCGAATATTCGTAATACGAATATTCGCATTGCGAATATTCGGCAACATAAAAGGATCGCCTCAGCTACTCGGCCCAGGGTCTCTAATCATACCAGCAATGCTTTTAGATGTCAAAGGAGATCACTAGGATGTGATCTGTTTTAAAAATAAATTTAAAATAGCGAATATTCACCGCGATATTCGAGTTATTCGCGAATACTCGAATATGCAATATTCGTAACGAATATTCGCAATGCGAATATTCTTGATCAACACTATATAAGAGTAGCGTCATGTCACAACTTTGTATAAAATAGAAGAGAGGCGCCTCTAAGAGCCGGTTCACAAAGGGGCGATATGTCAGGCCACTCAGCCGCCTGACAATTTGTGGTCCGCTCTATTTAATGGAACCGTTCTAATAGGAGCGACGCAAGTCACTCCGACTTAGAAAAAGGTTCCTGTACGACTTTGGGGGCGACTCGGGGCAACTTGCATTGACTTGCAAGTTGCCTCTCAAGTCGTCTTGAGATCGCCTTGCCGCGTCGCCCCCAAAGTCATGCCGCCTGTGTGTGAACCGACTCTCAGTGTAGCAATTAGGGATAAGCCAAACACCCCCCCATTCGGTTCGCACCAGAACCTTCGAACGGACCGAACGTTCGCGCAAACATTTAGAACCCCATTGATGTCTATGGGACTCGAACGTTGGAATTCAAAAGTGCGAATTTTAAAGCCTAATATGCAAGTTATTGTTAAAACGTCTTTGAGAACCCGGGTCTTGCCCCAGGGAACATGTATCAAGGAAAAAGGTTTAAAAAACTGTTGTTTTTTCAGGAGCAGGACTCCTGAAAAAAATACAGTTTTTAAAACTTTTTTCCATTGATACATGTTCCCTCGGGCAAGACCCGGGTTCTCAAAGATGTTTTCACAGGCAAACTATAGACACCCAGCAGGTACAATATTTAAAGGAATTTTTCACTTTTTTATTTTTTATTTGAGCATCATTTACCACTTAAGACCCGGACCAAAATGCTACTAAATAACCTTGCCCCTTTTTGCGATTCGGCAATGCGTCGCTTTAACTGACAATTGCGCGGTCGTGCGACGTGGCTCCCAAACAAAATTTGCGTCCTTTTCTTCCCATAAATAGAGCTTTCTTTTGGTGGTATTTGATCGCCTCTGCGATTTTTATTTTTTGCGCTATATACAAAAATAGAGCGACATTTTTGAAAAAAAAACAAAAATCAAATAAACAAAATTTTAGTCAAACATTTAGGTCAAAATGTATTTAGCCACATGTCTTTAGTAAAAAAAAATCGCAATAAAAAATAGCTACCTAGCGGGAACAACGACACTAATACAGCGATCAGAAAAATGATCGCTTAGTGATGCTGGCAATAGGGAGAGAAAGGGTTAACTAGGGCGGTGATCAAGGGGTTAAAACTTTATTAGGGGGGGTGGGGGGGCTACCCAGGACCTAACACTAACTGACTGTCACACTGCCTGTCACACTGACACTAAATACAGTAATCATACATGTATGATTACTGCATTCAGTGACACTGTGACAGGGGGAGGGGGGCGATCGGGGGGGTTAATGTGATTATGTGTAGTGTGTGTCAGTGTAGTGTTAGTACAGACTTACTGTGAGATGTGATCTCTCCTCAGCGGTGGTTGAAAAAAACGCTGAAGGAGAGATCACATCGCTTCCTCCTTCCTCTGTTTACACAGGAGGAGGAAGTGACAGGGCGGGGGGGGGCACGCAAATTGGCTGAGAGTGATCCGGAGGGGGCGGACAAAAACGAATAGCCGCCCCCTCATCCGGGTCGCTCGGCCAGCTACGGGGACCGCCGTATGTACGGGGGGGTCCGATCGGACCCCCGAACCCCCTCAAGGCACCAACGTATATATACGTTGATGTGCCTGTCGGTGCCATTTTGCCGACGTAAATGTACATGTGTCAGTCCTTAACTGGTTAAAATCACTGCTTTTGCATCAGGAGCAGTGATTTTAATGATGCCTAAATTTAAAAAAAAGGAAAAATTCCTTTAAATATTGTACCTGCTGGGTGTCTATACCTGTGATAACGTCTTTAAATAGCACAATCACCTGTCTGCCAGGAAGTTAGGAAGAACTGATCTAGCTAAGCTATACAGTGTATAAATATATGTACAACACCTGGGATGTATATATATCCTCTACACACTAACATTAACTGACTAGCCTGCCTGCTCTATCTACCTGCAAAAAAGGACATTCTCTCTGTCTCTCTCTGTTCTCTGTTAACTGCCACAACACACTACACAAGGCCAAACTGCAGGCGGCCTTTTATAGCGTGGGGCGTGTACTAACCCCCCTAAACCATCATTGGCCAAAGCCACCCTGGCTTTGGCCAATTATGGCTTTCCGTTTTTTGCGCACTGTGATTGGCCAAGCATGCGGGTCATAGTGCATGCTTGGCCAATCATCAGCGCGCAATGCCGCAGTGAATTTTGGGCCATGACGCGCCACTCGAATTTGGCGCGAACGGCCCATAACGTTCGAATTTCGATGAGCGGTCGACCAGACGATGTTCGAGACGAACATACGTTCGAATCGAATGCGGAGCTCATCCCTAGTAGCAATATGGTTACATTTATTAAAGGTACAACATTTAAGTACATATTGCTACACTTAGAGGCGCCTCTCTTCTCTTTTATACTCTGTAGATCCTGCTGGATTTTGCTTCTAATCCCCTTGGGGAGGCTTCCATTTATAGATGGACATTTTATGGTTACACAACCTGGTCACATTGCTATAATCTTTTTATATAGACTATAAACTGAAGGACTTATGAATAAATGGTTGCAGACCGAATCATCTGAATTTGCATAATTTTTTATGGGGAAATTCGCTTTGATATTCAAGTGCTTTGGATTACAAGCATATTTCCGGAACAAATTTTATTTTTATTTTTTTAGAGTAAGTGTTTTTTTTAGAGTTAGCTGTGGTCCTTCTGGTTCTGTTTGCAGACCCATGGACCAGTTTTGCTTGTGTACAAAGTTGCTGTCTATCTTTTTCAGTAACTTGGTAACATCTCCAAGATTAGTTTGCTTGTCAATTACCATACTGCAGGTGTGGTTCTTAATTGATCTGTTGCTTTCTCCCCCATAAGTATGAAAAATGTGATATTGGTTAACTAATGAATGACAATGTAATGGGCAACTCCTGTCTAGCTGAAATGGAGGAGATAATTAAATCAGGGAATATGGGATATTCTAGAAAGACATCAGCATAGCTTGTAGAAAACTGAACTCTGTCTTGAACCGGAAAGAATGAGAATTTATTATTGTGAATGCTGATTTGAAATTAATTTGTTACAATATTTGAGCCTTTTTATTTAATGGGAATTATTGATGCCTTGTGAACTAGAAACAACTGTATTAACGCTCTAAATTTCTAACATTTCTTTGCAGACTGTGAAGTAATTGCCAGCCAGTGTAAAGGGAAGCTAATCATTCATTTGAGACATTGTTGTGGTTGTACCAAAATATAATTGGTGTGATATTCCCATTTTATTTTCTTGTTGGCCCTATTTTTATAATCTAATATAGAGGTGAAAGGTGTCAACCTAACCTTTGTTATTTAGGAGCTGTAACAGATGAGCACACAGCATGCTACAATCTCTCTGTGGATCCCCACCCCATGTTAAAAGTGGGGGGAGAAGAAGGGTTGTTCTTGTGGAGGCTGCCATTTTGCTGAAACCCAGAGCCCCTGAACAGCAGTAAATCTTTAGGATGTCAGCAGATCAGCCTCTACATTTTCAGCACAGTGGCAAAAAATAGATGTAGCAATTACTTCTCCACACTGATCTAATCTATTAGGTGACAGCTGTCTGCTGCAGCAGTGTGGGCTTTTTCACCCTACTTTCTCTCTTCACACAGACATTCAGATCTGCTTGTTTGTAAACTTCCTATTGGAAGTTGTCTGTAAACTCCCTATTGGAAGAACCTGAGCCAATCATCAGGCAGCAGCAAAGGACTGTGTGGGAGGAGATAAAAAGCCAGAGGAACTAGGCCAGAGCCTCTTTGTGCCTGCACCCCATCAGGAGAGCATCTCCTGTACTCTATGTGTGTGTGAAATCGCGGCCTACCAAGGGACACACAGCCTGCAAATCCAGCCCAGAGGAACAGATTGTTCATGCAGCTAAAGCCCAGAGGAACAGATTGTTCATGCAGCTCCAGCCCAGAGGAACAGATTGTCCATGCTAAAGAAGGACACGCTGCAACAGCTCAAGGACTGAACGCCACTGTGACACACCTGCATCTAAGATCGATCGATTGCTCAGGGGAGGACCGCTGACTGTGTCCCTCGGGGGTTTGCTACATAGAGAGCTACTGAGCATATGCAGAGCAAAGTGAGTTACTGGATTTTAAACAGTATATGCACTTATTTTTAATGTTTTACATACCGGCAAAAGAGACCAGCCTGAAGTGATCTAGCAGGACTTAATTTTCTAACTAAAGTTCCACTTTAATCCTGCAGGTTCTGCTAATGTTCTGTAATCCTTGAATGGGCAAAAAGAGGGGTGTGAGCTGTCTGCCCATACAACAAAACCACACCTAGCAGGAATCTGCAGCATTCTTCTATATGAAAAAATCCCATTTGCCCCTCTTAATCAGGTGCAGACTTGTGGTTGGTTCTGCTTCACTCTGAAATAGAAACTGGCACAGGTGGTGCACATAGATCTGAAACCTGTTACTATGTGACGTAGGGGGTTACCACTGTGATGTAAACTAGTACTATATACTGTGTGTTATTATTCATAATCTCTAAAGAAAAGAACAACTGTATATATATATTTATATACACACACACACACTAGGTTACCAAAAGTATTGGGACGCCTGCCTTTACACGCACATGAGCTTTAATGGCATCCCAGTCTAATGCCCTGTACATATGAGCGGAATTTCCATCTGAAAAACGTTGGATGGTTTTTCCGACGGAATTCCGCTCAAGCTTGTCTTGCATATACACGGTAACACAAAAGTTCTCTAAACTTTCGAGTGATAAGAACGCGGTGACGTACCATACTGCGTTGAGGCGAGAAAAAGAAGTTCAATGGTTTCGAGCATGTTTTGAATTGTTTCCGAGCATGCAAGTTTTTCTTCCCGTTGGAATTGCATACAGACGAACGGATTTTCCTGCTCTCAAACATTTCCTGGCAGAAATTCCAACAGCAAAAGTCTGATGGAGCGTACACACGGTCTGAATTTCCGATGAAAACCTCACATCAGACTTTTGGTGGCGGAAATTCTGCTTGTGTGTATGGGACATAAGTCCATAGGGTTCAATATTGAGTTGGCCCACCCTTTGCAGCTATTTAAGCTTTACATCTTCTGGGAAGGCTGTCCACAAGGATTAGGAGTGTGTCTATGGAAATGTTTGACCATTCTTCCAGAAGCGCATTTGTGAAGTCAGGCACTGGTGTTGGACAATAAGGCCTGGCTCGCAGTCTCCGCTCTCTAGGGGCTCTGAGGTCAGGACTCTGTGCAGGCCAGTCAAGTTGCTCCACGCCAAACTCATTCATGTCTTTATAGACCTTTTGGTAATATACTGTAGTAGATAGATAGATAGATAGATAGATAGATAGATAGATAGATAGATAGATAGATAGATAGATAGATAGATAGATAGATAGATAGATAGATAGATACACAGTATCTCACAAAAGTGAGTACACCCCTCATATCTTTGTAAATATTTTATTATATCTTTCCATGTGACAACACTGAAGAAATGACACTTTGCTACAATGTAAAGTAGTGAGTGTACAGCTTGTATAACAGTGTAAATTTGCTGTCCCCTCAAAATAACTCAACACACAGCCATTAATGTCTAAACCGCTGGCAACAAGAGTACACCCCTAAGTGAAAATCTCCAAAGTCTCAATATTTTGTATGGCCAATTTGGACAGGAGTCAGTTAAGCATGTCTTTTGAGCATGGGAGGAAACCGGACTACCCGGAGGTAGTCACAGGGAGAACATGAAAACTCCAGGCAGGTAGTGATGTGGTTGAGATTTGAACTGATGACCCTAGTGCAGAAGTGCAGAATGGGAGAAGTGCTAACCACTTAGCCATAAAACAAAAGTATGTATGCTGTTGCCTTTTTTTTAAGCAATAAATAGCGCTCAATGCTGCAACCTCTTTTTTGTTTTTATTATTAAGATTTTGTTGTTGTTGTTGAGTTTAGAATAGATTTAGATTTTTTGTTCTTGGGTTTAGATTTTTGTTCTTGGGTTTAGATGTTAGTGTTTTTTTTTTCTTGGGTTTAGATTTTAGTGTCTGTGTTTTTGGGTTTAGATTTTAGTGTTTTTGTTCTTGGGTTTAGATTTTTGTATTTTTGTTCTTGGGTTTAGATTTTAGTGTTTTTGTTCTTGGGTTTAGATTTTAGTGTTTTTGTTCTTGGGTTTAGATTTTAGTGTTTTTGTTCTTGGGTTTAGATTTTTGTATTTTTGTTCTTGGGTTTAGATTTTGGTGTTTTTGTTCTTGGGTTTGGATTTTAGTGTTTTTGTTCTTGGGTTTAGATTTTAGTGTTTTTGTTCTTGGGTTTAGATTTTTGTATTTTTGTTCTTGGGTTAAGATTTTAGTGTTTTTGTTCTTGGGTTTAGATTTTAGTGTTTTTGTTCTTGGGTTTAGATTTTAGTGTTTTTGTTCTTGGGTTTAGATTTTTGTACTTGGGTTTATATTTTTATATTTTTGTTCTTGGGTTTAGATTAAATTTGTTGTGCTTGGGTTTAGATTTACTATTTTGCTTGGGTTTAGGTTTGAATTTTTGTTCTTGTGTTTCAATTTTTATTTAATTTTTTTGTTCTTGGGTTTCCGGTTTACTTTTTTGTGATTGTTTTAGATTTACATTTCTGTTCTTATGTTTTGATTGCATTTTATTTTTTCGGTTTTAAATTTTTTGGGGGGGGTTAGGTTTTCATTTTTGTTCTCCGGTTTATATTTACACGGTTTGTTCTTGGGTTTAGCATTTTAACTCACTGTTGTTGCCTGGAGCTGTTTTAATGGTAAATTTCAGCAATGCAATATAACAAATCTGTTTGAACAAAAAAATATAAACAAAAAACGGATCAAAACAATATTAAAAAGCAAAATGCGACCATGATGCTCTCATAAAAATGTCACTTTAGTCTTTTTAGTGCAATAAAAAAAATCTGAGATTCCAATTGGAGTCTGTGGCTTTCTTATTTCTTTTACAAGTCATATAAAGTTTACATGACCACATGCACTTATTTTTACGTGGCCTTCTCTGTGCTGTAAATGTTTAATGGGTCCTGTCAGAACTATCTCCACGGATCAGCAATAAGGGTCAGGCTTGAATATTTGGAGAACGGAATGCTGGGTTTACAAGAAGAAAATGCCTCAGCTTAACTTTCCTAAATATGTTACAATATACATATAGGCTGTAATTAATGAATATAAATAAAAATTGAAAACAGAATACATAAACATAAGGAAACACCATTTTATAACCTGAGAGTTTTATGTCGAAATTTGATCGAGGGAAGTAATAAGCCATTACTATGCAATACAATTTTTATAAAATTGGTATTTCAAGGTTCAATTTTTAATAAAAACCTTCCTGTTAATTTTTAATGTTTGTTACTATTTGCTTATGGCCAGCAGGGTAGCGCAGTGTTTAGCACCCAGTCAGTCGGACTGGGTTACCTGGGGCCCAACAGAGGAAGTGAGGGCCCACTATATGGCAAAATATTGGTAACATATTACCGTGGGGGAAACATGGTACACAAGCATTGTTTAACAATTGTAGCTAAATTGACATCTACACCATATTACCAAAAGTATTGGGACGCCTGCCTTTACACACACATGAACTTTAATGGCATCCCAGTCTTAGTCCGTAGGGTTCAGTATTGAGTTGGCCCACCCTTTTCAGCTATAACAGCTTCAGCTCTTCTGGGAGCTTTGTGGGTGGAGTCGTGATGTCAGTTGACTCCCCGCCCATCTCTACACTCCCCTTGTCAACATGCATTTTGTCCTGTGTATTACTTACACTGAATTCTGCTATGATCACTAACATCAAGTCAAAATCTAGAAAAGTAAGTGGGGGTGGGAATTAAAAAATAATGCTTGTCTCCAGGCTAGTGCATGAGATATATAAATAACCTGTCACTCACAGCAAGGGGGCGGAATGGACCAAGGTTTTTCTCTGTAAATCCATTTTTATCTCACTGAACAATAAAAGAGGATTGCTCAGAGCTGGATTAACTCTTTGTGGCAAGACTGGGCACAGATGACAGCAAAAAAAAAGATTGTGACAGCAAAAAAAAAATGTTGGGTTTACATCCACTTTAACTCTAACCCCTTAACCTAATGCACAAAAATATATATATATATAATAATAAAAAAATAAAAGCTGATGGAAAAGCTAATAAAGCAGAAATACCTAGCAACAAATGATGCAACAGATAATAGTTTTATCTATTGGCTAATGAAAAAATGCCGAAGCTCAAAAACGCTGTAAAAAAAATCTGCAAGTCACGCATAAAAATGTGCAAATAAAAATGCGCAAAAAATGCAGAAAAAACCCACAAAGATGCTACTAAAGGTGTGAATGCAGCCTGAGGGCAGAGACTGATGTGAACGTACACTGTATAAACTGATGCGTAAATTGACAGCCCTATATAAATGGCTGTAATGAGAATAATATTAGCAGTATTGATTAGAGCAAGTGATGCTTGGATCATTGCGGTATTGAGATTGTTCCTAGGTGCCCCAGCACTGACCTCGCTATAGGAAACAGTGTACAAGCATTCTGCTTTTAATGCTTGGATATGTGGACATATGTGGACATTTGCTGTGTGTCACAGCATTGTGGAGGATGACATTTTGTTGTTTGTAGCTGTCTTGTCAAGGAGATATCCCAAGCTTTTATCACCATGTTAAACAAATAAGAAAAAACTGTTGTGGAGGGGTGCATTCCTTTCCACGCACTGGCAGCTGATTAAAAGCTGCTATCACTTTACACTGACTTTCCCAGATGATATAACATGTTCAAACATTGGATTCTTTGTAGTGCTTCAAGTCCACTTTGTTTATTTCGCCAACAAGCTACAGGAGGCAAAATCAAGCTGGCAGAAATAGGAGGTAAATTATTTCTACAATAGGCCCTCCATCAAGAAAACTTCATACGGCATGGCAATTGAAAGAGGAACTCAGGCCAAAAATGTATTTTAATGTTGGATACCTTATTGAAGAGTTCTGTGTCCCTATTCGGGATACGTGTCCTAACTTCTTATTCATGTAACCACACAGGAAGTAAGGCTAAATCTCTCTCTAAAAAAAATAGGACATTCTATCTTTGACAGTTGGCACAAGAGTTGGAAGATTTCTCCTCTTTTTCTGTGACAACTGTAAAATGTGAAGGACAAAAAGAAGGGAAATACTTTCCAAATGTAGCACTACCCCCGAAGGAGCTGCTGGATTGTTTTGGGCGGGATGTTACCTCTATTTCCTTCGCTGTCTAGGGTATCAGATGAGAGCTAAGAAAAAGTTCAATGTCCACACTTTAAACTTCTTTTTCTTTGCTTTATTTGCTTAACTTGGTAGAAGAATAAAATAAGTAGTTGAAGAGGTGGAAGGGTAATAGGCAATAGGTTCAGGTGTATAACTTCTGTCCGGAAACACTTCTGCTTCCAGAAAAACAGCTTTCGTCGCCACTCTAGCTAGAGTGGGTATTGCGCACTCGGATAGGCCTCTCTCACTAGCCTAGCAACCAAGATGGCGCACGGAATATGGTATAGTCTCTGCCACAGACCTTCCCACAGGTGGAGGTATATTCAGTCCAAAATCCTCTCAACACAGGATTAAGCACACGGATGTCTCCCGATTAACTTCTGGTGAAACTTAGGACTGACAGGCGACCATCATTCAGCCCTTCAGTAATGGTGCGTTCTTTGATGAAGTTTAAGGCCTCTTCTGAGATACCAGCCTCGTGCTCGGTGCTCTCCAAATAGGTTCTTCATCGAGTGGCTTCCTCCTTCCAGGACGAAAAAGCACAGGACCACTCCTCAAACGTAGACCCAGTCTGACTACCGGGCCTACTTAGTAGATCTCAACTCCAGACCAACATGGTCCCGGAGCCAGGAACACTTGAACACGCACCCCCGTCCAGGAGGGCCACACACGGGGGGTGGTGGGACGACAGACCCAGGATCATGAGCCCCGGACCAATGGCATCTGCCCTTAAGTACTCCTACCCACATGCACAGTTGGACGATCAACACCCACTGATTGGCTGCACCCAAAACACCTTGACTTGACTCCTGCCACCCTTGGCCTGGGGTGGTAATGGCACCCCAGACAACAATAGTGGTCACTCACAGTACAGCCATGGCTGAAAAAGAGGTCCAAATTTAGAAAAATATCATACAGTCTGAGTCAACTAACTCTCAGACGACCCTCTAAATTTAAAGCAGCGCCGGCTAAAAAGTAGCACGCCACTACACAAAAATAGGGGACTTTAAAGGCTTTGTAAGAAAGATGGTGGAATAGTGCACCGCCTTCCCCCTAAATAGTGCTGCCGGACATAACACCAACAATCAAACATCTGACGACACTGATGTCTAGGGTTGTCACCTTTTCTTCATGTCAAACCCGAACACTTTAGCAGCCCATGGCAATTATTATTTTTGTTGTAATATAAACTAACTATACATATATTTTGTATAACATTTTGTATTTATTTAAATAACATTTCTAATCATATGAAGTTAATAACAAGCTAGGGTCGGTGTCACTACTGGTAGCATGAGGCGATACCTGGACTCTATAGAGGTTGTACAAGCTGTCCAACTCCTCCAGGATGGCACTTCAATACGTGTCATTGCCAGAAGATTTGCTGTGTCTCCCAGCACAGTCTTAAGAGCATGAAGGAGATTTCAGGAGACAGGCAGTTACTCTAGAAGAGCTGGACAGAGCCGTAGAAGGTCCTTAACCCATCAGCAGGCCCGGTATCTGCTCCTTCGTGCAAGGAGGAACAGGATGAGCACTGCCAGAGCCCTACAAAATGACCTCCAGCAGGCCACTGGTGTGAATGTCTCTGACCAAACAATCAGAAACAGACTTCATGGGGGTGGCCTGAGGGCCCGACGTCCTCTAGTGTGCTCTGTGCTCACTGCCGGACACTGTGGAGCTTGATTGGCATTTTCCATTGAACACCAGAATTGGCAGGTCCACCACCGGTGCCCCATGCTTTTCACAGATGAGAGCAAGTTCACCCTGTGCATATGTGACAGACGTGAAAGAGTCTGGAGAAGCCGGGGATAACTTTATGCTGCCTGTAACATTGTTCAGCATGAACGGTTTGGTGGGGGGTCAGTGATGGTCTGGGGAGGCATATCTATGGAGGGACGCACAGACCTCTACATTTTACACAATGACACCCCTACTGCCATTAGGTATCGGGATGAAATCCTTGGACACATTGTCAGACCCTACACTGGTGCAGTGGGTCCTGGGTTCCTCCTGGTGCATGACAATGCCCGGCCTCATTTGGCGAGAGCATGCAGCCAGTTCCTGGAGGATGAAGAAATTGATACCATTGAATGGCCCCCTTGCTCACCTGACCTAAATCCAAAAGAACACCTCTGGGACATTATGTTTCGGTCCATCTGGCGTTGCCAGGTTGCACCTCAGTCTGTTCAGGAGCTCAGTGATGCTCTGGTCCAGATCTGGGAGGAAATACCCCAAGACACTCATAAGGAGCATGCCCTGTTGTTGTCAGCCATGCATACAAGCACTTGGGGGCCATACAAACTACTGAGGACCATTTTGAGTTGTTGCAATGAAAGTTCAGCAAAATGGACGCTGCATAATTTTTTCACTTTGATTTTCGGGGTGTCTTTGAATTCAGCCCTCTGTAGGTGGATACTTTTCATTTCCATCAAATGATGTGCCATCCTTTCATTCCTAACACATTACCCAGTTCATATCAGTATATATATCCAGCATGAGATTTTTCCCTGTTGAGATCTGATATGTTTTCAAAGTGTTTCTTTAATTTTTTTGACCAGTGTATATATATATATATATATATACTATGGGGTAGATTTACTAAAGCTGGTGCACTCAGACTCTGGTGCAGCTGTGCATGGTAGCCAATCAGCTTCTAACTTCAGCTTGTTCAATTAAGCTTTGGCAATAAAACCTGGAAGCTGATTGGTTTCCATGCAGAAGTGAGCCTGTATTTGCACTCTCCAGCTTTAGTAAATAAACCCCAATGCTACCAAAAGTATTGGGATGCCTCCCTTTACACGCACATGAATTTTAATGGCATCCCAGTCTTAGTCCATAGGGTTTAATATTGAGTTGGCCCACCTTTTGCAGCTATAACAGCTTCAACTCTTATGGAAAGTCTGTCCACAAGGTTTAGGAGTGTGTCTATGGCGCATTTGTGAGGTCAGGCACTGATGTGGATGAGAAGGCTTGGCTCGCAGTCTAAGCTCTAATTCCTTTCCAAAGGTGTTCTATCGTTTCAGGACTTCGTGCAGACCAGTCATGTTCCTTCACCCCAACTCGTTCATCTATGTCTTTATGGACCTTGCTTTGTGCACTGGTGGACAGTCATGTTGGAACAGGAAGGGGTCATCCCCAAACTGTTCTCACAAAGTTAGGAGCATGAAATTGTACAAAATGTCTTGGTATGCTGACGCCTTAAGAGTTCCCTTCACTGGATCTAGGTGGCCAAGCCCAACCCATGAAAAACAACCCCCCACCATAATGCCCCCTGACCTTGACTTGACTGATTTTGACCAGTGCACAAAGCCATAAAGACATGGATGAAAATGGATGGGGGAAGTAGCCTTTTCGTCCAGATCAGTGCCTGACCTCCCAAATGTGTTTCTGAAAGGACGGTCAAACATTCCTGTAGAAACACTAAACTTTGTGGACAGCCTTCCCAGAAGATTTTAAGCTGTTTTATCTTCAAGGGGTGGGCCAACTCAATATTAAAACCTGCGGACTAAGACTGGGATATACAGTAAAACCTTGAGTAACTTAGTTTGAGAGAGTTTTGCAAGACAAGCAAAATTTTGTAATAAATTTTGACTTGATATACAAGCGATGTCTTGATATAAGAGTAGCGTCATGTCACAACTGAGTATAAAATAGAAGAGAGGCGGCTCTAAGTGTAGCAATATGGTTACATTTTAAGGAAGGTACAACATTTAGAAACTCACATGGTTGATGATTCAAACAGACACATCTAAGTATGCAGGCATCCGGGGTAAAGCTCTCTACATAGACCATTCTCCTCACCGGAATTGATGTAGTCTCTTCCATGAGCAGTTCAAGCCTTGCTTTCCGATCACTCTAGTGCAGGGTAGTCTTCCCGGTCACGATTGCAGACCGATAGCGGTGAGAGCCGGTGATGAGGATGGCGGTCTATGTGGATTGCTTTACTCAGGATGCCTGCATACTTACATGTGCCTCTTTTAACCTCTTTCCCACCGCCCCATAAGCATTTTACTGCTACGGCGCGGCGGGGTTATCTTGGGACGACGTCCCTGGGTCGTCGTCCTTCACTTTCGCGATTGCGCGTCCCCTGGGACGCGCTCGCGAAAGTGTCCGTGCTCGCCGGGTCTAGAAGACCCGGTGCATCACGGATCACGGTAAATTGCCGCTGATCGCGGCCGTTTACCACGTGATCGTGCCGTCGAATGACGGCGCGATCACTTGTAAACAAACCGGCGTCATTTGATGACGCCGGTTCCTCCCTCTCCTCCCTCTCCTCTCTGTACAGTGTGCGAGGAGAGGGGGGGGGGAGCGGGGTGTCAGCAGCTGAGCTGTGGCTGCATCTGTGACAAATGCAGTCACAGATCCAGCCATCCCTCAATCCATCCCAGCTCTGCAATACCCCAGTACCCAGCAATCCCCCAGTACCCAACAATACCCCAATACCCAACAATACCCCAGTACTCAACAATACCCCAGTACTCAACAATACCCCAATATTCGGCAATACCCCAGTACTCGGCAATACCCCAGTACTCGGCAATACCCCAATACTCGGCAATACCCCAGTACTCGGCAATACCCCAGTACTCGGCAATACCGCAGTACTCGGCAATACCCCAATACTCGGCAATACCAAAATACTCGGCAATACCCCAGTACTCGGCAATACCCCAATACTCGGCAATACTCCAATACTCGGCGATACCCCAATACTCGGCAATACCCCAATACTCGGCAATACACCAGTACTCGGCAATACCCCAATACTCGGCAATACCCCAGTACTCGGCAATACCCCAATACTCGGCAATACCCCAGTACTCGGCAATACCCCAGTACTCGGCAATACCCCAATACTCTGCAATACCCCAATACTCGGCAATACCCCAATACTCGGCAATACCCCAATACTCGGCAATACCCCAATACTCTGCAATACCCCAGTACTCGGCAATACCCCAATACTCGGCAATACCCCAGTACTCGGCAATACCCCAGTACTCGGCAATACCCCAATACTCGACAATACCCCAATACTCGACAATACTCGACAATACCCCAATACCCTGCATGATACTTTGCAATACCCCAATACTCTGCAATACCCTGCGCGATACTCTGCAATACCGCCTATGGGGATTTTTAAGTAGCGAAGTTTGGCGCCATTCCACGAGTGTGCGCAATTTTGAAGTGTGACATGTTGGGTATCTATTTACTCGGCGTAACTTCATCTTTCACATTATGAAAAAAATTGGGCTAACTTTACTGTTTTGTTTTGTTTTAAGCACAAAACGGTTTTTTTAAAAACACGCGTTCAATAAATTTCTGTGAAAATACCGTGCGAGATAAAAAGTTGTAACGGCCGCCATTGTATTTTCTAGGGTCTTTGCTAAAAAAAGCATATATAATGTTTTGGGGTTCTATGTAATTTTCTAGCAAATAAATGATGATTTTTCCATGTAGGAGAGAAATGTCAGAATTGGTCTGGGTGTTCCAGAACGCCTGATGGCGTTCCCTGCATGTTGGGCCTCTGTATGTGGCCACGCTGTGTAAAAGTCCCACACATGGGGTATCGCAATACTCGGGAGGAATAGCAGAATGTGTTTTGGGGTGTAATTTGTGGTATGCATATGCTCTGTGTGAGAAATAACCTGCTAATATGACAGAAACAAGTTTTTTTGTTTGTTTTTTACAGAATTTTCAGTCGTTTTTCTTTTATAGCGCAAAAAATAAAAAAACCCAGAGGTGATCAAATACCATCAAAAGAAAGCTCTATTTGTGTGAAAAAAAGGACAAAAAATTCAAATGGGTACAATGTTGTATGACTGAGTAATTGTCATTCAAACTGTGAGAGCACCGAAAGCTGAAAATTGGTCTGGTTAGAAAGGGGGTTTAAGTGCCCAGTGGTCAAGTGGTTAATCATCAACCATGTGAGTTGCTAAATCTTGTACCCTCATTAAATGTAACCATATTGCCACATTTAGAGGCGCCTCTCTTTTCTTTTATACTCTGTAGCTCCTGCTAGATTTTGCTTCTAATCCCCTTGGGGAGGCTGCCATCTGTGGATGGACATTTTATGGTTACACAACCTGGTCACATTGCTATGATCTTTTTATATGGACTATAAACTGAAGGACTTATGAATAAATGGTTTTGGAATGAATCACTATAGTTTCCATTATTTCTTATGGGAAAATTTGCTTTGATATACAAGTGCTTTGGATTACAAGCATGCTTCTGAAACTGATTATGCTCGCAAGCCAAGGTTTTACTGTATATATATATATATATATATATATATATATATATATATATATATATATACTGTATATACATATATATATATATTTATTTATTTAAATTATATATAAATGTATCTTCCCCATAATGACAAATGTTTCATTTTCTTCTGGTCTGTATCTTTAAATTTTGTGTTAGCTTTATTTTTCTTCTCAGACCGCAAAGTGAAATGTAAACGTTCCATGCATCACAGACATGGTAGAGAACTCCGCAGTTCTGTTTTATGCGTGCTGCACACAAACCATCGATCTGCTCCTGCGGTGTAATAATTTTGTTGCGTATACATTTCAGCTGTACCTACGCATATCTCTATTACTCATATGGTAGTTATTATAAACAGTCCATACTTTTTCTGTGTAAAATCTGGAGAGGTCGGAATTTTAGCTATTAGGATTGAGAACATGTTGAGTTCATAAGCTCAGCAGCGGCATTCTGCCTTACTGTGGAATAAGGGTGGCCTTTTTTTGAACAAGCGGCTGTATAGATTTCTAGCCACAAAATAATCAGATTTCTTATTTCTATGTGGTTAGTTGCTGGGAACGGTATGATGTAGGCTTAAAGAAATATCCGCTTAGCATTCATAGGAGATCTAAGATATTTAACTTTAAAAGAAATTCTTAGCTTCTACTATTTTCAGTGCAGTTAGTGGCTTACGTATGAGAATTCTGCGTGATACTTTCCTGTTGCCCAGGGAAAACTTGTAATAAATTAGACCCTTACCTTTTGAATTTTCCCCCAAAATAGTCTAATTTCAAATCCAGGCATCTTTGAGACCCACTTTTGATCTACACAACCCACCCCCCAATCCACCTGACTATTCTTTTGGGAAAAACAGAGAACATTTTGTAAATTCAACCAAGAGCATTGCTTTGTGCTCCTGAATTATTCACCACAGGATAAATACAAGTCAGTAAACAGCACCCTTATGAGTCAGCCATTCCTGAGGTTAAGGTGCCCAGGAGTGTACATTAGTGAATGTTGAATGGAAGGTGATATTGCATGCTCTTATAGATTGGCAGGCAGATAATGGAAGGAAGGAAAGAGAGAAGCAAACAAAGCGAGCAAGGTGAAAGGGCAATTATTTTCATTCAGTAGCACCGAAAAATGTCACAATGCAAAATTGCAGAACCGATAGATACACTATATTACCAAAAGTATTGGGACGCCTGCCTTTACATGCACATGAACTTTAATGACATCCCAGTCTTTGTCCAAAGGGTTCAATATTGAGTTGGCCCACCCTTTGCAGCTTCAACTCTTCTGGGAAGGCTGTCCACAAGGTTTAGGAGTGTGTCTTCTGGGAAGGCTGTCCACAAGGTTTAGGGGTGTGTCTATGGGAATGTTTGACCATTCTTCCAGAAGCGCATTTGTGAGGTCAGGCACTGATGTAGATGAAAAGGCCTGGCTCACAGTTTCTGCTCTAATTTATCCCATATGTGTTCTATCGGGTTGAGGTCAGTTCCTTCACTACAAACTCGCTCCTCTATGTCTTTAAGGACCTTCTTTGTGCACTGGTGCGCAGTCAGGTTGAAACAGGAAGGGGCCGTCCCCAAACTGTTCCTACAATGTTGGGAGCATTAAATTGTCCAAAATATCTTGGTATGCTGATGCCTTAAGAGTTCACTTCACTGGAACTAAGAGGCCAAGCCCAACCCCTAAAAAACAACTCACACTATAATCCCCCTCCACTAAATTATTTGGACCAGTGCACAAAGCAAGGTCCATAAATATGTGGATGAACGAGTTCGGGGTAGAGAAACTTGACTGGCCTGTCCTGACCTCAACTCGAACACCTTTAGGAATCGGATGAATTAGAGCGGAGACTGTGAGCCACGCCTCGTCCAAAATCAGTGCCTGACCTCACAGATGCGCTTCTGGAAGAATGGGCAAACATTCCCATAGACACACTCCTAAACCTTGTGGACAGCCTTCCCATAAGGGTTGAAGCTGTTATAGCTGCAAAGAGTGGGCCAACTCAATACTGAACCCTACAAACTAAGACTGGGATGCCATTAAAATGAATGTGGTGTAAAGGCAGGCGTCGAAAAAATATGTGGTAATATAGTGTACAGTAGATTGATTGATTGATTGATAGATAGATCGATGTCCCAGGAGTAAGCCTGACTCTCCTTTAGCCTGTATTCACACCTGAGCAAGTCAGATGCAGAAAGTATTCCTGATTATTTTAAAGCATTTATTTTAGGCACTTTACAAGAATTGTGCAACAAGGGGAGTAGAGTTCTTCAGAAGTAAAAACACGTGTCACACATTTACAGTTGTTCCCATTGATGTCTATAGGAACAGAAATGACTGAATATGATCAGTTAGCTCATTCGCCTTTTTTGGCATAGGGTGTAGGGTGTGTGTTGTGGGGCTATTAAGCGTAGAATTGTAAACAGGGACATTCAGAAAGAATGGGATGTTAAGTGTAGTTGGGCGTAGTTGAACAAGCTAATAAATGCTCTAGTGTGAATGGGGGCTTACTATCACACAGGTCCTGCAGAGCACAGATGAAAAGTGGTGCTTCTTGGGGTCCATGCAGATCACCGTGATGTCCAGTCAAGTGTCACCCATGGTGTCATATGACCATACCTCCCAATGTTTTGAGATGGGAACGAGGGGCACCTATTAACAAATGTATGTGGGCAAATAACACATAACACTGTGGAGAATTTTACAAAAGTGATTTGTTAAATCAACAAGTGCTTATTTACCAGTACTATTCCTTTATATTGGTCTTTAAAATTTACAAATGCAGCAGTTTAGAAATCGGATGAAAGGTTTAGCACTGGGAAACACTTTTTGAAAGATAAATAGTGCATTTTACATACAACTATATAGATCAGAGCAAATTGAGAAACAAATAAGGAGTAAAAGTGGGACAGGGGGACTTTGTCTATTATACAGCATCCAAGGTGTACTCCTATGTGATGGGTGTCAATTAGTACTGACCATAACAGTATTCGCCAATAGAACCATGTATTGGATATACCTTTACATAGTGCATATGGAAAGCACTAAACACAAAGGCTCTTGGCCAGCTCAGTAAGAAGCATCTCACAACCCAAATTCAGGCATGCAATTACTGCAGGAGGTCCAAATGAAGAGACTGTGGAATGGATGACACTCATCTAATCATGTTCTGTCTGCACAGTTGAGTAAGTTGGTTGCTTCAACTATATAAAGTGGCTGAGATAGCAATGTGAAACACAATTAGTGTGAAGAGATAAAACATGGTATAATGTTTTCTGCTAAATTAACAGTCTGAAATGAACAGGATAAAACTTAGACAGTATATAATATATGGTCCAGCCAAGCTTAACTATCACTTAATGTTCCCCGCTGAGGAAGTTGCTACAACGTAACGCGTACGGGGAAGGAGCCTGAAGTTGCTTGCTGCCATCTCTGAGAAGACATATGTTGTGTGCATTTCCTTTCTGCCGTTTTGCCTTTCGGGCTAATGTGAGTAGCCTGTTAATGCCTTTTTAATAAACCTAAGCCGTTTTAAAGCAGAGAGCACTGCCGAGCCTAAGAAGTCTGCTATCCACATATTGCACCAATCTGTCTATCGATTTCTGCTGGTATGACTGCCTGGTAAAACAGGGGCCCATACCCTAAGGTGGGAGTAGCCATTCTTAACGGTGGAGGGATCACTTATTTCAAGTTAAAGTCACCGGTGAAGATTTGGAGTGGTTGTCACCCTATTCCTTTGAAATGTTTCAGTTTTTGGACTGATGTTTGCATTATTTATGCACCATTCATGATTAATTTGTTATCGGTATAAAAACTGTGTTCTGCACTTTAGTTTAATTGTATTTATATTGCGCTGCACTATTTCTTATACATTTTTGCATGTTTTGGATTTTGTGATTGTCCTGTCAGTGTTCATCTTGCATTCGTAAAGGGGGAGGTTTATTTTATTTTATTCTTGGGCTGATTGCTCCCTTTTTGTTTTCTATAACTATCACTTAAAGCCTAGTTATGACACCATTTGTTTCTAAGTGTATCTTTACAGTCACAGAGAACTCCCCTACGTGCTGTTTGTGTCTGAAATGACCACATGCACAAAGCCATTATCATTTTAGAGAACAAGAAAACAATTTTGTGGGATGCTTTACATTGCTTTGCATTAGAGTTAATTTACCAAAGGCAAAAATACTGCACACTCTGCAAGTGCAATTGCTCCTGAGCTTAGTAAACGAGGTAAAGCTTCACTTTGCAAACAGTACCCAATCACGTGCAAGGAAAATAAAAAAGACTGCATTTTTGCCTGCACATGATTGGATGATGGAAGTCAGCAGAGCTTTTGCCCATTTACTAAGCTTTGGAGCTACTGCTCTTGTAGAGTGCAACTGCCCTATGCAAAGTGCACAGTGTATTTGCCTTTAGAAAATCAACCTTATTGTGTGTTCATGCCTCATGCCAATTACACAAGTCAGAACAGATAAGCCTCTCCGGTCCTACACTTAGAAGAAAGACACAGAAAATCGCCTCGTATTGCAATGTTTAATATACAATAAAAATAGAAGTATCCAAAACTTACATCAAAGTAAGGACAGGTGTGCTCGTGGAAGGTTTAGCGTGTAGGGAATAATCGTGCGTCCGAGCCTTCAGGTCAGTCACAAATCCAGGCTGCAAGAGCCACGAGGGGCCACGAGGAGCCGGAGAGGAAGTCGGATGATTCCTTCGTGGAGCAGCGTTTGACGTCAGCGGGACCCAGTTTTCAGAGAAAGTGCCTTCAAAGTGCAGGTTAGGGGACCAAGAAAATGTAGGTGACCGTTTTTCTCTTGCCTGTCTTTCCCTGCTGCAGCAAGGGCTTTGTAACCAAACTGGTGAAAACAGCAGTATTTGGAAGAAGCTGTTAGTTTGGCAATAATGTGTGGGTTGTGCTTCTGAGTGGCCCTGTACAGACATGTAGGGGTCACCAACCATGTGTTTACCGATAAACCAAATGTATCTGCCTGTAGCCTTCTCAAACTCAGATTCCTGGTGGTGGCAAAAGCTCTCTTTACCTTCAGCCTCAATGTCTATCATATGGTTTCTGGTAAAGGGGGTTGGCAGGGAGCTGAGCTTAGGCCAGATTGCCCTTACTAGACCCCATAATCACACTTCGGCAGGTTAAGTCTCACAACAAGCATTGGATTTTATTACATTTTATTTTATATTTTCATGTCTACATGTTCAGTATCACAATTAACTTTCAAATCATGCATCGTCATCATTTTTTATAGCTAGCTAAGAAATTCTTCCTAATTTAATATAGGGCAGTGTAGTGTTCATACAAGTTATGCTCGTGAACTGTGCCATAAATTGTTTAGTGGAAATGAATGTATAATTGGCCTGTATGTTAATTTCAGCAATGGGCTTCAAGTCAAAGCTTGTTAATCGCTTTTATACTGTCTTAGGATTCCTATCTATGTCCCCACTGGGGTGATTCGCCCTTTCTATGTAGAGTCCTAAATAAATGGTACAGTTGTCACCAGAATAGGAGGTGAGGGAAACTCTTTCAATGACAACACCTGTTCCTGTGAAAACTGTCTAATGGTGGCCATACACGTGGACATCTTAATGAATGATTCTTAACAGAATTAGATAATATGATCAGGTCTGGAAATCATCGAAAAGTCACGTTCTATATCAATACTTGATTTTGAGGGATACCAATCGTATTAACCAAACCTATTCTGGTGGACCTGCTCGGAATATATGATCATAGGAAAGTAGATAGTCAAAAATGATTGTTGGACATGTACAGATCTGAACAAAAGACTCTTCACAAAAGTGGATAATATGAGTCGATAAATTATCAAAAAGACATATAGGGCCAAATACGAAATACGCCGACGTAAGTACAAATGTGCACCGTCGCATCTTTACGCCGATTCAGAAAGCAAGATACGCCGAAAAACATGGCTTCAGTCGTCCAGCGTAACTTGCTCACACCGGCGTATCGTGGGCGCATAGTTACGCTGGACGCATTAGACGTTCCCATTAAAAATATGAAAATGAGCTAGATATGCCGATTCACGAACGTACTTGCGCCCGGTGCATTAATATACGTTGTTTACGTAAGGCGAATGACCGGCGTAAAGTTACCCCTGCTATATGAGGCGCAGGCAATGTTAAGTATGGACGTCGGAACATCGTCAAGTTTTCCGTTGTTTACTTTGTTTGCCCTAAGTTGTACGCAAGTAGGGCTTGCGTAAGTTACAAATTGACAGAAAAATTATTCTCTATTTTTGCGCTGATTGCACCCCCCACTATTGTTAAACTTGCGTAAGTTACGTTCACGTCTTAAGCATTGAGTATTTGCAAAATGATTCAGAGCATGCGCGCTGGGATACGTCCACGGACGGCGCATGCGCCGTTCGTTCGGCACCTCATTTACATGGGGTCACGGTTCATTAACATGTATCACGCCCACCTTCCACCTACTTTGAACTAGGCGGGCTTACGCCGGCCCATCTACGCTACACCGCCGTAACTTAGGGAGCAAGTGCTTTGTGAATAAAGAAGATACGCTACGCCCGCACAAATACACACCGATCTTTCTGAATCTGGCCCATACTGTGTCATCGAACAATTTTGGGCAAAGCTGATCAATTTAATCTAAATTATTCAGATTATTTGTATTTCCGATTGGGCAGTAAATCTATTTATTATATACAGTGTCAGAACAAGGTCATCTAGCGCCCACAGCAACGTTTTCCCTCCACCTCCCCCACAAACCTAGGAGGATTACGTCACTTTATGTGTCAGCAAAAATCCCCTCCCCCCAAAAAAATTCAAGCACTAATTTGCTTATCCCCTAAGCATACATTTCTTTTACAAGCTAAAGTTCTCCCCAAACAAAAATCCCCCCTCATGTCAGATCGCTAGTGTGCAATGTTTGCTTACCCACGCTCTACCCACATTCTTTGCTAGGAGAAAATGGGGGGGAGGGTAAAGAAACATTGCACAGTGGCGATCCGGAAATCCGGATTCAGGAGAGCTGCAGTGGCAGGAGGGGGGAGCTGGAGGGGAGAAAGAGCACAACCTGCACCTCCTTTAGGCTCCATCCAGTTCTGGCTTGTCTCCTCCAGTGTTAAGCTGACAGGAGTAGTGAAGCTGCTGTCACTACTCCTGTAAGCTTATAGGTAGGAGCTCTCCAAGCAGTGCCCTACCACCTCACGTGATACCATTGCATCTGTCTCTACTGCTTACCCCTTGTCCCTGATCACAGTGCTTTAAGTGGGCCAAAAGAGGTGCCGGTACTCTATTAGGCGCCGGTGCCCCCCCCCCCCCCCCCCCCCCCCCGGGGCAGAAAGTTTTTTTTTACAGGGCGCCATGCCATCAAATGCAGCCAGTGTGTCATCAATTGTCACCACTGTGCCATGCCATCAAACGCAGCCACTGTGTCATGCCATCAAATGCAGCCACTGTACCATCAATTGTCACCACTGTGCCATGCCAACAAACGCAACCACTGTGCCATGCCATTAAATGCAGTCACTGTACCATGCCAATTGTCACCACTGTGCCACCAATTGTCACCACTGTGCCACCAATTGTCACCACTGTGCCACCAATTGTCACTGTCCAGACATCTATCCACCTCAGAGCCTGTCATTTTAGTAAGACTGCTGGGACTTGTAGTTCTCCATCTTCTCCTGGGGCTCATGGAGATTGGAGAACTACAAGTCCCAGCAGGTTATACATACAATAAGGCTCTGAGGTGGATGGGTGTGGATTGCATGCACCTGAGCCCCAGGAGAAGATGGAGAACTACAAGTCCCAGCAGGTTATAATATAAGGCTCCGAGATGGATGGGTGTCCGGACATCCATCCACCTCGGAGCCTTATATTATAACCTGCTGGGACTTGTAGTTCTCCATCTTCTCCTGGGGCTCAGGTGCATGCAATCCACACCCATCCACCTCAGAGCCTTATTGTATGTATAACCTGCTGGGACTTGTAGTTCTCCAATCTCCATGAGCCCCAGGAGAAGATGGAGAACTACAAGTCCCAGCAGTCTTACTAAAATGACAGGCTCTGAGGTGGATAGGTGGGGATCAGGCAGTGCACCCCTTTAGATTTACACCGACCCCCCCCCCCCCTTCTCTCTCTCCCCTGTGTTTTGCTTACCTTGCTGGAGATGGAGAAACTTGCCGCCGCCGCGCTGTAAACACATGTCCCAAATTCCAGGCCAATCAGTGCAGCACAGAGGTACAGCGCCTCCCACTCCACCGCCCGCCAATCTCCTACGCCGTTATCTGTTTTTTTTTTTAGCCCTTCTGCCTAGTTGGCTGGTGTTTCCCGCCACTCCCACATCAAGGGAGACAGACAGTTCCACCAGCCAACCAGGCGGAAGGGCTGAAAAAAAACTCATTGCGCGCCGCCGCCGGGTGTACCAAGATGGCCGATAGCTCCAGAGCTAGGCCAAAGCCGCGGCCTTTCCTAAGGCGGTGGCGGCGGCGGCGGCGCATTCTGCGGACGCCAGGATTTTTCGCCCGGTGCAGGAGCCCCCCCCCACTACGCCAGTGCGTTCCGGTACGGGAAACCCACGTACTGGGCGCACGGAGAGGTGCTGGTACTCTCCAGGGCCATTTTTGGAAGTGGCGGTACTGAGTACCGCCGCGTTCCGGCCCACTTAAAGCACTGCCTGATCATATATATAAAATCTTTGTATGGCCATCATAAATGTCACATTAAACAATATTTTCCATCTTCCGATAGTATTTATCAATAATATGATTATTTATAGGCTCATTCCGTGTATGGCCACCATTAGAGTAGATATTCTTGCACTTTGTAGTGATTTCCTGTTGTGTCTCCATGACAGAATGTTAAGAGAAATCTCCATAATGAGACAAGAAAAACCTGAGTTAATCATTCCCTACTCTGCTACTAAACCATGCCTCTACTCCCTAATATGTAAAAAGTTGGAGTTAAAGCGGATCTTCAACCCTCTCCACCAACTTTCTGTAATTTTGCTGTGTTCTTCAAATACTTTTTGTGGGTAATCGTGCCTTCCAGATTTCTCACCAAATCGGGAATGACATCCCTAGCTGCCTTTTGCCTTCTGGTATTGCTCCCTTTACATATTGTAGGAGGTTTCAGCACATAACCACAATGTGACATCAGGGAGCTGGCTGTCTCTTGCTAGTGTAGTGGTACCCTCGTGAGGGCTGCTGTGTGTTGTAGTCCGTCTGCAATAATGCCCAGCTAGGCACACAGTTTTCATACACCCTCAGGCAGAAAACCAGTCCTTGAACTTTGTTTTAATTTTTATTGAGGGAAATAAACTTGGATGGGATATTCATGAGATGCCCAAACTGATTTGCAGAACAATATAAATGCTACTGACTATATACACCTCCGGTATATACAACTCCAACCTTCAACTCCAGCACATCATTTGCTTGCAGACTATCTCTCCTGAATGCCTCCAGCACATCACTTGCTTGCACTTCACAGACCAGCTAGCACTGATTTGTAGGTCTGACACTGGCTCAGCCAGGCCTAGGGTGAATGCCCTTTGCAGGCAGGGACATTGTCCCCTTTTGTGTAGCAAAAATGTAGGAAGTCCCAGTGCTAGCTGTCCACGTGGCTACTGAGCCCAATGCCACATCTTCAGGACCTGCCAGCCCTCCTGGCTACAGCTGTCTCTCTTTCCACTGCCCATAACACCACAGTCCATCCCACTGGCTCTGCAACCATCTCAGACTGCAATCTCCCAGTCCTCTAAGGCGTGCCTCCCCAGTTTTCTCCCAACTGTGTGTCACTCACCAGCACTCTTGGCTGCGACCTGTTGTTCCTCTCCTGAAAACTTTGCCTGGCAGTGCTCTCCCGCTGTCCTCTCTTGCCCTCTTGCCACCTGCCCAGGACACCTCAATGTGTTGTAAAAGAGTCCTGTCCACACCTGAGCCCCAGGTCCAAGGTTGGGGAGCTCCCTCATAGGCCCTGACAGCCTAACATTCCATCTCCAGCTTCCATTCGAACAACTCTTTCCCAGCTAGGCTGACCATGGGTATTTAAGGAGGCCTGCCCCCTGCCAATCCAAGTTGGGGATTGGTCAGGGCACCTCAAAATACCCCAGGCAGCTCCACCTTTCCTCTCCTCCTCTCTTTCCAGAAGACACCAGACATTCTGGAAAGAGGTGGGAGGGGTTGGTGATGCTGCTTATGAGTCACTCAGCTCTGCCCTGGGTCACTCCCAATCCAGATCAAAACACACCCAGGCTTGGCTGCCAGCCAAGCCTGACAAATTACCTACACTATCAAAAAAATGCTATCTCTCTTTAGAATACTACCTAGAGGGTGCTACACTAGTTCTTGTATCCAGCTCCCTGGTGAAAGGGTGTCATCCATGCAGTTCATCAGGAGTTGGCTGTAAGGACCAGGAACAGAAAGCCAGCTCCTGATGATGTCAAAGGGAAAGACAGTAGCAGCAAATCACAGATCAATGCTGGATTCGCTGGACATGTGAATACATTTTTTGAGCATAACCCAGCATAAAAGTTAAAGCTGCTGTAAGGGTCCTTTCACACGGTTCGTCCGTTTATTACAAGTCCGTTTACTGGTACCCTATGTGTTCACGGCCATTAGCGGATGATGCATCCGCTAACGTCCGTAATGACCTGCCTCCGCAAAGATCCGGTTTTTCGGATGGAAGAAAACCCTATTTTTCTTCCGTCTGAAGGATCTGATCGGATGAATACGAACACACGGTCTGTATTCATCCGATTCCCCATAGGAGAGAGCGGAGGAGAGACAGGGCGGTCCCTGCACAGTGTGCGGGGACCACCCTGTCCGCCGACAGCTCAGCGGGGATCCCCGCTGAGCCGACGGACACACACACAGCGGATCGAAAAACGGTCCGCTCCGTGTGAAAGGACCCTAAATCGTTGCACTTTTTTTATCTTACCTGCAATCCAAAGGCATAATGTGCTAGTATGCATCGCATACTAGCACATTATGTGAAACCTTTCTCCCGTAAATGTACGTGGGAACCTCCAGTCATGGCACAGGGCTCTGAAGAAATGGGACGGGTGGCCGCTCCTTCAGGGTCATGCGCCAGTGGTTTCGCAGACTGCATATAATGTAAATATCTCCTAAACCATAGGTGCCCAACCAATGGCCCACAGAGCCCTCTTATGTGGCCTGCGACCTCCTGCTCTGGGATGAAATAAAATAGAATAGAATACTGTTATTAAAGGTAAGTTTATTATTAAAATCACAGTGTATATATGGGCATATCTTTTTCTGCAGTGGTTACTGGGCTGCAGGTGCAAAGCAGTTTACCTGTGGGCTACTTACCAGTCCTAGCAGAGGATGAATCCACCGCGGAGGATGAAGAGGCAGATTCGCCACTTCCGCATAGCAACAGCTATTTCGGGTAAGTAAAAAACATTTTTTTTTTTGGTGCAAAAAACATTTTCAGGATGGAACTCCACTTTAACTGCAATTTATGTAATAAAAGCAGCTTTGAATTTAAAATGTTTATAATTTTAAGAGTAATAAAGCGGGCCACAGATCAAAATTAATTGTTTCAGAAGGTGAAACCCTCCTCAATCCATGTCTTCTATTGTTTGATTCCAGTATCTTCAGATATAAACTAAGATATAGCTTCGCTGGCAAAAAAAAGGGATAATGTTATTTTAAAAAGATTTTAATGAGGTCTCAATACAGTACTTCCAGATTCTAAATGGCTTTTGCCATTGTTAAGCTTCAGCACAAAAAAAAATCCTTATCCTTGTTCACATTCTAACAGTAATTTTTTTTTCCTGCCAGCCAAGCAAGGTCGAAGGTGAACATTAAACACAAATATTCTGATTGATTTAGAGGGGGAAAAAAAACATAGAGGTGAAAAATCATTAATGAGAAGTGATCCTACAAGTTTACACATGCTAATTGCTAATGTACCCGGCAGGTCACCAGAAGGGGCTCAGAGACCCCCTGGAGAGTGTAATCGGACACAGTATGAAATATGCAGATGGCCTTTATCTGGCAGTGTAATTACGAAGTCACCCGTGCTGGATGATCAGGATGAATTTACACTGGGAGGGAGAAAATGAACATCAGACATCCAATGTTTGACATGCTGCTTGGAACTCATGTAAACAAGCCATCGGTACGCATGTAATCTCTTTACCGCGGTGTGTATACAGGTTTGCATATAATTGTACTACAATTATTTGTAACACCTATTGATCTTTAGATACAATACAAATACTGTATTTTTATCTAATAATGAAGAAAAACATTTATTGTGTTTTACCGAGAATACATTTCTTGATGATTGGTAGTTTGTACCGGCCCAATGCCAAACTTTTTATCCTGAACCCTTTCCTTCCTTGCTTCCCTTCTCCCCACGCAGAAAACTTCTTTTTTTTAAAGTGGAGTATCCATCTGAAAAAAAAATTTCCACCAAAAGTCTAAAAATAAAAAAATAATAAAAATAAATGAAAAAAAACAACTATTTTTTATTTACCCTAAATAGCTGTTGCTATGCGGAAGTGCTGAATCTGCCTCTTCATCCTCCGCGGTGGATTCTCTTCCTCCTCCTACACTCTGTGTTTTCTTGTGAATGAGGCGCTCTGCATTCTGGGAACTGTGTGTGTCCCAGAAAGCAGCCGGCCTATTCACAAAGCACCGCGCTGCTCGCACATGCGCAGTAGGAAACGGGCAGTGAAGCCGCACGGCTTCACTGCCTGTTTCCCTTACTGTGGATGGCGGCGCCTGGAGCTGCCAGGATCGAGAATCGCCCATGGCGGGGGCCGACATCGCTGGCGGCTAGGACAGGTAAGTGGCCTTATTAAAAGTCAGCAGCTACAGTGTTAGTATCTGCTGACTTTTAATTTTTTTGTTTTTTTTAAATGGAACCTCCGCTTTAAGGGGGGTGCACCATAAGAAAATCAGATAAAAAATTCCATATGAGGCACGATCGTTCGGTTTTCGTACACAACTTTTGACATCCAATTCCGACTGCAAACTAAAATTTCAAAAGGGTCAAACTCCCAAAAATGTATTGTACGATAACATAACAAGCATTTTTTTTAAATGTGTACCATTTTTGTACAAAAAATACGAGATACGAAAGACTGCGCATGATCAGAAACAACAAATAACAAAAAAATAAAAGCTTTTATCATACGAGAAATATTATGTATTACATTATTTCTATCCTTGGTTCCAAATTGCTGTGAAACATCGAGGAAAACTGGCCGATCGTTTGCCTGATTTTCTCATAGTGTGTACCTTTACTCTGTTTGTAATTTTATAATTTTAAGGTCTTTTACTTTCGTAGGACACCTCCTCCTTGCCTTGGCTAAAGCCTGGTACACACTAATGCCGCGTACCGACAATCGGACATTCCGACAACAAAACCGTGCATTTTTTCCAACGGAATGTTGGCTCAAACATGTCTTGCATACACACGGTCACACAAATGTTGTCAGAAATTGCGAACGTCAAAAACGCAGTCACGTACAACACGTACAACGGCACTATTAAAGGGAAGTTCAATACTAGTCATGTTAGTAGAAGTTTGGTGAGAGAAAAATCGCCTCGTGCTTTTCAGTCCGTTACAGCGTGATGAATGTGCTATTTCCATTACGAATGCTAGTTTTACCAGACCGAGCGCTTCCATCCCGTACTTGATTCAGAGCATGCGTGGAATTTTGTGCATTGGAATTGTTCACACACGATCAGAATTTACCAGAACGGATTTTGTTGTCGCAAAATTTGAGAACCAGCTCAGAAAATGTCACAGAAAATGTCCGATGGAGCCTACACATGGTCGGAATTTCTGACAACAAGCTCACATCGAACATTTGCTGTCAGAAATTCCGAGCATGTGTACGTGGCATAATAGTTTTTTCATACAACCCAGCAGGTTGAACCAAAAAAAACTGACAACTCCAGTTGGAGCCGCTGTACTAACTATCTGACGTTAGTACAACAATCTCCCCTGCTAAGCTGTTGTGTTCTGACAAGGGAATGCCCACCCACCAGAACACTCCGGTCAGCGCACTCAATTATTGTCTGAGAGCGATAGAAAAAATAGTAACGCTAGTAATAATTAGGGTTGTCCCAATACCACTTTTTTAGGACCGAGTACAAGTACCGATATTTTTTTCAAGTACTCGCCGATACCGAATACCGATACTTTTTTTAAAATGTGTCCCCCACAAATGCAGCCATGTCCCCCCACATATGCAGCCATGTCCCCCACATATGCAGCCATGTCCCCCTACATATGCAGCCATGTCCCCCTACATATGCAGCCATGTCCCCCTACATATGCAGCCATGTCCCCCCATATATGCAGCCATGTCGCAACACATATGCAGCCATGTCCCTCACATATGCAGCCATGTCCCCCACATATGCAGCCATGTCCCCCATATATGCAGCCATGTCCCCCATATATCCAACCATGTCCCCCATATATCCAGCCATGACCCCCCCCATACCTAGATGCCGCCGCTGCATGGTTAATCAGCGTGCGGGGAACATCACAGCTTTCATTTGAATAGCTGTAGTGTCCCCCGCTGCGCCGCGTATAGACACTCCCCCTTGCTCGGGTTTGGACAGATCACCCGTCCAATCCCGAGCAAGGGGAAGTGTCTATACGCGGCGCAGCAGGAAACACTACAGCTATTCAAATGAAAGCTTTAAAGTTCCCTGCACGCTGTTTAACCAGGCAGAGGCGTCTTTCGTTGCGGCGGCGGTGGCTTTCGTTGCGGCGGCGTATGCGGCTGCGGCAGTGGCGGCGGGGGGGGCGGGTAGTATCAAATGAGGCATCGGGGGCATTTGCGGGAGTACAAGAACTCCCGCAAATGCTCAGTATCGGTCCCGATACCGATACTGGTATCGGTATCGGGACAACCCTAGTAATAATTATGAATAATGATGAAGTAACACATAAGTGATATAACATAAATGTGAGAAAACAACAATTAATGTGCAGATAAATGTCCATCAATGAATAGATGAAAAGCTGAAAAGCATGTGGCTACATCGATCATCATGGACAGGACATTCCTCCCAGGAATAGGTGAAATACTCTTACTGGATGAAGAGGATCTCCCTGTCAGTGACAACAGATCATGAGCGCATGGATGATCCCTGATAGGATCCACTCGACTTGTCAAAAGTCTTTATCTTTATTATATACTTTTTGTGATCACTTTTATGCCAATATTTGGTTTTATTACAATAAAACCTTATCTCTTTTATCTGCACCATCCGGAGCATTGTTTTTATTTTTCCTTGCATGACCTGCTGGACTACGTTTTTAAGCTTTGTCATTGTGCCCTCTTTATCAATTGAACGGGTATTTCTTCCTACCACGCACCATCTGCTCAAAGTAAGGGGTTCTTGCCCCTCCCCTTGGGTTCACCTGTCTGATTCAGATTGAATCACTCCCACTGAGAAGTTCCAGTTCAGGATTATCGGACCACATTCAGGTGTCACGTGTGGCTTTCACCATCCGGCCCTTTGACAAGTCGAGTGGATCCTATCAGGGATCATCCATGCACTCTTCATCCGGTAAGAGTATTTCACCTACTCTGTTTAGCTGGGAGGAATGTCCTGTCCATGATGATCGATGTGGCCACATGCTTTTCAGCTTTTCATCTATTCATTGATGGACATTTATCTGCACATTAATTGTTATTTTCTCATATTTATCACTTATGCGTGACAGTAAACTGGCCCTTTGCTTGAAAAGTATGGAGACCCCTGATCTGGGGCGAAAGTGACCAAGTTTATCAAGAGCTCCCCATGTGACCCACTTATACTCACTTAGCCCCACTCCCTCACCACTGTTTTTTCCATTAGAGCTCTTGTGGAATACCTGGAGCTTCTTGGCCTGAACATGTAACCTCCTCCCAGGATGGAGTGCTGAGGCCTGAGCAACCAAGCCAAACACTGTCAAGTGAGGGAAGCACCATTAACCCTGTGCAGTGGAAGACTGTGAACTTTTCACCTAGGTCATACAAACTTACTGACTGTTTCATGGTAGGAACAGTTTCTTTTGGGGTAAAGTGCTCCAAAGACATGGTGCTGAACTGGTTGGTGGCCATGGTAAAAGGTGGATATTCTCCGAACCTAGATTAAGCCCTTGTAGCTATTGTATTCTAAGAGCCAAAGCCATTTGACTAGATGTTCACTGTTCAACTGAGAAATTTCCCATGCTGGCTCTTGAATTCTTTACCACCAGTGTCATCCACTAGGCAAATCGTGATCTGACTGAAATTCAAGCAGTGCATAGCCAGCTTTACAGCATGATTCCTCACTAATAGCCTAAAAAAATTATTTCTATGATTTATTTATTTTTATCCCGGGTTACTTAACCACTTCCCTACCTGGCCTATTCTGTCACTTCTCGTCTTCATGTAAAAATCATATTTTTTTTGCTAGAAAATTACTCAGAACCCCCAAACATTATATATTTTTTTTAGCAGACACCCTAGGGAATAAAGTGGTGGTTATTGCAACTTTTTATCTCGCACTGTATTTGGCAATCATTTTTCAAACACCTTTTTTTAGGGAAAAAAAAGGTGTCATGAATTAAAAAATAACAAAACAGTAAAGTTAGCCCAATTTTTTTGTATAATGTGAAAGATTATATTACGCCGAGTAAATAGATACCTACATTGTCAAACTCTAAAATTGCGCACACTTATGGAATGGCGCCAAACTTTGATACTTAAAAATCTTCATAGGCGTAATTTTTATTTATTTTTTACAGATTACCAGTTTAGAGTTACAGAGGAGGTCTAGTGCTAGAATTATTGCTCTCGCACTAACGCACGCAGCGATACCTCACATGTGTGGTTTGAACAGCGTTTACATATGTGGACGGCACTTACGTGCGTTTTCACTTCTGAGCGCTAGCCACTGGGGACAGGGGTGTTTTAAATGATTTTTTATTTTATTTTTATTTATTTTTTTACTTATTTTTTTTTAATTTTTCCTCTTTTAATACAATTTTTTTTATCACTTTTGTTCCTATTACAAGAAATGTAAACATCCCTTGTAATAGGAATAGTGTGTGACAGGTCCACTTTGTGGAGAGATGCGGGGTCAATAAGACCCCACATCTCTCCTCCAGGCTGGAAAGCATGACGTCTGGAAAGAAAAATTACTTCAGGATACCCTCTGACGATCATAGAGATGACCGGTGACTATCGGTCATCTCTATCCTCCTCATCCAGCGGCGGCTGATTTGTTCTCTGGGCCTCCGATGGCACGGGAGAGCCCGGAGAAGCACCGGATGAAGGCCGGAGGGGCCGTCTATAAGAATGATTAAGCTGTGGAACCGCCGCTATGATCATTCTTATGGTGTGCAGAATCGCCGCTTGAAAAGAAGGATATCTGAATGATGCCTGTAGCTGCAGGCATCATTCAGATATCCCCCCCCCCCCCTAAAGTCCAGGACATCATATGACGTCCTACGGTAGGGGAAGTGGTTAATTAGTATATGTCTCTACAGATCAAACTACAAGTATACTGTAAATTATCTTATAAAATGTACAATGTATAGCCAATAAATATCTAAAATCCTCAATACGGTAATCTCCCAATCCATACTGGAGTATGTAGTGTATCTAAGTCAGGATATTCCCAATGAAAAATCTGGTCTTCTATAATTGTTTATTGTTGCGGGTATCCACAGTGTTATTGATTATTGTTAATTAAGCAAGCTGTATATATTATTTACTACCCATAGAAGTGACAGGATTGTATGATGATCAAGATCACTGATACTTGGACAAAATCAACTGTTTCAGAGGACAAACATTTTGAGGAACAGATAAAATGTTAGTTCTTTAAAGGGTATTACATGAGGTTGGCCTACTGGCAAGGTGGAGAAAGGAAGATAACCCCACTCATCACTTGACTGGCTGGAAAACATTGGGGAATAAGATTTGTGTACTAAAAACTTTATAAAGTTTGGGGTGTTGAAAGGAAGCCTTGGTGGGGGGACCTGGATATATGGGCTTTGATGGTAACAATTAATGGTTCACTTATGGGGGTCGGGTTTGGGATAACAGCAGCTTACTTGGTTACTAAGACGTTTATTAAATTTTTGCATGATGACTTACCTTTTTTTAACTTTCTTTAGGTTTTTTTTACAGCCAAAAAGAACTGAAATCAAATATATTGCAGCTTACTGGTCCTTAGATGTGGTGGCTGCATTAGCTTTTTTGTTTTTCAGGCTGGGAACATATTCATCAAGTACAGAAAATACCTGCTTTCAAGAAATTCAGTGTCCTTGTTAGTTCCTGTGAGATGGCCTGGAAGTATAAAACAATGGCCCAGATTCAGATAGAATTAGACTATCGTAGAGTATCAGAAATACACTACGCCGCCGTTTTTTACCTGGCTCTACGTGGAATCCAGGTAGATTTTGTCCAGTAAACAACGGCGGCGTAGTGTATTTCTCCCGTCGCAATCCATCTGCGCGAGTAGGGGGCGTGAATCATTTAAAATAGTCACGTTCCCGCGGCGATCGAACTGTGCATGTTCCATTTGCAAATTTACCGCCGTGCATTGCGCGAAATCACGTCGTTACGTCATTTTTTCTTGAGTAGCGTCGTTTACGGAGATTCCTATTCCCGAACGAGTTACGTAAAAAAAAAATAATTTAAATTCGACGCGGGAACGACGGCCATACTTAACATGGGCTACGCACCGTTAGACCAGCAAAAAGCTGGTCTAACAGTACGTATAAAAAAATAGACGAAAGCGATTGCGAAGACCGCTCGTATCTTCATAGATGGCCGTAAAAACTCATTTGCATATCCCGACACATGAAAACGACGCAAACTCCTCCCAGCGGCCGCAAAAATATCGCAGCGTAGATCCGAAGGCTTACGAAGACGTAAGCCTCTCGGATCGAAGCCCGAAGCCGCCGTATCATGGTTTGAGGATTCAAACTAGTGATACAGCGCGCGAAATTTGAAATTACTCCTGTCTAACACCAGTTAGACAGGCGTAATTGCTCTGTGAATCTGGGCCAATGTTATTTGGTTTGCATAAACCTTAATGTAATGGAGACAAAGAGGCATGCTTGAAGTCAAGCCTGATGACAACCACAGCTCCCTCCATAAATACAGTGGAGTGAGTGATTGTAGCCAACCTAGGATAGGAACTGTTATTCTGAGGATTGCCAGCTAAAAAATAAGGAGGACAAGCCTTAAAACAAAAAACGAATGCATTCACTATATGTTAGGAGTAGTATTCTGCAAAATATTACATTTTTGGGAAGTTCAGGTATGCTTTAACCTATATCAGATGCTGCTGCCCTACCAAACCCTGGCACTCTAAAGCCTACAGGGTTGTAGCCCTAAAATGTCCAGAGCTTCCTAATCCTTGGGACCTGAACAGTGACATTAAAATATGTAGATCTATAATATCTCTAGTGTTCGATACGACCTGGCTAACCCCTTTACTTTGTGAGGTCTCTGAGTAACATCTGCCTGTTGAAACACATTTAATCATCCAGAATAATGTCTCATCTCATGCAGAACTGCAGAGAGCATCTAAACAGGCTCTCCGCTGCTCGGCCGGTGATTTCTTGGAGAACCAGTTTCACTAGTGAAAAGTATCACTGTATCTATTTGTTCTGTGAATTAAAGCCTTTAAGGCGAGGCTGGGAATCAATCCTAAATTCTTCATTATCACAGGAATACACAGGATAAGAATGTTATCAGATCATGAAACAAGGGGCAATGCTATGCCTTGGTGATAGGCCAATGCCTTTCTCCATACCTAGATCCCTTCACTTTCATAATATTTTAATCATGAGCTTGAGAGGCGTTTAAGTGCTAACAACTTACATGCATTAAATATTTAGCTGTCGTATGTGATGCACATCCAAAGGTGTTTTTTTTTTCATTTCCCAATAACTTACTGTATACATCTTTTTCATCTTTTATTTTTTATTTTTACATTTTCAGAATACAGCTTTATGACCCCAGTTCGAGTCAGGACTCTTCCTGCATGGAGTTTGCATGTTCTCCCGGGGCTTGTTTGGGTTTACATGGGGTCCTCCAGTTTCAGTTCATAGACCAAAGACATGCTGGTAGGATAATTCGCTTCTGTTCAAATTTACCCCAGTATGTACAGTATGTGTATGTACAGTTGTGCTCATAAGTTTACATACCCTGGTAGAATTTATGATTTATTTTCCATTTTTAAAAGAATATGAATGATAACACAAATACTTTTCTTTCACTCATGGTTAGTGTTTGTCCAAAGCCATTTATTATCAATCAACTCTATTTACTCTTTTTAAATCATTACACAACAGAAACTACCCAAATGATCCTGATCAAGAGTTTACATACCCCAGTTCTTAATACCATGTATTGCCACCTTTAACATCAATGACAGCTTGAAGTCTTTTGTGGTATTTGTGGATGAGGCTCTTTATGTTCTTAGATGGTAAAGCTGCCCATTCCTCTTGGCAAAAAGCCTCCAGTTCCTGTAAACCCTTCTTAGATGGTAAAGCTGCCCATTCCTCTTGGCAAAAGGCCTCCAGTTCCTGTAAACTCTTCGGCTGTCTTGTTTGAGATCTCCCCAGAGGGGCTCAATTAAATTGAGACTGAGATGGCCACTCCAGAACCTTCACTTTATTCCGCTGTAGCCAATGACAGGTCAACTTGGCCTTGTGTTTTGGATCATTGTCATGTTGGAATGTCCAAGTACGTCCCATTTGCAGCTTCCTGGCTGATGAATGCAAATGTTCCTCCAGTATTTTCTGATAACACACTGCATTCATTAATTTTGACAACATTTCCTGTGCCTTTTTAGCTCACAATTTTCCCAAAACATCCGCGATCCACCTCCGTGTTTTTTACAGTAGGAATGGTGTATCTTTCATCACAGGCCTTGTTGACTCCTCTCCAAATGTAGCATTTATGGTTGTGGCCAAAAAGCTACATTTTGGTCTCATCACTTCAAATAACTTTGTGCCAGAAAGTTTGAGGCTTGTCTCTGTGCTTTTGTAAGCGAGATACTTTGTGACATTTGCTTAGTAATGGCTTTCTTCTGGCGACTCGACCATGCAGCCCATCTTTCTTCAAGTGCCTCCTTATTGTGCATCTTGAAACGGCCACACCACATGTTATCAGAGAGTCCTGTATTTCACCTGAAGTTATTTGTGGGGTTTTCTTTGCATCCGAACAATTTTCCTGGCAGTTATGGCTGAAATTTTAGTTGGTCTACCTGACCGTGGTTTGGTTTCAACAGAACCCTAATTTTCCGCTTCTTGATTAGAGTTTAAACACTGCTGATTAGCATTCTCAATTCCTTGGATATCTTTTTATATCCCTTTCTTGTTTTATACAGATCAACTACCTTTTCCCGCAGATCCTTTGACAGTTATTTTGCTTTCCCCATGACTCAGAATCCAGAAACGTCATTGCAGCACTGGATGAAAGATGCAAGGGTCTTTTAGGAGTCCAGAAACACATTGACCTTTTATACACACACACACTAATTACAAGAAAACAGATCACAGATGAGGATGGTTATTTTTAATAGCCATTCCATCCCCTTTGTGTCAACTTGTGTGCATGTTATCAGGCCAAAATCACCAGGGTATGTAAACTTTCGAACAGTTGTCATTATGATTTAAAAAGAGTAAACACAGTTAATGGACAAATGGCTTCAGCCAAACACTAAGCATGAGTAAAGGAAATGTTTTTGTGCTATTCATATTTTCTGAAAAATGGCCAATAATTCATAATTCTATGTAAACTTATGAGCACAACTGTATGAATGTGAATTAGAGACCCTAGATTGTTAGCTTCTTGAGGGCAGGGACTGGTGTGAATGTGCAGTAAGTAAAACACTGTGTAGATTGTTGGCACTATATAAATATCTAAAATAAAAAGTAATTTGAATAAAATAAAAATAAATGAATACAATCACCCACTCCTACCCTAATTTTGATATTCTCCCTGCATATGAATTTACAGACAACTAAGGGAGGCCAGTGTTTCATCTGCCTTGACTCAATGAGAGTTGATTAGAATAAAAGGTTAATGACCACAAAGTTATCTATCACATACAAAGTAGTAAAATGGAATAGCAAGTTTGTGAAAGTCTATTTAAACTTTTAAAGTGTAAGTTCACTGTTTGGCCGACAATTTTCAGCCAGACTCCATTGGCAGAAATTGATCAAGTAATTGACTTTTGTCAAGCCAGCAGGACCACCCATTGTTAGAATTTTGGACGACTGCTCATTGTTAGAATTTCGGACTATTACTCTGATGCTGTATGGCCAGTTTTAAAGTGTTCATCTTTTCAGAAAAATATTAAAAGGGGAACTAACAATGTTGTATGCCCTCCTCAAACCCCCCTCCCCCCAGTCCTACCATTACATAGGTCCATGGATGATTAGCTTTCACTGCCCCAGCAGCTGGTGCAGGGGTACAGGGATTTGAACGCTGCAGTCGTCTTCCTCTTCTTTAATTAGGAAAGCCAGGATGGATCAGAGCGATTCTGATTGGTCAAAGCAGTTATGTGACCAATCAGAATTGCTCTGAACCATCATGCAAGAAAACTATGGTTTACAAATCCCTGGACTCCTCCACAAGCTGTGTGGGCAGTGAAAGCTAATCATCCATAGACGTACTGTAGGTACAGCTGTGACGGGGGGCTTAGGAGGATGTAAGACACTGTTAATTCACATTTTTATTTTTTCTGAAAAGATGAACATACACTTTAAAACAGTCCAGCATTTCATCCGGGTCAAAGGAATTGTCCAAAATTCTACCAGTGGGTGGCCCTACCGGCTCAACAAAAGTCAAATACTCAATCAATTTTTGCTGAAAGAGCCTGGCTGAAAATGATCAGCCAAATGCAGCGTACACACGATCGGACATTCCGACAACAAAGCCGTGGATTTTTTTTTTCTACGGATTGTTCGCTCAAACTTGTCTTGCATACACACAGTCACACAAATGTTGTCAGAAATTCTGAACGTTAAAAACGCGGTCACGTACAACACTACGACGAGCCAAGAAAAATTAGGTTCAATGATTTCGAGCATGCGTAGGATTTTTGTGCGTCGGAATTGCATACAGACGATCGGGAATTTACGACAAGAACTTTTGTTGTTGGAAAAATTGAGAACCAGCTCTCAAACATTTGTTGTCGGAAATTCCGACAGCAAATGTCTGATGGAGCATACACACGGTCGGAATATCTGACCAAAAGCTCATATCGAACATTTGATGTTGGAAATTTAGTGTGTATGAGGCAAAACAGTGACAGCAGCCAATCCTCGGGTGTTCTAAAGCCCTGTACACACGATCGGATATCTGATGGAATCGAATCGATGGATTTTTTCATCGGATATCCAATGAAGCTGACTGTCATCAGTCTTGCCTACACACCATCGGTTAAAAATCCGATCGTGTCCAACACGGTGACGTAAAACAATGTGACGTAAAACGTAAAACGTGCTGAGAAAAATGAAGTTCAATGCTTCCGAGCATGCGTCGACTTGATTCTGAGCATGCGTGGATTTTTAAACCGATGGATTTCCCCACAGGCGGTTTTTAATCATGAGAAAAATGTAAAACATGTTCTATTTTCTCTCACCGATGGATGTAAAAACGATGGGCCCCACACACGATCGGTTCGTCCGATGAAAATGGTCCGAATCGATCGTGTGTACAGGGCTTTACAGCTGTCAGAATACAATATCCTAGTGGAGAACATTCATCCATCAATGTGAATGGAGGAATCTAGTAGATTTCATGAGTAAAGTGTAGTTACTGAAACGTTTGCTTTGAAAATCATATTGTTACCTAAATTTGCATTTCGATTTCTTTCTAAGGGTGATTTAAGGACAAAGGCATGGATGTGGTATCCAAGCGATGATCCTAGTCAAGGTCCATGGCAGTCCGTAATTATTAATTGCATGGCAGATCCATGGTGTAACTATTATATTTCAGGGACTGTACACTACTAGCATGGAAGCCGTCGTAGTAGTCACACTCAGCATGCTTCAAGCTCACTTTTGATTGTTTCCTCCAAATGCAATTGACTGTAGCAAAGCTGTGCTGCAGCCATGTCTCCAAGTCTCTATATACATGGTGTCTGTATATTAATTAACTCTGGAGTCACACTATGAACATACCATTGAGGGACATTTGTGCTCTGTTATATCTCCAAGCAAATTCCATACCAGATCTCATCTGGAGTATGTACATTAAATATCTTTTCACCTTGATCCTAAGTAACCCTAAATCAATACATCAAATGTTTGTTTTTCCTAAACATGGGAATGTATTGTATATTTTTCAGTTATTTCTTATATGTATGTGTAACAGAGAACTTGTCGTCATTAATGAGCTGATGTACAGTATGTATGTACTCTTTGTAATTATATACGTTGTATGAAAATTGGCATTTTCTCAATATACTGTATATGCAAACGCTGGTTTTTACTTTGTTGTATTTTACTGCTTTTTCTAAAAATCAAATCTATGCGTCCACTAACTCATTAAAAACAATGCACTCCACGTGTGGCTGATATTTTAGGGAAGTTGAATGAAATTATCCACTTGTCGACCGCCGCCAGTACATATATACGTTGGCAGAATGGCACAGCTGCGCAAAGCAACATACAGGTACGTTGCTTTGAATTTGCCGTTGTGCAGGTGCGTGGGCACCACCGCCACAAACTCCATGACCGTGCCCACGGAAACCCGTGGACTCGATGTCCGTCGGTGTCCTGCGATCATATCATGGAGCTGCAGAACAGGGGGATGCCATTGTAAACCAGGCATTTCCCTGTTCTGCCTTGTGACAGAACAGTGATCTACTGCTCCCCGGCATCAGGAGCAGTGATCAATGTCATGTCACTGGTAGCCCATCCCCCATACAGTTAGAATCACTCCCTAGGACACACTTAACCCCTCCCTCGCCCCCTAGTGGTTAACCCCTTCCCTGCCAATGTCATTTACACAGTAATCAGTGCATTTTCATAGCACTGATCGCTGTATAAATGACAATGGTCCCAAAATAGTGTCATAAGTGTCCGCCATAATTTTCGCAGTCATAATAAAAAAAACTGATAGCCGCCATTACTATAAAAAAAATTATAAGCATGACCCCTCCCCCCCATAGCTGAAGATGTGAGACCCCCCACCCCCCAAATAGTGAACTACAGGTCTCAGCATAAACCTGTGAAATCTATGGGATCACACCCTTAGGCCCCGTACACACGAGGAGACATGTCCGATGAAAAGGGTCCGCGGACCCTTTTCATCGGACATGTCTCCTGCAGGATTTTGGTCCGGCGGTGTGTACACACCATCGGACGAAAATCCCCTCGGACAGAGAACGCGGTGACGCCGCCACGTCACCAAACCAGGAAATAAAATGCTTCCACGCATGCGTCGAATCCATTCGACGCATGTGGTGGATTTCTGTCCGCTGGTTAGTCGTACTAACCAGCGGACATGTCCGACGGACATGTTTCCAGTGGACAAGTTTTAAAGCATGTTTTAAAACTTTTGTCCGCTGGAAACCTGTCCGCTAGGCCGTACACACACGATCGAATCTGTCCGCTGAAACTGGTCTGCGGACCAGTTTCAGCGGACATGTTCGATCGTGTGTACGCGGCCTTAGATCTCAGGGGTTCATGCTGGGTGTTGTAGTCCTTAAAATTTGGGGGGTTACATCTTTAGATATTAGGAGTTCATGCTGGGACTTGTAGTCCTTCACTTTTAGGGGGGTTGTGACCCCCAAACGTGAAGGACTACAGGTCCCACCATGAACCCCTCAGAGCTGAATATGTGACCCCCCAACCATTGAAGAAATACGTGTCCCAGTATGAACCAGTGAAATCTATGGGGTCACAAAAAAAGTATAAAAAATATATATATATTTTAGGAAGGGGGCTGTCCCTGAATGGCAGTTTGGAAATGTGGTCATCCTAGAGGACGTCATATGGTGGCAACCCAGAGCCACCTTGTGGCTGTCATATGACTATAGGTGGGATGGGAAGTGGTTAACAGGTATAACAAATGCTTTCAATTGGCCCAAAAGGGAGCCAATAGGTTTCATTGTTATACATTTAAATGCAAAACTCCCTCTAATCTTACTGTCATTCTGCTCTTCTCTTCACTGTTTTAGTTCATAGTGTGATGTGTGACCATTTTTGATACATAATGACAATTTTACTCAATTTAAGGCATGCAGCTTCCAGGGTACTTCGAAAGAACACAAAGCAGCCAGAGTGTACCTATATAGAATGATATACAAGATGTTGGGGGTCGTGGCGCTGTTGCTGGTAAGTTGTATTAGTGAGCAGATAAGCTCTGTTAGGGCAACTGTCCCTAAGGCCCCTTTCACATTGAGGCGTGGAGCCGCGGTGACGGTATAGCCGCGCTATTTGTAGCGCCGCTATACCGTCGTGTTTACCGCGATATTCGGGCGCTAGCGGTGAGGTTTTAACCCCCGCTAGCGGCCGAAAAAGGGTTAATACCGCCCGCGTTGCGGGCGGTATTACCGCGCTATTACCGCGGTTTCCCATTGATTCCAATGGGAAGGCGCGCTATAGGAGCGGTGAACACACCGCTCCTATACCGCGGTAAAGATGCGGCTAGCAGGACTTTTGGAGCGTTCCTGCTAGCGCACCGCTTCAGTGTGAAAGCCTTCGGGCTTTCACATTGAACACTACAGGGCATGATTTTTCATGCGGTATAGCAGCGCTATTTTTAGCGCTGTACCGCATGAAAAACGCCTCAATGTGAAAGGAGCCTAAATGTAAGATATAGAGGTGGCCACCCTGGGCAAGGTAGATCTAAGTGTACAAGAATAGTGTTAGTACCCTCTAGAAACCGCTAGAGACGGTGGTGCTCCTGGTAGTTAGGTGGCATATGTTCTTAATAATGATCTACAGTATATCAAGTCCACTAGACATATTGCACATACCACAGTGTAAATATAACAGGAAAAAGCCTTATACAGCAACTTCTAGGTACATACAAACAGCATACTATTCAGGCCAAAGGTCTAAATTATATATATATAAAATAAAATTATTTAATTGACATGCAGGAGTCCATATGGAAAAATGCAGGCTGGTAGGTGAAAGTGATGTGAGGGTCAGGGTGCACCTAACTAGGTAGGTGGTCTTTGTACTGTACAACAGGTGTTGCTCGCTGTGGTCCCCGTGCTCCCCCTTAAGGGTCCCCACTCACCAGAAGCAATCACCCCTGCTGGGGTAGAGTGCGTGTCAATCGGACAGCTGCTCCTTCGTACCGAGACCTTTTCTCCTGGTATGTCTCCTGGGTTCCTGAGGTATATCCTTGATGTTGATGGTTTGGAGTTCAAATATTTCTGAGTTCCTCCTTTGCAGCTTTCTTATCACTGACTATATAGAATGGCATCCATTATAGGGTGACCAGACATCCCCAGTTTCAGGGGACAGTCCCCTGATTGAGGACACTGTTCCTGGACCAAGTCTGTCCCTGGTTTTGTCCCCAGATTGGATTTAATAGGGGGCAGGGGCAATTTCAAAGACAATCAGTGCAAAATGAAAATAATTTTTTTTTAATTACACCCCCCCCCCGCTCCGCCGTGCCTACTAGCATAGGGGGGTTGTATTTTTCCCATTATCTGTGCCCCTTTCTGATGATCATGTGCTGGTCGGAGCGGAGGGAATATTTCTTCAGTTTCGGGCGCATGCCCATTCAGCTCCGCTCGCATGTTCTTCTGCCTTGGCTCAAATCCTGGCCAGCCGCCTGCCTATCTCCTTGCCTTCCCTGGTGGAGTGATCTTCCTCCGCTCCCCATCCAGTAGTAGCCGGGGCCCGAAGAGTAAGACTTGAGAGGCTGTGAGGCGGGCGCGGCGACGGGCAGAGAGTCGCTGATTGTTGCCATTACTAGTAAAGAAAAAATATGTCCCCAGATTTCATTTTAAAAATCTGGTTACCTTAATCCATTAGCCTAAAGTTCTCAACAGGAAGTCAACAGAGTAGACTCCTCAGAACGTTGCTGTATAGCCTATTCAAAGTAGGCCCAAGATGAGGTCTGCCTATGGACATAATAGGACAAAAGACAGCTAGCCAGCCATTCATTCACGAGGCAATTAGTTACTAAAAGATGTTATGAAATGCACCAGATCAGCAGATTCTAGCCAGCAGCTCTGGTTGAAGCTCTGGTTCAGGGCTTGGTTGTTTACCAATGAGATCCAGAGGTCAGCCATCTGTGACAGACATCTTTCTGGAGGTCTTCTTAGTGACAGACTCTGGAATGTGCACCAGAGATATTGCATTATTCGATGGTATGTAACAATGTTTTGTTAGCAACTGTTCTGTCAATGTAAATGTATGCTGGGGTTCCACCTAATGATGGATGATGTTTATTTGTTCCCAAGCCCAGAAGATGTCCTACACTCCCACTTTAGCCCAAAGCACGGCAATGAGACACGAACGTTCTCATTATATTCAATGGTGCCAGCCCAGCATGTCACACAAAAAAGTACCTTTTTTTTTTTAGGCAGAATTGCGTGTTTCTGAACCCATAGACTTCAGTTGGAGTGCCTGAACATGGCACAAGCATTTTAAAGCATTTTTCTCTGATTTTTGCATCTATCAACCGGTCTCTTCTGCCTACCAATCATGAACCGTGTGAGTCCATGCTGAATGCAGGATCTTTTATCAGCCTGGTGAGGGCCCACTAGAATAAGGTAACCAGATTTTTAAAATGAAATCCGGGTACATATTTAATTATTTTTTACTAGTAATAGCGGCAATCAGCAACTCTCTGCCTGCCGCCGATGTCGCCCGCCTCACAGCCTGTCAAGTCTCACTCTCCGGGCCCCAGCTACTACTGGGTGGGGAGCAGAGGAATATCACTCCACCAGGCAAGGCAAGGAGATAAGCAGGCAGGCGGCTGGCTGGGACTTGAGCCAAGGCAGAAGAACATGCGAGCGGAGCTGAATGAGCATGCGCCCGAAACTGAAGAAAATAAATATTCACTCCACTCTGACCAGCACATGATCTTTAGAAAGGGGTACAGATAATGGGGGAAAAAATACACCCTAAGCTAGTAGGAGTGGCGGAGCGGGGTGTGTAATTCTGTTTTTTTTCTGCACTGACTGTCTTTGAAATTGCCACAGCCCCTGTTAAAATCCAATCCAGGGACAAAACTGGGGACAGACTTGGTTCGTGGACTGTGTCCTCAATCTGGGAGACTGTCCCCAGAAATGAAGGATGTCTGGTCACCCTACACTAAGGTGACCAGATTTTTAAAATGAAATCCGGGGACATCTTTTTTTTTTTTTTTTACTAGTAAATGATTTCTGCTCATTGCCCCTACTAGCTACTACTGGGTGGGGACCGGAGGAAAATCACTCCGCCAGGGAAGGCAAGGAGATAGGCAGGCGGCTGGGTGGGACTTGAGCCAAGGCAGAAGAACATGGGAGCGGATCTGAATGGGCATACACCCGAAACTGAAGAAATATTCCCTCCGCTCCGACCAGCACATGATCATCAGAAAGGGGCACAGATATTGGAAAAAATACACCACCCTAAGCTAGTAGGAGCGGCAGAGCGGTGGGGGGGGGGGTGTAATTCAGAATTGTATTTTTCATTCTGCACTGACTGTCTTTGAAATTGCCCCATCCCCTGTTCAAATCCAATCCAGGGACAAAAACGGGGACAGACTTGTCCTCAATCCGGGGACTGTCCCCGGGAACTGGGGATGTCTGGTCACCCTACCCTACACTAGAGCCTTAATGGTGCCCATTACAAGAACCATGACAAGTAGCAGAGGCACTGGGAAAAATTGGCATAGTGGAGATGGCACAAGAAAGCAGAACACCGCACAGAAAAAACAGAAGGCAGATACAATGATGACAACAAATCATGTTTCGGATAATACCGCTTTCCACTGGTCACTGTGCTTTACAACATATGAAAAAACACCAAATAAAAAAGGCAAATTTGTGCATAAAAAAAAGTGCAAAATCGCCTGAAACCTCTTATGCTAAAGCGTGAATGGGGACTTATGTGCAGCCAACTGTTTGTGTATTCTGTCATAAAGCTACGATGTTCAAGTGATTGGTTTGCTCCATAGCAATGCAGACCTTTACTAGCATAAAAATGAAGATTACAGCTGAATAGAGAGATAAGTGTGCCAAGGCATTTATCGGACTGGCACTGCCCACTTTAGTACAACGACCAGTGCCTGTCATTTACTGCATAAGTACCCCAAGGCGATAGGATGGTAGTACCGATGTTAGGGCACTTAAGCCTATGTTACAAACTAGCATTGCCTAAAGTTTTATGATTTACCTCTGCATTACACAATAATTCAAGTGATTTTGTTTGAGAAACCCTGTGGCCGGACCATTCAATTCAACAAAAATTTGCATTCAACATATTTCTAGGCATGATATTTACCAGTAAATGTCTCCCTTGTGTAGACATCCAAAAGCCCTGAGACTGCTTCTGGGTGCCAGTATATTTAATGTGATGTCAGATCAGATCCTTGGTGGGGCCTGCTTACAACTTACCACAGACACAGAAGTCCGGTTTCTGTGTTTACAAGTGACAGCTCTGCACTTTGTATGTAATGCAATCATGGTATTTAATGCCCCTTTAAGACCCTCTTACTGCTCATGAAAATTGACAGACCACACCCACTATTTGATGTGATTTGGAGGGTGTGTGTGGGTGGAAGGGTTTTGGGGGGTCGTGGTTAAGTTCCAGCACCTATTGTTTGAGAAAAAAGCCCTGGGTAAATATATTTCTTAAAGGGGTTGTAAAGGAAATATTTTTTCCCCTAAATAGCTTCCTTTACGTTAGTGCAGTCCTCCTTCACTTACCTCATTCTTCAATTTTGCTTTTAAATGTCCTTATTTCTTCTGAGAAATCCTCACTTCCTGTTCTTCTGTCTGTAACTCACCACCATAATGCGAGGCTTTCTTCCTGGTGTGGAGAAAGCCTCTTGAAGGGGGAGTGGGAGAGCAGGAGTGTCAAGACGCCCATTAACACACATCTGCAAAGTAGAAAGTGTCCTGACACTCCTGCTCGCCCCTCCTCCCTCAAGAGGCTTTCTCCACACCAGGAAGAAAGCCTCGCATTACTGCGTGTAGTTACAGACAGAAGAACAGAAAGCGAGCATTTCGTAGAAATAAGAACATTTAAAACCAAATTTGAAGGATGAAGTAAGTGAAGAAGGACTGCACTAAGATAAAGAAAGCTATTTAGGGAAAAAAATAAATCCTTTACAACCCCTTTAACCACTAGCCGACCAGCCGCCGTGGTTCTACGGCGGCAGGTCGGCTCTCCTGGGCGAGAGCCCGTAGCTCTACGTCGGGACATTCGCGCCCACTAGGGGGCGTGTGCGCGCCGCCGGTGGCCCGCGCGCCCCCGACTCCGGCGCGCGTGCCAGGCGGGCGCGATCGCCGCCGGGCACGCGCGCTCGTTCGTTACAGAGCGGGGAACGGGCTGTATGTGTGTAAACACATTCCTCTCGTTCCTGTACAATGTATGAACGGAAGATCAGTGATTCCCCCTAGTGAGGCCACCCCCCCATACAGTAAGAACACAAATAGGAACACACTTAACCCCTTCCCTGCCCCCTAGTGTTAACCCCTTCACTGCCAATGGCATTTTTATAGTAATCCAATGCATTTTTATAGCATCGATCGCTATAAAAATGCCAATGGTCCCAAAAATGTGTCAAAAGTGTCCGATGTGTCCGCCATAATATCGCAGTACCGAAAAAAAAACGCTGATCGCCGCCATTACTAGTAAAAAAAAAATTATTATTAAAAATGCCATAAAACTACCCGCTATTTTGTAAACGCTATAAATTTTGCGCAAACCAATTAATAAACGCTAATTGCGATTTTTTTTTAACGAAAAATATGTAGAAGAATACGTATCGGCCTAAACTGAGGAAAAAAAATGTTTTTTTATATCTTTTTTTGGGATATTTATTATAGCAAAATGTAAAAAATATTGCATTTGTTTCAAAATAGTCGCTCTATTTTTGTTTATAGCGCAAAAAATAAAAACCGCAGAGATGATCAAATACCACCAAAAGAAAGCTCTATTTGTGGGAAAAAAAGGACGCCAATTTTGTTTGGGAGCCACGTCGCACGACCGCGCAATTGTCAGTTAAAGCGACGCAGTGCCGAATCACAAAAAGTGCTCTGGTCTTTGGACAGCAATATGGTCCGGGGCTAAAGTGGTTAAGGTACGATTGACATTAAAATGTTACCACATGTCGGTAACAACCCATGCAATCCATACATACAAAGACACCAAAACAAATATGTTAAAAAAAATAAAAAATGTTATGTGTAGTGAAATGGAATGACACAGGAAAAAGTATTGAACACGCTAACTGAAATGTAATACTTTAACAAAATCCTTTGTTGGTAATGAGAGCTTCAAGACGCCTCCTGTATGGAGAAACTAGTTGTATTCATTGCTCAGGTGTGATTTTGGCCCATTCTTCCACACAACAGTCTTCAAATCTTGAAGGTTCCGTGGGCCTCTTCTATGAACTTTGATCTTTAGTTCTTTCCATAGATTTTCTATTGGATTCCAGTCTGGTGATTGGCTGGACCATTCTACCAGTTTTATTTTCTTTCTTTAAAACCAATTGATAGTTTCCTTGGCTTTGTGTTTGGGATCATTGCCTTGCTGAAATGTCCGCCCTCATTTCATCTTCATCATCCTGGTAGATGGCAGCAGATTTTTTATCAAGAATGTCTTGGTACATTTTTCCATTCATCCTTCCTTCAGTGATATGAAGTTGGCCAGTACCAAATGCTAAAAAACAGCCCCAATCCCACCTCCAAACTTTACTTTTAGTATGGGGGTGTTATTTGGGTGATGTGCAGTGCCATTTTACCTCTATACATGGTGTGTATTATGGCATCCAAAGAGTTACATTTTGGTCTCATGATCTAACCAGACTATATTCTCCAAGTATTTCACAGGCTTGTCTAAATGTTAGGCACTATAAACGAGCTTCAACATGCTTTGTCTTCAACAATGGATCCTTGCGTGGTGAGAGTGCATACAGGCCATGACTAGGGTAGTTCAGATAACTTACCACCCCAACACAAGTGTGTACTTACCCCACATACTACTTACCCCCCAGTAATGACACTGACACCATACTGGATTTAAATGGCCGTTAGGCCATTTATTAACACAAAACATATTTAACATAAACATTTGTAATGCTCCATCTCTAGTTGAACAAAAGACTGCAGATCCTTGACGTCATCAACTTTTTGGAATCTGTGGTACCTAGTTTAGATTCTGTCCCCAGCCGCAACAACGCCTCGAGGACTACTAATGTATCACAGACCCCTACCACCCTAATAACCCAGTAGTCTAGACTGAACTAGACAAACCAGGAAGACTCCATACCTGGGATGGGTCCCCCACCATTTGATCAAATACCTTATGGTATTTTAACCCTCGTCAAGGACTTCCAATATTTTATTATTAGGGCAGGAGGGTAGGACGATTCACTACTGACTGACTTCCCCTGCAACTGATGCCTGATTACTCCACCCACAACTACTTATTCAGCTCCTCCCCATCCTGCACCAAAACTAAACAAATCAAGCAAGGGCCAGTTAATTTTGCCAAAAACCATATCCACCCCTTTTTAACCTATTCCCCACCATCAGTTCTTTCCACCCTGTCATGTATGCCCTATGCTTACACTTCTTTCCAGCTCCGTACATGTCTTTGTGGTCGAGTGCATTAGTAATTGTTTTCTTTAAAAAACAATTGCACCTGCTAATTCCAAGTCTTTCTGAAGCTCTCCACAAGTGGTCCTTGGCTCTTGGAAAACTCTACTGATAATTCTTTTCACTCCTCTGTCAGAAATCTTGTGAGGAGCACCTGGTCGTGCCTGGTTTATGGTGAAATGATGTTCTTTCCTCTTCCAGATTATGGCACCAACAGTGCTTACTGGAACATTCATAAGTTTAGAAATCCTTCTGTAACCAATGCCATCAGTATGTTTTAAAACAATAAAGTTGCAATAGTTTTAAGAGCTCTTTGATTTTACCCATCATGAGATGTTTCTTGTGTGACACCTTGGTAATGAGATACCTTTTTATAGGCCATCAGTTGAGACTGAATCAGCTGATATTAATTTGCACAGACAAGTTGCAGGATTTCTTTCTATTTACTGATAGATTTCAGATGGTGTCTTGGCTTTCCATGTCTTTTTACACCTTCCTTTCTTTTATTATTATTAATATAATACAGAATTTATATAGCGCCAACAGTTTCCACAGCGCTTTACAACATCAGGGAAAACATGAAGAGTTTCTTCATGTGTTCCATCATTTTTCCCCGTGTCAACCCCTTTTTATTACACATAACTTAATTTGTGAACCTATTTGTTTTGTTTTCTTTGTATGTATGAATTGCATGTGTTGTTACGGACACGTGGTGACAATTTCATGTCAATAGCACATTTAGAAAAATATTTCTAGAAAAATTATATGTTCAATACTTATTTTACCCGCTGTATGTTTTGGCAAGTTTAAAGATACAGTTGCAGGTCAAAAAAAAAAACACAGCAAGTAAACATTTTAAATACTTGATTTTTATAAACTTTTTCAAGCAAGTTGGTGACAGCATCTCTTTAACTGCTTCAGCCCCGGACCATTTTGGTGGTCGAAGACCAGGCCACTTTTTGCGATTCCACTGACGTGACTCCCAAACAAAATTGACGTCCTTTTTTTCCTATAAATAGAGCTTTCTTTTGGTGGTATTTGATCACCTTTGCGATTTTAATTTTTTGCGCTATAAACAAAAAAATGAGACCATTTTGAAAAAAAATTCAATATTTTTTACTTTTTGCTATAATAAATATGCCCAAAAAAAATATAAAAAAAAAAATTTTGTTTCCACAGTTTAGGCCGATACGTTTGTTCTACATACTTTTGGTAAAAAAATAATAATAAGCGTTTATTAATTGGTTTGCGCAAAATTTAGAGCGCCTACAAAATAGGGGTCTGATTTATGACATTTTTATTAATAATTTATTTTTGACTAGTTATTATTATCTTAGTGTTAGGGGGCATGTGACATGTCACTGATGACCATTCCCAATCACAGGGAACGGTCACCAGTGACAGTGTCACTGGGCAGAATAGGGAAATGCCTTGTTTACAAAGGCATTCCCCTGTTCTGCCCTTACCGACTGCAATCGTGGGACTCCCGGGAACATTGAGTTCCCGGGACCCACAGCCCCACTCAAAAGGCACCTGGCGGGCGCTCATGCCCACTGGGCGGCAGATTTGAATGGACGTACCTGTACGCCAATCTGCCTGCCCGTGCCATTCTGTTGACATAAATAGTCGTGCGGCGGTCGGCAAGTGGTTAAAGAGCCATTCTATAGAACTTATAATAGATGATGTCACAACAAGGGTCTAGAAACCATAAAGTAGGCACTGGTGACAGATGCTGAGGTTTGCATCATCTTGCTCCAGGGTACCAAACAGTCATGTTGTGCAAATCCAGCCATTGGAAAAGTAATTTCTTTTGAGTACTCTATAATAAATCCCATTGGATTTTATTATAGAGTACATAGGCACACCTTCCATTAATAAGGATGCAAGATGAGCTACTTGTCCGTCTTCATGGAAACTGCCAAACATGCCACAACCGTAACACCAGACATAGAAGAATGATCACTCAATGGCTTCAGAGATTGAAGAAAGAGAAGCGATTGTCAAATCTGTCATGTTGCATCATGGGAAAGCTTTCCTATAAAGTGCCTGGCAGCACCGGAAACTCTCTTACTCTGTTAGTAGACAATTCAGTTAGCTCTATTCTTTGTGCTTGTTTAACATTTGGCTGACCTGTCCTCTGGATGATGAAGTGAAAGGACTCCTTATGGTGACGTGTATTTGTTTGCATGTTGAACAGGGTGTTCATCTGTTAAGTCAAATAAGGAGAAGGGTGAGAACCAGAAAACCACTGATGTCAAACAGTGATTTGAGCACAGAAAGTAAACAACTATTAGGGGCCCTAAGAACTAAAGATTGACCAAATCCATATAGAGGGGGCTGCACATTAACAACAAACAAAAATCAGATTAATATTACTCATTACTTTCATATTGATTGGTTATAAGAAAGATGAATTGTTCACAGGCTTCTAGGCAGTAGGGATGAGCTTCGTATTCGAGTCGAACTCATGTTCGACACGAACATCGTATGTTCGATCGTTTGTCGAAATACGAACAAAACGGGTCATTCGCGCCCAATTTGAGTTACGTTTCACAGACCATAATTCACTGCGGCATCGCTGGCTGAAGATTGGCCAAGCATGCACTATGACCTGCATGTTCGGCCAATCGCAGCTTTCAAAAAACGGAGAGCCATAATTGGCCAAAGCCAGGGTGGCTTTGGCCAATTATGGCTCAGGGGGTTTAGTACACTATCGGCCTTGTGTAGTGTGTTGCGGCGGTGGTTAGAGAGAACAGAGAGAGACGGAGAGAGTGTCATTTTTTGCAGGTAGATAGAGCAGGCAGGCAGGCAGGTTAGTCAGTTAATGTTACAGTGTGTAGAGGATATATATACATCCCAGGTGTTGTACATATATTTATACACTGTATAGTTTAGCTAGATAAGTTCTTCCTAATTTACTGGCAGGCAGGTGATTGTGCTATTTAAAGACATTTTCACAGGCATATTAAAGGAATTTTTCATTTATTTTTTATTTTTTATTATTTAAGCATCATTAAAATCACTGCTCCTGATTCAGGAGCAGTGATTTTAATAATGCTTAAAAAAAAATAAAAAAAAAATAAATGAAAAATTACTTTAAATATTGTACCTGCTGGGTGTCTATAGTTTGCCTGTGAAATGTCTTTGAGAACCCGGGTCTTGCCCGAGGGAACATGTATCAATGGAAAAAAGTCCTGAAAAAAAACTACCCTTTTTTAAACTTTTTTTCCATTGATACATGATTCCTGGGGCAAGACCCGGTTTCTCAAAGACGTTTTCACAGGCAAACTATAGACACCCAGCAGGTACAATATTTATTATTTAAAGGAATTTTTCTTTTTTTTTTCTTTTTTTATTTAAGCATCATTAAAATCACTGCTCCTGAAAAAACAACAGTTTTTAAAACTTTTTTTCCATTGATACATGTTCCCTGGGGCAAGACCCGGGTTCTCAAAGATGTTTTTACGACAATAATTTGCATATTAGGCTTTAAAATGAGCACTTTTAAATTTGAACGTCTGAGTCCCATAGACATCAATGGGGTTCTAAATGTGCGGGCGAATGTTCGGTCCTTTCAAAGGTTCTGGTGCGAACCGAACGGGGGGGTGTTCGGCTCATTCCTACTAGGCAGGTGCAGTCTATATTCTCCAGTGCAGGTGACATTCAACCTCAGCGACATTGTAAAGAAAGAGAAAGTCAAGAGGTACTTGGTTCCTCTATGGTTTTCTGGGTCACAGGGGCAGCTATCCAACTGAACTTTGGTGCCCCATGTGACTTTGGCAGCCATCTTGGGTCAGGCAGACTCTACCCCTGCTCCCGGGTTTGACACGCATGTTTTATGTGGCTAGAGTAGGGACAGGTCTTCTGTCTTTCAGGGACAGTGCTTAGCATCAGGCAAGGGTTCCTGAGGAGTAGGGAAAGTGCAGGGACACGCCATTCTACCTGAAAGCCTCCCCACTTTGGTATGGACCAGATTTTGGGGGGGCATGCCAAAATAAAAAAACAAAAACGGCGTAGGGTTCCCCTCCGAATCCATACCAGACCTGAAGGGCCTGGTATGTACTGGGGGGAGACCGCTTGACGTTTTTCTCTTTATTTTTTATTGTTCAGCTGTTAGCAGGGAAACCCATTGACAGTTCATGACTCATCGGTTGTTAAGGACGCCGCGGCCAGCTTCCCGGCCCCGCTTCTTAACAACCAGCTTACACCGCACCCTGATTGGGCTAAGCTTTGCCCAATCAGGATGCAGAATGCACTGTGCACTGTTCTGCAAACGGTCAAACAGTAAAATATTCAGCCCCAGCTCATGCTCAGGCCTAACCGTTCGCCCATCCCTACTCATCGCTGTTACATTCTGTGAGTGTTCCCAGTCATGTTCCATTACTGCCACGTTTGTTGGATATTGCCTATCTTCAATTTCAGACAATTCCATCTTCTGCAACTGGACCCTCCTTCTTTGGCCAGCCCTAGAAAATGGCCTTACCCTCTAGGCATGTGCAAAAGTGAAAAATTTGTTTCGTTTCGTTTCAATTCGTCATTTAATAAATTTCGTTAAGTTAGGTTCGTTACATGTGTTGAATTCGTTTTCGGAATTCGTTCGTTTTCGATCGAATTTCGAAAAATCCGGTCGAAATCGAAAATATTTCGACCGTTTTTCATATTCGTTTATTTTCGACCGAATTTCGGAAAAAAACGGTCGAAATCGAAAATATTTCAACCAGATTAGAAAACAAATAGTCTCTTTTCGAATAGAATTTTTTTCGAATTAAATCCGAAAAAATTTTTTTTTTTTTTTTTTTCGAATTCCGATCGAATTTAGTCCGCGGGTATTCGATTCGGAATTCGAAAAAAAAATTTTTTCGATTTCGACCATTTTTTTTCGAAATTCGGTCGAAAATGAACGAATTCCGAAAACGGTCGAAATTTTTCGCTAATATAGCAATTCGGGAATTCGTATGCATCCGAATGTCCGAATAATGGAAAATTCGTCCGAATTTCGATTCGGAACGAAACGAAATGCACATGCCTATAATACCCTCTGGACATCTTCCTGTAAGTAATTTTCTATTGATGTACATACAGTTTCATCAATACCATTGACCCTTAATGTGGTTGTAAAATACCTTCAGTGTCCAGCTGACACCTTAGCATCCCCCTAATACTTACCCAAGCCCGATCCAGCGATGTGCACAAGAGCAAAAGATTTTGTTGCAATATTCACACTATCTTTGGCTCTCCCTTCTGATTGGCTGAGATGCAGCAGAAGGAACCATTGGCTCCCATAAACCATTGGCTCCCACAATCACAGTACTTGTTTGAGTACTTGCTTGCTTGCTATGGGGGCAAGAGTAAGGGACCCAGAGCACTGGCAGGGGAAGAGGGGGGATCAGGACTGCTCTGTGCAAGAACATTGCACAGAGCAGGTAAGTACTAACATGTTTGTTATTTAAAAAAAAAATCCTTACAATGATTTCTTTTGTAAATTAGGCCACATAATGACATCAACATTGTTTTATTCAGCATTCAGCTGTGAATCCAGAGAAACACACCCCATTCCACCCCCCAAACCCGAGGGTTGGACCTTTATGCCTTTAAGCCTTTAGACCTTCAATAAATTGATGATACTGTTGGTCAATGAGACCGTAAAAGGATTGATACTGAATAGGTTGACAACACCAGAGATGTTGTGAATATGGCAACAAAATCTTTTTTTAAATTTACATGCACGGGCCAATAAAAATATGCTGGATAAGTTGCCCCAAAATGTCAGGGATGAAAATAAATAAATGCAGAAGCCAAGCTGGAGGTCTTTGTACTAGTTTCTTACTGAAGAACATTTTTAAAGATGACCTCCAGTGGGAGCATGGATAATGAATTAGGATGGATGACCCAAAGATTAATTCCTTGGAAATCAGCATACCCAGCTCCGAGGGCTCCCCTGCTCTCCACCACTGACCTATTTACTGTAGAGAAAAGCAAGCGTGGAAAAACGCTGTGACCAGCTGCTTTTCTGTGAAATAAAAATGTTATGCACTCTGTGTTTATCGAAGAAAGCCAACTGTAGTCATCACTTTTTTAAAGGTACAATCCATTTAAATAGCAAAGTTAGGGTCAGGGAATGTGTAGGATTTCAATTCTTTATGATGTACTCCTATTCTGCACCACGCCACCAGAGCCACAATGACCCACATGCCGTATCCTTGTCATATCAGAATACCGCCACAGGGGAGGCAATTTATAACTAAGCAATTCAGTGTGGACCTTCTAACTTTGCTAGCCAACTGCAAAGTAGCTTTTGAAAGTCCCAGTTTCACTTAGTGTAATTTTGAAAAATTTGTAAAATAAATTTACTTTTTTTTAAATATCAAAATCTGAAAAAAAAAAATTAGGAAGTTAGGAAGGTGAAGAGGAAATCCATACAGTATAGCTCTCAACGGCTGAATTGGAAGTATCAAGATCATTGCCTATTTGATTCTACAATTATTTTACTTCAGACAACTGGTTCATTTGATGTAAAGAAATGATGACAGTTAATTAATAAAATGGCACATATTGAAATGTTTTTCCACAATGGTGGAATATAATTTTTGGTAGACGTTATGCATAACCATTCAAATTCCTGTTTAAAGCATTCTTTTTATTTCTTTTTATTATTTCTAATAATAATTGTTTATTTTAATTAATTCTTTTTATTATTTAGTAATTATTTTTATTTTATTTTTACACCATTATTTTTCTTTCACTGTAATTTTAATAATTTTGAAGGGTTTACTTTACACAGTATCAGTATCTTGTTTTAAACAGAGGAAACTATATGTACAATACATGAAAAGAAGATAAAAAGGAGAAAAATAAAAGCAGACAAGGAAGTAAAGTAAATATGCTTTCTCTGAGACACAGCAAGCCTTGGGTAAGAGACCGTCTGTCCCAAACGATGAACAGACCCCTCATTGTTTACAATGTATGCCAACATTTTAAGGTGCTTGTGTAAGAGAGGTGTGCAAAACAGCACCACATCTCCCTGCATATCCAGGCTATGGTTGTGATAAAAGCAATGATCTGGATTTTATTGGTTATTAGATAGCTCTTCTGAGCAGGGCCCTCCTAATCCTATTGTACTATATTGTATTAGACCTGTATTGTCTCCCTTTTATATTGTAAAGCGCTGCATAAACTGTTATCGCTATATAAATACTGTATAATAATAATTATATATAGGGTGTCAGGAGGGTAATATAGATTTATTTAGTTCACCATGCGGGCTGAATAAAGGAAGTCTAGCAGGTTCCTCCATCTGCTTTAACAGCCCGGATGGATGAATCCCCCCCCCCCCCCCGCTGGGCTGGCTGTCAGAATACCCAAACAGTGCCAGCATCTGAATGGATGCTGATGCTGTTCCCGCCAACAATTTTCTGACAGTCGCTTGAACAATCAACACTGGCTGAATATTAACTGAGCCAGTAGTAATCGCCCGAATTTCAAGCAGCGTATGGCCAACGTAAAGGAGAAGTCCAGCTTGAGCTTTTTAGGCTGGGCTTCTCCTCTGGGTCACAGGAGTGCACTACTCTGACCCGGTCTGAATTCCGCTCTCCGCTGACGTCACTGCCATCAGTCGAGACAGCACGTCATCCTGGCTTCAATGAGCACAAAAAGTAGAGCAGAAGCGAAGCTGAGTGACAGTCATCATCACTCTGCTCGGGGAGGAGTGAGAACCGAGCCGTCAGCGGTGTTTGGTGGCACGGTTCTCAGTGCAGAGATGGCGGGAGACAGATGCAGCATTGGTCTAATGCATTTTTGTGTTTATATGTTCGCGCAATTTCGCACGCACGCGTGCAGTTTCATGTATATATGCGAAAATGTACTCTCGCTTTCTGCACAATATATAAATGGACATTTGCGCACATTTGTGCGTATTTGCACGCATTTTCACGCATGAGGCGTAAATTACTTACAAAAAAAGCAGATTTTTCTATTTATTTATTTTTACTGAAGAACGCACAGCGTTTACACACCTGTGTGCATAGGCACATTACAATTAAGTGGCTGTATTTTAGCTCAGTAAAAAAAAAAGCTGTAAAGAGCCTTTTCATTACAGGGGGCCTTATAGTGAATACAAGGAACATCTCTGAGACCTAAAAAAGGGAATTAGATAAAAGGAGTAACATATTGATAGGAGGAATGAATAGACACATACTCGAACAACTGTAGTACCCCCCTAGTTAGGTGCTAGGCTGTCAAGTAAAATTAGTTCTTTCTGAGCTCCTCTGTAATCAGTGGAGCCGTTGCTGATGGCTTTGGACTGATCAAGGTCCTAAATAAATGCTGCAGGTTTGATTGCTTTTCCCTGCTTTCTGGAAAGCTCCAGAATATAGGAGTAAAGACGGTCAATGTTCAGTAGCCTGAATATTTATGGGGTCATATCCAATCCTTGGGGGGGCATGCCCAGTAGGTGGTTGCAGAGCACATAAATATTTTTGAGCTGGAGCAAACTTGTGTCCTTGTCCAGGGAGAGAAGCATCCAGCCTGGAGGGCTCAGGCATTCCAGCACCTCTCAGGAGCTCATCAAGTTCCCAGATGAGCTAAGGCTGGGGGGGGGATACTTTTTGAGATGTTTCAAGCTAAAGAAGGGGGTCTTCACCTAAGATCCAGTTTAGAGAGTCCACTTAGGAATTGTATGCCTGACTCTGATGCCCCCTACACACAATCACTTTTTGTGATTTAAAAAAACTTTGTTTTATCTCACGAAACAAAACAAAGTTTTTCAAACTTCATTTTAAAAAACGACGTTGCCTACACACCATCGTTTTCTGAAAATGCTCTTGCAAAGCGCAGTTACGTACACCACGTTCGACGGCACTCTATTCAATTCCAGCTCGCGTCATAACTTGCTTCTGAGCATGCGCGGGTTTAAAAACGTTGTTTTAAACGTTGTTTTAGCCCACACACGATAATTTTTTGTGACACAAAAAACGACATTCTGAAAAACGACATAAAAAATTGAAGCATGTTCGATTTTTTTTTTGGTCGTTTTTCAGAATACATAAAACAACGTTTTGCCCACACACGATCATTTTAAATGACGTTTTTTAAAACGTCCTTTTATTTCATCACAAAAAACGACCGTGTGTACGCAGCATGAGGGAGGCATCCAAGTACCCAAGGACTTGTGAGTACAGGCCTGATTCACCAAGGCTAAGGCAGACACTGCTTATGGTGCCCCAATGCTTTCCATTCCCAGAGTTATTGCTAAAATGACTTTTCTAAGGAGTAGCTGCAGAATAAATGGTGTCTTCTTTTGACTGTTCAATGTTCTGGCGTATACCACAACCCCCTCTGCCCTATCTAAGTTATCCAGCAATAAAACTAGAGGAAAAAACTAAGGAAACCCCTAGATCAGGGATATGCAATTAGCGGACCTCCAACTGTTTCAGAACTACAAATCCCATGAGGCATTGCAAGACTCTGAAAGCATGACACCCAGAGGCAGAGGCATGATGGAACTTGTAGTTTTGCAACAGCTTGATTTGCTCCTCCCCTTCCCATCCCTACCCCTCTGTCTGCCCACCTACACACCAAAGTCCACAGTGTTCCCCAATAAAAATAAAATTGCTGTGCACCCCTAAAGTGTTTGGGTTTAGCTCGAAGAAAAGGTGGCAACCCTATCTAGGACAGGACGAAGTTAGACCACCATGGAAGAAAAAGGGCCAAGATGCTGTAAGCCCCCTTTACATTCGTTCAATAAAAATGAATTTCGGAGCTCCGCAAAGCAGCATGTACTAGGAGAAACACAAAAAATAAATAAAGCTAAAAATCAAAATACAGGCCTTGGTTTTGCGCAGGTGACCGGTTCTCTTCATGTCACTGATATTAGTAATGTTCTGTATAGAGAAGCAGCATAAGATGTCCAATTTGGGATCACTCTAGAAAAACAAAGCCGGCAGTGTTTTTAGACTCGGCTGACATTTGGGTTTTAGGGGAATAATCAGATTACTGTTTGGAAACCGCAGTGTTATTATGTCACTGTATAAACTCTCATTTTCTGTCTGAAGTAGCGCAATTTGCAAACGTTCCTTCTGTCTCCCTTGATTCATTGGCAAACGTGATGAGAAGTCGACAAGCCAACACAAAGCTTGAAACTTCTCTGTTTATTTTCGAGTACCATACCCGCGCTATAGCTCTCCGCGAGAGATTAACTCCTTTTTATCTGCATTTCTCATCAGTGTTTATGAAAGTGACATCAGTCACCTGCCTACCGGCGCTTCGCTGTTTGCTCAGATATACAGACAGGATGCCGCCTGCAGCACCGCCGGGCTCATGCCTGTATCATTGTATAGCTGGGAGTTTGGGAAATATTTAACCCCTTGATGAGCTGCAACTGGAGTTTTTCGAGGAGAAGATTATTCCCAGCTTTCAGCTTTTGGGATAATAGAAAGGAAGAGAATAAAGCTATGAATTAAAGTAGACTTCTGTCCTTAAAATGTATGAAACATGTAGTAGAATGTAGCGCTCTCTAGCTCTCTCATCACCTCCTCCCATGCTCTTCTCCAGGACTTTTCCAGAGCCTCTCCATCCAAGCCGATGGAACTCCTTACCCCAATATGTCCATCTACCTCCTTCTCTATTAGCTTTTAGAGGATCCTCCTCTTCAGAGAAGCCTATCCTACCCACACCTAACAACTGTATTTTCATTTTGTCCACCTGATCATCCCCCACAGCTACCTACCCTTTGTTCCACTTAACCCTCCCTTCTAGACTGTAAGCTCTAACGAGCAGGGCCCTCTGATCCATACTGTATTGAATTCTATTGTAACTGTACTATCTTCCCGGATGTAAAGCGCTGTGCAAATTGTTGGCGCTATATAAATCCTGTATAATAAAAATAATAGTAACTATTAAAAGAGTAAGCCTAGGCTGGCGATGTCTAGAAAGCTTCCTACCATAAGGGCCCGTTCACATGGCAATTTCTGAAAAGAAAGAAAGACCAATCCATCTAGTATGGTTTGTTCATTTATAGTACTGACCTAGCGTCTATTTTTATTTGAGGAGTAAAGTGTAATTCTCCCAATCACTGTGTAGTAGTAAATATTTCATTTGCATTATTCCTTTGTGTCCTTACATGGCAGGACGCAGTTTGGGGCCCCGGCGGGTTTCCGTACGGCTTGTCAGCTCCGTGTTATCAATGATGTCTGTCCTTGGACAGCCCAGACAGAAATATGTCATTGAGCGCCATAAAGCTTGTCTCTCGCTCCCTCTATATCCTTCCTATTAGCCTGGCTACCCCCTTTAATGTCCTGCCAGGCGCTAGACAAGGCAGATCTGACAAATAAAATGAAATACCCCTCAAAGAACATCGTGTACCACAGATGAAATGTTTCAAAATAAAACAAAGATAAATTCCAAGGAACTGGACGAGACGGGCAAGAGGAACTTTCACTTCCAGTGACATGGATCTGACACTCAAAGAGGAAGGAAGTCTTCCTGTATAATTGTACTTATAGGTAAAACTATAAGAAGACTTCCCGATTGGTGCTGAAAATATCTCCTAAACTTGCACCGTTTAGGCAGTTCCGGCAGATGGTAATTTTTTTTTTGGGGGGGGGGGCAAACAGTGCACCCACAGTAACCCCTGGTCTGGTTGGTCAGGTACGGAGCACTTACTCATCTATGGCAGGCAGTGCATCACCTGGGTGACAGGCAGCAGGCATCCAGGGTGGTGGGCATCACAGACAGTGGGCATCGTGGGCGGTGGGCATCACGGGAGGCTTCCTCTTCTCTCCTCCACAGGATCACGGTGGCTTCCGTTTCCTTCCTCCACCTCCTCTGCGGCTAATTGGAACACTTCTCCTTTCGGCCAATCGGAAAACGGGGCTCAGACCCGCTTCCTGATTGGCTGGCAGGAGAATCAGTGTGAAAATAGTGAATATTCATTCGCTATTGTCACACAACGGGGTGGGCTTGCTTTGTAGTACTTGGGGGCCCAAGCCCACCCTTTTTTGAATCCTATTAGCATTGCTCCCAACTATCTCTGATTTCGAGGGACTGTCCCTAATTTGGAGCAATGTCCCTCTGCCCCTCATTCCTCCTCATCTGTCCCTCATTTTGGTATTTTTATCTTTCAAAAAGTGTTTCCCAGTGCTAAACCTATCATCCATATTCTAAATTGTTGCATTTTTCAATTTTAAAAGCCAACATAAAGGAATAGTAGTGGTAAAAAAAACACTTGTGGATTAACTTTTAATTTTTGGGGTTATTTCCCCATTAAGGGGCATGGCAGGGGGGCGTGGCCTATGCCTACATACGTTTGATAGTAGGTGTCCCTCATTCCCATCTCAAAATGTTGGGAGGCATGTATTAGAGCCTGACGAGCTTCATAAAAACACCCCATTGGAATCCATGCATCAGGCGTCCTGCATGAGGGCCGGATGCATAGATGGGGGGGCGGCACCAATGCGCCCTTAATAGACGGGCCACCCTGCATTTAGGAGATATTTACTATATACAGCACTGCTAATTCCATTGGCGCATGCACTCTGAAGAAATGGCCGCTCTTGACGTTTCTTTAGGGCTCTGCGCCGTGATCAGCGGCTCGCACACACATGCACGGGAGTGACGTCATTGCGGCTCCAGCCAATCATAGCGCGGGAGTCCCTGCGAACCTGGAAGAAACACCGGGGAACATGTCACCTGTCTCAGCAGTGTGCGGGGGACACTGCAGGGCTTCGTTCTAAGGTAAGTATTTCATAATGAGCTAGTATGCGATGTATACTAGCTCATTATGCCTTCATCTTACAGGTTTCTATTTATTTTTTTGTTTTTTAGGTTTACAACCTCTTTAAAAGAAGATGTTAAAGAAGTGTGGGCTACATTCACACTCGGATCCCGCGCTTGGTTTATACACAGGAGAAGTATAAATAATTATTGGTGACATTGGGAGAAATTGTACCCCATCGTTGGTGTAGTTGGGAGAAATTGTGCCCCTTCATTGTTGTCAGTGGGGGGAATTATGCCCCATTGTTTTCAGTGGGGGGAATTATGCCCCATTATTGCTATTATCAGTTTATGAAATAGTGCCTCAAGGGCCAGTTTACTGCTCTTCAGACCTTAGGAGGTCTGGGCTGTGGCCATTGGAAGAAGATGAATGGGCACAGTTCATATACTGGGAAAAAACAGTACCCCATGGTGTCACCGTGCCCCATAGTTGGTGTCATTAGGAGAAATTGTATCCCATCATTAGTGTCATTAGGAAATATTGTGCCCTATCATTGGTGTCATTAGGAGCAATTGTGTCTCATCATTGGTGTCATTAGGAGACAATTAAGCCCCATCATTGGTGTCATTAGGAGAAATTGTGCACCATCATTAGTGTCATTAGGAGAAATTAAGCCACATAATTGGTGTCATTAGGAGAAATTGTGCCCCATCATTGGTGTCATTGGGAGAAATTGTATCTCATCATTTGTGTCTTTTGGAGGAATTGTGCCCCATAATTTGTGTCATTAGGAGACATTTTACCCCATCATTGGTGTCATTTGGAGGAATTGTGCCCCATTATTGGTGTCCTTGGGAGAAATTGTACCCCATCGTTGGGAGGAATTATTCCCCTTCATTGTTGTCAGTGCGGGGAATTATGCCCCATTATTGCTATCAGTTTATGAAATAGTGCCTCAAGGGCCGGATTAAAGGAAGCAAAGAGCCACATCCGGCCCCTGAGCTGCAGTTTTTAGAACACATCTTAGATGATCGGCTTTACTCAGTGCTGTGCAGTGGGGTAATGAATGCTGAACTTGTACTGGTTACATAGGTTACTACAGGGCATTGCTCTTTGTCTAACTAAAGAAAAGTTTATAAAAAAAAGTAAAAACCTGATTATAACCACAAGAATTATGGACGGCCTTCTAGGCAGATTTTTCTATCGGTCAATTCTTCATCCAAGCCCGGCGCTCTTTAATACCGCCACATTTTCTAGTGAAAAGTTTAAACACGTTAAACACAAAGCAGGTTTGTTTTGACAGTTGCTAAAATGAATACTTTGTAAAGTCTGGGGTCTGGACGGAGGGCTGCGGAGTATAAATAAGGGCTGTTAGGAAGACTTCTCCGAAAACAATGAGTCATGAAATCACCTTGCGATGCCACGGCTTTATCTGATTATTTGGCGTGGCCAAGGCTTTGTTGACCTTCCAGGGAGCGTGATGGTAGGGATTTCATTCTGCTCATAGTCTGCAAAGACATGATGGGGCTCTTCCTTTTACTTAGAAGGGAATTACTCCCAAAAGGCTTCTACTGTTAATACAAGCCTGTACATTACTCACCAACTTCACAGTGCTCATCCACTACATAGTAATCAACTGCACAGTGCTCATCCACTGCACAGTACTCACCAACTGCATAGTACTCATCAACCCCACAGCACTCATCAACCGCACAGTTCTCACCAACTGCACAGTTCTCACTGTCCGTACAGTACTCATCAACTGCACAGTACCCATCTACTGCACAGTACTCATCAACCAAACAGTACTTATCAACTGCACAGTACTCATTTACTGCAAAGTACTCATCAACCAAACAGTACTTATCAACTGCACAGTACCCATCCACTGCACAGTACTCATCAACCAAACAGTACTTATCAACTGCACAGTACTCATCAACCATACAGTACTTATCAACGGTACAGTACACATCAACTGCACAGTACTCATCCACTGCACAGTACTCATCAACTGCACAGTACTCATCAACTGCACAGTACTCATCAACTGCACAGTACTCATCAACTGAAAAGTACTCATCAACCCCACAGTACCCATCCAGTGCACAGTACTCATCCACTGCACATCACTCATCAACCGCACAGTTCTCACCGACCGCACAGTTCTCACCATCCGCACAGTACTCATCAACCCCACAGTACCCATCCACTGCACAGTACTCATCAACCACACAGTATTTATCAACTGCACAGTACTCATCCACTGCACAGTACTTATCAACCGTACAGTACTCATCAACTGCACAATACTCATCCACTGCACAGTGTACTCATCCACTGCACAGTTCCCATCAACCGCACAGTACTCAACTGCACAGTACTCAACTGCACAGTACTCATCATCAACTTGAGGCTTTAGAGGGGCCAGACTGTGGCCAGTAGGATTAAAAAATTCTGGAGTGTCAGTGAGAGCAAACAGTGCTGCAATATTGGTTTTAGTGGAAGAAATATTATTTATTATTATTATACAGGATTTATATGGCGCCAACAATTTACGCAGCACTTTGAAGAAATACAGCCTTATTGTTGGTATCAGTGGAATGGTAACCTATTGTTGGTATTCAATGTAGGAATGGTGCTCCATCGTTGATGTCTATGGGAGAAATGGTGCACCATCATTGGTTTCTGTGAGAGGAATGGTGCGCCATCATTTGTATCAGTGTGAGGGATAGTGTGCCATCATTAATGTCAATGGGGGGAATGGAGCATCATCGTTGGTTTCTGTGAGAGGAATGGTGCGCCATCATTGGTTTCTTGAGAGCAATAGTGCACCTTCATTGGTATCAGTGGGAGGGATAGTGTGCCATCATTAGTGTCTATGGGAGGAATGGAGAACCATCATTGGTTTCTGTGAAAGGAATGGTGCGTCATCATTGGTTTCTGTGAGAGGAATGGTGCGCCATCATTGGTTTCTGTGAGAGGAATGGTGCGCCTTCATTGGTATCAGTGGGAGGGATAGTGTGCCATCTAAAATTATTGCTCTCTCTCTAACGATAGCGATGTATGTAACCTGTGTGTATCTGGCTCTGATACTAACCAATGCCAATCCAGCCACTGACTAGTATCTCTCCCCAGCCTGTCCCCACACACCCTCTCACCTGCTGACCTGTGGATGGGGGAATCACTCATGTAGTGTTATTGTGTTCTGCCAGTGAGTACAATGATCAGTGTTGCTATCTATAGCTGGCAGCACTGATTGTTTTGGGAAAAACAGGCTGGTTGTACTCAAGTCGATTAATAGATTGACTTGTGTAAAACCAGCTAGCCCATACATAGATCGACTATGGCTGGTCTCTGCATAATTGGTGTAATTTCAATTCATGTATGACCCGCTTAACCACTACGCAGTCCCTAAACATCCCTCAACTCCTATACATAGTGCCCACTATCATACCGTCCCCATTCTTCTCCTGTACATAGTGCCCACTGTCATACCCTCCACACTCCTCTCCTGTACATACTGCCCCATCATACCCTCCACACTTCTCTCTGGTACATACTACCCTCTATCATACCCCCACACTCCTCATGTACATACTGACCACTGTCATACCCTTCACACTCCTCTCCTGTACATACTGTGCACTGTCATACTCTTCACACTCCTCTCCAGTACATAGTACCTGCTGTCATACACTTCTCTCCTGTACATACCGCCCACTGTCATACCCTCCACACTTCTCTCCTGTACATACTGCTCACTGTAATCCCCTCCACACTCCTCTCCTGTACATAGTGCCCACTGTTAGACCCTCCACATTCCTCTCCTGTACATAGTGCCCACTGTCGCACCCTCCACACTCCTCTCCTGTACATACTGATCACTGTCATACCCTCCACACTCCTCTCCTATACATAGTGTCCACTGTCATACCCTCCACACTCTTCTCCTGTACATACTGCTCACTGTCATACCCTCCACACTCCTCTCCTATACATAGTGCCCACTATCATACCGTCCACACTCCTCTCCTGTAAATACTGCCCACTGTCATACCCTCCACACTCCTCTCCTATACATAGTGCCCACTATCATACCATCCACACTCCTCTCCTGTACATACTGCCCACTGCCATACCCTCCACACTCCTCTCCTGTACATAGTGCCTGCTGTCATACACTTCTCTCCTGTACATACTGCCCACTGTCGTACCCTCCACACATCTCTTCTATACATAGTGCCCATCATCATACCCTCCACACTTCTCTCCTGTACATTGTGCCTTTTGCGTACCCTTTGCACTCTTCTCCTGTACATAGTGCCTAATGTTAGACCCTCCACATTCCTCTCCCTCACCTGCACATAATTCCCACTTATATACCATCCGCACTCCTCCCCTATGTCACTTACCCGCAAAAACAGTTCTTTAAAATGATACTGAATCCCCTCAATGTTACCAGCTCTAGAATGGACACACTTTTGTTAGTTTAACTAAAGGAAATCTCAGTTCTCATATTTGTTCTGTCCCATTATTAGAACTTATTTAATTTTGTGATTACTACTGTGATGTACAGAGGAACATAGGGGATCTCAGCTACTCTAAATATAGCACTTGTGAAAAAAAGTGTCCCTGAAAATATTTTTTAAATGTTGGCAACTATGCACTCATGCACTGCCCAATGGCCACTGGGTCAGTAGTGGGCCCCATGAGAGGTTTCTGGGATCCTGTGATATTAAAGCGGTAGTAAACTTTCCTGACATTACTACTTTTTAGAAGCCCTGGGGTAGGTTATGCCAGTGTTTTTCAACTCCAATCCTCAAGGCACACCAACAGATCATGTTTTCAGGCTTTTCATTATTTTGCACAGATTTGATCAGTTTCACTGCCTTAGTAATCACCATAGCCATTTCATCTGAGGGAAATTCTGAAAACTTGACCTGTTGGTGTGCATTGAGGACTGGAGTTGAAAAACACTGGGTTATGCCACAACGTACAAGTATGCACAGAATATTAGCACATTAGGGTACACTTAAATTTTCAGACTGGGCCCTCCATTGCTGCGCTGTGATTCCCACGCATTTATTATTTATAAAAGGCCCCACCAAAATCCTCAGCACCAGGCCCATGATGTTCTTAATCTGGCCCTGGGTAGAGAGCACTGGGGGGGGGGGGTGGAGAGAACAGGGGTGGAGAGCACTGGGGGGGGGCACTGGGATGGTGGCTGGAGAAGGATGGGGGGGATCAGAGGGGGCAGAAAGAGCAGGGGTAGAGAGAACTGTGGGGGGGGGGGCTGGAGAGTGTGGTGGGGGAGAACACTGGGGGAAGCTTCAAGGAGAACCTGATAGGAGGAGAAGCAGGGGGGCTGCATAGAGATTAGTTGAGCTGTCTATATTCCTCCATACAGCCGCGGAATGCTTGATTCTCCTCCTTTCCCTCCTGCAAGCATTCAGCGGCTGTATGGAGGAATATAGACACCTCAATTCCTCTATATACAGCCTTATATGCGATCCGGCTCCTATTAAGCACCTCTGGCTGGCTGTGCGGCTGCCATGACCTCTCCTGTGTATCCTCACTGAGCTGGTCTGCCTGGGTCTGTGTTTGGCGATAACACAGTAACACGGTCCCGCCCCCCTAGACCGGCTCCTGTGATAGGCTGAACACTGATTCTATCTACTATCACATTAGCCAGTCTAGGGGGGCGGGACTGTGTTACAGCATCATTGCCGAACACAGACCCAGCCAGCAAGCTCTGTGATATTGATACACAGGAGAGAGGGGACAGAGAGCACTGCAGCCCCGCAACTCAAACCGGCCAGGATTTCTCCCGATCTCCCGATAGGCCAGTCCGGCACTGACCATAATACATGTCAGCAAAAATAAATAAAAAATAAATGTTTTTTTAAAATCGGGATGGTGTCACCCCTCTAAGGGTGTCACCCGGGTGCGGACCGCACCCCCGCACCCCCCTAGCAATGCCTCTGATTCCCATCATGCCTAGTCATGTCTGTGAATGTCATAGTTTTACAATGCCTCATTTGACGTGTAGTTCCACAACAGCTGGAGGGCCATCGTTTGGAGATCCCCTGCTATAGAGGAACCCTGGTTGGCAAAGGCTGGTCTACAGGGACAGTCCAAGAGGGAAGGTGACTATTGCAGTGAAATTATTTTTTACATTTCATTTTGCTACTGGTTGAACTTTTTTGACCTGACCAACTTTGTAACTGTAATTATCTAGTGCTTTGTAACTTACTTTTTCATTTTCAAAAACTCCTGAGTTAGGCATTAAACACTGCTGGCCTCCACTTAAAGAAATATTACTAGACATCAGTTGACACCTTGTGATGGTGATATGCTTAAAACACAATCCAACGGCAGAGACAATAATTGAGTCGGTTTGAATTTCATGCAGCAAGTAACTGAATGCAACTATTACACAGATCTTAAGTGTCTTCATTGTCGGAGGCTGTGTTGTAGCTGACAGACATTTCCTATTCTTCTCTTCTATGTTTTACAATGCTGAGTGGCATCTCCTCTTACAGCCTCAGAGACAGCCTTTGAAAGATATCTCTTCAACATCAGCTAACGGTATCCTCTCATTAATTTGTTTCATTTGCACGGATGAATGTCGAAGAATATCAAAGACAACAACCTCTCATTAAATGGAAGTGACCTTGCTCTGAAGATCGGCACGTGCTTACAGTGTGACAAACACACCGAAGGGCTAATGTCGCATGTTTGATTTTGTGTGTTTTAACCACTTCAGCCCCGGAAGAATTTACCCCCTGACCAAAGCACTTTTTGTGATTCGGCACTGCGTCGCTTTAACTGACAGTTGCGCGGCCGTGCGACATTGCACCTAAACAAAACTGACCTCCTTTTTTCCCACAAATAGAGCTTTCTTTTGATGGTCTTTGATCACCTCTGCAGTTTACATTTTTTGCGCTATAAACAAAAAAAGTGTGAACATTTTGAAAAAAAAACAATATTTTTTACTTTTTACTATAATAAATATCCCCAAACAATATATAAAAAAAACTAATTTCTTTCTGAGTTTAGGCTGATATGTATTCTTCTACATATTTTGGGGGGAAAAAAATCGCAATAAGGGTATATTGATTGGTTTGTACAAAAGTTATAGCGTCTACAAAATAGCGGATAGATTTATGGCATTTTTTTATTTTTATTAGTAATGGCAGCAATCTGCGATTTTTATCGTAACTGCGACATTATGGCGGACACATCAGACACTTCACACTATTTTGGGACCATTTAAGATACAACTTATGTAGGAGGATAATCTCTGTGTATCACCTGGCACCAGTCACGTCACTGGGTATATGTAAAGCCTCATACACACGATAGGACTTCTATCTGACTTTTCCGTGGATTTTTTTCCGAAGGGCGTTGGCCGTGAACTTGCTATGCCTACACACGGCAGAACATTTTCAGCCAACATACACCAAACTATGTGGTTTTTCAGCTCTTTACCGGCACCCTTTGGGCAACTTCTGCTACTGTTGTCTGATGTTTAGCATTGGTTCTTAGCATGCGTGTTTGTACTTTGTATTTTAATCTGGTAGACTTGAGTACACGCGATCAGATGATCCGACGGATCATATTTGTTGTCGGAAAGTTTGAGAGCATGCACAGCGAACATTTGTCCGTGGAAATTCCGACAAAAATTGTCAGATGGAGCACACAGACGATTGTCCGATAAAACACGTCCATTGTTGTCGGAAAGTCCAATCGTGTTTATGGGTCTTAAGGGTTTACAACCACTTTAACCACATAGGGACCGCCACATGTACATTTACGTGGGCAGAATGGCACAGACAGGCACATTGGCGTACCTGTACGTCCCTGCCTAGACGTGGGTCGGGGGTCCGATCGGACAATCAAATACCATCAAAAGAAAGCTCTATTTGTGGGAAGAAAAGGACGCAAATTTTGTTTGGGAGCCAAGTCGCACGACCGCGCAATTGTCTGTTAAAACGACGCAGTACGGAATTGTAAAAACACCTTTGGTCATTTAGCAGTCCGGTCCTTAAGTGGTTAAATGCACATCTGCGGAAAAAACATGTAACAGTTTTTCTTCAATAATCCTAGCAACGTGTTCCACTGACCTGGATGGATTTTCTTTTTGGCAAAGACAAAGCTCTATCTTAGGGTCTCTGGCTTATGCATGACTACTAAAAATCAGCAGTGTGTAAGGCGGCCATTGCCCGCGGTTACAGAGCTATTAGTGGACTGAATAATGCTTGCTAAATATATGAACCGCCAATTATGAATGACCCAAAAACACAGATATGTTAAATATAGGCTGGATAAATATCAGTGTTCATAAAATATAAAGGGATTGTCTGATATTGGAAACTGTGATTTTGAAGAACTGTAAGGCCTGGATTCATATTAAACAGATGTTTCATTGTTTTGTACAAACTAAGGAGAAAGAATAAGGGGTTTAAAACCCGCTATCTATAAATAGGATTCTCAAGAAATCTGTCATTACAAACATAGAAGAGAAAATTATTTATGTGATTTGTGTTAAGAAAAATAAATTGGAGCTCTAACCCACATTACCAATCGGCTGCCAGCTTTCATCTTCTATGATAAAATGACAGGTAGAATATGATTGGCTGCAACAGGCAGCATCCATGCCCACCTTGCACCGGTCAACTAAAGTATAGCTCTTGATTGTTGATACTGTACAATGCTTGCTGACAAAAAAAAAAAACAGCATAGCTTTTTTTGTCAAAATAATATTTTTTTTCTCAATTAAAAACAAAAAAAGACAAACTTATTATGGAAAACTGAAAATGATCACATGAGTACTGCATTAATGCTATTGAAATGAAAAAAATGTTTAAAGTGTTTGTAGCCCTAAAAAAATAAAAATCCTGTACCTTTTAGGCATGATCTATAGCACGTTGCTTGTGCTGTGTAATTTGTCCCTTCCTATATTGTAATATACCTGGCTGATCCTGCCCTTTCCTGTGTCCCCCTGTCTGTGCTGACCACAGTAATCATGGCTGCTGATCCATGATACCGTAGTCAGTTTTCGTGCCTCCATCATCAAGCCCTCTGCTGTGAGTTTCTCCCCCTCCACCCTCCTTCCATGCCTGTAAGTGTGAGAGCGGCTCTCCTCGCTACCCATCCTGCCGCTATTCCACTGCAATATGCAGAAAAAATAATTGTATGCCCTCTGGATTATGCAGGCATTAACTATAGTGTGTGTGTTTTTTATAAAATGAAAAGGCTAAATACCTTTTATTCACACCCAGTGTTGCCAACCATCAGTATTTTTATTGAAAGCCAGTAAAAAATGGGCACTTTTCTTCTGCCAGTAAATGGCAGTAAGAGGGAAAAGTTGCCAGTAAAAAATATGGCTGCGACCCTTGGCTCGGAACTGGGTATGAGCAGCTCGGGAACGGAGCCGGCTGAGACAATCCAAGTGCTAGCTACATTGTGTTTGGGCAGTACCGGGGGGGGGCAGGTCTGGTGGAGGCGGTGCCTGACCATGTTGTGTGATGTCATGGTGCAAGGGAGCTGAGCAGAGCTGCCAGAGCCTTGTGTGCGGGTCTGTGGGACAGGAGCAAGGCAAGCCGAGAGCGGGACTGTTAGTGTCGTTTGGACTGGAGGGGTATGATAGGGACCACCTGTCGTGGAGAGAGACTATCACTGTGACTCAGGAGGGGATGTGTCATGTCGGTGATTGGTGCTGCTGCACACTGCTGTCAGTGTCAATGTGAGAGTCAATGTATGTGTGCCCGCCCATTCTAATTTCCTGTCCTCCGGAGTCCCGTCCCTGAGCCACTTACTTACTATTAGGGATGAGCCGAACACCCCTGGGTTCGGTTCGCACCAGAACCTGCGAACAGACCAAAAGTTTGTGTGAACTTTAGAACCCTGTTAAAGTCTATGGGACTCGAACATTTGAAATCTAAAGTACTAATTTTAAAGGATAATATGCAAGTTGTTGTAATAAAAAGTGTTTGGGGACCTGGATCCTGCCCCAGGGGACATGTATCAATGCAAAAAAACGTTTTAAAAACTGCAGTTTTTTTGGCAGCAGTGATTTTATTAATTCCTTTAAGTGAAACAATAAAAGTGAAATATTCCTTTACATTTCGTACCTAGGGGGGTGTATAGTATGCCTGTAAAGTAGCGCTTGTTTCCTGTGCTTAGAGCTGTCGCTGCACAAAATGTAATTTCTGAAGGAAAAAAGTCATTTAAAATCACTCACCTTAGGGTCTGGTATGGATATTAAGGGGAACCCTGCGTCAAATAAAAAAAAATGATGTGGAGTTCCCCCCAAATATCCATTCCAGACCCTTCAGGTCTGGTATGGATTTTAAGGGGAACTCCACCCCAAATTAAAAAAAAAAAATGCCGTGGACCCCCACACATTTTTTTTTTCTGAATGACTTTTCTCTGTATTGCCGGGAGCCGACAATTCATTATAGCCGCGAGTGATTTTAAATTACTTTTTTTCCTTCAGAAATGACACTTTGTGCAGGGACAGTTCTAAGCATGGGAAACAAGCGCTACTTTACAGGCATACTATACACCCCCCCAGGTAAGAAATTTAAAGGAATATTTCACTTTTATTGTTTCACTTAAAGGAATTATTAAAATCACTGCTGCCAAAAATACTGCAGTTTTTAAAACTTTGTTTTGCATTGATACATGTCCCCTGGGGCAGGATCCAGGTCCCCAAACACTTTTTATTACAATAACTTGCATATTAGCCTTTAAAATTAGCACTTTAGATTTCAAATGTTCGAGTCCCATAGACTTTAACAGGGTTCTAAAGTTCACACGAACTTGCTGCGAACACCCCAAATAGTTCGCTGTTCGGCGAACAGGCAATGTTCGAGTCGAACATGAGTTCTACTCGAACTCGAAGCTCATCCCTACTTACTATATTGAATATAAAATAAGAAATATGTTTTTTGCCTGAATATCTACCTTAAATCATATTGCTAATTGCATATTGTACTTAAAGGATCACTAAAGGAAAACATTTTTTTGATAAAATGACTGTTTACAGGGTATAGAGACATAATACTTAACTGATTCCTTTTAAAAATAATGATTTAGTTTCGTTTTAAAAAATGGTTTCATGTTTCTGTGAAGTAAAGAGCAGAACAAAAACACACAAATACAGGGCAGTGTTTGTTTTTAAAATGAATCTGATTGGTTATGAGGAGTTTTAGACACATAGTAATCACAACTCTTTGATCATGGACCACAGTGAAAAGCTAGCATAAGTTTTTTCATAAGGAGCCAGACCAGCAGGAAGTGTGGAGATCAGAGAAGTATTACAGCTACTTCAAAGCAAAAACGAACAATGAGGACATGAAACCAGGACTGCAGTAAGGTAAAGGAAGCTATTTAGCTTAAAAAAAATCCTTTAGTGACCCTTTAAGGTGCCTAAATACTGAAATTTGCATTTGAAACTGTAATTTTGTAACTTTTGGAAATTCCAGTAAAAACTTGGCAGTGCCAGTAAATTTTGAGTGTCATGTCAGTACATTTTGATCTGGTAGGTTGATAACACTGTTCACACCGCTGCTGTGGGGTCATGTGACTTCCCTCTGCTGACCTATAGGTACAGTAATTCCATAATAGGCACTGTAAATCTCTCCTAAACCTGCATGTTTAGGAGATATTTACTGTAGATTGAGCCAGTGACGTCACGGTGCACACGCTCTTTAAAAACGGCCACCAGTGGCGTTCCTGTGCTGTAAACAGTGGCTCTCGCGCGCATGCGTGTGAGTGACGTCATCCCGACTCCGGTCACTCACACAACCGTAGTCCGCGAACCCAGAACGAAGACTGGGTGAAGATGGAAGCGCCTTCAGCGGTGATAGTGTGTCGCTGGAGGGCTTCTTTCTAAGGTAAGTTTTACATAATATGCTAGTATGCAAACTAAACTCTAACATTTTTCATTGTAAAAATTTTGAGTGTGTCAAATGTGCATTCATTTTCAACCTCAGTGACAAGAAAATTCGAAGGAGCAGGAAGGAATTTTTTTTTTGAATGAACGAATTTCTAACAGTGAATGTGGTTTTCTTTCAGTAAGGTTTATTCATTCCAAAATCAAATGTTAAAAGCAAATTAATTATGGGACTACTTTTGAAAGACATTCAAATGTAATGAGAATTTTCATATTTATTTTCCTAAGAATTTTTGATTGAAATTCTACTAGTATATCCTCTTAACAATTACCTGTGCTGACCCAGCCGAAAAAAAAGGCTTTGTAAAGGAATAGTCTTAGTGAAAACAAAATCCTGTGTTTCCATTAAAATGGAGATCTCCTTTTAAGAAGCCCTTCAGAAGCATGATAAAATGTTTAAAAAGGCATTAGACAGTAAGATCCCCCCTGACTCATTATTTGTATATTTCAATATTTTTTACGGCTTTGGACATTTCCTAATCCTTAATAGTGAACAGGCGCTCCCCATTAACTATGTATGTCTCTGGGTCATAGACAGGACTCTGGAAAGCTTCTCTCGCTCTTTTACATAATGCATTGTGGTGACAAAACCATTCCTCATGTGTGAACTGTCACTCTGTTCTTTGTAAAGATATTATGAGGTCACCATTAACATATCAGTAGTATTTTTTTTTCTATAATAATTTACAAGGGAGCATTTGATTGATATAAATCGGCATTGTAACAGATATAAATATTAGGTTTTCAGGATGGTTTGATTTGTCCCTGTTAAGGCCGTCATACATGGCTCAATTTTGTCTTGTTCAGCCTATGCAAAGAAAATCAATTGATTTCCCCCATCCATGTCAAAGAGCCAGAGAGAAATTTGGGGCTCAGGTAAGTAAAACAGGGGGGGGGGTGGCAGCAGGTGCTCTGGACTGATGAGTCGAAATGTAAAAAATTGGGCTGTAGCAGGAGGCAGTTTGTTACTGAAGGGCTGGAGATTGGTACATTAACCATTTAAGACCCGGACCATTTGGGTGGTCAAAGACCAGGCCACTTTTTGCAATTCGGCACTGCGTCGTTTTAACTGACAGTTGTGCAACGTGGCTCCCAAACAAAATTTACGTCCTTTTTTTTTTTCCAAAAATAGAGCTTTCTTTTGGTGGTATTTGATCACCTATGTGGTTTTTATTTTTTGCGCTATAAACAAAATTAAAGCAACAATTTTGAAAAATTGTTTACTTTTTGCTATTATAAATATCCCCAAAAAATATATATATTTTTTTTCCACTCAGTTTAGGACGATACGTATTCTAGATACTTTTGTTAAACGTTTATTGATTGGTTTGTGCAAAAGTTATAGCGTTTACAAAATAGGGTATAGTTTTATGGCATTTTCTTAATTTTTTTTTACTAGTAATGGACACATCAGACACTTTTGACACATTTTTGGGACCATTGTCATTTTCACAGCGGTCAGTGCTATATAAATGCACTGGTTACTGTGAAAATAACACTGGCAGTGAAGGGGTTAACCACTAGGTGGCGCTGTAGGGGTTAAGTGTTCCCTGCATAGTGTTTCTTACTGTAGGGGGGTGACATGGAGCCGAAATCAGTGTCATTGTCACTAGTGAGAGATGGTAGATGCTTGTTTACACAAGCAGCTCCCTGCTCTATACCTCCGTGAGATGATCGCGGGGATCCCTGCGACGATCAAGTCCGTGGGAACCTGATCATTAAAACGGCCTTGCCTACACACGATCGTGAAAAAAAATGCTCTAGCAAAGCGCGGTGACGTACAACACGTACGACGGCACTATAAAGGGGAAGTTCCATTCAGATGATGCCACCCTTGGGGCTGCTTGAGCTAATTTTGTGTTAGTAAAAGATGATTCGTGCTTTTCAGTCTGAATGTGATTACAGGCGGTAGTTTTACCAGAACGAGCGCTCGCGTCTCATAACTTGCTTCTGAGCATGTGCGGAATTTTCATGTTGTTAAAGCCCACACACGACCATTTTTTACAACCTTAAAAACTACAACGTTAGAAACTTTGTGAAGTATTAGAGCATGTTCGAATTTTTTTTTTTGCCCATTTATTAGAACCCGAAAAATGCTCTGAAGCCCACACACGATCGTTTTTAATGACAATAAAAAAAAACGTAATTATTTAGAACCCGAAAAACGGTCGTGTGTATGCGGCAACATTTTTTTGCAAAAGTCAAAGCTAAGAGGCCTACCACAGCCTACATGACACCTATGTAAGCCTATACCCGCTGCTGTGGTCCTGTCACCTGGAGCAATTTGCTTCCACTATACAAAGTGACAGGACCACAGTACCTGCTCGTTAAATGCTATGGAAACTATTCAATACTATTTAGTTTAATTCTCCAGTAAAACGCTAACTACGCCAATTTAACCTCAACCTAATTTATTTTCCCCTAGACTGGTACAAATGACCCTTTATATAGCGGTAATAGCTGTGCCCTGGAAGCATGATATGTATGTTTTCAAAGTTATCAGCACGGTGACAACCAAAACACTTACAATTATTAGTGATAGACGGGGGAATTTCCAAATGTCAACCGCTGTCACCAAATGTGCTGAGAAAATCTCTTACTTTTACGAAATGATTTTGTAAATTGCAGGTTATCTGGCCTGGTGTCATTCTAGAGGAGTATCATGGTGCACATTACATAATACACAGCGTCACGCATCATTAGCGGGACCAAGAGGTGATTTCGTTCCTGGAGGGGGTGGAAAGAAATTCCAGAGAAACATGTCTTCTTTTGACACTTTTTATATATTGCTCTGCTCTATAATATACGATTTAGATATATAATGCAAGAAATGTGCGATTTTTATTAAAATGTTTGCCTAAGAATTTTTTTGAAGCTGATTGGTATTTGTTACATGTTCCCATTCACATAACATAACTTCCAAAAAATGTTTAGAAATTGCTGCTTGTTTTCATAAAATATATATGTATACAGTATACAGTATCTCACAAAAGTAAGTACACCCCTCACATTTTTGTAAATATTTTATTATATCTTTTCATGTGACAACACTGAAGAAATTACACTTTGCTACAATATAAAGTAGTGAGTGTACAGCTTGTATAACAGTGTAAATTTGCTCTCCCCTCAAAATAATCAACACACAGCCATTAATGTCTAAACCGCTGGCAACAAAAGTGAAAAACACCCCTTAGTGTCAAAATTTTGCATGGCCACCATTATTTTCCAGCACTGCCTTAACCATCTTGGGCATGGAGTTCACCAGAGCTTTACAGGTTGCCACTGGAGTCCTCTTCTACTCCTCCATGATGTCATCACGGAGCTGATGGATGTTAGAGACCTTGCGGTCCTCCACCTTCCGTTTTAGGATGCCCCACAGATGCCCAATAGGGTTTAGATGTGGAGACATGGTTGGCCAGTCCATCACCTTTACCCTTAGCTTCTTTAGCAAGTCAGTGGTTGTCTTGAAGGTGTGTTTGGGGTCGGTATCATGTTGGAATACTGCCCTGCTGCCCAGTCTCCGAAGGGAGGGGTTCATGCTCTGCTTCAGTATGTCACAGTACATGTTGGCATTCATGGTTCTCTCAATGAACTGTAGCTCCCCAGTGTCGGCAGCACTCATGCAGCCCCAGACCATGACACTCCCACCACCATGCTTGACTGTAGGAGAGACACACTTGTCTTTGTACTCCTCACCTGGTTGCCGCCACACACGCTTGATACCATCTGAACCAAATAAGTTTATCTTGGTCTCATCAGACCACAGGACATGGTTCCAGTAATCCATGTCCTTAGTCTGCTTGTCTTCAGCAAACTGTTTGCAGGCTTTCTTGTGCATCATCTTTAGAAGTGGCTTCCTTCTGGGACGACAGCCATGCAGCCCATTTTGATGCAGTGTGCAGCGTATGGTCTGAGCACTGACAGGCTGACCCCCCACCCCTTCAACCTCTGCAGCAATGCTGGCAGCACTCATACATCCATTTCCCAAAGACAACCTCTGGATATGACATTGAGCACATGCACTCAACTTCTTTGGCTGACCATGGCGAGGCCTGTTCTGAGTGGAACCTGTCCTGTTAAACTGCTGTATGGTTTTGGCCACCGTGCTGCATTTTTAGGGTCTTGACAATCTTCTTATAGCCTAGGCCATCTTTATGTAGAGCAACAAAAGCATTTTTCCGATCCTTCGCAATGAGGTGCCATGTTGAATTTCCAGTGACCAGTATGAGAGAGTGAGAGCGATAACGCCAAATTTAACACACCTGCCCCCTATTCACAGCTAAGACCTTGTAACATTAATGAGTCACATGACACTGAGGAGGGAAAATGGCTAATTGGGCCCAATTTGGACATTTTCCCTTAGTGGTGTTGTTAGGTATAGAGAGTACCTGGTAGTAGAGCCTGACTTGCAGGAGGAGACCTCTCTTACAGCCCTGACTTAGGAGTCACTGGAGTGGGGACAGTGAGCTGGAGAGGGTAGCGAGGTAGGAGGTCCTGGGGTAGTTGTAGTAGCCTGGCACAGTGGCAGGATGATGATCCTCCAGGGATGGCTGGAACTGTAGGCAGCAGTAGAGGTGGTTGTAGGTCAGCGACCCAGGAGCTGGCAGGTACAGGAAAAGCAGCTAACAGTAGCAGGGTCAGACAGGCCGGGTCGGAGCAGGTAATCAGATGGTTGGATACAGGAGACTAAGCGGGGTACAGGCAAGGTCTGGCAGCAGGTAGGCAAATAGAAGACTGAGCAGGGTCAAAGCAAGCCAAGGTCGGGATTGGAGATATCGGATGGTCAAGCAGAGCTGGGTCGGTACAGGTAACAGATAAACAGGTATGCAGATTACTGGTACAGAGCTGCAGATCAAACAGCAATGCATCATTGCAGTTGCTGGCTTTTTAAAGACATAATGGCGCAAAGTATCGCTAAACGTGCACCTGTGTGCGTGTGTGCATGCGCATACGCAAGAACCTTCTTCCCATTCCAGCACGACCCTGACAGGTATACTCACTTTTGTTGCCAGCGATTTAGACATTAATGGCTGTTTGTTGAGTTATTTTGAGGGGACAGCAAATTTACACTGTTATACAAGTTGTACACTCACTACTTCACATTGTAGCAAAGTGTCATTTCTTCAGTGTTGTCACATCTAAATTTTCCCCCCCGGGAGTTCCAGTTGCACTGCATATGTGTGTTTTGTTTACTTTTTCTCTTAAAGCAATGCATTGTGGGATTAAAAGTAACAGGAGAAACGGACTCCATAGACATTAGTAGGGATAGACTACAGTTCCCACAGTGCCTTGTCTTCCTGGAACACATGATACCCTCGCATAGCCTGATGGGGGAGTTTACTTAAAGACAGGGAAGAGTCGGGTTAGCTCTCTTGGGACTTGCGCTTCTCCCTCTGCGGAGTGAGGGAGAACATCACCGCCAAGTACCTGGGCCTGAAGCCTGAGTTCATCGGAAGGGCCACCCATCCGGATTCAGACAAGGCCAAAAGTGTCCAGTGTGTGTTTCCAAGAGGCCGGAGACCTTCACCAACTATTGGCTGTACCAGTGATGAATGAGAGATCCAAGACTGTGGGTGTCGCAGAGTGATCACAGATCGACGTGTTTATGGTGGAGAGCGCAGGCGGACTAGGCCTGCTTGGGTGAGAGGGCAGTTGCCCATATACTTTAAATCATGGGTGCTCAACCTGTGGCCCTCCAGATGTTTCAGAATTACAGGTCCCATCATGCCTTTGCCTTTGGGAGTCATGCTTGTAACTGTTCAGCCTTGCAAAGCCTCATGGGACTTGTAGTTTTGGAACAGCTGGAGGGCCACAGGTTGAGCACCCATGCTTTAAATGCTGCTTTAACCTTGTGACTTTAGTGCTTCACTGTTGGAATACTAGACTATGATTTGGCTTGCCCGTTGGACATAACGTTTAGAAGCCACGCTAGCCAAGGTGACCGGGACTGCTGTAAGGATCGTTCTGCAAGCATCCGCATTGATTGTTAACTGTTCCTGTAGGTTTAGTTCTATTACCTGTTTGGATTACAAATAAATTAAAAAGTGCACCAACGATTTATTGTTAATCTCATCACCAAGGAACACTCTGGAATTGACTAAACCAGGCTTGGTCAGATTTATTTAAAACTTTACCTGAAGGAATTGCCCACCAGGGAAGCTTGCGAGCATAGACAATTATGAGTTACTTTGAAACCCATGGTATTAGTATTTTAGTCGTTTTTTTCCCTTACTGACTTCTGCAAGGGCTCTTGCAGAATCAGCTGTATATGTATCTGTATTGTGTAATCTTTTACTGATCTGTTGTCTCTTATTCTTTTATGCCAAGTAAAGTTACTCTTGGTTTTTACTACATTGATTGTGTGAGGTGTGTTTGCTCCTGAGTAGTGTTGCTCACGAATATTCGTATTGCGAATATTCGGCTCGAATATGGCATATTCGAGTATTCGCGATATATTCCGAATTTCGCGGTGAATATTCGCTATTTCGAATATTCGTATTTTTTCAATTTTTTTTTAGAACAGATCACATCCTAGAGATCCCCATCGACGTCTAAAAGCATTGCTGGTATGATTAGAGACCTTGGGCCGAGTAGCTGCAGCGATCATTTTATATTGCCGAAAAATCGCAATGCGATTATTCGGCAATAGCGATATCGCGCGATTATTTTCGAGAAATTCGCAATATTGTTTTTAGCTAAAATAACACATATATTCGATTTCAGAGTGTTACTGTCGAAATTCCGCAATCAATTTCTCATTCGCATTTTTGCGAAATTACGATAAAATATCAAGAATATTCTGAGCCAATCAGAGTGCTCCTTCCGCATTTGCCGAATATTCGCAATTATTTTGTATTGTAATATATCACGAATATTCTGAGCCAATCAGAGTGCTCCTTCCGCATTTGCCGAATATTCGCAATTATTTTGTATTGTAATATATCATGAATATTCTGAGCCAATCAGAGTGCTCCATTCCGCATTTCTCGAAATTTCGCAATTATTTTGTATTATAAAATATCACAAATATTCTGAGCCAATCAGAGTGTTCCTTCCGCATTTCTCGAAATTTCATTCGCATTCGCAATTCGCATTCGCATTCGCAATAGCGAAATTTCGCAATCATTTCATTTCCAAAAAATATCGCGAATATTCGCATTTAACGAATATATCTCGAATATTCGACTATATATTCGAGATATATCGCGAAATCGAATATGGCATATTCTGCTCAACACTACTCCTGAGGACTGCAATCTAAGAAAGGTAACAATAATCTTGCATGTTGATATTTACCCATACAATTGTTACATGTGTGTTATTGTGGTCTTAGCCAACGTGGGACCCACAATATATTTGTATTTGCTTGGTGTGCCAAGGGAGGGTTCGAGACATTTAAAGGGGTGAGTAGTTTAGAGAGTAGACCCAAAACTAATCAGCAGCTCTTTGGGGGTAGTGCTACAAAAAGATATAATAAAATATTTACAAAAATGTGAGGGGTGTACTCACTTTTGTGAGATACTGTATATATGTAAAAAATGGATGCTCACTTTTTTATTAGCCTAAAAATCCTGCCTTGCTTTTCCCTATTATTGTATATTATTTATTTATTATTGTATTAATAAGGATAATTAACGTCACTAACGGTCACACAAGGTACTAAGCTGGCAGAGCTCATTATCAGTTGTAAATAATCAATTGTAGATCTCAATTATCAGTTATATATTAGATGTGCACAATGTCTGTTCTAACAAAAGGTTAAAGATCTTTAGGCTAAGGCCCCTTTCACATTGCAGCTGGAGCCGGGCTGGAGGTATAGCGCCGCTAAAAATAGCGGCGCTATACCGCCGGAATTTCCGCGAGTTGCGGCCGCTAGCGGTGCGGTATTGCGCTATAGAGGCGCATTGCGGGCGGTATTGCCGCGGTTTCCCTTTCTTTTCAATGGGAAGGAGCGGTGAAGAAGCGGTATACACACCGCTCCTCTCACTGCTCCAAAGATGCTGCTGACAGGAGATTTTTTTATCTCCCGCCAGCGCATCGCCTCAGTGTGAAAGCCCTCGGGCTTTCACATTGAGTAAGCAGTGCAGGAGTTTTTCAGGCGGTATAGCAGCGCTATTTTTAGCGCTGTACCGCCTGAAAAACTCCTCAATGTGAAAGGTGTCTTACTTAGTATATTGTATTTTAATGCACTTTTCCTCCGTTTGTCCCTCTAATTGTACTTTAAAAAATATCAGAATTGCTTACAATTTGCTTATAGAGTCCAATACATAACCCTGCTTCAAAGAAACAACTAGAATTGTAAAAAAATAAATAAAATGAATGACTTTTATGTTTACTAAGTGAATGGGAACACAACAAACATATAGGGCCAGATTCAGGTAGATGGGCGCTTCTTTACTTTGGAGTAACGTTTCTCATTTACGTTACTCCGCCGTAACTTTAGGAGCAAGTACTGTTATTCACAAAGCACTTGCTCCTAAAGTTGCGGCGGCGTAACGAAAATGAGCCGGCGGAATTCAAACTGGGCGGGTAGGGGGCGTGTATTATGTTAACTATGCGCGATCCCGCAGCGAACGTACTGCGCATGCGTCGACTGTCAGTGCGCATGCTCCAAATTCTGTCAATGACGTCAATCCCCATTCACGGACGTTTTACGCAAACGACGCGAAAATTTGTAAACTCGTCGCGATGACGACGGCCATACTCAACATAGGATACTCCACTAGGGGGCTGGTTTTTCTTTACGCCGCGTATCTCTTACGGAAACGTCGGAACGTCACTGCGTCGGGCCCGAATACGATCGTGAATTTCCGATTCCCGCTGATTAACATATTCTCGGCGTTAATCAGCGGGAACGCCCCGAGCGCCATTTTTAAAATTGAAGTTCCGATACGACGGCGAAATACAATTACGCCGCTCGTATAGGAACTCCAACCCGGCGTTTCTTGTTTTCTGGTTACAGAAAACAAAAACGCCAGCTTAAAGTGACAGTTAGGCTGGAGTATCACTGATACTCCAGCCTAACTCTACCTGAATCTGGCCCATAGTGGGGGGTTTCCTCAGATTTGACTGCAAAAATGGAAATCCCCTTTTACCCCAGATGTACCTGCATATTCTAGATCAGAGGTGTCAAACAGTAGTGTCAGTGAGGCAGCGAGGCAGGTGGACTAGCTACAGGAGCTCCCAGCGGCGCACGTCTCCTAGGAGTAGGAGCGTGTGTGTCATAGCTCCAGGCAGGCGTAGGAGGCAGTTAGGTAGTGTCTCTCCCAGCCTGCTAGCCAGCCCCAGCTCCTGCTCTTGGACCTCACCTGTACCCCAATCTGACCTCCCTTTCACACAGATCAGCCTCCGGGCTCCCTGGCTCTCCTGCAGGTAAGCTGCTGACGGCCGTCCTTTTCAGGATAAGCCTCAGCAACTCGGATCTCTCCTGCTCCTTCTCCGGCTTTATTCCGCGGTCCCCGGCTTTTTCATACCCCCATCATCATTAGGGCCCTTTTTTGTCACCCCCCCAAGATATTTCCGTCATTTCAGGACTTTTCTGGAGACCCGCGCCAGACAGCATCGAATCGCGGGGCCGCGATCTAGGAAAGACCGCGGCTTCACTTGCGGCCTAACAGGCGCGCCACTCCTCTCGCCCTACAATCCTCACCCAGCCTCTAGGAAACCCCCCCCTCACCACATGACAGCCTGTACCCTGCCTTATTGTCACCCTCTCAGCCCCCCCAGCATTACAGAAGTACCCCACCTGTCAGCCCTGGTCTGCATCCCACTGCCTGTTCAGGCAACCATCCTTCTGTACCAGCAACACACTCACCTCTCATCCCCAGCCCCCCCTAGTCTCTCCAACGAACATAAGCTTGATCCAGGGGTCACCCGATCGCCTCTTGCAGGGGTCAGGAAGGAATTTTTTTCCCTATCGGAGCATATTGGCCTAGCGCCGCTAGGGTTTTTTTGCCTTCCTCTGGACCAAGACAGAATTGGCTAATTCCTCTCCCCATTTGGCCCCTGAACCCCCCCCCCCCCGGTGCATTGGCAATCATGGCAGGTCGCCAATATTCTGCCGACACCATTTGGAGTTTGAGGCAATGCGCCGCAATACTGCCAGCCATCACCAAAAAGGCCCTAAGAACTGAGCGACTATTGAGAATCGATCTCAGATCAACGGTCAGACATTTCAGCCATTTACCCCAGCGCAGGCACATATCATGTGCTCTGATTAACACAAGATCGGCAGTAAAACACCGACTAGAAATTTGCGACTTCATTCAACAAAAGGATCTAGACTGTCTCTTTATTACAGAGAGCTGGCTCACAGCCGACTGTAACACCATTCTAGGAGAACTGGTGCCAGAAAATTACCGTATCATAACGGAAAACAGAATAGGGCAAAGAGGAGGCGGCCTGGCGGTGATCCACAAGACTCATCTTACGATCACCAAACCAGTCCGCCAAAACCCTCTTCCATTCATGGAAACCCTTACTCTGCAACTGCAAGCAAGTTCAAAGGAGACCGTCCACATTCTGCTCTGCTATAGGCCGCCCGGCCCAAAATCGCAGCTGCTATCATCATGGACGGATTTCTTCTCCACTTATACCCTCAACAGCAAACATCTTTTGCTGCTCAGGGATTTCAATCTCTGGGCCAACTCCTCACAGGACCCCATTGCCGACGTCTGTATTGACCACCTGGAAGGATTAGGATTGCAGCAACTAGTATGTGGGCCCACACATGCTTCAGGTCACACACTTGATCTTATTTTCAGACAAGCTCTGGAAATAAAAATTTGGGAACATGAAAAATTGCCATGGACAGACCACCATGCAATTATTTTCAGTATTTCCACCATCCCCCCTGCAACAAAAACATCAAATCCAGTGACAACACACTGGACTAGATGTCAGAAGAAGCTCCATTCGGAACTCTTCAAAACGACTTTAAGAAAAAAAATAGAAACAACTCAGCCGCATCAAACGGCCGTTGAAACATTGGAAGCCATAAACTCGGCCATGCTACAGTCAGCCGACTTGGTAGCGCCGAAACGAAGAACCCGCATTCGGAAAAACAACCGCAGCTGGTTCAACAACCAGCTGTCGTTACTGAAGCAAGAACGCAGAAGGGCAGAATCTGCCTGGAAAAGATGTTCTTCAGAGCTAAACCTATCCATCTACAAGGCGACAACAAGAAAATACCACAAAGGAATTTTCCAAGCCAAGAAAAAGTATTTTTCGGAGGCTATCAACGGCGCCCTAAACCGCCCCCGCGAACTCTTCAAGATGGTCACCCAGACCATGAAACCAAGTTGCATTGAAGCCCCCAGTTCGGACACACAAGAATTTTGCAATGAACTATCGGATTATTTCGTTAATAAAATCGAGGCAATCCGTGAAAGCATTCAGCAAAACAACTCCCCCCTCGGCCCCCCCTGCAGCCTCTCACACAGCACCCATAGTAATTCTCCTATATCAGGTAAGTTTACCCTTGAACCCATCTCCATCGAGACCACTAAGAATGTCATTTGTACTCTGCGTAATGGCACAGCGCCTAATGACATTATCCCCACAAAACTGCTGAAGGAATGCGCCGACATCCTGGCTCCTCCCATCACGCAGTTTATCAACCAGTCTTTCTTGGAGGGCATAGTGCCCTCACAGTTGAAAGAGGGTATAATCCTACCCATCGTGAAGAACCCCTCCCTGGACCCCAAGGAACCACTCCACCGCCGTCCCATAACAAGCCTCAACGTACTCTCTAAAATAATGGAAAAAGTAGTGGTACAACAGCTGCAACAGCATCTGGATACCTACAAGCTACTTGACCCATTGCAATCAGGCTTCCGTCCCGGACACGGGACAGAAACAGCATTGCTGAAAGTATGGGACGATGTTCTCAAGGCCGCAGACGAAGGAGAATCTTGTCTTCTAGTTCTGTTGGACCTAAGTGCCGCTTTCGACACTGTCGACCACAAACTGTTACTGACTCGGCTCGCTGAAGTAGCCAGAGTCGCAGAAGGCGATTTATCTTGGTTCTCCTCTTTTCTGGAAAACCAATCGCAAACAGTGAAGTTAGGTCCTTTTACGTCTGAAAAACGCACAGTAACATGCGGAGTCCCTCAAGGATCGCCTCTGTCACCAGTGCTGTTTAACATATATCTTCGTCCTCTTTTTGAGATTATCAGCAGCCAAAAACTGCTCTATCACTCATACGCAGACGACACACAACTCTATTTCCGCATCTGCAACAGACAGGATCACCACCTCAATCTAGAGACATGCCTCTCTTTGATAGAGGACTGGATGACAAAGAGTTATCTTAAACTCAATGGAGCGAAAACAGAACTTCTCCTGTTTCACGCCAAGCGCAGGAATCAACCATCAACAGCGTGGACCCCCCCCACCTATTCTGGGCAAGCTCATCACCCCTAGCGCCAAAGTCAAAAGCCTAGGGGTCATTTTTTGACTCCTTTATGACAATGGACGCACAAATAGGGTCAGTAGTCAGTGGATCTCACCATCTACTGCGCCTACTACGCAGACTCACTCCGTTCATCCCTAAAGAAGACTTAGCGGTCGTGGTGGGAGCAATTGTAAACTCCAGGCTGGATTACGCAAATGCCCTTTACCTCGGCCTTCCCAAGTACCAAATCGCTCGTCTGCAAGTCGTTCAGAATACGGCCGCCAGACTTGTGACTGGGAAAAAACCCTGGGAATCCATCTCACCTTCACTGAGATCCCTTCATTGGCTGCCAGTCAAAGACAGAATTACTTTTAAAGCTCTCTGTCTTACGCATAGATGTGTCCATGGGAATGCCCCCCTTTATTTATGCGAAATAATAAAAGCGCATAATCCCAATCGCGTTTTGCGATCCACGAATCAGAACCTACTCCAGGTTCCAAAAGCAAACTTCAAGTCCAAAGGAGAAAGAAGATTCGCGATCCAAGGTCCAAGACTATGGAACGCTTTACCAACCAGCATTCGGTTGGAGGAGAACCACCTAGCATTTAGGAAAAAGGTCAAGACTTTTCTCTTTTGATATCAAAGGAGACAGGAACAACAAGCGCCCAGAGGCGATTCAGTTCGCATGTGCCGCGCTATACAAGTTTTCATTCATTCATTCATTCATTCATTCATTCATTCATTCATTCACTGGGTCCGTTATATGGAGTCGTATCGCTGTACTGGCTGATCTGAGAGTGCAGGTGCAGACGGGGCCATGCTGTTCACAGCTCAATCAACTTTTGCCTAGAAAACAACATAGTATTGGGCAAATCATTAATGATTATCCAGATCTTTCACAGTTTATGTATACAGGCTAAAGCTGGATACACATGGCAAGTTTTTTCATTCAGCACGCAGGCTCAACCACAAAACCAACAGATTGCTGCATCCACACATACCATATGGGTACAGGAATCCCCCTCCTAGGACATCATATTCTGACAGTGAAAACTCTCTGCTGTCAGAATACACTGAACAGCGTTACAGTCGATTGGCCACAAGCCGCTGATTGAAGAAGGTTTTCCAGCAGTCCTGTTCAACAGAAGGCAATCTAAAAATCGGGGCAGCAATGGTTTTGCACAGAGCAGTTCCAATTTTTCTGGGGTCCCCTGCTAGCACTGCAGGCCACCTCCTCTTCGGTGGGTGCAGCTATCCAAAGGGGCAACTTTGCGTACACGCTCTCGACAGGGCCGTCTTAATAGCATCATGGGCCCCTGGGCAAAGTAATGCTCTGGGGCCCCTACAATGATGACAGTGCAGGTAAACAGACATCAAGAAGGTAGGAGGCATACTGCCTCCCCTGTGTATCTATCACTCTCAGCACCATCATAGGGCCCCCAATTACGGGCAGCATGGGCTCAAGGTCCAGCTGCTTTGGGGTAAGTGCAGGGCCCCCCAATGCAGCTGGGGCCCCTGGGCGGTGTGTCCATTGACACAGACAACGAAACTCGACCCCCCCCGACACAGCATTTGATTGACAGCAGCGGGAGCCCATGTCCTCTGTGATGACCTTAAGGTGAATAACTCTACACCAAGTTCACTACAGTAAAACCTTGGATTGCAAGCATGTAATCCAAAGCACTTGTATATCAAAGCAAATTTCCCCATAAAAAATAATGGAAACTCAGATGATTTGTTCCACAACCGTTTATTCATAAATACTTTAGTTTATAGTCCATATAAAAAGATTATAGCAATGTGATTTTGTAACCATAAAATGTCCATCCATAAATGGAAGCCTCCCCAAGGGGATTAAAAGCCAGAAATCCAGAAGGAGCTACAGAGTATAAAAGAGAAGAGGTGCCTCTAAAGCCTCGTACACACAGTCGGACTTTTGGCCAACCAACTTCAAAATCTGCAACTTTTCGAATTTGTCCGACCGTGTGTACGTTCCATCGGACCAACTTTTTCGGGTTTCATTCGACAAAAAGTTGGGTCTGCAAACGGACCAACTTTTCGGCAACAAAAGTCCGATGGTGCCTTGTGTGACCGTGTGTACAGCAATCCAACCAACTTTCGTACAAAGTGCAAATACGCATGCTCAGAACCAATGTTAAAATCAACCAACAATAGCAGAAGTTAACCAAAGGGTGGCGGTAAAGAGCAGAAAACAGCAGAAAAACCACGTGATGATGGGAAAGTTTTAGAAAAGTTTGCAGAAAAGTCTGACTGTGTGTATGCTATGGGGGTGACCGGACAAATCAATTAGGACAAAAATCCAAGGGAAATTGTGTTGGATGTCCTACCGTGTGTACGGGCCTTAAGTGTAGCAATATGTTGCTAAATGTTGTACCTTCATTAAATGTAACCATATTTCTACACTTAGGGGCTCCTCTCTTCTCTTTTGTACTCAGATGTGACATGATGGTACTTGTATATCAAGTCAATATTTATAAAAATATGTTGCTTGTCTTGCAAAACGCTCTCCAACCAAGGCTTTACTGTATATGGATCACTTATGTATTTATACATGTTGACCATATGTTGCGGGGCCCTTAATTAGTGTGATGCCCCCTAGACTGGTGCCTTCTCTGCCTATTTGGTAATCCGGTACTACCTAAATCCTTATTAAAGGGGTTGTAAAGGTACAATTTTTTTTTCCCTAAATAGCTTCCTTTACCTTGGTGCAGTCCACCTTCACTTACCTCATCCTTCCATTTTGCTTTTAAATGTCCTTATTTCTTCTGAGAAATACTCACTTCCTGTTCTTCTGTCTGTAACTCCACACAATAATGCAAGGCTTTCTTCTGGTGTGGAGAAAGCCTCTTGAGGGGAGAGGGGGCAAGCAGTAGTGTCAGAACGCCCACTAAAACACAGCTCCTTTCTCTATCTGCAAAGTAGAGAGTGTCCTGACTCTCCTGTAGTCCAAGGGAGGGGGCGAGCATCACACTCCACACCAGGGAAAAAGCCTTGCATTACTGTGTGGAGTTACAGACAGAAGAACAGGAAGTGAGGATTTCTCAGAAGAAATAAGGACATTTAAAAACAAAATGGAAGGATGAGGTAAGTAAAGGAGGACTGCACTAAGGCAAAGGAACCTTCTTAGGAAAAAAAAATTGTACCTTTACAACCCCTTTAATTAGTGTGATGCCCCCTAGACTGGTGCCTACTCTGCCTATTTGGTAATCTGGCTCTACCCAAATCCTTATTAATTTTGCACCCCTAATGATTTTGTGGTCACGCTACACCACTGGGTCCGGGTACACTTTGATGCAGGAAAAATCTCCTCAATTCCATCCCAGAGCACTGCAGCACACTCCAATCTCATAAACGCATTACACTGTATAATGAAACCTATTTTACTCAATATCAACTGTTTTAAAAAGAATTCCAAAGTCCAAATAAAGTGAAAAGCTGAAGAGAAGTGGATTTCACATTCTACAAATCATATAGACTCGGCTGCTAAACTGATTAGATAACTAAAAACATTTGCAGGGACAAGCGTCCAAAACCAGAGCGCGTTCCTGGAAATCAGGCAAAGCCGATAAATGCGTGATCCGAGGTGTAGACAAGGCTACAGGAACAAGAAGACATTTCACATTACAAAATCTCAGCTTGTAAATTCCTGGCGGGGCTGAGGATTGCTAAAAAGACAAAAGGGAACTCTGAGGCTTCCACTGCCCATCTATCCCGGCCGGGAATGCTAGCTGCCTGGCTCTCATGATTCGTTTCTGAATTTCAAAGTTTTCAGATTACAAGTTATTATTCCTGATTTGCACTCAGAGAGGTGAACGGATTTATGCGTTTCCCCCCGATGCATTTTCTGCTGAGTGGATGTGCATCAAAATGCATGTCAACCCTTTTATGTGACACTTTGCATTGGATGTTACCACATGCCTAAACCCCCCCCCCCCCCCCCCCCCCTCCTGCCCAGACCAATTTTCAGCGTTCAGCGCTGTCGCACTTTAAATGACAATTGCGCGGTCATGCAACACTGTACCCAATGTACATTTTTATCATTTCTTCCCCACAAATAGAGCTTTCTTTTGGTCATATTTGATCACCTCTGATCTGATCTGATCACCTTTGATCACAACTTTATTTTTTGTTAAAAAAAATGTAAAATACAGATTAAAAAAAAATAATAATATATATATATATATTGTTATAAAATTTTGCAAACAGGTAATTTTTCTCCTTCATTGATGTACGCTGATGAGGCTGTACTGATGGGCTGTACTGATGGGCTGCATTGATGGGCACCGATAAGGCAGTACTGGTGGGCACTGATAGGCGGCACTGGTGGGCACTGATAGGCGGCACTGGTGGGCACTGATAGGTGGCACTGATGGGTGGCATTAAAGGTCATTGATAGGTGGCACTGGTGGTCACTCAGAAGTGGCATTAATAGGTGTCATTGATAGGTGGCAGTGATGGGCACTGATAGGTGGCAGTGATGGGCACTGATAGGCGGCATTACTAGGTGGCAATGATTGGCATCACAGGTGGGCATTGATAGGTGGCACTGTGGACATTGATAGGTGGCACTACGGGCACTGTGGTAGGTGGCACTGGCAGGGGATATTTTTGGGCACAGTGGTGGCAGATGTGCATCCTTCCTCTTCGGGACCAATGTCCCTTGTAAACAAGCTGGTGATCGTTTTTTTTTCTTCTTATGCTGACAGCGTGAGAAGAAAAAATAGCCGATTACCAATCTTCTGTTTACATCATGTGATCAGCTGTCATTGGCTGACAGCTGATCAAATGGTAAGGGGCCGGTACCGATGTCTCAGTGACTCGGTGATCACAGTGCACGTCCAAAGGGGAGGACGTCTATTGACGTCCTCCTGGATTTTCAGGCCCGCTCTGTCATTTGACTATAGCGCGGGCCTCAAACGGTTAATATAGTGGAACCTCGGATTGTGAGTAATGAGCATTTCGCAATACAAGCAATACTTTTTTTTAATTCTGACTCAGTTGATGAGTGTTGTCTCGTGAAACTAGCAGGATTCAAGCCTCTGTGGTGTGCAGTACCGCATTTGGCCAGAGGTGCGGGGGCGCCGGAGCCACTCGGAAATACTAAATTTCTGAGTGTTTCCGGGAGCTTCCAAGGGCAGCCGAACGATCTCCAAGTATTTACGAGTCTCTTCGGCGCCCCCCCCACCTCTGGCCACATGCGGTATTGCATGCCATAGAAGTCAATGTGGAATTATTTTCATTTTCCATTGACTTCTAATGCCCTGTACATACGATCGGTTTGTCTGATGAAAACCGCTCGTGTGTGGGCCCCATCGTTTTATTTCCCATCGGTGAAAAAAAATAGAACATGTTTTAAAATTTTCTGATGGTTAAAAAAATTATAGAAAAAAACGATCATCTGTGGGGAAATCCATCCGTTAAAAATCAACGCATACTCAGAATCAAGTCGACGCATGCTCGGAAGCATTGAACTTCATTTTTCTTAGCACATCGTTGTGTTTTACATCACTGCATTGGACACCATCGGATTTTTATTGGTTGTGTAGGCAAGACTGATGAAAGTCAGCTTCATCGGATATCTGATGAAAAAATCCATCGGTCCGTTTTCATTGGATGAACCGATCGTGTGTACAGGGCATTAGGAGAAACTCGCTTTGATATGCGAGTGCTTTGGATTACATGCATTCTCCTTGAAAGGATTCTGCTCGTAATTCAAGTTTCCACTGTACGTGTCACAAAGTTCATCAATGCTTTTATGTGGATCATGCATTAAAGCACAAAAACGTACATTGAAACATATTCTGCAAAAGCCACAAAGGATAAAAAACACTTTATGTGCAACAAATGCCTTTAAGAACCCAGAAATTAACCACTTGGTGCCTGTAGGCAAAGCAACGCACCTATACATTGCTGCCTACTTCCAGGTTTAGGGCACGCACATGCTTGCTCCCCACCCGACTCCCACTGTGATTGTACACACCGGGAGCCTGTCAGCAAGTCCCAGCCAATGATTCATGGCTGAAACCTGCTGATTGGCTGTGTGCAGTTACAGCCCAGAGCCCTGTGTTGGTAAATAACACAGAGCTCTGTACGCAGGAAGGATCTGTTAGTTCTCATCTCTGCAAAGCAGGGATGAAAAACTGAGAGATCCCTTAGTAAAAGCAGCACACTTTACACACATTACACTGTGGGGGGATTTACTAAAACTGGTGTACTCAGAATCTGGTGCAGCTGAGCGTGGTAGCCAATCAAGTTCTAACTTCACCTTGTTCAATGAATCTTTGACAAAAAAACCTGGAAGCTGATTGATTTCTATGCACAGCTGCACCAGATGTTTTACTCTCCAGTTTTAGTAAATAACCCCCATAGTTAGGCAGATATTTAACCCTTTGATCACCCTTGGTGTTAACCCTTTCCCAGCCAGTGCCATTAGTACAGTGACAGTGTATAGTATTATCACTAATCACTGTATTAATGTCAGCACAGTTATTCTCACAAGCCATTCACAATTTTTCATTGCAGAAACATATGCATTAAGGTGCACTGCCATAACGCACAGCTCTATGTGCAGGGTGGTGCCATTCATCGTAAAAACGGCGATCCAACACATTTTGCCATAAAGATCGACTGACAATGCACTGTAGCAAACCACAAAAAAACGGTCATGTATGTCTTCTGTGTGTTGTGGTGTGTTCATAATGACATAGCTGCCTTAATGCAATGGACAATTAAGACATGCATTGAGGTGTGTGTGCGTTAACCTGTTCCTGCCAGCTGTACGCATATATGTGGCCTCTGGACAGGTGGGTTTAACACCATGTGGCCACCTCCCAGCACAGTAACTACAATGTCAGGGAAAGCCCTCAGTGCATACTTGTAGCCAATCACAGCAGTCACATGGTTGGAATGCCCGCCTCTGCCTCCCGCCAATCAGATTATCTTAAAGAGCTGGGGGTGGGAAGGGGTTAATGCACCAGAATGGCGCGATTAAAGTAGAATTACAGCATAAACCTATCTAGTCTTAAAAGTGCTTCAAATATGCTGACTAACCCGTGTACGAAAGATGTATATACTTACCTATTTTTAAGCCGGTCTGGTCATGTGATCCCCTGTGTCAGCAAGCAGCAGCTGCAGGGGAGAGTAGAGAGGCCTCAACAATGGAGAAGTGATGTCATCCATAAGCTTCAATGGTCCATCAGTTCTTAGTAATCCCTCCTCTCCCCTGAAGCCACTGTTGGCTGACCCAGGGGATCTGGATCACTCAACTGGACTGGAGCGAGCTAAAGATACGTCTTTTTTTTTTACATAGATTATCCAGCATAGGAGCATAGGTAATACCGTGTTTCCCCGAAAATAAGACACCGTCTTATATTTTTTTTTCCTCAAGAAATCACACTATGGCTTATTTTCGGGGGGTGTCTTATTTTTATTACAGAAAATAAAGGTTGCCTACCTGAACCACACTTGCGCTTCTTAGCATTTCCTCTGTTCACCTGTAGACTGAGATTATCGTATTCTGCACGCCATTTTTGGACCATTCGGATATCCAACTTCTTCTCTTTGCACTCATCTTGTCTGGCTGTACAGAAAGATAGGCCAGCAAAGCTGATGTGGAGCAAAGTGGAGCTGGGGTGATCTCTTTGGGCTCAGTAGCAGCTTTTCCCCCTATCCCCTGGTGTTTGTGTGGGGTGAGAGAGGGGTTTGCTGGTCAGTGCTGGGAGAAGCTTTACAGAGCGTTCCTCTCCTCACTTCAGTTCCAGTACAGTACTGTACGCCTATCACGTGTTGTTTCCCGCTCCGCGCCGCGCCGTTACGCATACGACACTACGTCTTATTATCGGAGATTCGCCACGTCTTATTTTCGGAGATTCGACACTACATCGCTATGTCTTATTTTCGGAGGGGTGTCTTATATTTCGATCTTGTGTCGAAATCCCGCTACGGCTTATTTTCGGAGTACGTCTTATTTTCGGGGGAAACGCGGTAGGAGGGGGAGGGGACAATTTTTAGACTAGGTGTTTTTAGACTAGGTGGGTTAATGCTTAAAATGTTACTTTACGTGCAAATCTTGCCCTAGTATGTATATGGATCTATGCATGTGAGTTAGGAACCTTAGATTGTAAGCTCCTGAGGGCAGGGACTGATGTGAATATACAATATGTTAAGTGCAGCATAAATTTCTGATGCTATAAAAATGCCTATATTACAAAGCAATGAATGCTGAATTGGAGCCTTGTGCTACCGCCAGCAGCTAATCGCATGACTGCGCCGCTAGAAATCTCCTGTGATGTATAAAGCGTGTTCGAAAGCACGCCATTGATCATATGTGAAATTTAGTTGCACGCTTCAAAAGTTTAAAAAGATCAAAAGTTGCTCCTTTAAGGGAAAAAAAACTAGAGTTACTCTATAACAAAAAGTATATGGGGCTGACAATCTCCTCTTCTGAAAATACCATCTGCCTGGCTGTCGTGTTTAGCCATTAGATACACCAATGGCTACACTACTTTCTGAGTCTGTAATTCAGGACAATGGAGCTTCAGGCCCGTCCACACAGGAGGTGCAACCAAGCTGAACTGAGTGTGTTTTCATGCAGCCCTCCAATAGACTGTCCTATGCGTGAAAAAGCTGTCTGCACCATTTAAAATGTTGCATCACTCCAAAATGTATGGTACTACGTGCATTTGTAAAATGCGTGGGGGTGCCATTAACCACTTCTATACCACTCCATAGCGAAAAGATGGCTACAGTGTGGCTCTGTTATTCTGGGAAGGCATACATAGACGTCCTCGCAGAACACGCCTCCTGCACGCCCTCTTGTGCTCCCATCAGGTGCGCTCTGTGACCTCTGTGTCCTTCGGACATAGCCTATCACAGATCGAGGTAAAGGGCTAATCACAGCGGCCCTTTACTATGTGATCAGCTGTGCCCAATCACAGCTGATTAAATGTAAAGCAAACTTGCCGGTTAGAATGCTAGGGTGGGCGGGTTTTCATACAAATTTTTCAAGAAAATTAAGCATTGAGACATGGATGGATGGATGAGTTTGCTTTGAATATTAAAAATTAATCAAATTGTGTTTTTGGTTTGTGGTGCTTAGATAGAGTAAAGATCCGCTTTTAGGAGATTCACCCTGTTTATTTGTCATGTTTATGTTATTACCTGAGAGTAAAAGAACATCCCAAACTTAGGGTTGTCACCAAAACAGGAATAAAGAGCAAATCTCCCAATAGGGACACTAATTCTGGTGACAACCAGGGATTCCCTCTTTGGCTATGGGACAAAAAGTGAAGGCAAATGTCTACAATGGGACACAAATGGTAGGCAAACCTCCAAAGCCCTGTACACACGCTCGGTTTTCTCGGCAGTAAAAAGTCTACCGAGAAAACCAATGGGAAAGCCGAGAATTCAGTAGGAAAACTGGCATGGAGCTTTGGCCGGGAATCCCGGCCATGTGTATGCTCTATTGGCACTGCCTCGCAGTGTTTCCCATAGGTAAGTAGTAGACAGGGCTGTCTTAATGAGTGGGCACACCTGGGCACTGCCCAGGGGCCCCAGCTGCATGGGGGGCTTTTGCACTTTCCCCAAAGCAGCTGGTCCTTGAGCCCACGCTGCCCTGAAAGTTGGGGCCCCATAATGGCACTGAGAGTGATAGATAAATAGGGGAGGCAGGCTGGCTTCAGTGCGCCATGCTGTACAGAACGATACTTATTATTTCACAGCCAGCAGGGAGGGGCAGGGCCGGAGCGCCAGTGATGCTCGGGACTCGTAGGAGCTGGAGTGGGATCTGCTGAGTCGGGAGCACTGAGAGCCCACCTGCGGAAGTAGCATTGTGGATGACGTCATGGTGAGCCCAGCTGTCCAGCATTGGTTGCACCAAAGAGCTTGAAATGCCCGGAGGGGTGCTCCCTCCTCTGCCCCTCCTTCTGCTTGCTTGATTGGTATAGGTGAGTCCAGTGCTGGAGGTGGGCACATAGCCAAAAGTTTACATGCACTGTATCTTCACTGGAAAAGAGGGTACTTCAAGGATGGAATATTGGTGCTGGGGGATATCAAGGGTGTATGGGGAAAACAATACTAAGGGAGAACAGGGGTGTATAGGGGTAGCAATGCTTGGGGTAGCCTGGGTGTCTACAGTGCTAGACGTATCGGGGATATAGAGAGGCCACAGTGTAGGGGGTATCAGGGATGTAGTGGGGTCACAATACAAAGGGTATCTTATAGTATATGGTAACGATGCTGGGGAGATATCTGGGGTGTAGAGGGGTCAGAGTGCTGGGGGGATATATGGGGTGTAGAGGGGTCAGAGTGCTGGGGCGATATCTAGGGTGTAGAGAGGTCAGGGTGCTGGGGGGATATTTGGAATGTAGAGGGGTCAGAGTGCTGGGAGGATATCTGGGGTGTAGAGTGGTCTGAGTGCTGGGGGGATATCTGTGGTGTAGAGGGATCAGAGTGCTGGGGGGATATCTGGGGTGTAGAGGGGTCAGAGTGCTGGGGGGATATCTGGGGTTCAGAGGGGTCAGAGCCATTGGCGTCCGCTGAAATTTTTTCAGAGGGGGGCGCTTCGGCAGCGGCGATAAACAGTCACATTTTACCCTTTTTTCGCCTGCTAGCGGGGGTTAAAAGCCCCCCCCCCCACGTTAAAATGTAAAAACACCCCACTGTGCCCCCTGCATCTTTCGATATCTCTTTGCCACTACTGTGTACCCCCTCTCCACAACTGCACCTCTGGTCCCCTTTACATTACACAGCACCTCACAGCTCTTGACCCCTTTCCTTTTCACAGCACCCCACAGCTCTGGACCCCTTTACATTACACAGCACCCTGCATCACTGACCCTCTTTACATTACAGAGCACCCTGCATCACTGGACCCCTTTACATTACACAGCACTCTGCATTACTGGCCCCCTTTACATTACACAGCACCCTGCATCACTGGACCCCTTTACATTTATTACACAGCACCCTGCACCCCTTTACATTACACAGCACCCTGCATCACTGGACCCCTTTACATTACACAGCACCCTTTCCCTTGACTGAAACACTACACTGTATTGACAGTATATTTATTTCAGGTCTAAAAGAGGAACCTTTTGTAATGAGGGACGAATGGATTTGATTCCAGAAGAGGGACAGGCACTCTAAATAAGGGACAACTAGAGGGGAGCGCTGCAGTCACCGCTTAAATCGTCCCCAGGGCCAGTTCGGCCCTGCTCCTGGCTCTCCCTGGCGATTCCAGGGGGGGGGGTGACCCCCCTTGCCCTATGGAGCGGACGCCCATGGTCAGAGTGCTGGGGGATATCTGGAATGTAGAGGGGTCAGAGTGCTGGGGGGATATCTGGGGTGTAGAGGGGTCAGAGTGCTTGGGGGATATCTGGGGTGCAGAGGGATCAGAATGCTGGGGGGTTATCTGGGGTGTAGATGGGTCAGAGTGCTGGGGGGTTATCTGGGGTGTAGAGGAGTCAGAGTGCTGGGAGAATATCTGGGGTGTAGGGGGGGTCAGAGTGCTGGAGGGATATCTGGGGTGTAGAGGGATCAGAGTGCTGGGGGGGGGGGTTATCTGGGGTGTAGAGGGATCAGAGTGCTGGGGGGGTTATCTGGGGTGTAGAGGGATCAGAGTGCTGGGGGGTTATCTGGGGTGTAGAGGGGTCAGAGTGCTGGGGGGATATCTGGGGTGTAGAGGGGTCAGAGTGATGGGGGGTTATCTGGGGTGTAGAGGGGTCAGAGTGCTGGGGGGATATCTGGGGTGTAGAGGGATCAGAGTGCTGGGGGTCGTATTTGTATGTAGCATATTCCCACTGTTTCTCTGCTGTACAGACTGATTGTTCATGTAGTTAATGTGGAGCTCCACCCAAAAGGTGAAGCTCCGCTTGTCTGCCTCCTACCATTGTAGGGGCCCCAGAGCATTACTTTGCCCAGGTGCCTATGATGCTATTAAGACAGCCCTGGTAGTAGATCTGGCGAAAAAAGAAAAAAAACCTGGGAATCCCGACGGGAAAATAGAGAGCAGGTTCTCTATTTTCCGGGAAAACTGTGAGGAAGCATACACATGTACGGTTTTCCCGGACAAAAGCTCTCCTGGTTTTCCTGTTAACTTTTATTGTTGTCTTTGCCCCCCCTTTTTATGAGATTCACACTTTTTATCCTGTTGAACATTATCACTGGGAGTGAAAACCTCCAATTTGGGGTTGTCATCAGAACAGGGATAAACAGAAGAGGAATCTTCCAATGGGGACACTGGGGCTGGTGACTAGTGGTGCGCCAAAATGAAGATCCTGAACTGAAACCGAAAATTCTGTCCGAAAAAAGAAACTGAAAGAAAAAAAAATTGATTAAAAAGTCAAATATAATACAATTATTAAATATATATATATATATATATATATATATATATATATATATATATATATATATATATATATATATATATATATATATATATATATATATAATTGTTTTATATTTGACTATTTATTTATTTATTTAATCGTTTTTGAAGCACTTTTGCATTCAAAAAAAAGCCTAAAAACATAAAATACATCCCTTTAAATCCTATGGTCCGTTGCTGCATTTTTGGTACATATTTGATCAGTTACCAAAATATACGATAAATTTGTGCTTGTACAAATTATCCAGAAAACAATAAAAATGGACACCTTTAGTTTTAATTTAATAACACTTTAAGACTGTCCATTTCAGTTTCCTTTTCCAGCTTGCTGCATCCTGAATTTATGATTTCGGTCCATAGGATTTAACAGGGTGTACTTTACTTATTTTTTAGTGTTTTTTTTTATGTAAAAGTGCTTCAAAAACTATTAATTAAAAAGTCAAATATAACACAATTATATTTAAAAAGATGTATATATATATATAGTTGTATTATATTTTACTTTTTAAATAATATTTTCTTTTTTCGGGCAGCTGTATCCTGAATTTTCGGTTTCGGTCCAGAACCTTCATTTCGGGACACCACTAGTTATAAACCTTCCCTTACTTTTTCCAAAATTAAGAAAAATAAAGTTCTGCCTATTGCTCTTACCTAAAATAAATAGCAAACATGATGAATGCATTCCACACCGAACTAAACAAATGAAATAAAAGGTATTAGTGGCGCTTCCATCCCGGGCACGGAAGGGTTACACTCCTCGGGCTCCCTCAGGAGCGGGCACACAGGTCTGCGAGATGCAGGAGGTCCGTGACGTCACTCTGGTAGAAGGGGGGCGCGGTCTGCCCGGGGAAACGGGCGTGCCAAAGGGCAGCAGGCACGCCCCTCCCGCTGGAGATGCTGTGGGAGGGGAGGAGCCGCTCAGTCGCCGACACTAGTCTGCTCGTGTTGGTGCAGCGCAAAGGACGGGATCTTCGTAGCGCTCCGACAATTCATCCTCCGGGGGGAACTACCAGAGCTGCAGGTAGGTGTGCAGGGTGGGAGCTACACTGACCCGGGAAAGGGGGGGCCATGGACTCAGCCCTCAGTGCAGGAGCCTCTGCTAATGTGTGAGATCGGCGACCCCCAGGAATGGACGATCCCCCCATACACATCGCTGCTGTCATCTTCCCCGGACTTGTCATGGAACCTTCATGGATCGGAGATGTGTGACCCTGGAGCCGCCTCTTCTCTGGATTATACAATCATTTATTATTTTATATGGTTACATTTGCAGTGAATATGTCAGGCTAGTCCTCGGTGTGGGTCGCAGTCCGGTGTAATCCTAGCTTGTCCTGGGTAGGTCGGAGCTGCCTCTCTGCAGGCTTTTTGACTTTTCTGGATCCACAAGATCGGGGTCCGCTTGATCAACAAGTTTCCAGATCTAGTTTATGATTGCATGTTTCTGATGATCACCATTCTGCACAGACCGATCTCTAATCTCCCCGAAAACTCTATGATGTGCTCCTTCTGGATCCACAGAATTGGAGTTAGATTAAAATTGATCAACTACTAGTTTCCAGATCTAGTTTATGATTGCATGCAGCTGTTTTCATCTGGAGGTGACCATCGGGCTGCACAGACCGATCTCTAATCTCCAGGGTTAGAACAGATTACAATCGATCATTAGTTTCCAGATCTAGTATATTTGTGCATGTGTCTGTTTACATTTGGAGGTGATGATCAGACCGTACAGACAGATCTCTGATCTTCAGATACCTAGAAAAATAGTTTGATTTCCCCGCTTCCTCTGGATCACCAGTATTGGGGCTAGAACCGATTACAATTGATCAACGATTCATTACCAGATCTAGTATATTAATGCATGTATATGTTTACATCTGAAGGTGCTCAGCAGACTGATCCCTAATATCCCCATCTCTCCCAGAAAATTGTATGATGTCACTGCTTGTTCTGGATCCACAGAATTGGCGTTCGATTAAAATTGGTCAGCTGTCAGTTTCCAGATTTAGTATAAGATTGCGCGCACCTGGATCCACAGACTTGGAATTAGATTGAAATTGGCCATCTGTCAGTTTCCAGATTTATGGCCCATACACACGATCCGAATATCGGCCGACGGATCGTACGACTTTTTTCGCTTAATAATCGCGAGTAAAATAAAATAGGTTTTAAACTCACGAAAATTATCGTACGATAGAAAAAAACGATCGGAAGTGATGTCACGTGTTGTAATGTATTTGTATTGTATTGTCGGACGACGGCTGTACTGACTAAACGAAAATCGGACCATCGGACGAGAAAATTTTTCGCGCTTGTCCGATCGAATTTAATCGGATGAACGGTCGTGATCGGCTGTCGAAAGTAGTGTACTCACGATCCGAAAATCGGACGATCCATCATCGGACGATCGTTTTCGTCCGATATTCGGATCGTGTGTATGGGCCATTAGTATAAGATTGCATGCATCGGGAGGTGATCCCCAGACTTCACAGACTGATCTCTAATATCCATATCTCTCCCTGAAAATTGTATGATGTCACTGCTTGTTCTGGATCCACAGAATTGGCGTTCGATTAAAATTGGTCAGCTGTCAGTTTCCAGATCTAGTAAAAGATTGCGTGCACCTGGAGATTGCACAGACAGATCTCTAATCTTCAGATCCCTCCTTTTTGGAAATTTTAATATCCGAGGTTACCCAAGAAAATTCGTTTGATTTCGCTGCTTCTTCTGGATCACCAGTATTGGGGGTTAGAACAGATTGAAATTGCTCAACAATTTGTTCTCAGTTCTAGTAGATTAATGCATGTGTCTGTCCACACATGGAGGGATATGGTGATTGTAGAGACAGAACTCGTATGCCTGAGGGTGTCCTTTGAAAAGTGTTTGATTTTGCAGCTTCTTTTGGATCATCAGTATTGGGTTTTGAACCGTTTACATTTTGGATCATCTGTCGGTTTCAAGGTTTCGTATATTAGTGCATACGTCTGTCAACAGAAGGAGGATTTATGTTGACAGTGATTATCAAACTTCAGGGACAGATCTCTAATACCTGAGCTTGTCCTTTGAAAATTGTTTGATTACTCTGCTTCTTCTGGATCACCAGTATTGAGATTAGAACAGGTTAGACATGGATCACGATCCATCTATTCTTTTTCTATATTTTGTAAATTATTGTATTCAGCTTTCCACATTTGGAGGAACTATCCTAAAAGTATCACCAGATTGCAGGGATAGATCTCAAATCCTGAGCCTGTCCTTGGAAATTACTTTGCTTTGGCTGCTTCTTCTGGATCACCGGTTTTGAGGTTAGAACTGTTTTACTATTGGATCCTCGATTTGTTTCCAGGTTTAGTATATTAGTGTATGTGTCTGTCCACAGAAGCAGGATTTATGGTTACAGTGATTGTCAAACTTCAGGGACAGATCTCTTAATAGCTCAGGTTCTCCTTCCCAAATTAGTTGGATTTCACTGCTTCTTCTGGATCATCAGTTTTGGTATTAGAACGGGTTGGAGTTGGATCTTTTTCCAGATTTAGTATTTTCTTACATGCAGCTTTCCACATATAAAGGCATTCTAAAAGTATCATCCGATTTGCAGTGACAGATTATATACCAGAGGTTGTCTTTGGGGAAATAGTTTGATTTCACCTCTTCTTCTGGATCACCAGTATTGTGTTTAGAACTGTTTAGAACCTCGATTTGTTTCCAGGTTTAGTATATTAGTGCATACGTCTGTCCACAGAAGGAAGATTTATGGTGACGGTGATCATCAAACTTCAGGGACAGATTTCTAAAACTCTAGGCTGTCCAAGGAAATCATAGGAATTGATGTCGCTGTTTCCTCTGGATCAACAACATCAGCATTAAATTAAATTTCAGCAACTATTTTTTCCAGTTTCAGGATATCAGTGCATGCATCTGTCAACCTAGGGAGCATATAGAATGAAAGTGATAAGAGGGATAAGTGATAAGAAAGTTTAAGAGGGATAGCAAGGGATGTCCCTCGTAAACTCAAAATTGTCCTTGGAAATTAGTTTGCGTTCACAGCTTCTTCTGGATCACCAGTATTTGGGATTAAAACAAATTAAACTGGGATCATTTATTTTTCTTCCAGATCTAGTGTATTCTTCCATGCAGATTTCCACACATGGAGGTTTTAATGTGTCAGCGATCATCAGACTCCAGAGACAGATCTACATGTAAGATTGTCCTTGGAAACTCATTTGCTTTCATTGCTTCTTCTGGATCATCAGCATTAAATTAAAACAGATTAAAATGAATCGATTTATTGCTTGTTTTTTCAAGTTTTAGAATATTACTGTATTCATCTTTCCTCAAAGGAAGGTTTTACAGTGACGGTGATCAGACTGCAGGGACAGATGCCTAACATTTTAAGCTGTCCCTGGAAATGTGTTTAATTTCAGTTTTTTTCTGGATCAACAATATCGGTCAGAAACAGCATTGAGTTAAGAACAGATTAAACTTGATCACCAATTTTGTGAGGATGCAGCTTTCTACATAAGAGAGTTATATGGTTACAGTGATCATCACACTCCAGGGCCAGAGGTCTAAAATCTGAAGCTTTCACTGCTTCTCCCCACATATTGGAGATTTATGGTGGAAGTGATTATCAGATTCCAGGGACAGACCTGATTCTGTCCCTAGAAATTGTACCAATTCGCTGCTTCTGGATCCACCAGTATTGGCATAGTACAGATTCAAATTGATCACTTATTTCTTTTCAGTTCTGGTATATTGCTGCGTGCTGTTTATGATCCCGTGATCATTTAGGTTCCAGGAACAGATCTCTTAAAGCTTAGGCTGTCCTTGGAGATTGTATGGTTTGAAGTCGCTGCTTCTTCTGGATCACCAGTTTTGGGATTAGAAACGGATTATATTTGGATCATCCAGATGTAGTGTATTATTGCGTGCAACTTTCCACATATGGAGGCGTTATGGTGAAAAGTGATCATCGGACTCCAGGGACAGATCTTAAAACCTAAGGTTGTCCTTGGAAATTGGTTCTTCTGGATTATCAGTATTGGGATTAGAGCAGATTACATTTTGGAGAGAGAGAGATCTAGATCTCTATAGATATCGAGAACTATAGAGATATCTATAGATATAGCTCTATCTATCCTCTCTATAGAGATATATCTCCATCTCTCTATTGTTCAGCGTTGCCTTTTTTTTATTTTTTATAAGGGGGTATGTGGTGGAAGTGATCGTTGGACTCTGGGGTCACACCTGTAAAATCCTGAGATTGTCCTTGGAAATTGGTTTTCTGGATTATTGGGATTGGAGCAGATAACATTTTGGAGAGAGGTCTCTATGGCTGTCTCTATGGCTGTCTCTATGGCTGTCTCTATGGCTGTCTCTATGGCTGTCTCTATGGCTGTCTCTATGGCTGTCTCTATGGCTGTCTCTATGGCTGTCTCTATGGCTGTCTCTATGGCTGTCTCTATGGCTGCCTCTATGGCTGCCTCTATGGCTGCCTCTATGGCTGCCTCTATGGCTGCCTCTATGGCTGCCTCTATGGCTGCCTCTATGGCTGCCTCTATGGCTGCCTCTATATCTATATCTCTATAGAGCAGATACATAGAGCTATATCTCCATCTCTCTGTTGTTCAGCTTTGCCCTTTTTTATTAGAGGGGGTATGTGGTGGAAGTGATCGTTGGACTTTGGGGGGTCACATCTCTGAAACTTGAGATTGCCCTTGAAAATTGGTTTGATTTTGCTGCTTCTTCTGGATCAGCAGTAATTTAGAACAGGTTAAACTTCATGAACTAGCCTTGGTATAATAATACAGCATGTAGCTTTTCCTTATATGACAAGATAGTCCTCAACCTTCAGGTACAGGTCACAGTATTGCGAGGCCGCCTCTGGAATTAAGGAATGGTTTGCATCTCTGCATGTCACAGCTGCTCCTTTTTACTTGGTACCGTGCCCCCCACATCTGTGTCCTTTCCAAGTCTGGCGACTGAAGGAAGCGCAATCTTATCGGCCAGCCCTTCTATGATCTCTAGGCATTAGTAATGGATTTTCCAAGATAAACCCCCCATTGCTATCTCAGTAGAAGAGGCTTGAGGAGCATTAGCTGGAGCCAAACACTGATCTGTCTAGCTGAGTTTTGTAAATAGAATCTCCATGCAGAAGTGGCAACAACGTTTCACGTATTGTGTATTTAATCTTGGTTTCTATTTGTTTATTCCCAGCCCAGGATTGTGATAATCGGCTCTTTATCTCTTTATAAACAGCCTACAAAACAAATGCATACTATAGAAAAATAAAAAAAAAGCTCCTCCTAGTGACGTCATACTTGAATGGTTCTCTATACGCAAGATTGAAGATAGAATTTGGAATGGAGCTTGCAGATCGTTGTGCAATGAGACTTCATGGTCAGCGCAGATTTTAGTGGCCCCTCTCCCTCCTCTAAGGGTCCGGACCCTGCTGAGGCTCATTAATGGTCAACCTCTGGGCCGTTTAAAGGGTAACCAGCTTACTTATTGATCCTGAAAAGTTGAGTGCTTAAAGCAAAGGGATTGTTTCCTGACAGCCTGGGTAAGATCTGATGAATGCCCAATATCATAGTAAAATTGTAAGGGCCCCTTTAGATCGAGGTGTTGTCATTATTATTATTATTTAGGTACTTGTATAGCGCCTTCAATTTACACAGCGCTTTACATATACAATGTACATTCACATCAGTCCCTACCCTCAAGGAGCTTACAATCTAAGGTCCCTAACTCACATTCATATACTAGGGCCAATTTAGGCAGAAGCCAATTAACCTATCAGCATGTCTTTGGAGTGCATCAACATGTGCGTCCTTTTGATGTGGGTTTACGTTGCAATCTTTTAATTTCAGCATTCAGAGTGCGTAGGCTTAACTGCCGTTGGCGTGGATGGGGGATTAACTGCCTCTGGTGTGGATTGGGGCTTAACTGCCATTGGCGTGGTTTGGGGGGCTTAACGGCCGTTGGCGTGGTTTGGGGGGCTTAACGGCCGTTGGCGTGGATTGGGGGCGCTTAACGGCCGTTGGCGTGGTTTGGGGGGCTTAACTGCCGTTGGCGTGAATTGGGGGCGCTTAACGGCCGTTGGCGTGGCTTGGGGGCGCTTAACGGCCGTTGGCGTGGCTTGGGGGCGCTTAACGGCCGTTGGCGTGGCTTGGGGGCGCTTAACGGCCGTTGGCGTGGATTGGGGGCGCTTAACGGCCGTTGGCGTGGATTGGGGCGCTTAACGGCCGTTGGCGTGGATTGGGGGGCTTAACTGCCGTTGGCGTGGATTGGGGGGCTTAACTGCCGCTGGCGTGGATTGGGGGGCTTAACTGCCGTTGGCGTGGATTGGGGGGCTTAACTGCCGTTGGCGTGGATTGGGGGGCTTAACTGCCGTTGGCGTGGTTTGGGTTAAAGCAGTATTGAAATTAAAAGCACAAATGTATTATTTTGCAGCTTACAAATTCTTAGATGTGATGGCTGCAATTGTTTTTCTTTTTTTAGGCTTGCTTTCTTCTAGTTTCATCTGGTGATCCAGCCAGTAAGTCTGTTGCTGTTCTTCACCACAAAAGTTCTCTTGCAGTAACAAGTATGAGACAAAGCATTTTTAACACTAGCAGGGGTGCTTAAAAGCTTTTATTTATGTAAAACTTTATCCCAAAAAGAAAAACATAACATATTAGCTGGGATACAGCTTCGATTTGTGAGTGTATTTAAATCTGCTAGAACTTTTAACACCCCCCCCCCCCACTCCAAACTGAAAATGTTGCTGTCCAAAGGTGTCCCCTGTGCTCCTTCATCCAGAGTCAGAGCGCTCTAGTACAGGAGATGTGTTGCTTACTGAATCAGCAGGTGAAAACAAATGCAACCACCCAATCTAATGATTAGTGAGCTGCAATATATTATGTTTTTGGGTTTAAAGTGATCCTAAGAGCCGGTTCACACTGGGGCGACTCATCAGGTGACTCAGCCGCCTGACAAGTCGCGTCCCATTCTAATAAATAGAACCGTTCTAATAGGAGTGACACAAGTCACTCTGACTTTGAAAAAGGTTCTTGTATGACTTTGGGGGCGACTTGCATTGACTTCTATACAGAAGTCATTTTGCAAGTCGCGCCGTCCCAGTGTGAACCGGCTCTAAAGGTTCAAATTATTATTATTATTATTATTATTATTATATATATTTTTTTCTTTTAAATAACAAACAAGTTATACTTGCCTGCTCCGTGTTATAGTTTTGTACAGAGCAGCCCTGATCCTCCTCTTTGGGCCCCCACTGGTGCTCCTGGCTCCTCCCTCTTGCTGAGTGCCCCCAGAGCAAGCTGCATGCTCTGGTGCAGCTTGGTCCCTGCCCCCCCCCCCTCCCCATTCTCAATGGCTGATTTCAGCCAGTAAGAATAGAGAGACCTGGTGTATCGCTGAATTGCAAGGGGGCTCAGGTGATTATTGGGGGGAGGGCTGCACACTGAAGGTGTCTCTATATTTTTGTGTGTAAACCAGGCCCGTGTTGCATCACCTTTGTTGGAGTAGGTAGACCTGTAAGCTAAAAATGACTAACTGATCGAAAAATTCTGCATGTTTCGAATTTGCCGTTTTCAATGAAGCCAAGGTCCCCAAAGACTAGTGTGCAGTCAGTTAAATTGCTCTCCCTCAATGCAAGCATTTAAAGGTTTACAAATAGTGGAGGTAAGACCTCGAAACCATGGAACAAAAATCCATCGAATTTATGTGTTCATTTTTTGTTGTTGATGTTACGGATGTCTAGGTAAAAGCAAGCCTGTGGTTGCATTTTGTGAATTGGTCTGTGTGTGATCATTGTAGCCAGCTGATACAATTTCTTTTATTGGATGGCAATGATATTGATGTTTGTGGGCTGATGCCGCGTACACACGATCACTTTATGTGATGAAAAAAAATGAGGTTTTTAAAAACGTCAATTTCATTGACCGTGTGTGGGGGAAAACATCGTTTTATGTCTTGTAAAAAACGACAAAAAAAAATTGAAGCATGCTTCAATTTTTTGTCGTTTTTCAAAACGTCGTTTTTTGTTTCACAAAAAGTCACCGTGTGTAGCAAAAAACTTTGTTTAAATCAACGTTTTTCAACCCGCGCAGAAGCTAGTTATGAAGCGAGTTTCAATGGAAAAAAGTGGTGAACGTAACCTCGCTTTGCTAGAGCATTGTGAAAAAAACGATGGTGTGTAGGCAACATCGTCTTTGAAAATTGAAGTTTCAAAAACGTTGTTTTTTACTTCACAGAAAACGTCGTTTTTTTCATCACATAAAGTGATCGTGTGTACGGGGCATTAGGCTCAAAATGGCATTTGTATCAGATCTGGACCAGTACAGGGGGTCCTATAGACAAAGGGCTTAGAGGAAAAAATTCCAACTGCCCCCCCCCCCCCCCCCCCAAGACCCTTCAATAGAGGAACATGTCCCCCTTAATAATGACCTTCAAGTGACTTATCTCCTGTGGTCAAATGGTTTACCCCTTGAAATCGAGCTCACCACACACTAACAATCTTATTGTACAATCCTGTTTAACCAACAACTATGTAGTGCAAAAAAAAAAAAGTTTTGTAAATGTAAAGAAGACTGTATAAAGATTGTACGTGTGGGTTGTATATAGAGTGTTGAAATATATTCATTTTTTTGGGGTAGCCTGCTTGTTATAGTGTAATGAATCGGCCATATGCTGTAAGAATGTAGTCGGATTCATAGGTATCAGCCTAAATTCTAACACTGGGTGGCCTTGCTGGCATGAAAAAATTGGTCGAGAATCATCAGCCAATCAGTTGCAGGCAGCATTTGGGTATTCTGACAGCGGTGATCAGTGGTTTCAGAGCCTAGTCCGGCAGGTTGGGTTAGAATTTTGGCCAATTTCGAGGAATTGGGTGAATTTCTAACAGTGGGTGGCCCTGCTGGCATGAAAAAATCGACTTTCGGTCAAGAATCATCAGCCAATCAGTTGCAGGACTTGGGTAAACAGTGGGTGGCCCTGCTGGCATGACAAAAGATGATTACTCCAATCGATTTTTGTTGAAGGGGCTGGGCCTAAAATGATTGGCCAAACAGCGCTGCAGGCAGTGTCCAGGTATTCACATCCATGAGCAGGGGGGATTCGTCCAGCCAAGCGGTTGGTGTGGATGGAGGAACTTGTTCGATGTCTTTCTGAAGAAATCTATTAGTGTATGGCCAGCTTTAAGTTAACCCTTTACATATATACCCGGTAAAATGACAGACTGATCATGGCTGTCAGAACACCAGAGCGCTGCCTGCAACTGATTGGCTGATGATTCTAAAGCCTCATACACACAATTGGACTTCAAACAAACTTTTCCGTGGATTTTTGTTTGAAGGGCGTTGGCTGGGAACACCCATAGCATACACACACTCAGACTTTTCTGCAAAATTTCCCAACATCGCGTGTTTTTTCTGCTCTTTACCGCCACCCTTTGGTCAACTTCTGCTATTGTTTGTTGATTTTTAACATTGGTTCTGGACATGCGTATTTGTACTTCGGACAAAAGTCCGATGGATTTCTGTACACACGATAGGACTTTTGCTGCCGAAAAGTTTGCAGAGGGAACTTTTGTCCGATTTAAAAAACAAAAAAGTTTGTCCGATGGAGCGTACACACGGTCAGATTTTTTTGAAAACCTGCTAATTTTGAAGTTTGTTGTCAAAAAGTCAGACCGTGTGTATGGAGCTTAAGCCTAGCTCCTTTGCCAAAAGTCCAGTTTTTTTTTTTTCATGCCAGCTAGACCACCCAGTGTTAGAGTTTAGGCTGATTTAGGACAAAGTTATCACATTGTTTTCAAATGACTGGTCTCAGGTGATGCACGGAGATGAAACACATCCTCCTACATAAGTTGTACCTGTTTATCTCAAGTCTTCTCTTCTCTATATCTGTTTTAAAGTACACAATTTGTAAAGCTTGTCGTGAGTTCAGAAACAGGGGGTAGAGAGCTCTGAGGGCTGATTGGAGGGAAGGAACATCCCCCCCACCCACAGAGCGCACAGGAACAGAACTCAGGCTGTCAATCAGCTGGGGGTCCCTCCCCTGTCCCTCCCCTGTCACCATTTTTCTCTTGGTGTCAGGAAAACTTGTCAGAAGTGACTAATGCTGACAGCAGAGGAAGGACGCAGCAGACAGAAATTACACTTGGTGCTCTGGATTGAGACAAGTACATACTATAGAGCAGGGATCCTCAAACTACGGCCCTCCAGATGTTGTAGAACTACACATCCCATGAGGCATTGTAACACACTGACATTCAGACATGACTAGGCATTATGGGAATTGTAGTTCCTGAACAACTGGAGGGCCGTAGTTTGAAGACCCATGCTATAGAGGCATGTGTGCGTGTGTGTAGGGTAGGGCTGCAACTAACGATTATTTTCATAATCGATTAGTTGGTTGATTGTTTCGATTAATCGGTTAATAACGTTAAAAAAAAAAAAAAAAAAATTTGCAGGTTTTTTTTTTTGGGCCAGATTAAACACAAATTGCCGCAAAAACACATTACATGCTTTTCTGCAGCTTCTCCATTGAAGTATATTGAACAAAAAAAACAAAATGGCACGGTTTTGCATTAAAAAGTCCTCGCCCTTTCCAAATACGCAGCAGCCGAAAAAAAATCATGGATGTGAATGTGTCCCATAGGAAACCATGTAAATGAACTGCAATGTGTTTCTGCAAAAAGCACCAAAAAACAGAGGTGTGACCCCGGCCTGAGATGTTTAGTAACATAATGGGGTCTGACTGAACACATTAAAATCGGTCTCTCTAAAATGAAAAAAAAAAAAAAAAAAAACTAAAATTGGTACAAAAAGAGCAAATAATCGCTACTGTAAGGGGTTAATTTTTTACTGTTGGACAGTGAAAGTAATATTTACAGTAGCGATTTGCTTTTTTTTTATACTATAAAGGGACAATTTTTTTTTTTTTTTTTACCCCCATTATGTTACTGATCGATTATGAAAATGGTAATCGATTAATTTCATAATCGATTAGTTGTCGATTAATCGCTTTGTTTCGGCCCTGTGTGTGTTTTTTGTTTTGTTTTTTTCATATTCCATGTCTGAGATTTACAACCACTTTAAGTGCTATGACCTCTGACAGCCAATCGCCTTTCACTGAATTCTAGCCACCTCTTAATTACTCTCCTTCAGAGTAAAATATTCTAAGCCGACTTCTATTTTTTTTTTCTTTCAGGTTCCCGCAAGGATTAACATTGCCAAGGCGGCCGGAATAAAGTATGCGAGGAGAGAATGCCTAAGGCTGGAGGGGGCTGCAGGCCATCCCTTTGCCGAGAGATCCCAGTGGGAATGATCGCCGTGTGGGGCGCACTCTGCTTGTTCCTGGTGACGGTGAGTGGGGTGCCAGCAGCCAGGCTTCCCATCGCAGAGCCAGAGGAGGAAAGAGCGGAGAGAAAATCAGCAGGTAAGGACGCGGATCCACCCTCTTGTCCGTTTACCCATGGATTCGCAAACATTCACATGTTTGCTCGTCCACCAACGAAAAAAAAAAGAAAAACGTCTCTTTACTTTGAATGGCAGAGCTGGGAGGGGAGCGGAGACTTTCTCATGCAGCCTGCCTGGAGAATCCAACCTTCATGAGAAATGCAAATTTCCGTCTTGTCCCTGGCTTGCACTGGGGGGGTCATTGTTTGAGGACGCTAATTAATCATCGGGCTGGTTGACTTGCAGATTAACTCCATTGGTGCTACAGAAGGGAGATCTACATGACACTGGAGCTTGTTTATTTGTTGACGCTGCCTAATGTGTGTACAGTGCTGTACAATGTATGGGCACCTGGGACAATCTGCTCTGATCAAGACGTAGTTCCCTTTTGTTATCGATCGCTAATCTGTGCGGGGAGTTTACATAAGGAGTTCGTCTAAATGGTTTAATGAGTGCAGTTTAGACGAAATCGGCGTTTATGGCGTCACCAATAATATCTCCATTAGCCCCCTTTTATTACATAGACTGCACTGCTTAATGACCATAGCTGGTCCTTTTAAGTATTTTATGTGAGCCAATCATCTGTTTCTATGGTGGCCATACATGGAGCAAGATCGTATGATTCAATTGTCTGGTTTACCGTCGAGGAGAAAAAAAAACACAAGATTGAAAGACCTGTTTGAATAGATATACTTTATTGTCCTTGTATACATTCAACAACATTTATCACGATACTCTTTATGTGACATACACTTTAATCAATCATTGATCGGATCATTTTTCTGCGATGGGATGTTCCGTACAGACTGATCAGAATTGTGATGCAATTATTCAGTTTTTTGCTCAAAACAACACTATTGGGTTGATTTACTAATGGCCCATACACACGATCCGAATATCGAACGAAAACGATCGTCCGATGATGGATCGTACGATTTTCGGATCGTGTGTACACTACTTTCGAGAGCCGATCACGACCGTTCATCTGATATTTTTCGATCGGACATGCGCGAAAATTTTCCTCGTACGGTGTCCGATCGTACGATTTTCGTTTAGTCAGTACAGCCATCGTCCGACAATACAATACAAATGCATTACAACACGTGACATCACTTCCGATCTTTTTTTTCTGTCGTATTTTTCGTGAGTTTAATAACCTATTTTACTTTACTTGCGATTATTAAGCGAAAAAAGTCGTACGATCCATCGGCCGATATTCGGATCGTGTGTATGGGCCATAAGGGTAGGTCCAAACCTGTAGGTCCATTTAACGTGATTTCTACGGTCACACTTGTGCATTTTTTTTTTCTTGCAAAGTCGGGGACTTTTATGCCATGTGTTTTTGGGTTCCATAGACTTTAATAGACACGCTTGCATTTTTTGATGTGTTTCTGTAGGTTTCCCTCGCATAAGACGCCTCCCATAAACGCACGAAGCCCAGGTTGCATAGGTATGAACCTATCCTAAATCTGGAGAGTGCAAAATCTGGTGCAGCTGTGTATGGTAGCCAATCGGCTTCTAGCTTCAACTTGTTCAATTATGTTTTTGACAATAAGACCTGGTTCACATTGATGCTACTTTGAAATCGCACTACTTCACTTGAGGTAGCGCAATTTCAAAGTAGCAAGGTCAGCACGATTTCAGGTGCTACTTGATAGACATCTGTGTGGCTTTATGCACAGATGTCTATTGAAGTCGCACCTGAAATCGGCAAAAGTAGTGCAACTACCTTTGCAATTGGCGCAGCAAAATCAGTGATGCACCAATTGGAACAGTGCCATTGCCTTCAATAGGTGCGATTTGTCATCTCTCAAATTGCATGACAAATCGCTCCAATGTGAACCTAGGCTAAAACCTGAAGGCTATGTTCACACTGGGCTGTGGGAGTGAAGCCCTGTGAGTTCAGCTGAACTCGCACGGCTTCACTCCCGCTTGCAGTCCCGATTTCGGCCGCGATTATAGACATCTGTTTCTGCACAGATGTCAATGTAAATCGTGGCCCGGAATCACAAAAAGTAGTAGCAGATGCAGGGTCGCTTCGATTAGGACGGTGCCATTGCTGACAAATCCCGCCGATTTGAGATGCGATTTGACATGTGAAATCGCATCTCAAATCGTACCCAGTGTGAACCTAGCTGGAAGCCGATTGGTTTCTGTGCAGAGCTGCACCAGGTTTTGCAAATCAATCCCCGGTGTGTCCTTTTGATAATGCATAGATTGTCTGTCTGATTCTATGGATAATTGTTTGATCAAATTGTTACGTGTATGGTAAACATAAGTCTGATGTTACTCAAGCGACCCTGCCAATTCGCTGAAATCGCCAGAGGCCGGGTTGCTAAAAGCTTGGCTGTTTGTCCCTATAGAATTGCTCCAGCTGCAGCTTGGGCGGCAAGATTTTGCTCCCATCGCCGGCAATCGAGAATCCGCAGCGCTCACAATAACAAGAGCGACATCTAGCCAGGCGCAGCGAGATTCCACTCTGTCGCTTGTCCCAGAGAGTGATGTCATCGGCGCACCAAGATCTCCAAAAATATGTCCAAAAGCTTTAATTAGTGATCACATCGTTGTAACGGAAAGCAACGTTTCTGCGCAGGACCCCATCACCAGGTATGTGACGGTGTCGCTGGTCCAAACCCTGCTGACTCTCGATCACTAGTGATGGGAGCAAAATCTTGCTGTCTCAGGTGCAGATGGAGCGATTCCTCAGGGACAAACGGGCAGATTCTTTTGTTGACGATTTGTCTCTAGCGTCTGGATCGCCCACCTGACATCAGACTTCACTACACATGTAACAGTCTGATTGTACAATCTCCTAGAGCTGCCAACAAGTGTCGTACGTGGGTTACCTGATTAGATACGCGTTGGTTGGTTTGGGTAGGTGCTCGTATTACATAGTTTTGGTAAATCTAAAGTAGATTGTTTAGTCAGATTGTAACATCTATGGTGACCCTTGGGCCTCGTGCTCTGGACGTTTTTAGGCTCCATTCACATCTAGGCGACAAAACGCCGCTGGAGGGGAAAATTCCCATTGATGTCTATAGAGATGGTTCACATCTCTGAAACGCCGTACGCCTGTCGCCTGAAAAAAAGTCCCGGGCCCTTTTTTTCAGGCGACATTGGCGTTCGGCCATAGACATCAATGAATTGAATGGCGGCAAGTAAAGCCGCGTACGCGGCGTTACTTGTCGCCTAGATGTGAATGCAGCCTTACAGTTGCTCTTTTTTGGCTTCAGACTTTTTTTTTTTTTACAGTCAAACTCTCCATCCAGCATGTTATCCTATGTGTCCTCGCACTCATAGGCTGTTATCAACTGTTTTGGCTGTAAAAACGAGTGGGTTCTGAGAGGCGTTTTTCAGCTGTAAAAACGCTCTAGCGTCAAACGCCAATGAACGTTCAAAAACGTGGCTCACCAGTATATTTTAACGTTTTTGATCCCATTGAAAAAAAGAAAAAGCTAAAGCAACTGTGAAAAACATTGAAAATCTCACTGCAAAGCTACTGGCGTTTTTATAACGTTATTATAATGTCCAGTGTGCGTGAGGCCTTATGGTTTGCAATTTAAATGGATCAAATCCTTCATAAAATCTGATCTGTTGAAAATTTGCCAGTGGGTGGTCAATTGCGATCATTATACGGAAGATACAAACAACTACGACATCTGTTATGAAAATGTAGAATGGATTGCCGTGGATAACGCTTGCCTGTGACTATTGCTATCGTGTAAACTTGTTAAGTGTGATGGAAATTTTTAGCCGCTTCCTCACGGCAAGCCCGGAGCTCAGTCTGTTGTTGGTGTACAGCCTACATTATACGGTGTGGTTTTAATGAATGTGCCAGGATTGTGAAGTGCATATGCTGGAAGTGTACAGGTCATGTAATCATTTGTGACATCTGCTGTGGCCGATAAGTTACTTTGTATCCTCTCTCTCGTTAAGTTACTTTGTATCCTGCAATGTTCCAAACGCACACCTTTAGCGTTCCTTTATTATAATGCACCCGGAATGGCCTCTGTAATGTCTGGGATTGTATTCTCCTGCACGCCGCGCATTCTGTGTACATTGCTGAGCGCGTCCTTGTGGACATGGATGGGAATTGCAGAGCCGTCAGGAACCTCATCGCTGGATAGTAGAAATATTGTAGAGTAAGCCCCTCTAGTTGTTGGGGGAGCTAAAAGTTTCGGGCTCCTGGGACATGGAATGCTGGGACTTGTAGTTCTTCCGTGGTACCAAGTCTTCGCTTCGTTTTATGTAAAAGTCTCTTAAATGGTAACTCTCTCTCTGCCTACAAAGACCAATCAAAGCTGAGCTCCGATTCCTATGGCCAGGTAGTATCTCATAGCGGAAGAGCCTAATGAGATCCTGATCATCTACAAAGACTTCAAGTGTTTCTAAACCCACAGCAGTAAAATAAGTCTGTGTATGCGGTAAGCCCCGGTTCACACTGCTGCCGCTTCAATGTCGCGGGACTTTCCTTCATCGTGGCTTGCATACGACTAGTCAAGTAGGACTAACCCTAATTAGGGTTAGGGGGTTAGGGTTTCCCATTGAAGAATATGGCTAGGACTCAGGAATTGGAACAGGAACCTCCCCCAGAGGTTAAAGGTCAGAAGGCGGGTTCCCAAAGGTCACAGGGCGTGGCTGACCCTCCCCAACCAAAGTGTACCGCCTACCCCAACTAAGTCGGGGAATGAAGAAGTCGGAGTAAGTGTCTTGCTAGTCGTGTTGAAGTTGCACCAAAGTAGCGCAGGATCCTTTTTTCTAAGTCGGAGCGACTTGAGTTGCACCGATTTAGAAGAGTTCCATTGCCATTAATGGGGCGTGACTTTAAACTTGAGTCACATGACAAGTCGCGGCAGTGTGAAACGGGCTAAAGTATGTTTGTTAACCTAAGGGGGTTAATCCTAAAAGGCTGTTCGATCCTGTCTTCTGATCCTCCCCTTTTTCCACAGTCCCCAATCCATCTTCTGATAGTAGAGGCTTTGAAGTTCCTCTGCACATGCTCAGTTTGGTGTATTGCTCAAGGTTTTTTTTTTTTTTCTTGGGAGAGTGCATGTAATCAGCGCATGGCCAATTGGTACTGTCCAGACAGAGGGGCAGGGGTCATGCAGCCTCATAGGACAGTCGGAGTAGAATGAAAACTCCTCCTACAAGCTTTAACCAGACACTGATAGAAGTCGCAAGACTGCTATATACTGCCGATGAGAAAAGGTATTTGGCAGTTTATATTTACCGCCTACCCCAACTAAGTCGGGGAATGAACTTAAATTAATAAAAATTAAATAATTTAATTTCCATGTTCTGTGGGAGACCAGATATAGCGAATGCAGGGTCCTGGGTTTAGTATCACTTTAAGTGGGACTTATGCTGGTCATGAAAAATGAGCACTTGGCCGTGAGAGCAAGCAATAGTGCCATCATGTAATGACAGATAAATCGTTCAATGGTCATAAATAAATCGCCTTTTTAAATTTTTTTGCATATACCTACTGCAAACAGTTTGGACAAACACTTTTTTTTTTTTGTATAATGTATGGCCAGCATTGGCTGTAATTTACAAAGGCTGCCTGTAGTAAAAACGGACGCTTTGATACATGGGTCTTCAAACTACGGCCCTCCAATTGTTCATGAACTACAATTCCCATCATGCCTAGTCATGTCTGTGAATGTCAGTGTGTTACAATGCCTCATGGGATGTGTAGTTCTACAACAGCTGGAGGGCCATAGTTTTGAGGATCCCTGCTTTTGATATATCGGCCACTTAGACCGTGAAGTGGGATCATGATGTTGGCTTTTATTCAGTTTTTGGATGACATGGGTCCTATATCTGTGTTTTGTATATATGAGGACTGCAATGTTCTGGCTGGGATTGATGACTCTGGGTTATCTTGTTGTCTGGGTCAGACATGAAGCACAAGGCAGTAAACATAGTGTGGTAACTAACGGCAACCACTGACTACTGTAACATGAAATCCCCTTTTATGAAGAAACTTATTAAGATCTATAACCTCCCGTCTGCCCACAGACTGATATTGAATTGAATCTCATTTTTAATGCATTGTGATGAGTGACAGGCGGCTTTTCTCATAAAAAGGGTTTTCTTGCGTCTGCTACAATCAAGGTGAAACCAGTGCAATTACTGTCATGGCAACTCTGTGAGGAAGCACTTAATACATAATGGTCCTCCCTCACCCCTTCATCGGTATTATGAGATTCAGGCGCTCTTTGTAATGTCATCTCATTGCACACTGTAGAATCGTCTTGTCAGAGCTGGCGGAGCACTACAAGTTCCAGCACTGCCAGGAATTGTGATTTTATAGGAGAAATACAGGCTGTGCTTGGTCCAGTGTCTACCTACCTTCCAATATGTTTATAGGGTTAGATGACCTTCACCAAAAAACTGCCTCTGCAGAAGGGGCGCCCATAGATGAAAACGAACTGCAGCTTTGACCAAAGTTGGATAATGCCCTTAATGCAATAGGTGTAGGCCATTTTATGTACCTCATGAGACCTAACAGGAAACCTCCTAGAGATGGTGGCCATTCTGCCCTTGCCATAGATGTGGGCCATTTACTGTATGTACCTCATGAGACCTGACAGGAAACCTCCTAGAGATGGTGGCCACTCTGCCCTTGCCATAGGTGTAGGCCATTTATTTACCTCATGAGACCTGACTAGAAACCTCCCAGAGATGGCTATTCTGCCCTTATAATAGGTGTAGGCCATTTATGTACCTCACAAGGCCTGACTGGAAACATGAGGGGATCTCTGCTGATTTTATCATCCAATCATTTGGAAACTAAAATGCTGTTTTTATTTTCCGTGTATGTCCCCTTCAGATCTACAGCAACTGCACTTTCAAGTGCACTTTGCGCTTGTAGTGCAAAGTGGATTTGCCTTTCGTAAATAACCCCCCAATGTTTCTTTTCATCTTACAGTGATGAACAATGTTGTTAAGCATTGCTGGCTTTTTATTTTTTTATTTTTTACAGCTGTTGGCACTTGTTTCATGAATGGTGGAAGTGCCGGACTATGATTGTGTGGAGGGGGTCAAATTGAGATTACCATATTTTAATGATTGTGTAGCTCTACATCAGGGGTGACCAAAGGGGTTAAATGTGTGCCTAGCTAGTGATTTTGTGTACAGCGAGGAAGGTGCTTTTAGTAGGGGAAGGCATTGATCCATGTTCCTGCTTTACAGAAACACAAGATCCATGCCTTCCCTACTGACAGAACGGCAATCGCCATTGTTTACATAGACAGATCCCCATTCTTCCTCTTTACCTAAGGATCGACGGGTGCTGGTGGACCTCGAGTCCTCGATACCCATCGATCAGCACCCGTTGAATAATAGGAGTGGGGCACTGGCGGTACTTGCCCAGAAGTGTCAGGTCACGCACTAGGTATGTGATCTGGCACAGCAGTGCCACTTTGCCACCATATATGTAAGATTTACGGTTGCCAAGTGGTTAAAGCAGGGATGGAAGGGGGGGGGGGGGGGGGTGTCACGCGTAGTCCAATACGAGACCTGGACTTGTGCAGTGCTAAACAAGGCTGCGATCTCAATGAGTCATATACCACATTGGTGTGGGGAAATAAAAATATACATACATACATACATACATACATACATACATACATACATACATACATACATCTAAACACAGTGATTAATTGCTGCTGCACTGCATACGTAGCCTGGAGAGTTTTCCTGCAGTCTGTTCTGTAGAAGATTGGTCTTCCTACATTTTTTACAGGCCCAGCTTGTGTTTCTGTATAATCACAGCTTGTTAGTGAATACAGACTATTTATGTATATTCCTGCTTAACTGTTCAGGAAAATAGATTTTATTTCTTCCTTCAAGCTAAATCTGGTGAAATGTTGTTGCGGCAGATCAGTTTTTTCCACCTTTTTGCATTTGGTGAGTAAACTGCAGCTGTGCTAAAATCAGCAAGTTTACCTGGAAAAGGATTTGTGCTGGTCACCAGATTGGGGCATCAGTCAGCCAGTTTAGGAGGTTAAGCCGCTAACTGATTAGCTGTATGCCCATCTGCGGCCGGGTTTGGGGAGGCAGAAACTTTCAGAGGGTGATCCACTTTAAAGTGGTTGTAAATCCCTCCATATACCCAGTAAAGTGGCTGGCCTCAGTCGATCTACAGAGGTGAAACAAATCCTCCTACATAAGTTGTACCTGTTTATCTGCGGTCTTTTCTTCACAAAATCTATTCAAAGTTCAGAATTTATAAAGCTTGTCTGAGCTTTTAGAACGCAGGGAGTTGATATAACACACTGGGTCTCTCCTCGTCCTCGGCGCTGGGTGCGATCCACTCGGCTCATGCAGAGTGCGGTCGAACTGCTCCTATAGGTGGATGAGGGACCTTCATAACGACACACAAGGGGCTTTTTCATCCATGGTGTTTATAAAGCTGAAGCGCATGAAAGGAAAGCTCATTTAGTCAAATGGCACGTGTGTTATTAGCTTATTAGTGCCACTCGTTCTTTGCTAAACTTTGCATTCCATAAAAGGTCTCGGAAACGTTTTTTTTTCCCCCCCTCCCATTTAGCAAGCTAATTCTTCACACAGGGTGGTGAATGCACTAACAGTGACAGCTTTGTGCCAGCGCCGGCCTCCATAAAACACGCATTGAGAGGCGGCATTCTCCAGGTGTGTGCGTCTTTGCGAATATAAATGATGCCCATTAGGCGATATAGAAGTGGTGTCCGTTTTCACGTCCCCGCAGGGAAGGGGGTCCCACTCCTGGCAAGAAAGGGGCAGATGGCGGCTTGGCTTGTTGAATAGAATCCAAGCTGAAAACACGGGGGCCCTCCTCTGGGCCTTTCCCCCTCATTTTTCTGTTTTTTACCTCAGGAGCTGCTGCACACTGAACAATGTTCTTCTCTTTTTTTTTTTTTCCCCTCTTAACTCTTTTTATGAATGAAATTGGAGAGGCAGGGGGAGAGGGGAATGTGTGCGCCGTTCATTGGCTGTGACAGGGATGATTAGCGAGGTCAGCAAACTCTTTTTCTGCAGTTCGGAGCTGCTGGTCAGTCTATTCAGAGCATACAGAATAGAAATCTGTGCTGAGGCGATAGAAAAAGGGGAAGGGAACGCTGTACCCCCCCCCCCCCCCCTTCATTTGCATTGGTATTCGGATAAATGTATTAATAATGGACGATTGGTGAATGGCAGCTGACACGATGACTTTGTTATTTCTGCACAGCCTGGCTCCAGTAATTGCCAGAGGCTGAGGGTGGCTGGACAAATCGGGTGCCATATTGGTTTTCTGCTGGGTGTAAGGGCCAGTTCACACCAGACACAGTTGGGTTCGATTTTCTAGACCTGAAAGGACTGGATATAAATGGCATACATCGTGCCACTCGTAGGGATTACTTGTGTGGGTGGGGTATTTTTTATTTTTATTTTTTTTCCTTACAATGGCGGAAAGATAGAACAGATACCGTTGCCTACCTGGCATCCCTTTTGATTTTTTCACTTGTCAGGGGATTCAACTAAAGGTCCCCTGCTGGGACGGAACAGAGGTGCTTTTGTCAAAAGGGCCTTAAGGCTCGGTTCACACACACTGGAGTAGCTTCAAAGTCGCCTGACTCTGTAGACGCCCCACACAGAGCGGCTTGCAAACGACTTCTTCTAGTAGAAGTCAATGCAAGCTGCTCCGAAGTCGAGTAGTACAGGAAACTTTTTCTAAGTCGGAGCAACTTGAGTCGCTTCAATTAGGATGGTTCTGACTGGCACGTGACTTGTCATGCGACTAAGTCATCTGACAGGTCGCCCTGTTGTGAACTGACACTTAGTGAATGATTTAATTTACCAAAGCATTGTGTATAATAAACGCATAGTTCCCAACTGTCCCTGACTTCGAGGGACTGTCCCTGATTTGGAGCAATGTCCCTCTGTCCCCCTCATTTGTCCCTGATTTTGGCCTGATCTATATAGTTGTATATAAAATGCACTTCTAAATTGCGGATTTAATCAACCTTCTTCCCTTGGGGGGGGGGGGGGATTATCCTTTTTTACGGGCATGTAGCAGTGCTGCACTTTCCCATCTCAAAATGTTGGGAGGTGTGCGTAAAAATTTGCTGCTTTCAAAAAATGTATTTTTTTGCCACCTAACGTTGGAGCCTCTTTGCAGCCCCTTTTCTTGTCTTTTAAAAACGACATCAATGTAGTGGTGTCAAAAGTGAAAAATGCCATACATGTTGAAATGGCTGTTTGTAGTCTCTGTTAGAGAGAGTGACAACACAGGCTATCAGTTGGGAGACGGGGAGAGAATGTTGTCACCCCATAACAGGAAGTGTCTTAAAAAGTTTAGCTAAATTGCCGGCAGTCATAGTTGAAAACCAAAGTTCTCCGTCCCCTGTGTAGCTGTAATCTCCGGGGAGGGGAGCTGAGGGTTCCTGTCTTCCTTACTCCACTCTGCTCCTCTACCATCTTAAAACTTCTGATTGGGCGATCAAGAACATGGTCTCGTGTCTCTGCCAGGTCTCGAATACCGGGCAGGGACCCATGGCATGCAGGAGATCTTGTAGTACTTGGTATAGGCCTTCGGCTGCGTCTCCCTGGTCAAGACTTTCAAGCTGGTGGTTAAATGGGACCTGGCAGAGTCCTGCAGAATTTGTGGACATGTACGAAACCCTGCAAATGCAGGTTTCTGCATTGGAAACGCTGCTCCACATTACGAATCCCTGGAGGCAGAAGGTGGCTTGCCCTTCATCTTCTCCTAGATGAGGGATCGGAAAGTGGTATTAAAGAAAATAATTTTCGTTTCATTTTCTTAACTAACTTGGTAAGAAGCATGTGAGATGACGTTAATTTCATGGGTTGACGCCCGCTTTAATTGGGTGCAAGATGTCGAAACCTGTTACAGCCGAGCAGAATTGACTTTCCTAAATTCGAATCAACACAAGATGGATTCTGATTGGCTGTTGTGGATACTGGCCACACCCTGTACCATTTCCATCACATGAATCTCCTGGTTTCCTGTCCTCTTGAGTGCTGAGCACACATGTTGTATCCAGTATGTTCCACTGTGCCATAATATATCTGGGCGTAAGAAGACAGGCGTTTGGATTATTGCTAGTTTGTGCCAATGTATTCACTAGTAAATGTTACCTGGTGTATTTTGTATGTCTTTGATGCTGTGCCAGGTAGCTGAGTGGATGGGCAGCTTGCTGTCTCCAGCTATTCTAGAACCAGCACTATGCCAATTCAGACGTAGCCTACAACACTCACCCATAACAACCACATTGCTGTCGCCCAGCTTGCTCCTAAAAATCTTGAGTTTGAAGATGAGACCCCCGTGGTTCTCAGAGTCTAATTCCATTCTGGGGCTTGTAGTCCTTCAGATGCTCTCTGGCCGGCAAAGAATCTGGTGCAATACCCATTTGTATAGATTGATGTGTGTGGATTGACATGTTCATGACGGGTTGTTGATGTATCTGGAGTCTTGTGTATGAAGTGTCTTCTGTCCCATACTCTGTGGTGTGACTCATTTTATGGGAAAGACCAAATATCATCATGAATGTTACCTTGTTATTTTTCCAAAGTCGCTGCCTGGACGGATGATGACAGCTGATACTAAGCTTTTTATGATGTTGGTTTTGTTACTACACTTACGTCTTATTTTGACCCAAGGCTTCCATAGAACACCACTTCAATAAAAGAGACCACCCTGTGATATTTATATGTGAAGTGTTAAAGTGACGTCGGTGGCTCCTGAAGTTACAAACGACTAGTAGAGGTTTAAGCTACAAAAGCATACCAAAAATAAGCGGTACATGGTCTGTTAGTAAAGTGTAACTAAAGCCCAAAGTTTCTTTTTTTTTTTTTTTTTTTTCTGCATACTTGCCTAAGATCCAGTAATACTGTCTCACCCTGCTCTGCAGATGCAAAATTGCTCCCTAATTTTTTGGCACTGTGCAAGTAAGAACCACTAGAGGCTGATCTGCTTACAGCCTAAAAATGTACTGCTGCTCAGGGGCTCTGGGGTTCAGCAAAATGGCAGCCTCTGGCAAGAAATAAGAGAAGCAATGCTGGAGGCAATTTACAGCATGCACATATTTTTGCAGCATAATTATCAATATAGAATATGTTTCTTGCTAAAGAAAATTCATTTTTATGGAGAAGGTTACACAGCAGCTGGAGGGGATTGTACACATCCCAGGGCCGCTATATAAGTTTTCATTCATTCATGATGCTTGGCAAAAATTATACCCCCTGTTGTGTTCGACTGCCAGTACTGCCACATAACGCAACCCATTCAAGTGATTTGCCTAGTATTCAGAGCCTGTTCCTAGGTGCAGCCGCGTAGTTGAGTTAGGCCGCGTACACACGATCAAATCTATCTGCTGAAAACGGTCTGACAGACCGTTTCAGCAGACAGATTCGATCGTGTGTACGGGCGGACAGCATGCTTTAAAATTTGTCTGCTGGGAATCTGTCCGTCCGACATGTCTGCTGGTTAGTACGCTAACCAGCAGACATATCTGCCCGCACATGCGTCGAATGGATTCGACGCATGCGCGGAAGTGTTTTACTTTCTGGTGTGGTGACGTGGCGGCGTCAACGGCATCGCCACGTGACCGCGCTGTCTGCCGGCGGGGATTTTGGTTTGATCGTGTGTACAGCGATCAAACCAAAACAGCCCAGCAGACAAATCTGTTCAGATGTATTTGGTCGTGTGTACGCGGCCTTACTGTTTAAAGTGGTTGTAAACTTGACTTTTACCTACAGGTAAGCCTATAATGAGGCTTACCTGTGGGTATAAAGAATATCTCCTAAACCTGTATGGTTTAGGAAATATTCCCCTCGCAATGCGCAGCTGATTGCAGCGGCGCATGCGCAGGGGGGAATCCACAGCGAAAGGACCGGCAGCCGCCAGACCTTGCCGATTTTGAAATCTCCCGCGATACCCAGAAGTATCGCCGAGTCAAGATGATATCTCGCTCGGTGTGGACCAGGTAAGTTCTCTTCTCCTCGTTCCGAGGTAAGTATTTCATAATGAGCTAGTATGCGGTGCATACTAGTTCATTATGGCTTTTGCCTTGCAAGTTTAAAAAAATTAAATAAAAATAGTATATGCAGTTTACAACCGCTTTAAGGCTTCATGTACACTGGACGTTTTTTACAACTGCTCCTGAACGATTTAACTTGACAGAAAGTAATCCACGTTTAAAACGTCAGTTTTGCCGCGTTTACATTCCGCGTTTTTTTAGATTTTTTATTTTTATGGCAAAAAACGAAAAATGCCTATACTGAAATGCTGCTAAATGTGGGTTAGAAACCAGTGTCTAAAAACAGGCGTTTAGCCGCGTTTACATGGCGCGTTTTGTGTCTAGAATAATTTTTTTTTTAAATGCCCAAAAATGAAAAACTCCTATAAATGAACCGCGGTTACCGCGTTTAGAAGCATTTGGTGTCGGAAACTTCGGCATCTGAACTAATTTTTTTTGGCCTTCAAGAAAAGACCTATAAACGTAACTGCCTAAAAACGACCGTAAACATGTACACATAAGATTGAAAAAGTTTAGCAGCAGAGTACATGGGGCCTTATGGTCTACATTATTCGGAGGGGGTTGTACACATGCCGCGGTGGGATACTTGGCTTTTCAGCCAGGGCAAAAATTCTACCTTTTGGCGTGTTCAGCAGGCAGTACTGCCGGTAAATGCAACCAATTAACCAAGTAAACGTGGTGACAACACAACTGTACACTTTGCATGGTTAAAACAAGTGGTCAGGAGGCGACATATCCCCTCCTAGCAACCTGTCGATTCATTGAGAATAGCTTTTCAGAAGGGCCTGAAAGCCAGGCCATTCGCATCATCAGAAGGTCAGCAATAAACTTCTTTTGTTTTTAAGGTGTATCAAAAAGCCTTTTTTTGATTTTTGGATAGTGTGGAGAAGGATTGGGATCCTTTATTCGATGCCCCTACCAGGAATCCTCCGATTTTTTTTTTTTTTTGTCCTGGTGATCATTGTCAAATTCCAAATTTTGGAGTGTGGTCAGAACTAGAATAGAAGGGAAATCTTCCAGTGGGCACCCCCTGTTTCATTGTACATAGGTACTGGTACAAGGGTGACATCCTCCATGCAAAGCCAGTCAAGATGGCCGTCCCCAGAAGATGGCCAGGCCAAAATGTCACAGTGGGTGAGGGAGCAAAGTCAGGTGAATATACTTGTCTTATAAATCTTTCCTCGCTTCCAGGCACCGAAGGGAAAGGTCTCTAATTGGACACTGATAGCAAGAAATCAAATGTAACCTCTCACCAAAGAAAGAAAGGAAAGGTTGGGCTTAAGACTTACTTTAATTTATGTTTAAAGGCCAAAAGTGAGATATTTCCCCTCTAGGGTGAGTAAACGTCAGGATTGGTCTTGTGAAATACCACACAAAACTTTTCCCACAGGCATTCATTTTTTTTTTTTTTTTTTTCTCAATAGAGTTTTTATTGTAGTTTACAAAATACAGAGATTATATAAAGGTAAAACGTAAATCAAGATCAAAAACAGAGATCAAAATCAAAGACAAAAAAGAAAAAAACCAAAAACAAACATACCACTCATGTTTCATTCTAAGTAGGTCAGATCTTAACAGTAACATGGTAGGCAGAAGTTCTCATGGAAGCATACATTGGAGTAAATTATGCAGAGAAAGTATGCAATACACATAGTCAACCATATTTAGCGGTCCAGACTTCCCATTGTTTATCAAAGGAAGAGCATTTCAATGCATTGATTGCTAGCAGTCGTTCAAATGTGTGGTGTTGGTGTACTTTCCTAGTCAGGTCGGTGACGTTAAGTGTAGTGGCGTGTTTCCAATTTTGTAGTATCAGAGACCTAGCTGCTAGCAGAATGTGGGACACTACTTGTCTCGTTTTATGAGGGAAGGATTCCATACCAATGTGTAAGATAGCCAATGCTGGGTCGGGGGGGGTCAATATCCCAGTAATGATAGATATGAGTGTGAAAGTTTGATTCCAAAAACTAGTCGGACTAGGGCATTCCCAGAGCATGTGGAATAGGTGGCCCTTGCATCCGCAATTCCTCCAGCAGAGGTGTGAAGTGTTGGGGAACATAAGTGCAAGTCTGCAGGGAGTATATTGCCAACGGTTGACAATTTTGGTCATCAATTCCCAATGGCCCGAGCAGTGGGAAGCCGTTTGTATCGCATGGAAAGCAAATTTCCACTGGGCTTCAGTAAACGTGAACCCCAGGTCTTGCTCCCATTTTATATGTGTCTTCTGTTTATGAAAGGTCTTCTTGGCTTGTAGTAAGTTATAGTATATGGCTATGCCCTTATTGTGAATGTTACCTCCCGTCAAGTGTTGCCATACTGATATTGGAAGGCAAACGTCAGGGGGTGGATGTGCCTTTAGGAAGTGTGTTACCCTTGTGCACGTAAAGAACGTACTTGCCGGTAGGCTGTGTTCCTGCAGTATTTGTTGCACTGGTTTAGGTCTCCCATCCTTCATGAAGTCGTGTACTGTGTGTATACCATATGTGTCGAAAAATTTTAGCGATATCATTGGTATATGAGCCTCCAACCATTGTAGGGAGAACTTATGCTGTACAGGTCGCCGGTTGGGGAGATGGGAGTTCAGAAGGGATCTCCATGTCTGTATTGAAGTAGCTATGGTCGGGGGTGTGGAAGTCAAATTCCACGGTATCCATGAATCCCCTAGAAGGAGTGATGGGAGGTCATGCGTGGGGGCCAGGTCTTTCTCAATGTCCACCCATAGTGGTGCGTCAGAGGGGAGGAACCAGTACTTGAGTTGATCAAGCCTAGTCGCCTTGAGGTAGTCTTGAATGTCCACCAATCCTGCTCCCCCCACACTTTTATGAGGTAGTAGGGTGGTGCGTGAGCACCGTGCTCGTTTTGTGCCCCACAGAAAACGCCATTGAATATTGGAGAGTGCTTTGGTGTATTTTGGGGCAATGGCAATCGGTAGGGATCTAAAAATGTACAAAATCTGTGGCAATATGAGCATTTTGAAGGCGGCCAACCTACCCATCCAGGACAATTCTTTATGGGACAGTCCAATAACCTGTGTATTAAGTTTCTGTAACAGCGTTTTTAGATTAGTATCTGCTAGGGATCTAGTGGAGTTGGTCACTTTGATGCCCAGGTATGTTATAGTGTCGTCATTCCATACATAAGGGAGTTTTTGGTGCAGGTGGAGGCGGTCCGCTGTTGATAGGCCTAGGTTCAGTATGTATGATTTTGTGAAGTTCACCTTGTAGTAAGATATTTCCCCAAAGGACACCAGTGCGTCATGTGCTTTAGGTAATGAAGTGAGCGGGTCTGTCAGCATCAATATTACGTCATCTGCAAACAGGTTTATGACATGGTGAGTCGAGCCTATTTTGAACCCTCGTATGTCTGCCAGCGACCGGATAGTCTCCGCCAGGGGTTCAATCATGAGATTAAATATCGTTGGAGATAACGGACATCCCTGGCGTGTCCCATTGGAGATATGAAATGGCACTGACAGCATACTGGATGTGTACACCCTTGCAGAGGGGCATGAATACAAAGCCAGTATTGCGTCTCTAATATGTCCAACGAACCCAAATTTGGATAGAGTCGCTTGCATATAACCCCAGTGGACCCTATCGAACGCCTTCTCCGCGTCTATGGAAAGCAGCAGAGAAGGCGTTCGAGTATTTTCAGCGTGGTGAATAACATTCCCACAGGCATTCTTGAAGAGCGAGCTGCTCTTACTTTCCGTCCGTATTGTTGCGATATGTCCTTGAGCATTATCTGGGTCTGTGGCAGTAATTGCTTCTAAGAAGATAATTGTCTTTTTAAAGGACGTTCTGCTGAGGTAAAATGCATGGAAAATATTGAGTTTTATCGATGACCCTGTTGATCTATGGGATTCTCCCGCCTTCTGCCGGACTGAGTTGCGCGTTTCCTCAGAGACGCCTCTGTAATGGACAGGCAGCTACAGTAAGCTGCATTTTATTATCGCATTTCTTTAGGTGTAACTGTTTATTCATGTTAAAAATGCATCGGCTTGTTTTATGGTCGGCCTCGGGCAGTGAGAGGATTTAATTATTATTTTTTTTTCTAAGTGCTTCTGGTGAATTCTGAAAATATAGAATAATGGTAGACAGTGCCACTTAGCACCGCGTCTTGGAGTTGCAGCTGTAACTTCATCTTTGATACATCGTTCTAAATCCAAAATCAAGCAAATTATTCTGGGTGATGACTCTTTGGTATTTGAATAGGTCTGAGGTTTGCGGGTTTAAGATTTGTGTGTGTGTGGTGTTTTTTTGTGTTTTTTGTTTCGTGTTTTTTTTGTAGATTCGCCTGGGAGAAATATTTTATATATATATATATATATATATATATATATATATATATATATATATATATATATATATATATATATATATATATATTGCTCTGCATTACCTTTGAACTATGACTAACTGAAAAGGCTCAATAAGAGGGCTTTTTGGTTAAGCCGTGATCTCACTTTAAAAAGGGGGCAGCAGCATCCTTTCTGCATCACACAAACCTTATTGGTTTCCAGTCTTTTCCCTCACTCTCACAGTCTGAGTGCTACTGTACAGGGTTTGGAAAGAGGTCAATTTAGGAACTTGTTGTAATAATTCCCCCCTCGAGGCTTTCTCGCATTACGGTGTGTAGTTACAGACAGAATAACAGGAAGTGAGGATTTCTCAGAAGAAATTAGGACATTTAAAAGCAAAATGGAAGGATGAGGTAAGTGAAGGAGGACTGCACTAAGGTAAAGGAAGCTATTTAGGATTTTTTTTTTTTTTACCTTTACAACCCCTTTAAGCATAGCGCCAAATATCGGGTCTGTGTGTATGGCAGCCGTTCCGACAGAAGTCGGCTCATGTCGAAGGGTCATGACTGAAAATGGTCTGCCGAACGAATGCCGATCGGCACTCTCAAGCATTGGCTGAGAGCGCTGACCGGAGTGTTCTGGTTGGGGGGGGGGGGGGGGGAAGAGTGTCAAAACACAGGAGGGGCGATCCCTGTACCAAAATCGAATTGTTAGGGTGTTTTTTTTTTTTTCTAACCCACTGGGTTGAACGGGGAAAAAACCCTGTGTGTACTAGGCTTAAAGGGGTTGTAAACACTCGTGTTTTTGCACTTTAATGCATCTTATACATCTATGGATGCTGAGTGTATGACACAGGAGCGCGCCCACAAGGTAACCCCCTCGGGAGAGGGCTTCTCAGAGGGGGTTCGCTATTGAGGGGCGGAGCCGCCCAGAAGAGGACGATCTGGGCCACTCTGTGCTATGATTAAGCACTAATTTATAGTGTGAAACGCGTCAGCTGTTTTACTCCCGTGTAGTGTGCTGTGACTTGTAGTGCATTTTTCTTTTTTTTTAAATAAAGACAACCATCAAGGTTTTTTTTGTAGTGCGGCTGTCCATATTTTCTTTTTCCATTTATGACATGTTTGTTATTAAAAAGGTTCCAGTATTATTATTTTTAAATGTCACTTTAAGGACCTAAGCAATCCATTCAGTTTGTATCCAATCAGGCAAGCTCTCGCACTACAAGAGTCTGTTGTTGGCTCTAAGGGATGGTTGTACAATCAGAATGTAGTGTGTATGGTCCGCTTCAGACTGTACAGGTGTTCTTACCATTTTAAATTCTAATTATTAGAGTTGTGTACCAATAATTAAATCCCATTTTACTTGTCGCTGATCATTTTTATAATGTTTACTCATTATTTAATGTAAATGCGTCGCCTATTTCCAAATTCGGCCCATCCGTGATTCCCTAAAACATGTCATCCAATCAGTCCATTGATCATTAACCAGTGCAGTCAAGAGGAATTCCTTCCCGAAAACTGCTCCAGCTGAAGTACAAAGCTTATCTTGGTGATTAATTGGTGCTCCATTATCTCAGGAGCAGCCAAGAGATAGTCCAAATGAAAAGTAAAAGGCAGCAGCAGGTCAGGAGAAAGTGAGGAGATGGCTGTACTTCATATTTTATCATTACTTCAAGTGTCTGTGTCTGGTGTGATAGTCTGAGGAGGCTCCGAGAGTGTAGAGGCTCTTGGCAGTATCTTCTACAGATAAAAAGCTGAAGCCATGTGTTTTCCTGCAGTAATCTGGATGAAGTTACTCAGACAGCTGAATTGTGCTCACTTCAGTGATGGAGGATTCAAATATTCACACAGTCATTGGTAGTGATGCATATTTAAAATGTACACACCGGTCAACCATGGAGATTTTGTAGTGAAACTCCGAGAAGGGTCATGGCCTGTATGCTAAGAAGGCCTGAAGATGGCCAAATGCTGGTTGTTCAGCAACTTTTCAAATAACTATCCACTCTCCGCCGCCAAGGTTTATTGCAGTGACTGCTCTTTCCCAACCAACACTATTTTTGGCTTAATCATGGAGAATCAAGGATAGAGGCTGGCCTGTGAGTGATAATGGGAGTTGGGTTCCTTCCAGAAACTAGTTTGAGTGTCTCCTGCAGTGCACAGGCCATGAAGGCAGGTAAATCTGTTCTCAAGTTTATAAAAATTGCGCCAACATTTGTTCCAAATTTGGTATGGTAAGTGCCGGTTCACACTACAGTGACTTGGGACCTGACTTGTCTCTCTCTGACATGAGAAATGCCATTGAAGTGAATGAGAGCAGTCTTGGTGCCGGTTCACACTACAGTAGGGTGACCAGAACTCCCCAGTTTCAGATTGAGGACACTGTCCCCGGACCAAGTCTGTCCCTGGTTTTGTCCCCAGACTGGATTTAATAGGGGGCAGGGGCAAAATTTAAAGACAGTCGGTGCAGAATTAAAATAAAAAAAATTACTAGCATAGGGGGGTTGTATTTTTCCCATTATCTGTGCCCCTTTCTGATGATCATGTTCTGGTCGGAGCGCAGGGAATATTTCTTCAGTTTTGGGCACATGCCCATTCAGCTACGCTCACATGTACTCCTGCCTTGGCTCAAACCCTGGCCAGCCGCCTGCCTATCTCCTTGCCTTCCCGGGCGGAGTGATCTTCCTCTGCTCCCCACCCAGTAGTAGCCGGGGCCCGAAAAGTAAGACTTGAGAGGCTGTGAGGCGGGCGGCGACGGGCAGGGAGTCGCTAATTGTTGCCATTACTAGTAAAGAAAAAATATGTCCCCGGATTTCATTTAAAAAAACTGGTCACCTTACACTACCACGACGTGGGATCTGACTTGTGTCGCCCGACATGAGAAATCCCATTGAAGTGAATGAGAGCCGTCTTGGTGCCGATTCACACTACAGCGACTTGGGATCCGACTTGTGTCGCCCCAAGACGTGCGACATGAGAAATTCCATTGAAGTGAATGAGAGCCATCTTAATGTACACTACTAAAGTCGCTCCGACTTCAGAAAACAATTGGAAGAGTCACTGGTACTGATTCTGTAATAAAATCCCTGGTTTTAAGACTCCTCTCCAGGAATACCTATCCAAAAATTAGACCATACCAGCACAACCACTCAATCTTCTAAAACCCTAAATCTTTCATTAGTCCAAACCATAGTAAAGAATGCTTTGTGATTGTTCTGTACAACTTATACAATTTTGGTTTGCTTTTGATTGTTTTATTCTACAGATGGGCGATCTAGGGATATAGAGATATATTGGACCTACAGATTATCACTCCACCCATCCTATCTGGACAGGTGTCCTAACTTGACTTTGTGAATTATATACAAATCGAATACTGGATCCAAATACCACATAGAGCAAGAAATCCTACCCCAAATTTATAAGGTCATATGTAATAATAATGTAAAAATAATACAAAAAAATGTAAACAAATTTGATACAGAAACACACTAGTCCCCAACCTATTAGAATTTCCATGAGCGAAGTTTCCTGAATTCACACCCCTCTTGCCTCTTCGATCAGACTACCCAACCATCCTGCTGGGCAAAATATTCCATAGCTAAAGGGGTTTCAGCTGATAGTGTTACATAACCCTAGACAAAAAAATAAATAAAAAAATTGTCACAATGAAAATAATTCAGTTGCATAGATCTAAGCTGGCTCCAAATATGCTGTATGGTAATCTTCCACCCAGATCCAGGTGTGTGTGTGTGTTGTGTTTTTTTTCATGGACATTTGCATTTTAAATGTTTTTTGTTACCCCATGTATTTTTTTGTCTTTTTTTTGTATCCCCCCTATTGATGCTAATGAGTTTTTCGAAAAACCACTTTATCTGTCTTTTTATATCATTGGTTGGGTGTAGAGCGTTGCCATAAAAAAAGCGCAATGAATATTCTGTACAGGCATGAGGTTCCGTTTAATGCCGGTGTAACAACTTAATTGATCTGACGCCCCCCCTCATCTCTGGCCCAGATAATTGGAAGGCAATTGACTTTTGACGATATTCACTTGACATTCCTTGCTAAAAATAAGACTTTCCTCAAAGTAGAAAAATGTGCAGTGCTGTCAAAACAGAGATTATACATCTTGCTCCTGTAGTAAACCACGCTAACACTTGGGAGAAACGTATTTATTTATTTATTTTCTACTCTTAAAGTTCTTGTGTTCATTTTTAAAGACTGTCCGTGGAAAGCTATTAATCATTGAAAACGTGCAATTAGTAAGAAGTATACAGTGAAGATTCATTTAAGGCAGAATAAGCAAATAGTGTCTAAATCCATTTGTCGTGTATTTTTGAATCTTGGTTTGGTTTGTGTATTTCTTCCAGATCCGAGTAGTAATCCAATGTTAAAGGATCTCTAAAGGAATTTTTTTTTTTTAGCTAAATAGCTTCCTTTACTTTACTGCAGTACTGATTTCATGTCCTTATTGTTCGTTTTTTCTTTGAAGTTGCTGTAATCCTGCTCTGTTCTCCACACTTCCTGCTTGTCTGTTTCCTTATAACCACAGTGCTGGGAGCTTTCTCACGGTAGTCTAAGCTGTCATTACTGTGTGTCTAAAACTTCCCAGAACCAATCAAATTCATTTTAAAAACAAAACACTGCCCTGGATTTGTTTGTTTTTGTTCTGTGTCTCTATTTCTACTTTGCAGAAACATGAAGCCAGTTCAAAAGTGAAACTAACCTGCAGGCACATTATATGATTGATTTTTATCTATTTTTAATCATTTTGAAAAGGAATCAGTTAACTTTTATGTCTCTATACCCTGTAAACAGTCATTTCAGCAAAAAATATTTTTTCCTTTAGTGACCCTTCAAATGTTGCTCCTGTTGCAGGATCTTCCTGTAATAAAGACCGGTCACTGCTGCTCTCTCTCTGGGCACAGGGTGACTGGTCTTGTCTCCGCCCCCTCCTGTAGTTTTCTGCAGGAAGTCTAGAGTGGGTGGAGCCTGCTGGGTCCCTCCCACAGATCTGCGCTCTGTACAGTTTATGTACAGCACAGTGATATTACTGCTACAGTGCTACCTTTTCAAAACAATAACTGGGTTATATATGCAAAGTGGACTTGTACCCTTTTGTGGCGATCAAGGAAGCAGTAAATACATAGGAAGATGAATTCTATTTGCTTGTTGTTGTACGGTTTTTTTCATATTTTTTTTTTTTTCGGTTGCTTCCTGTTTATGGTCTAGGCCAGGGGTTGTCAAACTTTCTAAACAAAGAGCCAGATTTCTGTCCGTAAGGGCCCTTTCACACTAGCGGACGAACGGTCCGCTCATTACAAGTCCGTTTACGGACTTGTAATGTGTCCCTATGGGAACGGATCCATTAGCGGATGATGCATCCGCTAACGTCCGCTCGATCCGCATCCGTTTTTGCAGACGGAAGAATGTCCTATTTTTCTTCCGTCCGGCCAAACGGATCGGATGCAAACGGACAGACGGTCCGTTTCCATCCGACTCCCCATAGGGGAGAGCGGAGGAGAGACGGGGTGGTCCCTGCACAGTGTGCGGGGACCGCCCCGTCTGCCGACAGCTGAGCGGAGACCCCCCCGCTGAGCTGACGGGCACACGGAGCAGACCGAAAAACGGTCCGCTCCGTGTGAAAGGAGCCTAAGGCTTTGGGGGGGGGGGCAGACTGTGGCTGGTGGGAGTTAAAAACAAAAAATGCCCTGCGATCGATGGGAGTAAGCAATTTCTCCCTCCTCCCTTACTCGCAATGGCGGTGGCAGCACGCAACAGCTGATGGAAACATCAGCTGCGGTGCCGACATAAATAGACTCCATGACAGGTAAGTGTCCAATTTATTCAGCAGCGGTATTTTTGCAGCGGTGGGTGGACCTCCACTTTAAGAGTTCCCTTCACTGGAACTAAGGGGTTGTGCTCGACCCCCCTGGAAAACAATCTCACGCCATAATCCCCTCTTCACCAAATGGTTTGGACCAGTGCACAAAGCAAGGTCCATAAAGACATGGCTGAGCAAGTTTGGGGTGGAGGAACTTGACTGGCCTGCACAGAGTCCTGACCTCAACCCAATAGAACACCTTTGTGATGAATTAGAGCGGAGACTGCTAGCCAGGCCTTCTCGTCCAACATCAGTGCCTGACCTCAGATGCGCTTCTGAAAGAATGGTCAAACTTTCCCATAGACAAACTCCTAAACCTTGTAGACGCCTTCCTAGAAGAGTTGAAGCTGTTATAGCTGCAAAGAGTGGGCCAACTAAATATTGAACACTACAGACTAAGACTGGGATGCCAAGTTCATGTGTATAAAGGCAGGTCTCCCAATACTTTTGGCAATAGAGTGTATATTTGTATGCATTTTTTTGAATTGCGCACATTTAGCTTTTTGAAAATCGCTTTGTGTCTTTTGCATGAAAAGTGTTGTGTGTTTTATTTTTTTTATTTTTTTACTTTTCAAGCACGTGATGCCTTTTTGGTATAAACTCTTCTGACTGTACTGGTGAAAATACAAGCGCGGTCCCCGAGACTTTGCTTGCCGAGCGATCCTGCCAAGTTAATTGATTTTCATTTAATTAAATGGTTCAGCTTGTCATGCATGATTTCCTTTCAGTTCAGGAAACTGAGAATGTTTGTCGAGATTTATGGGTCTGGGTTTTATCCTGCAGATGCCTCCCGTTTATTGGTCTGTCTGTTCTTCTGTCAACAGAGGAGAACATCTACCACCTGTATAAGAATCTAGCTAGACATTCAAAATCTAGCGATTTACATGCAGGATCTGGGCACCTAGGAATATAGAACGAGCAACAGATAGATATCTGTGTGTGTGTGTATATGTGTGTGTGTGTATTTTTTATATATATATATATATATATATATATATATATATATATATATATATATATATATATATATATATAAAAAAATGTTACTTTTCAATGCATGCAAGTGAAATGTAATGGGACAATGCCTTTCTCTACTTTTACATTTCTCTTCCGAGAGGCAGCCATATTTGTTCAGGCATCATCCAAGAAGATCAGCATTGATGTTGTGGGGATGAGATGCTGGCTCATAGGTAAAACAATCGTGTAAAGCCTGTGCAGTTTTGGCTGTGTTCACAAATGTCTGAAACGGATCAGCCCCTGCTGCAGCCTCTCACCTTGTGACCCTTATGGCCCATACACACGATCCGAATATCGGACGAAAACTATCGTCCGATGATGGATCGTACGATTTTCGGATCGTGTGTACACTACTTTCGAGAGCCGATCACGACCGTTCATCCGATAATTTTGGATCAGACAAGCGTGAAATTTTTTTTCGGACGATGTCAGATCGGACGATTTTGGTTTAGTCAGTACAGCCGTCGTCTGACAATACAATACAAATACATTACAACACGTGACATCACTTCCGATCTTTTTTTTCTGTCGTACGAGAATTTTCATGAGTTTAATAAACTATTTTATATTACTTGCGATTATTAAGCGAAAAAAGTCCTACGATCCATCGGCCGATATTCGGATCGTGTGTATGGGCCATTAAAGGAAACCTATTGGACAGTAGCTAAGTGGTTGGCACTTCCACCTGTTGGCACCGGGGTTGTCCGTTTGAATTCCAACCACGGCACTAACTACCTGGAGTCTACATGTTCTCCTTGTGCCTGTGTGGGTTTTCTCCAGGTACTCTGGTTTTCTCCCACAGATATCCTTGTAGTTTATTGGCTCCTGCCTTAATAGGCCCTTAATAGGAGTTGGGGACCTTCAATATAGTGATGGGACTCTGAATCATTTTTCCAGCACTTAAAATGCACGGCACATTGTGTTCCAATGGCTCTAGTTCACACCATGCAGTTCCTTTCCAGTGCAGAAACTGACCGTAAACTGACTGCATGGTTTGAACTAGAGCCATTGGAATACATGGAAAACACACCGCATGCATTTTGTTCAGAAAAAAAGCACACAGAACTGCATCTGGTGTGAACTGCCCCTAAGAATGAACTCGATTGTAAGCTCCTTGAGGGCAGGGACTGATGTGAATGCACAGTATGTATGTATATGTAAAGCGCTGAGTAAATGGTCATTGCTATAAAGGTACATGTAATAAGTAAACATATTTAATGATGCACCCATGCCTATAGAGGAGGTGCCGTCTCCTCCCAAAGAAATGAAAAGGCAAATACTGAATATATATAACACTTACCTGTCCAAGGATCCAGCATTGTCCTCACCCGAGCCAATTCTTCAATCGACTTTGGGTCCAGGCGCCGACGTCTTGATTAAGGGAAACCGGCAGTGAAGCCTTGTAGCGCGTCTCCCATTGCACATGCACACTGTGCTTTGTGAAGTGTCCTGCAGTCTTCCATGACCTGCGATGTGTCCCAGAAGGCTGCAGGGGAAGGAGGTGACAAACTTCCAATCGGATTGTTGCGGAGATCTGACCAAAAGTGGGAGCAGATACCTGTCAAATCCAGGTACCCGATTATACCCCCCCCCCCTAAAAAGTGGAAAATATAGCGGGGGGAGGGAGGGTGTTTGGGATATAAATATGTGGAGATTCCCCTTTTGGGTCAAGTTCTGCTTTAACTGCCATTGAAAGTCTGTGGCCAACTTAAAGGACAGCTCCTTATAGCTTTATAACTGGCCCATTTCCCCCATTGGTCTTAGAACATTTGTAGTCCCTGAGCGGAATAAGAGGAACACGTGGGGCTTTGATGGAGATCCCAATAGTCAATGATTGCAGTGCTTTGCGTTGTGATAAGTGGAGATCAGAAAAGTGAACGGTCTGATCTATATTGGCAGTAAGACTCTCCTGCGCCTCTAATCCTTTGAAATACAGCCTTTCAGATGTGAAATGTGCTCTGCACACAATCCCATTTATGCCGAAACTCCTTACATCACAGGAAATCTTGGATGTCTCTGCATTCACTGGCCTTTAATCTTGGGATTAGCCATGGCTCTCGGAGACTGTCCCATATCCTACCAGGGATAGCACTGCTCCAGATGCTGCCTGCTATCTGCTCCCCTCGCTATTGATTAACCCCACTCAGCTTCCCAGGAGGTGATAGTATGGTGGAGAATATTCTTGTAATCTGTGTCCATATTTTTAACAGCTCTGCGAAAAACATTTGGCATGCAGCTGGACTGTGTTGGATGTATAATAGTGTGTGTATATAATATATTCTTTTTTTTTTTTTCTTCCCCTTTGTCCCGTCAGAATATCAGAATACACTGATCAGTTGGTAAAAACTCAGCCTGCCCATACACATGGATAGAAATTCAGCCATTCCCAGATTTACAACGTCTCACTTCTATTGCTGTGTAGAGAAATTCACAATTTTTAAAATCTAGAACATTTTGTCTACTACTGATCACATGGAAAAAAAAATCAATCTACAATATCTCAGTATTTTATGTCACAGCCTGTCAAAAAGCTAAACGATCTAAGTGTCATTTAATTGAATCTCACTTGATCTTAATTCACCCTAATTAAGACAAATTGCAGTCACAATCTGTGGAAAAAATGTTGGGTTTGACCCATGTGGTGTCCTGTTTCTCACTGATCTTGAAGTATTTGTGGAATCCCCCCTAGGAAACTCACCTAGCCCTTCTGTCACTCTCATCGCTTGTTATAGAAGCAAATTTTTAATTATCTGCACAGCTGTCACTTTCTCTGGCTTCAGTCTGATTTGAGTCATATTTACACTTTTACATCTGTAGAGAAATTGCGATCAAACATGAAAAGCCCGATGTGAGCTTTTGGTCGAAAATTCCGACCGTGTGTATGCTCCATCGGACTTTTGCTGTCGGAATTTCTGCCAACAAAATGAGAACGGGTTCTCCTATTTTTCCAATGGAAAAAGTTCCTATCGGAAAATCTGCTTCTCTGTATGCATTTCCGACGCGCAAAAAAACACACATGCCCAAAATTAAGCCAAAGAGCCAAACTGCCTATTGAACTTCATTGACCGCGGCTCGTTGTACATCACCGCGTTCTTGACGGTCAAAATTTCCAACAAGATTTGTGTGACCGTGTGTATGCAACACGAGTTTGAGCCAACATTCCGTCAGAAAAAAATTCACGGTTTTCTTGTCGGAATTTCCGATCGTGTGTACAATTGGTTTTGAGGGGGTAAAAACTAAACTAATGGCCCATACACACGATCCGAATATCGGCCGACGGATCGTACGACTTTTTTCGCTTAATAATCGCGAGTAAAATAAAATAGGTTTTTAAACTCACGAACATTCTCGTACGATAGAAAAAAACGATCGGAAGTGATGTCACGTGTTGTAATGTATTTGTATTGTATTGTCGGACGACGGCTGTACTGACTAAACGAAAATCGGACATCGGACGAGAAAAATTTTCGCGCTTGTCCGATCGAATTTAATCGGATGAACGGTTGTGATCGGCTGTCGAAAGTAGTGTACACACGATCCGAAAATCGTACGATCCATCATCGGACGATCGTTTTCGTCCGATATTCGGATCGTGGGTATGGGCCATAAGGAGTAAATATATAAAGCAGAAAATGCAGACTTCACCAAATATTCACTAGTGGTGAATCAATCACTTTCATGGGGGCGGGAAGGGCTGGAAGCACTGGGACGTTTGTTTCAACTGCATTTTGAATGTTTATTGAATATCTGATTCATTGCATGACAAATCCTAACTATGCTGTTAAAGCAGGCCATAGATTCTTGATCAATTCAAGGTGATCATGAAAACCCTTTGGAAACCAAATTTTCCTATTCATTCTCTCCCCACTCCCCTTCTCATCTCTTCTCCTTTTTTTCCCCCTTCTCCGTGTGACTGACCCAATTGGGACAGAAGGCTATATTCTTGGGAGGTGTGTGTCTGGGGGACCCTTGGAGTGGTTTTTCTTCGGATTCGGCCTCCTAGACTAAGACTCGGAATATGTGTTAATATAATTAGCTCAAAAACCCCTGTTGCTGGGATTTCCTGCTATAATCTGTTTGTTTTTATTAAGGTGTCTTGCTCTATAAATTGTGTGCCACCTAGGTGTGAATTCCCACTGTTAATTGAGTCGCCGATTGTCTGTTTACTAGTATTGTGTCCACTTCACCTCCCATACCAAAACTATTTTGTGATGTTATATGTTTGCGTTTTATTAGTTTACTTTTTGCTGTACATTAGATGTACTGCTGTTACGGTTTACACATTGCATTGTTTTTAGGCTAATGTAATCAAGCTATGGATTTTATGTGGCGTATACTGTGTGAATTTACAATAAAGAGTTCCAGTTTGCACCTGGGCTAGTGTTGTCTAGTTTTTGGGTGCAATATTCAGCTATAATACCTGGTTCCAGAGTGAAGGCAGCTGTATTTTGACGGAGGCCCCCCCCCCCCCCCCCCAGCTGGGTACCAGGTGGTCTGTCACATTTCTCCTTTTTCTTTTCCTTCTTTCTTTCTTCTCCCAAAAAAGTCTTGAAGGAAACCAGTCATGGGGGAACCAAAGGCGACCATTGCTGATTCTTCTGAAAATGCTGGTTGCTCGGCGGTCCTGTTGAGCCTCTTTGAATTACTGTCCATGAACACATTTGCAGATAAGGACTTTAGTCTAAAGCAGTGGCCTCCAAACTGTGGCCCAGGGGCCAGATACGGCCCTTTGCCTGCATTTATCCAGCCCTTGGGGCACTATTTCAACCACCAATGTTAACAATGAGGCATAATTCCCCTACTGACACCAACGAAGGAGTCACAATTTCTCCCAATGACATCATTGATGGGGCACAATGCCTCCCACTTACACCGAAGATGGGGCACAATTACTTCCACTGAAACAAACTATGGGGTATTATTTTTTTCCCACTGACAATGTGATCTTTTCTACCCCCATGGCCATAGTCCGGCCCCCCTAAAGTCTTCAGGACAGTAACTTGCCCTTTGTTTAGAAAGTTTGGAGACCCCTGGTCTAAAGGTTGGCCATGCACAGATCAAACTTCAACCAGTTCCTAATGATTTAACCAAAATTCGGTGGTTGACACCTTCAGCACCATCCTATCCACCTTCTTGAGAAAAAATTTCAGCCGAACGGCACCTGCATCCAATCGCATGCAGGCACTGTTTAGGTATTTTAACAGCAGGTGGCACCAGCTGTCAGAATACAATAGCCGCAGCAGGACATTCATCCAGCTGCGCTGTTTAGCATGGATGGAGGAATCTGTGTGTATAATCAGCATTAGCAGGTACTAAAAAAATAATGGAGAGGAATTATGCGGCTAATAAGTACAGCATGCAATAGCTTTCGCTATTGGTACAAGTAATGGGTACCAAGATGATGAATCTCTGCTGTAGAATAAAGTAGGTAAAACCAAATGTATGCATAGACATTTTTTCGGTTTTTAATGCAAAACACTCTTAATTTTTAATTTTTTTTTTTTTTTTTTTTTTTTAACAAAAGTTTCTTACAATATTGATTGCAGCCTTGTCTAACCTGAGTCCTCAATATATAGACGTTTCTTGCTTTTGCCAAAGAACAATTTTTAGTTGGAAACTAGGACAGGAGGTAGTTGGAATGACAATTAATTCTCCCTGAATATGGGCCCAGTCGGGGGCCGTCTTTGAATAGGCTCAAAACTCCTTCCACAACATTAACTGTGAAGAGCCTGCACTTCCGCTTTTAATTAGCTGTCCAGCGACGTTTAGCTCATTGTATGATGTGCGGAGCTTTGTCCAGCCCATAGCGAAGGTTTCTCCATTGCTGTCGGTGACAGAGCTGTTCTTTTTATTTCTTCTTTATTTAGATGTCGAGGCTTTTCCAGGATACGTAGGATTAGGTCCATTGTTTGGGGGTATTTTCGGCCAGCTGCCTGCATCCAGTACAGATTAGTTGGAGTGTATTAGAAGAGGGGAAATTCAGATCAGGTCCAGAGTCTTACTCTACAGAACTGTGAATGAAGATATGGGCTAAGAATAGAATATAAGGCTGTTTGCTGCTTTGAGACGAGTAATTAAGTTATTAAAAGCTGAAATCTGATTGGTTGCCATGGATCATTACAAGTGATTGCTCAAGCTTATGAAAAGCCAGCTACATCAATCAGTGGCCAGCATAGCCACCAAAAGACCATGTTCAAGAATTGTTGAACCTCCATTCAGCTGTTGCCCAAATACAAACCTTTTTTTTCAGTGCAGATGGAGAGAAAGATATGGAGCGAGAGACTGGGAGTGTGAAAAGAGAGGGAGAGACTGGGAGTGTGAAAAGAGAGGGAGAGACTGGGAGTGTGAAAAGAGAGGGAGAGACTGGGAGTGTGAAAAGAGAGGGAGAGACTGGGAGTGTGAAAAGACTGGGGAGTGGAAAAGAGAGGGGGGACTGGGAGTGTGAAAAGAGAGGGGGGGGACTGGGAGTGTGAAAAGAGAGGGGGGGGACTGGGAGTGTGAAAAGAGAGGGGGGGGGACTGGGAGTGTGAAAAGAGAGAGGGGGGGGACTGGGAGTGTGAAAAGAGAGGGGGGGGACTGGGAGTGTGAAAAGAGAGGGGGGGGACTGGGAGTGTGAAAAGAGAGGGGGGGGACTGGGAGTGTGAAAAGAGAGGGGGGGGGACTGGGAGTGTGAAAAGAGAGGGGGGGGACTGGGAGTGTGAAAAGAGGAGGGGGGGGGGACTGGGAGTGTGAAAAGAGGAGGGGGGGGACTGGGAGTGTGAAAAGAGAGGGGGGGGACTGGGAGTGTGAAAAGAGGAGGGGGGGGACTGAAAAGGGAGGGGGGGGACTGGGAGTGTGAAAAGAGGAGGGGGGGGACTGGGAGCGTGAAAAGAGGAGGGGGGGACTGGGAGCGTGAAAAGAGGAGGGGGGGACTGGGAGCGTGAAAAGAGGAGGGGGGGGACTGGGAGCGTGAAAAGAGGAGGGGGGGGACTGGGAGCGTGAAAAGAGGAGGGGGGGGGACTGGGAGCGTGAAAAGAGGAGGGGGGGGGACTGGGAGCGTGAAAAGAGGAGGGGGGGGGGGACTGGGAGCGTGAAAAGAGGAGGGGGGGGGACTGGGAGCGTGAAAAGAGGAGGGGGGGGGACTGGGAGCGTGAAAAGAGGAGGGGGGACTGGGAGCGTGAAAAGAGGAACTGGGAGCGTGAAAAGAGGAGGGGGGGGGACTGGGAGCGTGAAAAGAGGAGGAGGGGGGGACTGGGAGCGTGAAAAGAGGAGGAGGGGGGGACTGGGAGCGTGAAAAGAGGAGGGGGGGACTGGGAGCGTGAAAAGAGGGGGGGGGACACGGAGCGTGAAAAGAGGGGGGGGGAGACTGGGAGCGTGAAAAGAGGGGGGGGGGAGACTGGGAGCGTGAAAAGAGGGGGGGGAGAGACTGGGAGCGTGAAAAGAGGGGGAGAGGGAGAGACTGGGAGCGTGAAAAGAGGGGGAGAGGGAGAGACCTACCGGGAACTTTCTGTGGGCCGATATCGTGCAACTGGGTTTAAACCACAAAGTCACCCTTTACTTCATCCCAAATGGCATTGAAGACGTTTTCTGCGTGTCTTGGGGTTCAGACAGAGGGAAGGTGGTGATGGTCTCCCCCCATTGCTGTCAATGAAACCGTTCATCATATCGCAGTGATTTCTGAAAAAGGTCCCTGCACTACTTTTTATTGATTTAATTGCAAATTTCACAGACTGCTGGTTTCCCTCATCCTTCTGTCCCCATTGACACCACAAATAGTGAGGGGACATTTTTCCAAATGGTGCCTGCAATAAACAGGGGGGGTTCTAATACTGTAATCAAAACTTTAAAAACAGAAAAAAAAATAACATTGGCTGGCATTTCACTTTAAACATCAGTAATTGCTTAGTTTTTACTTTTTTTTTTCCAGGATTTATTGAGATTTATTAGTGTAACAGAAAACTAATTGACAGTAGTAAATCTCTTGAATAGACAGCATGAGGGAGTGTTAGTATGCCTGTGTGATCAGCATGTAATCTTTGGAAACTCTCAGAGAGATACAAATCAGGATTGGGTTTTCATGTTGTCTGCTGAGGGCCTATGACTGGAGACAGATTTACTGAGCTCTTCATAGGAACATCTGTTTTTTTATATACCTCTCCACTGCCCAGCCATTGCCAGCATATATCGGTGAAATAAAATCACTCATCCATACATGACATTCGTGCTCCCTCTTTAGCAGCTGGATAACTCGCATTTCATATAACGTTGTATAGTGGATATTTACCGTATAGATCAGGGGTACTTTATGAGGGTATCCATACCCCCTTCAATAGGAGGGAACCAAATGATGGATCCTAGGGAGAAATGTGTGTGTATATATGTATATGTATATGTATATATGTGTGTGTGTATGTATGTATGTATATGTATGTATATATATATATATATATATATATATATATATATATATATATATATATATATATATATATATAAACAGATCTCTGCATTATTAAATCTGAAATCAATTTGTCAGCTGAACTAAAAGGAAAATTATCAGTAACCATACTTTTAATTCTATGGTTTAATCATAAATAAGAAAAATCACACTAAATGTAACTAATTTTGTGATTTGTCCTTCTTTAAAAAAAAAAAATGTCATGCATGAAATCCTTAAGAATTTATTTCAAAACTTCTGTTCCTAGCTATCCGTTTTTAAGGTAAAACCAAGCGATCAAAATGGTACCTAATGGGACCAGTGATGGTAGTGGAAATGAGATTGGAGTGGGGAAAGTTTATGACAGTAGGGAGGGATGGAGGTGTTGCAGATGGTATCGCTGTAGGAGATGAGGGTGGAGGGATGATGAGGAGGATGGATGAATGAGGAGGAGGATGGAGTGGTGGTGGTGATGATTTGGTGGGTTGATGGGTTAGAGATGGTAAATAGGTGTTGAGGCTAGATGGGTGAGGGATGGTGATTTGGCGGGCTGATAGGTTAGAGATGGTGGATGGGTGAGGGACAGTATTGAGGGTACTGTAGATGGGTGAGGGATGGTGATTTGGTGGGTTGATAGGTTAGAGATGGTGGATGGGTGAGGGACAGTGTTGAGGGTAGATGGGTGAGGGATGGTGATTTAGACAGTCTGCCAAAAAGGGTATAGAGACCTACTGCATATTGCTAGCCAGGCTGTGTCAGACGAATGGTCAGAACAATGAAAAATCTTTTGATTCTGTACATAAGTGGATAAGTGGCAAGAAACCCTAAAGCTTGCGTTGGTATGTGGACATTGAAATGCTCTCCACTTGAGGGCTGACCCTTTTACAATATATTTTGTGCGTATTCCCTTCCAAAAATTGTAGTTTTGTCCCCCTCTTTTTAATATGGCTTTTCCCATTTAGTGGCCGTAGAGGAGGTGCAATTAGTCTGCTAGGAAAGGGGTCTTGCAGATAAACACTAAGGAATGAATCCAAATGTAAAAATGTATTTTTCTTCCTGTCTGGGTCTGACGGGTTTAAAGAGCTCCTTTTTATTGCCTCCAATGTGAGGACGTGCTGTTGTTTTGTCCGGTCCCCCTTTCTTTGAAGAAGGACATGTACATTTATCTTCATTTCCTCTCCAGCCACCTAAAAAAAAAAAAAAGAAGCCCTGTTTATTTGAAGAACACATCTGAGCTAATGTGCATAATACTGAATAGAACTGGTAGCGGTTTACTGATATTCAGTATGGCCAGTAAATGTATAAACTCCAAAGCCTTGAGACTTCACTGGGGGGGGAAAGTCTTTTAAGTTCTCAATTCCTTTCCCTGTGATAGGTTTCCGGATGGAGCTTTCTTATGAAATAGACGCAACGCGCACTTTTATCTCATAACTAAAACGTCTTGATTGCAATAAGGGCTGCCATCTTTAGAAATCATAAGGCCAATACAGCCTACCCCCCCCCCCCCCCCAAATGAAAACAATATATTCAACAATGCACATTATTGGCAGCCACAACCCCTAAATAACTGACACAATTTTTTAATCTTAAAGGCAAAGGAAGGCGAGGAGTTGCAGTAGGTTGTCCAGCGGCTGGCGAGGGACCGCCATAGACGGTCAGAGGCTGTGAACATGCTTACATGAGACTGATAGATCGTTGCCACTACACCATTACAAAGTGGTGGTCCTACGTTTTGTGATTCCTAAATCCCAAATCTAAATTGTTGCCACTATATCTGATACTCTGTAAGATCTGCTCTAAAACATCAGGGGCAAGAAATGCGCAAAAAGATGAAAGGGAAAGGGCAGTAGAGAACCAATATAAGTTTGAAAGAAATAAACCAAACTTCAACAAAATTCAATCTAGTGCACGTTTTCCTTCATTGGCCCTAAGGCGGCCTTACACGGTTCGAATTTCGAAAGAATTTTTCAAAAGTATTTAAGAATTGTCGTATGAATTTTGTACCGTTAGTGGACTGCAGCAACAGCCGATTTTCTTGCGGCACACACATTTGAGGAATCGGACATGTTGGAATTTTTTTTGAAAAACTAACGATTTTCTGATCAATGATGGGAGAATCGTGCGAGAAATGTAATAGAAAAAAAATGCGCATGTGCAAGAAAAGAATATTCCTGGAGAGAAAAGGATATTCCTGGAGAAAAATGAAAATTCCTGGCAACATGAAGGTTTGGTCGGCCGAATTTCGAAAATCAATGGTGGCTTCATCGGATCACAAAAAAACGAACTTTCTCATTTTGAAAAGAAAATGTGTTCATAATTCGACCGTGTATGGCCTGCTTTAGTGGCACTTGGGTATCGGCAGTGTTTTCCCTGTCTAGGATCTTACCAAGAGTCGCATACCATGTACCAAAGGCTGCATGTTTGGCACCAGAGCATTAGAGGGCAAACTTGCATTTGAAATCTTGAAACTGGCACAGAAAGCAAGTGTAAAAAAACTAAAGTTTAATAATTTCTCCCTGTGAATTTTGTAATAGTTTGCCTTTTTAGTTGTATGACAGATTGGTCCCTTGACTGTCATTCATAAACATACATTTGTTAATTTGCTATAGGTTGTGCCTCTCTGCGCAGACTTCTGTGAGCATGTGTCCATGAATTGGTGTCCTTGTATACAGCTGTCTGTTTGTGCAGCCCTTGCTAAGCATCCTTTGTAAGCTCAGCCAATCGTGTGGTCACGCCTCCTTTATGCAGACCATGCCACAAGTGCTCCTTATCTTCTTGCTTTAAGCAAAGAAGAAGAAAAAAAGGCCTTGCTCACCAAGCCATGTCTTGTTTTATCAACAAACCACTTGAGCCTCTTCCCGCCTTCACGCATGCTGAGTTTGGCTCTATACCAGGATGCTGATGACCCAGGGAAGACCCATGCTCTAATTGGCAAGAGCAAGCATTAGGGGTCAGCCATGTAGAACCCATTAAAACGTTTGCTACGGCAAATATTGTGTATATGGAATGCTATGGCTGAGCTCTCCCAGATGTTTTAGAGAACAGTATGTTTTAGTAATATTGGCAATAATTGATGCAGCAATATTTGTATATTATGTTTTATGCTTTTTTTTTTTTTTTTTTGTTTTTTTTTTATTCATTTACATAAGTTCTGCTCAAAAGTTATACGTAGCTTTAAAACCAAATTCATTGACCGTTCCCATCAGTCATTAGGACAATTTGCATGCAAAATAATTAAAGCGGAGTTCCACCCTTAAAACCACTCTTTCATCCCATCCAGCATACTGGCGTCGGCGCCAGTATGCTTTTTTTTTAATCCATGTACTTACTTTATAATAGATCATTTAATTTTGGGCGCACCGCGGTGTATGTCGCCGCTATAAGGCGTCACGCCTTCCGGAAACAGCTTACTAGCGTTCGGCTCTTCTCGGCGCCTGCGCACAGACCCAGGAGCTGACTACGCAGGCGCCGTAAATAGCCGGTCCTAGTTCGGCTTTTTTCGGAGGGCGTGACGTGGCTATATACGGCGCCTGCGCAGTCAGCTTCTGGGTCTGTGCGTAGGCGCCGAGAAGAGCCGAATGCTAGTCGGCTGTTTCCGGAAGGCGTGACGCCTTATAGCGGCGACATACACCGCGGTGGGCCCAAAATTTAATGATCTATTATAAAGTAAGTACATGGATTAAAAAAAAAAAAAAAAACAGCATACTGGCGCTGACGCCAGTATGCTGGATGGGATGAAAGAAAGTGGTTTTAAGGGTGGAACTCCGCTTTAACGTAACACTTAGGCCCTGTACACTCGATCAGACATGTCTGATGAGACTTGTCTGATGGACCATTTTCATCAGACAACTCTGAACTTGTCTGATGTGTGTACACACCATCGGACCAAAATCCGATCAGACCAGAACGCGGTGACGTAGAACACAACAACGTGATGAAAAAACGAAGTTCAATGCTTCCAAGCATGCGTCGACTTGATTCTGAGCATGCGCAGGTTTTTGGTCCGATGCTTTTGTGTACTAACCATCGCACCTGTCCGACGGACAGGCTCCATTAGACAGGTTTTGAAGCATGTTTTAAAACTTTGGTCTGATGGACAACGGTCTGATTGGCCGTACACACCATCGAATTGGTCTGATAATACTGGTCTGCAGACCAGTTTCATCAGACATGTCTGATCGTGTGTACAGGGTCTTAGTTTTGCATTTCCGAAACATGGAGAAACCAAAAATAGACCCAGGACTCCAATGTTAGTGTATGTAAACCCTACTAGAAGCTGGCACAAAAATGCTATTATCAGCATTTTTCATCCATAACTTTTTTCTAGCTTTTTTTAAGTTTATGAAAAACGCTTGTGTGCATGGAGCTTTTAGCTTCTCCTATCTGGTTTGTTTTGGTCCGTTAAATATATCATTCAGGCTCCATGCACACAAGCTCAAAAAAAGCTGATAATGGCATATTTTGGTTTTTGGGTTATTCAAAATGCTGCCATTCCTCAAGAATAACAATAATATCAAATATATATGTAGTTTAACTATAATAGTACTAGTCGTAATGCTGTACAACAGTCCAAATTTTACAAGGGCCACATATTTGCAGGCCTTGTAAAAAAAAAAAAATCGGCTTTATAAATAAGTTTTGCAATTTGCATGATATGGTCCAGAGCAACCGAGAAAAAAAACTTTAGTAAAACAAAGCAAATCCACATAAACACAAGCCCATCAGAGTTCCCCCTACATCAAAGTCTGCCCTTAGATTGGAGTCACCCCTTACATCAGAGTCCTGCCCCTACATCAATGTTCCTATCGGGGTCCCCCCTTGCATCAGGTCTGGTTGGTGGAAGTGCCATACTCTAGTAAATGCTGGGGCAAGCACGTGATTGGTTGTTAGGATGCCGGAGGTCCAATAGTACAATGATGGCTGCGCTAGAGATTTGAAGGGGTGGTTGTTGGGGAGAAACAGACTGTAGGCTGACCTGAAGACTTTTTTGTGCGGGAGGCCACTGAGCCCAACTGGTGGGTTGGACAAAATCTTGGTGGGCTGGATTTGGTCTGCAGTCTACAGCTTGGACATGCCATGTACACGTAAGGAGTTATAACTGTAATTGTTGGGTCCATTTACACCATGTGTTGGACAGCGGTGCCAAACCCCTAGGACATGGGCAAATTCTCTTGTCTATGAGTGAAACAAGTACAACATGATGCATTTTTGTGCAACGTGTTTCACATCTCAATATGCTACAGAGAATAGGAATGAATTAAATGTCATTTTGTGACATTTCAATAAAGTTTTCAAAAAGTAAACTGTGATGCCATGTAACAACGCATTGCACTGCCCCTACACAACACACACCAGCAGACACGCATTAAAGAGAGCATAACGTATGTGGACCCTAAGGGTTACATGGGTGCTCAACCTGTAGCCCTCCAGCTGTTACTGAACTACAAGTACCATGAGGCATTGCAAGGCTGAGAAGATAGGCAGAGGCCTGATGGGACTTTTCGCAACAGCTGGAGGGCCACAGGTTGAGCACCCATGGTTGGAATAATGGGTGGAAGAATGAAGACCAGTTGAACGCCAATTGGTATTAAGCCTCGTTGGTTAGAGGGTGCTAAAGTGATGCATGGATGGTGCCAACATTTCAGGGCCTGACCCCGCGTTCCTTTATACTTTAATAAACAGGCTTGGCCCTGAAACATTTGCTACTTGAGCCATTAATGGGTTCACAATAAATTAAATTATTTGCAAGATGAAGATTCTCCACTTTCACACAGGTTCCACTGCTATGTAGTATCTATACATACGGTATGTTGGTCTAATGTAACAAAACCATACCTGGGGCACAGCTATTTATAGTAACCACTTGCTTCTAAAATAACACGCCCTTGTTCTTCTTTTTTTTTTTTGTAGCAGAATTGTTCTGTCCTCCATATTTTCCTGACAATGCCTGCACATGGCCCGGCTTAATCTTTGGGTAATGAAGTCTTTGATGCTGGAGGCAGCGATCCCTCCCTCCTCTTCTCTGCCGGGCTCTAGCTGGTGGGGTCCAGTTCGATTTGAACAAAGTTGTCACAACATGACTGATCTGCTGCCCAGGGCCTGCTGCTTAGTCCAGCTGTTCTTCCACCTGCCAGCATTTGACCCTCTCGGTACCCCGGGGGGATAGAAAGGCAGCAGGGGCCATTAACTAAATACACATAATTACTTATGAATATATCTGCCTATCTCTTTCTAATCCAAGATGGAACTTTCTATTGGTACCCAAACTATGGAGCCGCCATCAGTTTTATGATCATTTTAATAGATTTTCTTTCTAATACTGTATCGGAGATTAACGTCTTAAACCACTACAGAGATGAATGCCTTTGGGGTCAATAAAAGGGGTCTTTTTGTTTTTCAAAAGGTTGGATTTTTGATTTATATTGCTTGCCAACAAGTGCATGAATGGCCGTAAGATTATGAGCAGAATCTTTTTATTATTCTGGTTTAGGCTAGTTTTGTACCAGGGTGGATTTGATTTAAATCGCTAGTAAAAAGGCTTGATTTCAATAAACTCGTTATAAATCATAATTTTTTAAAGAGCAACTGTCGTCTCTGTCCCGCAGCGGCTTCTCCTCCTCTGACCCTCGATTGACTGACCAACAGTCCCATTTACTGTAATGCAATGGCTGGTGATGCGGCAGAGAAACAACAAGGTGAGGGAGGTGGCGGCAGCAGGTGAGTGGATGCCCGCTAACCGGCGCTGCCATGAAGGGTTTAAAATGACAGGTGCTCTTTAAATGTAAGGACTTATTCTTGCTAGTAGTTAGGATCTGTAATATTTGCAAACAAAATGAAGGTTTCCTATTTAGACCAATAAGCTGTCAGGTTAGTAAAATGGCGATATCAGAACCGATTTAATACAATTCATACAGTTTGTAGTGTACATAGATTTGCAAAACAATGGGATAAAGGAATATTCCTAAACGTTGTTTTATCTCATGGTTACTGTGAAATTGTGTGAGTGCATCAGTGCAGTGCATGTTATCCCTGCAGAGCTTGGATTTATTGAATGAGTTTAGCAAAAATGTAAATATTGCAGAATATACACCCTCATGCTTTATAACTAAGCTCCATTTCATGCTGAATAAACTAAATTATTAATGCATCCTAAATAGAAAACTATCTTTTAGATGGACTTTTACTCCAAAAGCATTTTTTTATAATTGATTAAAAAAAAACAGTGCGTGTGTATAGAGAGATTCCATGACATGTACAGATCTACACTTTCCTTTAACAAATTTGTGACACTGCCATTAATTACTGTATTTATTGCCGATACTGCAATTTGGGCTGCCTTTGCAGAGGGGGGCAGGGCGAGCGCTGTCAGATTACATACAGTTAGAATCTCCTGTTTACTCAGTGGCCTCTGTAATAGGATGTCCCATCTCCTGGGCCGGCATTGGACCAGTGTTCTGTCTATCATAGAAGCCGGTCCAGGAGGCAGGACTTTGAATTAAAGAGGCCGCCGGTCCAGGAGGCAGGACTTTGAATTAAAGAGGCCGCCGATTAAACAGAAGATTCTTGTTGTATGTAATCTGATGGCGCTCATCCCTCCCCCTCCCTGAGATGAGCATTAATCAAGATGCATTGATGGACAATTGTGAGGCTACAGATGGGAATTGGTCAAGCTGTAGATGGGCATTGATTAGGATGCCTTGATGGGCACTGACACTTATTTAGCTTCAAAGTTATTTTATTTAAAATTATGTTTTTTTTTTTTATCTGAAACTTCCCTCTTAAAATGAAGGTGTGTGTTATACACCTGGGCGTGTTGTATGCCGATTAAATACGGTAATGTCTAAACCCTTAGTGAAGGACATTTGGTTTGCCAAGTCAGACAGAGCCCACCTCATTTCCTGACTGGAGGACATCCAGTATTTAGGCCAGAGTCTCCAAATTTTCTAAACAAGGGGCCAGTTTACTGACCTACAGTCTTTGAGGGAGGGGGACAGGCTGGTGCCAGTCGGAGTAAACCATGCCCCATCATTGTTTTTTGCGGAAGGAATATTGCCCTGTCAATGGTGTCAGTGGGAGAAATAGTGCCCCATCATTGGTGTCAGGAATGGTGTCCAAAGGGCCGCAGTTTGGAGACCACTGATCTAGTCCTTTACTGTCCTTGGCCTGACTCTTTCATCCATTGGATTTCAGTATTTTTCAATCATGTGGGATCAATGTTAAGCGTGGGTGGTCTGCGAGCAAATACAGCCTGCCTATTAACGCCCACTTCTCCTGACTGACATCCACCCATAAAGGCATGTTATTTGCATAACTCCTAAGCACTAGCCCACTGCTTGCATTGGAGCTGAGGGCTACCTAGGCAGGGTACTGTAAGGTTTATAGGAATTGTTGTACTATGACTCCTCCCATCTGCCATGATCTGTGAGCATTGCATTGAGAAGCACAGAGAGACCCAATGATGATGTCTCTGGGTCCAAAATAAGATATGTCAGGAAAATGAAGGGTTTCATTTAAAAATGTATTGCCATGTTGAGGGGAGGGAGGAAGGAACCGGGCAAAATTATAAGCAGATTAAACGTCAGCTCTAAATGTGATTGTTCTTACACTAATACCCATTCTCCATTTCCAATGGCGCACAGCCGATTATAGCATAATGTCAGCTCTATGGAATAATTGTAGCAAAGTATGACACACAACGCTAGAGATGAAGTTGCTCGTACCTGTAGATGCGGGCCGCGGGCTTAGGACGAGGTGCAGAATTCTTTCTAGATGTTCGGCGTATTCTTGGCTTTTTCTCTTCATTTTTGTCCTGTCAGGATGAAAAGAAAATTGGGCATTTAGCAGTGAAAAACTGTTTATCACCCGTATAATTATGCTGACAAGGCTGATCCTAAGGGGTGTTATGCTGACAAGGCCTTCTGGGCAGGTTTGCAGCGTTGGAATTGTCTAAATATCGTGTCCTGACAGAAGCCTTTGACAGGAAGCAGAAGCCGGAGTATAAATCTCGCTCGCATTTTGCAGCTTTGCTGTTTATTTTGAGTTTTCGAATTGCTCTTGCGTTCATTTTAATGGCATGGTCAAACATTCCGCTAAAATAGCCGGTGCCTTGTAAATAACCGAAAAATTTGGTTCAATGTTTCCTCCGCTTTTCAGGATTCTCTCTCGACTCGGTCGGGTAGTGACGTTAATTTTTTTTTTTTTTTTTTTTTCATGCTGTAAAATATTTTTTCATTATATATGTAAATTGAAGTGTTTTAGTACTTTGCATTACAATAACTTGAAAGGGAACCCCCCCTCCTTTTCAAACTAAGAAACTTAATTAAAATGAAGCATGCGTTTTGACTGAGGCTTTGAAGCGGCTTGCTTGCCAAATTTGAGTTTTAAGCTGAGAGGCATGTGGTGCTGCGCCTGTAGGCCTCGCCGAGTCCCGGGATCGTACTATGAGACCTCCTGTGGAATTTCTAAGTGGAATTTTTTTTCATAGTGGAGATGTGGCAGGGACAGATCGTGAAGACCCAAAAATTGATCGCTGTTGAACAAGCCCCCATATTTTGATTTTTCTACACCGTAAACACCCTAGCTTCTTTCAGTAACATCTTCCCAAACCAAGAAAGTTTGAAAATTAACATCATTTTTTTTTTTTTTTTTTTTTTTAATCCTTTCTCTTGCTGTCATTTGCGAGCTATACTACAGTTGTAAAGCTCTCCATGTTCATAATTTCTGCATTTAGGATTTCTAACTATCCACGAGATCACTTAAGATATGAATGCTTTATAGACTATAAACAAGGTTCTTACTAAAGTATTTATGCCATAATTAACCACTTCCCTACAGGGCACTTTCACCCCCTTTATGCCCAGGCCAATTTTTCGATTTCAGCACTGTAGGCAATTTTGAATGACAATTGTGCGGTCAATGCAGCACTGTACCCAAACGCCAATTTTTATAATTTTCTTTGGACAGATAGTGCTTTCTTTTGATGTTATCTAATCGCCACTGTTAATTTTTTGCTAAACAAACAAAAAAAGACACAACCTATTTGGGGAAAAAAATTCTTCTTATGCCTCGTTTCCACTGAACGGAACGGTTCGGGTCAGTACAGTTTGAAACGGTTAGACTGGATCGGTCTATTCTGGTCAGCCTTTCCACTGCAATTTGGACCATCAGGGGCCATACAGGGTTTCGAAAAAATGCCTAGGGTGTCCACCAATCAGTGGAATGTATTGTAGGTCCGCCCTAAGCGAACCGTTCCATTTTCTATGGCCCCACATCCGAAGCAGGACCCAGAATGGTGTGGTACGGTTCGGTTTTATGGCACACTTTCATAATGGAAACACCCAAAATAGCATATCGAACTGATCCGCTTAGTGGAAACGAGGCATTGGGTTCTGTTATAAAACATTTCAAAGTAAGTAATTTTTCTCCACTGATGTTTGGATGTGGCTGCGCCGGCGTGGATGTGGCTGCGCCGGCGTGGATGTGGCTGCGCCGGCGTGGATGTGGCTGCGCCGGCGTGGATGTGGCTGCGCCGGCGTGGATGTGGCTGCGCCGGCGTGGATGTGGCTGCGCCGGCGTGGATGTGGCTGCGCCGGCGTGGATGTGGCTGCGCCGGCGTGGATGTGGCTGCGCCGGCGCCGGCGTGGGCGTGGATGTGGCTGCGCCGGCGTGGCTGTGGCTGCGCCGGTAAGCACTTTTATCAGTGTAGATGTCCCCTGTGTGGATTTGCTGGTTTTATAGACTTTTCTCTCCTCGTATGCTGTCAGCATGAGGAGAGGACTGCCAATAACCAGCAAATACTGTTTACGCTGTGATCAGCTCTGATTAGACACAGCTAGTCACATGGTAAAGATCTGCTGTGATTGGCTTTTTAACTTGATCTGTGATCAGCTGTATCTGAAGGACACAGATCTGCGCCGATGGCCGCGGGAAGCACGATCACGAGAGGAAATCCTTAGACATCCTCCTAGCAACGTGGGCCCACGCTGTAGCCATCTTTTGGCTATAGCCGGAACGGGAGGTGGTTAAATATGCAATTATACTATTAAAGCTCAACTTCGGCCAAAACATTTTTTTTCCTCCATGCAGCGAGACTGTCTGCACAGGTCAACTGCGTCTGTTGGCTTATAATCACCTGATCATTTACAGTCCCACTGCATGAATGAATGTGAAAGATGTTACGCCGCGAGAATCGTGATCTTTATTCTAAGCAAAAATATTGCGATCTCATTTTAGCCGGAATTGTGCAGCTCTACGGGATACCTTTCTTTCTCTGTCCTTTGGCTCTCGTCATGTAGACATTTGTTTATGCCTGCAAACTCTGTACATCTGATGTATATTCTGACATAAGCTTTTATTGTTTTTGCAGATTACCTCACAGGAGAGCCGACCCCTCTTGATGAGCTCATGTACGGAGTTGGAGAAACCATCGAGCTGTCATGTAGTGTGGAGACCCCTCCTATGCCTATATTATGGTGGAAAGATGGGATTGCAGTGAAGTCTAGCAACCAAACGCACACCAGACAGAACCTGCTGAAGATCACCAATGTTTCTTATGATGACTCTGGGATTTATAGCTGTACATTGCTGCGTTCTGGAGAGATTCTGCGGAACTTTACTGTCAAAGTAGCCGGTAAGCAAGTAGCCTTTTATTTATAGAAATAGAATTATCTCAGCAGGTTGATAAAATTTGATGATCAGAGCCGTTTTTTTTCACAGTAGTCATTCTAAAGATAGAAGTACCCTTGTTAATATTGGAGCAACCAATTGACTCTTAAATCCCAAGACAAGTCCCACCCTATTGCTGGTGGCCACACAAAATATTGTCACTTTGGGCCCAATTTGGACTTTTTCACTTAGGGGTGTACTCACTTTTGTTGCCAGCGGTTTAGACATCAATGGCTGTGTGTTGAGTCATTTTGAGGGGATAGCAAATTTACACTGTTATACAAGCTGCACACTCACTACTTTACATTGTAGCAAAGTGTCATTTCTCAAGTGTTGTCACATGAAAATATTTACAAAAATGTGAGGGGTGTACTCGCTTATGTGAGATACTGGGGGTTATTTGCAAAGTGCACTTGAAATTGCACTGAAAGTGCCCTTGGAAGTGCAGTTGCTGTAGATCCGAGGGGGACATGCAAGGAAAAAAAAATGCATTTTAGCTTGCACATGATTGGATAATGAAATCGGCAGAGCTTCCCCTCATTTCATATCTACCCTGTTCCTGCGCAAATTGCACGCTGAATTTGCACGCTGAATTCGCCAAAAGTAGTACAGAAATTACTTTTGGGAATCGGTGCGGCGTCATTGCCCCGGCAATAGCTGCTGATTTGACATGTCAAATCGTTTCAATGTGAACCTAGGCAAAGGCTCTATTCACACCATGGCGTTCCGTTTTGTGGGCAGAATCGCTGCAATTCAGAAACGCTGCAAATCGCGGGATGCCCTTTAGGATCCCCGTTACTTTGGCACCAAATCACTGAGCGATTCTGCCACGATTGTTGCCCGGCAAATGGCTGTAAAATCACGCAAACAATTGCAGGGCGCCCAAAGAAGTACAAAACTTTGCGTATTTTTTATTTAATTTTTTTATCGTGATTCATTGGACGACAATCGCGGCAGAATTGCGCCACAATTTGGTGCCATTGCAAGGGCGTCCCGTGATTTCATGCCTGCAAAACGGAACGCCGTGGTGTGAATTGAGCCTTAGGCCTCTTCTACAGAGGCGGACTCTGTCTCTACGCTGATCTCCGCTGAGCTGGCGGATGACAAGTCCCTCTTTGCTCACTGAGCAGGGGAGGGGCTTGTGCAGCAACGCTGTCTCCTATGGAGCGATCTGATGAAAACGGACAGCATGTCCGTTTCATCAGATCTCACCTGATCCGATCCGCCATGGACGGATGGGGACGCATCGGCATCCGTCTGATTTTTATCAGGTCGGATGTCAGCGAACATGTCTCCGCTGACATCTGACGCTCCATAGGACTGCATGGAGCGGCCATTCAGGTCTGCTGTTAAAACGGACAGGCGGACCTGAATGGTCCGATCGTGTGATTGGGGCCTTAGCTACTCTAAAATGACCAAGCATACTGTTTTTTTGTTTATTTTTTTTATGTGGATATACTCGGAGGGCTGCTTTTAGTTTTGATACATCAACCACAGCATGTGGATCTATACGCATATGCGCACGCACCCATTTATATCTACCTTGTAATTATCATTCCTACGCGAGTTGACCTGTTAAGCGCTAAAACATAAATTTAAGTTGTTCACAGCATTCCTAATCCTGAACGCGGTGCGGACACCAGCATGCCATGAGGAGTTAATTATCATCACATAATTAGATGGCAATTAGCGGAGCGTGCAATTAATTATTAAATCCAGCTGGGTTAACTGGGGAATCAACCCAATCTTTGTTATTTGCACAACGAATGCTCACAAACTTCTCACCAGCTGAACGCCTTTCCCTGGTGCAAGTCACATGGAAACCTGGTGAGATGTAAGCCTGACCTCACTGCAAGTCTCTGTCTGTAGCCCAAATTAAAAGAAGCTGAAACAAAGGAATCGGGCTGCCCCCCCTTCTCTGCCACCTTCTTGTACATCTGATCTTAATCACGTCTTATTTGAAATTCCAGGAGACATTTGGAGGTCACATCAATTAAATAGTCAGAGAGGCATTTGGACTTTGGAGTGGTTTCCCCCCCTCGCCAAGTGCGCCACCTACTTACTCTAGTAAAATAGTAACAGGAGAAGGGTCCCGAGGACTTCTTCTGAGCTCCTAAAATGTGTTTGTGTCTATAAAATTGCATTAAAATGCTTTAAAGATCAAGGGGGCAAGTTGTGGGGCTGGAATCGGGCAGCTGGTAGGACTTGGAATAGAAAACAGCTGTGGATTCGGAGAAGGTGGTAAAGTGATAAAATGTTTTGATAGTGGGAAGAGTAATAATCTGGAGGTTTTTTAAAGGATCAAATCTCCTATTCTCTCTGCCCCTTACCCTTATATCACACTCAAGCACAAAGGCCGGGCCTGACTGTTTGTTGATCCTGGTCACTTTTTTTTGTATTTTATTTTCTTTTAATTTTGAGAACTTTTTGCCAGGAATTTCCTTGAAAAAAAAAAAACTAAAGTCAACTCTTTAAAAAGGAGTTTATTTACTTAGGTTAGCTTAAGAATTATTGGATTGGTTCTTTTCCGCCTTAAGATTGCTGACTCCAGTCACTAGATTAAAAAAAAAAAAGTTTAAAGCTCTACTCCAGGAAATTTTATTTGCAAAATGAGAATAAATTAAATCTGTGCAAACAATTAAGCCCCCTTTCACACCTATGCGACTTGTCCCAAGATTTTGGACTGCAAGTCATTCTCCATGATTTTCAATGACTACCATTCATATTGGCACAACTTTAAGTCGTGCCAACTTCAAAGTAGTCCCTGCACTACTTTGGTCTATCTTTGATGCAACTTACACAGGCATACCCTTAAATTGCAAATCGTAAAATCATGTGACTTTGCAGTAGTGTGAAAGGGGTCTAAGGCCGGCCATACATAAGTCCAATTCCAAAAATAATTTGGCAGATTTTTGTGCGGTCGTCGAATTTGAGTGATCGGGGATGTTTGATTTTTTTATTTTTTTTAAACGAACAATTTTCTAATTCATGAAGGGAGAATTGTGTGAGATATATATTCGAATAACAAGTGCACATGAGCACAAGAAAAAAAAATTCCCTGAAAGTAAAGAAAATTCCCAGCCATGAAAATTATTTTCTGTAGCAACCAGCGGCGGCCTGTCCATTAAAGCGGAGCTCCACCCGAAATTAAACATAATCTCATAGGTAATGCTGCTGATAAACAATGCTTAAACTGATATTTTCAATTAAAAATCATTTACTGTACCAGTTAAACTAGATGGGCTTACGGTCTGCAGCCCTCGGGTTTCTCTGTTTCCTGTCCCGCGTAGTGTTTTCTGGGAGCTTGTGTCATAGCTCCCTTGTTATCGTATTCTGCCCTGTTAGACTAAACATTGCGCGATTTTTTGTGGAAGAGGAAGCGATGTAAACAAAGGCAGGAGGGCGGGCTTTACAAAAATCTCCATCACAGGACAGATACTGCAAACAATCGGTGCTGACGCCGGGTGCGAGTGCGCGAGATCGAGCGGTGGATGCTGGGATTACAGCATCACCGCATCCAGGAAGTCTCTGCTGGTGGGATTCATAATGCCCACAGTGAAGATGGCAACTGCTGACGATAGAAAATCTAACTTATTATTACAGACAGCAACAGATAGGGACGGACGGTAAACGCCAGAAACGTGAGTTTATTTAAGCATTACCATGTACTGTTTAACTACCCCCCCCCCCCCCCAAAAAAAAAAAAAAAACATTTTGGCATGGGAGATCCTCTTTAAGGGCGCATGGCAGAAGCCGCCGTGATCTCGGCATCCAACACCATAGACACACCCCTAAACCTTGTGGACAGCCTTCCCAAAAGAGCTAAAGCTGTTATAGCTGCAAATGGTGGGCCAACTCAATATTGAACCCTACGGACTAAGCCTGGGATGCCATTAAAGATCATGTGCGAGTAAAGGCAGGTGTCCCAATACTTTTGGTAAGTGTATATGTAAATTGTTGGCGCTTTAAAAGCTCCTGTAATAAATAATAATTCGATCCAGTGAGTCAAGTTTAATACAATCTTCACCAAACATTTAACCCAGCAGGTGGCGCCGTATGTGAAAAAGGTCTTTGTGTATTTTTGCTACAACCAAGCAAGCAGCATAGGTGGACCTTTTCCATATTACTACATATAGGGCTCCCAGATAGGTGGGGATTATTGGGTAATTAATAAGATCTCTCCAATGATGCCTGCAGACTGTTTCAATATTTAATTTTGCTCTTTTTAAACTCTCTTATCTTTATGTGAACGGTAACCATTTCCTGCTGCTAACTGACATATGAGTTTTCCAACCTTTCCGTGACTTCTTGCACAGGGCGAGACCTCCCTTCCCCGCTTCTAAATGAATAATTTCTGATTAATAGTTTCACTACAAATATGCCATCGCTGCTGGGATAAGCGACACGTATTCATGGCGAAAATAACTTTTCCCCCAGATTTCTTTCCAGCAAAAAGTCAATTTTTCTCATTTCTGTGTTTTCCGTGCGTTGATGTTCGCCCCCTCTAGAGCTCTGTAGTGCAGACATACATTATGTATGGGGATAAAAGTGTTTCCTTCACATCCCCTGCCGCAGGAAGCTCGCTGAAATTACTGAGGAGCGTTGGAGATGATTTTGCACAATTACTTTTATAAAGATATCAGAATATTTTAGCGTCGGCTGTAGTATTGTGCCAGCCGAGAGCTCAGTGCGTTCCTCTTCTTCAGTATGGCTTTGCTCTTCTTGAGCTTTTGATATGTTAAGTACTCTTTTTTAAAGCATGGCTGCTTTTTTTTTTTTTGATTTACAAAAGAATTGTGAATGGCGTCTTCCTTCAGGTACCACTGAACACCAGACGCTCTCCCTCTTTGATGGCGATAGAATCGGGAACATGTTAAGCAGCAAGTTTAAAATCGCTGATTGAGTTTGCTAATTCTGTACAGCAAACATTGCTGATCACGCACGGTTTAACCATGGCTTGTAAATGTTCAGTCTAGAAAAGAGCGTCCGCATCCAGTGTGCCTTTAAAAAAATAAAAATAAAATAAAAACCCTCAGCAGCTTTCTGAAAACTGGTTCAAGTAGATATAGGGGAGAAGAATTCTGATAGTTGCTGTATGTAGTAGTAATAAAGTGAAGAGTTGCAATCTGGGGCTTTTTAACCCTTGCTTTGGTCCCTGAAGAGCAATCTGCATTTGGTTCATTCTTCAGAGAGCATTTAACAGGCGGTGAGGAGGCGTTGTATTACCGCCTGCTTTAACCCCTCAAACCCCTGGACTTGCATGCTGCAACAGTGTGCGATGCATGTGTTTGAGGGGCACTTGTAGAGCGGTCCCATGCACTTTTAAGGGTTGTGTGCCCACTGCAGGCAACAGGAGGTATCGTACCCGCTGTGGCTGCAAAGCATTGTTTCAGTGGCAAGTCTACACCCCTGGCCCTAATAGGGGGGCAGTAAAATGTGGTTTAGCTGCAGGGTTTTAACATCCTTCTACCACTAGTGTGACCAATCGAAGGCTAGTTTCACACTGGGGGGGGGAATTAGCGGTAAAGCACCGCTCGATTTAGCGACGCTTTTCGGCCGATTAAAGAGTTAAAACCACACACAAAACACTAAAGCTGAATTGTTTTGCAGTGCTGCCCATTGATATCAATGGCATTAGCAGTGTATATAGCGCTCTCACACCACCCCAAAGATGCTGCTTGCAGGACTTTTTTTTTTTTCTGGTCCTGCAAGTGCACTGCCCCAGTGTGAAAGCACTCCGGCTTTCACACTGGTTAGGCTTGAGAGGCGCAATTTTTTTTGCGCTAAAACACCTGAAAAGCACCCCAGTGGGAAAAAGGGGTCTTAAAATGGTTGTAAACCCTCACCTATACCCAATGAAGTGACTGGCCTTCGGTGATGCACAGGTATGAAACAAATCCATCTAGATAAGTTGTATCGCTCTATCTGCAATCTTCTCTACAGCAGTTCAAAGTGCTGAATTTAGAAAGCATGTCTGAGCTGTCAGAAAACAGGGCAGAGAGCTGAAGTTACACTCCGCAGAACTCAGTGAGGAGAGCTCTGAAGGTTGATTGGCGGGAACGGACACACCCCTTTATACTGCACACAGGAACAGAGCTGGGGCTGTCAATCAACTGGCGGGCCCTCCCCTGTCACTATTTTATGCTTGATGTCAGGAAAAACTTGTCGGAAGTGATTCATGCTGATAGAGTAAGGAAGCAATAGACAAAAGTGACACTTGGTGATCTTAATTGAGACAAGTACACACTATAGAGGGATATGCTCGCAGCTCCAGTACGGTAGGGCTGCAGTGTGACATGAAGAAGCAGCACAATTGGTTTAGGATAAAGCCGATTGACAGGCAGGTGCTGTTTCTCTTTTTATTGTCCAATCACAGGCTTGATGGGAGGTTATGACAGCTTGGGCTTAAAATGAAGTGATTTTAATGATGCTGTCCATTACATTAACTGACAGAAGATAGGACATCATAAGATTTAATTTATTTTTATTTTTTATTGCAGCAAAAGCTGTATTTCTTTCTCGTACATCACGGGACACAGAGCGGCATATTCATTACTATATGGGTTATATGGAGTACCTTCAGGTGTGGACACTGGCAATCTCAAACAGGAAGTCCCCTCCCTATATAACCCCCTCCCCTAGAGGGAGTCCCTCAGTTTTTTCGCCAGTGTCTTAGGTGTTGGTCACGGAATAGCTTTGCTCCACATCCTTGGGATTAAGGGCGGGCTAACCGGATCTGTCCAAGGAGCCTCAGTGCCAAAGTGGACAGTACCCGGGCCCCAAACCGTGGGGTTTTGCCTATAATGCTCCTCTTTGGAGGGCTGGACCCTGGGCCCAGGACTTGGAGTTTGTAAAAACCATAAGTGCCTGTTTGCCAGGGTGCTATATAGGTCCAGGACAGTGGGTACCTTCATAGGACCCCAGGGCCTGAAGGTCTACTACGCTACCCACGGAGATGGGAGAAGATTGGATCGTTTTGCTGGACAAACATCCTGCAGCATGGAGCAGGTAAGGGGGAGCCTGCGGGACTTGGTTCGACAGCAGGCTCTCCGGGGTAACCTAAAAGGGGGGATAGCCTAAGTATGCTCTGCATTGGCAACCTTGCTCACTATGTCTGAGAAAGACAGGATGACCCCTTTTTTCCCCCATCACTAGGTTCCCCTGTCTAAGAATGTGTTGCTAGCTAACCTGCTGCTTTCTTCCTAGGACTAGTAAGGATCCCTATGGGGCCTTTTGGAGAGTCCTACCTGGCCGGGGGTTTGAATCTGCCGCCTGATACTGCAGTCCTGGGTCTCCAGCAGCGCGGCTCCTCCATGTTCCTCCTGTTCTGGCATACGCGCGCGCGTGCGCGCGCACGTCTTATAGACGTTTTTTCGCGCCGTTCAGAGAGGAGGGCGGGGGGGGGGGGCGTGCCTGCGGCGTCATACAGGGGCGCGCCTTGTGCTGTTATAGATCAGCAGGCATTGTCAGTGCTCAGTCTGAGGCTGATTTCAGAAGGAGAGGACGCAGAGCGGCAGAACAGTGACTCCCGGTGGCGGAAGAGGGGTAGTACATGCTGGACTTTGTTCCAATGCCTTTTTTGTTAAGCCAAGAAATTCCCCTTTTTGCAGCAGGTTGGAGGCTGGCAAACTAAGTTTGGGGTCACTGTATGTTTTTTATAAAAAAAAAAAAAAAAAAAATATAATATATATTTAAAAAAAAAAAAAAAAAAAGGAAAACATACGGGGCCCCATCAGTTTTTGGGCATTAGTGATCTATTGTCCCCTAAGCTCTGGTTTTGTACTCCTGGCCACTACAGTCTGTTGTTGTTGGCGGAGTCCCTCGATTTTGTATTATGGCTTCCAAAGGTTCGGGGTCAAAGGGTACAAAAAAGACCAAAAAACAAAGGGGTTCCCCCTCTGATTCTGATGATATGCCGATACTTTCCCCGCAACTTATTAACATAAAGGGCGCCTTGGATGAGCCATTAGGGGGATCTGGTGCGGAGGCTGGCCCAGATCAGCCCAGCCCTGTGTTTATCACAGAGGAGATGCTAGCCGTATCCCTAGGGGGGCTAGAAGAGAGAATAGCAGCATTGATCGCTAGAGCTATTCCTGGTAAGAAACGGGTTAGATCCCCATCACCAAGAGGTGTATCCTCAGATGCTGAGATTCTCTCTCCGGAGGAATTGGAATCACAGGAGGATCAACTAGACCTGAACCAAGAGGGTTCAGGGATTGAGGGATCTGCCTCTGAGGAACCATTTTCAGACTCCCAGACAGAAAGACTGTGGGTACAGTCTTTGACGGACATGGTCCGCTCGGCATTTAGTTTACCATTGCCAGAGCCTCAGGTTCCTCCGGTATCCTCTCTGGGCTCTTTGAAGGCTCCGTTAAGCAACGCAGTTTTTCCGGTCCATCCTCTCTTGGAGGAATTGATCTTTCGGGATTGGGTACGGCCGGACAGGATTTTTCTGCCACCGAAAAGATTTGCGGTCATTTACCCCATGGAGGAAAAATTCTCCAAGAGGTGGAGGCTCCCAGTAGTGGATGCAGCCATCTCATGTGTGAATAAATCACTAACTTGCCCGGTGGAAAACATACATATGTTTAAAGATCCGGTTGATAAACGGTTAGAGACACTTTTAAAAGCATCCTTTGCTACGGCAGGAGCAGTGGTACAGCCAGCTGTGGCTGCAATTGGAGTTTGTCAGGCGTTAAAAGACCAGACAAAAGAAATGTTAAAGGACATGCCTACCCAACAAGCAGAAGAGTTTTCTGACATTCCCAGAGCTCTGTGTTTTGCTGTAGATGCTATAAAAGATTCCATCCAGCAGGCCTCTCGTTTATCACTATTTTTGGTGCACATGAGAAGGCTCTTATGGTTGAAGAACTGGGCGGCGGAGCCCCCATGCAAAAAGCTTCTGGCAGGGTTTCCCTTCCATGGAGGACGACTCTTCGGAGAGGATCTGGATAAATATATTCAGACTATTTCAAGTGGCAAGAGTACCCTTTTACCGGTCAAAAAGACATTCCGGGGTCCTACATTTAAAAGGCAGCTCTTTCCTGTCTCGGGGCCCTCAAATTCCAGGCAGTATCGACGGCCGCCTGCACGATCCAACGTTAACAGTAGATCGCAGGGACAGGCCCCTGGGGGTAAGAGGCCATGGTATCGCAAGCCGACAAAGACAGCCCCTAAGTCTGCCTTATGAAGGGGCGCCCCCACTCTCGCGGGTGGGGGGAAGGCTTCGTTTCTTCTCAGAAGTTTGGGAAGCCAAGATCCCCGACAAATGGGTCCGGGCATCTGTAACCACAGGCTACAGACTGGAGTTTCTAAGGTGTCCTCCGCCTCATTTTCAAGAGTCAAGGCTACCAAAGGATCCAGCAAGGAAGGCCTCAATGCTGGCAGCTTTGGATCACCTGCTTTGCCAGGACGTAATAATAGAGGTGCCAGCCCAAGAGCAAGGGCTAGGTTTCTATTCCAATCTCTTTGTCATACCAAAGCCCAACGGCGATGTCAGGCCAATCTTGGACCTAAAGAGGTTAAACGGTTACCTAAGGGTTCGTTCCTTCCGGATGGAATCCATCCGGTCAGCAGCCGCCGCGCTTCAGAGGGACGATTTTCTGGCCTCCATAGACATAAAGGATGCTTACCTTCATGTACCAATCTTTCAGTCGCATCAAAGATTTTTACGCTTCGCGGTGGGGCAGCGACACTTCCAATTCAGGGCGCTCCCCTTCGGGCTGGCCACGGCCCCCCGGGTATTCACGAAGATCCTAGCCCCAGTTCTGGCCAATTTAAGGATCCAAGGGGTCACAGTCCTAGCATACTTGGACGACCTTTTAATCATAGATCACTCACGGCCGGGTCTGCAACAGGCAGTAAACCTCACGGTTCGGTACCTCGAAGGATTCGGCTGGGTCCTAAACCGGGGAAAGTCAGCGTTCCAGCCTACAAAGCAGTTGGAATACCTCGGCATGAGGTTAGACACAGAACAGCAAAGGGTGTTCCTGCCCCTTGTAAAGATCGAGGCTATCAAGGGGTTGGTTCAGTTGGTTCTAAACAAGAAAAAACCAACTATTCGCCTGTGTATGCGAGTACTAGGCAAGCTAGTGGCCACGTTCGAGGCAGTACCATACGCTCAGATCCACACTCGCGTCCTACAGGCAGCCATTCTAGCAGCCTGGGGCAAGAGGGCACATGCCTTAGAGTCCCCTTTGACGCTATCATCAAGGGTCCGACAAAGCCTGGCCTGGTGGTTGAACCCCCAGAATCTTCTAAAGGGAAAATCCTTCAGCCCTGTTGTCTGGAAGGTAGTTACCACAGACGCCAGCCTGGCAGGCTGGGGGGCGGTCTTCGAGGGGTTCTCTCGCCAGGGAACTTGGGTGAAAGCAGAGAGGCAGCTCCCCATCAATATCTTGGAGATCAGAGCTGCTCGCCTAGCCATTCTGGCATGGACCTCCAGATTAAAGGGGTTCCCGGTGAGAATCCAGTCAGACAATGCCACGGCGGTGGCATACATAAACCACCAAGGGGGAACCAGGAGTCAGGCCGCTCAGAGGGAGGTGAGCTTGATTTTTCAGTGGGCAGAGGTTCATGTACCCTGCATTTCGGCGATATTCATTCCCGGAGTGGACAACCTGCAGGCAGACTTCTTAAGTCGCCAGAGTCTGTTGCCAGGGGAGTGGTCTCTGCATCCCCAGGTCTTTCAGACAATCTGCCAGAGGTGGGGAATGCCGGACGTAGATATAATGGCATCCAGGTTCAACAAGAAACTAGACAGGTTCGTGTCTCGAGCGAGGGATCCTATGGCCTGCGGAACCGATGCGTTGGTTTGCCCTTGGCATCAATTCAAACTTCTATATGCATTCCCTCCGCTACAGTTACTCCCTCGCCTGTTGCGCAGGATCAGAGTGGAGCACAAGCCAGTCATTCTAGTAGCTCCGGCTTGGCCCCGGAGGACTTGGTACTTACTAGTCCTGAAGATGGCAGTGGGAGACCCTTGGACTCTTCCTCTACAACCAGACCTACTCTCACAAGGCCCGATCCTCCACCCTACATTACAGCGTCTAAATTTGACGGCCTGGAGGCTGAATCCCTGATTCTCAGGCGTAGAGGTCTGTCTAGGCAGGTAATTCCTACCCTGATTAGGGCTAGAAAGCCGGTCTCCAGGGTGATTTATTACAGGGTGTGGAGGAACTACGTAGGCTGGTGTGAATCCAAAAGATGGAATTCCCGCAAATATACTATTGATAGGGTGTTAAGTTTTCTCCAGCTAGGAGTGGATAAAGGCCTGGCACTAAGCACAATCAAGGGACAGATCTCAGCTCTGTCAGTGTGGTTTGAGGCCGCTGGCCACCCACTCGCTGGTAAAGACCTTCTTACAGGGGGTCTTGCGTATTAATCCTCCTGTCAAGTCACCAATTTGTCCATGGGACTTAAATCTTGTCCTGTCCACTCTACAGAAACAACCCTTTGAGCCGTTGGCTGAGATTCCTTTAGTCTTACTGACAAGAAAGTTGGTTTTCTTGGTCGCCATAGTTTCGGCCAGGAGAGTGTCAGAATTATCAGCCTTATCGTGTAAGGAACCATATCTCGTTCTGCATAAGGACAGGGCAGTTCTCCGGCCCCATCCTTCCTTTCTACCAAAGGTTATATCCAAATTTCACTTGAACCAGGATTTGGTACTTCCATCCTTCTTTCCAAAACCCACATCTAGAAAAGAGGGGTTGCTGCATACCTTGGATATTGTCCGGGGCATGAAGGCCTATCTTAAAGCTACAGAAAAGATCCGGAAGACAGATGTGTTATTCGTTCTACCAGATGGCCCCAAGAAGGGGCAGGCAGCTGCAAAATCCACCATCTCGAGATGGATTAGACAATTAATCATTCAAGCCTACGGTTTGAAGAGGTTGCCTCCTCCTTTGTCGGTAAAGGCCCATTCTACCAGGGCCATGGGCGCCTCCTGGGCAGCACACCATCAGATCTCTATGGCTCAGATATGCAAGGCGGCGACGTGGTCATCAGTCCACACGTTTACAAAGTTTTATCAACTAGACGTGAGAAGGAATGCGGATTCTGCCTTTGGACAGGCAGTACTACAGGCTGCAGTTTAAGATCCTCGGGATCAGAAGCACCCTTGGTTGTAAAAAAGAAAAAAAAAAAAAAAAAAAGTTTTTTCTTGACTAAGTTGGAATTATTATTTGAGTATACCTCTAAATTGAATCCTTCTTTGGAAGATGTCTCCCTCCCCTCATTAAAGCATTGCTTTCGGACATCCCATATAGTAATGAATATGCCGCTCTGTGTCCCGTGATGTACGAGAAAGAAAAAGGGATTTTTAAATACAGCTTACCTGTAAAATCCTTTTCTTGGAGTACATCACGGGACACAGAGCTCCCACCCCTCTTTTGGGGAAACATTTTGGGAGGCATACTGCTTGCTACAAAACTGAGGGACTCCCTCTAGGGGGAGGGGGTTATATAGGGAGGGGACTTCCTGTTTGAGATTGCCAGTGTCCACACCTGAAGGTACTCCATATAACCCATATAGTAATGAATATGCCGCTCTGTGTCCCGTGATGTACTCCAAGAAAAGGATTTTACAGGTAAGCTGTATTTAAAAATCCCTTTTTTTTATTTTATTTTTCTTTCATAAGTAAATGCAGTTCCAAATCCAAATGCACTAAATCCTGGCAGAAGTCAGAAGTGTTTTTTCCCTTTTAATAGGCAAGTTTTGACTCTAATATGCAGTACAGATTGCTTTTATGGTAAAGATTTGTAAAAACCTCTGGGTGACGTCTGACGGTTTTATAAAAGGTTATTTTTTATTATTTTTTTCAGATATGCCTTCGTCTGGTGATGATGAGGATGATGAAGAGGAATTGGAGGAAAGGGGTGAGTGCTGTTTTGCAATGGAAACATTATATGGTTTTACCCACCGTAAAGCATCTTTAATAATTCCACTTCTTTTATTTTATTTTTTTTTAAAACATTTTTTTTTTTTATTTACAATTTTATGTCTCTGGAAACTTGAACTTTTTATTTATCTTTATCACTTAGTCAGTCAGAGCCTTTCCTCCTCCCTACAATACTCCGGGTTATGGGGGAGGGGGGGGGGGGTGTCATTTGCATCCTCTTACAATGCAGGACTGCTGGCCAGCATTGTAGGTGACAACATTATAGTTCCTATGTCCAATGGAGCACTGAAGAGGAGTGGCTTTGAGGGACCTCTCTCACAGAGAGGAGTAGTTTTTAATGGTACCCTATTCAAGGACTAGCATTTAATTGAGATCCAGATTAGCTGCCAGACTGAATCTCTTTATTATACAGCCCTGATGAAGTGGGAGTTTTGAGCCCGACCCAAGCCTTGGCGCTCCCATCCTTCCTAATTACTTTTTTGGGGTATTAGGCACCACCGTAAACTGTTTACATATTTAAAAAAAGTGAATAGGAACCAAGCTGGTAACATTGGAGGTGGGGCGGGTGCAAGCACCGGTTATATTGCGTACTGTAAATCTATCTCCGTAGGGCGATGGGCCGGGCCGATCCTCTCCGTAGGGCGATGGGCCGGGCCGATCCTCTCCGTAGGGCGATGGGCCGGGCCGATCCTCTCCGTAGGGCGATGGGCCGGGCCGATCCTCTCCGTAGGGCGATGGGCCGGGCCGATCCTCTCCGTAGGGCGATGGGCCGGGCCGATCCTCTCCGTAGGGCGATGGGCCGGGCCGATCCTCTCCGTAGGGCGATGGGCCGGGCCGATCCTCTCCGTAGGGCGATGGGCCGGGCCGATCCTCTCCGTAGGGCGATGGGCCGGGCCGATCCTCTCCGCAGGGCGATGGGCCGGGCCGATCCTCTCCGCAGGGCGATGGGCCGGGCCGATCCTCTCCGCAGGGCGATGGGTCGGGCCAGAGGTGTATTTAGGTTTTGTGCTGCCCTAGGCCTGACTAAACTCGTGCACCCCCCCTTCCTGTCACGGCCACACCCTGTGTTGTTTAGGACCCGCCCTGAAATTTTCGAGTGAGGACACTAGTTCTGAGGGGGGGGGGGGGGGCAATGGATTCCATTAATTTACTTAGATTTCCTCTTACTTCCTGGTTGCCCATAGAGCAGGAAGTGAAGGGAAATCTTCGCAATGGGACAGGGATGGTAAAAGTGTTGCCTATAGTTCTATAGTTCTACTTTAAGTAGATGGTGCAGCAGAAACATATAGCACAGTGAGGAAGGTTTGTGGTCCAGGATGACAAAACAGCGCGGCTGCTTTATGGGGGCGCTAGACTAATTATCCTAGCTGTGTAGCGCAAAAGCCGGCGGGGACTCTTTTCATGCTGCCCCCCTGCAAAGTGCTGCCCTAGGCCTGGGCCTTGTTGGCCTAGGCCAGGATACAGCTCTGGGCCGGGGCCGATCCTCTCCGCAGGGCGATGGGCCGGGGCCGATCCTCTCCGCAGGGCGATGGGCCGGGGCCGATCCTCTCCGCAGGGCGATGGGCCGGGGCCGATCCTCTCCGCAGGGCGATGGGCCGGGGCCGATCCTCTCCGCAGGGCGATGGGCCGGGGCCGATCCTCTCCGCAGGGCGATGGGCCGGGGCCGATCCTCTCCGCAGGGCGATGGGTCAGTGTAGTGATTTATCTCTTGGGGTGGCACTGGAGATGCAAGAGGTGGTCAGACGTTCTTGCATTAAGGCACTGTAGATTGGTCACCATATATTGGGGCACTTATTTTCTATTTTTTGTGAAGTATGGAGGGTTGGCTTGTGTGTTTTTTTTTTTTTTTTGCTGGAAACAGGTTTTGTGCATGGTGATTTTGTGAATGATGTAGCAGAACTGGTGTAAAATTGCTGTGAAAGCCTCTCTTGTTATGGGTACAAGTAAAATAAACGTGTGAGCTCTTGCAGTTCCCATGAGAATATTGTTGATATAACGTTTCATTTGTGCACACAGTGATATTCGCACTGACGATCTGTTTGTTTTTTTGGGATTACGGTTTCCATATTGCTTTTCAGCCGCCAATATTCCTGTCCTGGAATAGGCATAGTGAAGCCCAGGGTATTTTTTCTTTGGTTTTGGTCCCATGTGTGTTTTGTCTACTTTTCTACATGTAAAGGAAAGTTGTACAGCTGCTGATTTTGAAAGGATGGTAGATTTCATATGTTGAATAATCAGAATTAAACCGTTTTCAGCCAGGAAAGTTGCCACCTTGGCCTCTGTATGATCTACAGCAACCATTGATGGTTTGACAGTTTAGTTGAAAGCGCAACCAATGTGACAGTTACATTCTTGGCACGTGCCTGGAATGGAACTGTTTTTTTTAAACTGTTAAATCTACGGGTTTAGTTCCGCTTTAAAGTGACGCTCCAGTCGTACATGAAAATGTCTTTAGGAACCCATCTTTCCTTCTACTTTTTTGCCCTGCATCCTAATTTTCTGTAGTCGGCGGTATCTTCTGATTGACCCTTACACTAAACTAACCAACCTATGGATGGGCTAGTGATCTATCACTATAGGCCACCCATCTGGTTTTGGCGGCCTCAATCCCTTGCATGCTGGCCAGGATCTCCTTCTCCAGCGAGGTAACAGTGTGCCATCCCTGGTTCACCCAGTGAGATGGCGACATTGTCCCTCCGCGATCCCATTATTTGTTCCTTGATCCTACCCCATTGTATTTAAAATGGAGGGCAAAATATTTTGGCTGATGATCTGCTTTAATGGTAGAAATTTGCAGCATTGCCACTGTGACATGTGAGCACCTGGGTGGGCTTTTTATTCTGTGCATGGTCAGAGGCGGTAGCAGGGTTGCTAGGGTGTCCTAGTATCTGCTCAAGTGCCAAGCATAGGGGCCTTGGCAGCATGCCCGCTCAGGTATCTTGTAAGAGGGCACAAATGTAGAGTGTATCTCTTCATGTGATGTGCACACGTGTCGTGTGGTGGGGGTCCCCATGCTTGCCCAATGTGATGGGTGGGCAAGGAGTCATGGGACTTTTGGTGAGCGCTCCTTGACTGGACGTTCAGGGAAGTGGTGAGCCTCAAAGTATGTAGGTGTCGAGCACAAACCTGACACAAAAAATGTTGGGGGATGTATAACTGCTAGCTTATAATGTGTTAAATTAAAAAGTTTTGGAAAAAACACCCATATTCGCCTCTGCACTGTGTGTGTGTGAGAGATGTCGGCAATTATCAGTACCGTTTTAGCACAAGAAAAGCTCAATAAAAATGCATCCCTTTAAATTCTGAATATGTCTTTTACAGTCCACACTCGTTCGTTGCACTTCTGTTGTGATGTTAAAAATCTTGCTTGCGTTAAAATGCATTGAAAATGTAGCAAGAACGCATCAATAAAGCACCAGTTTTACATTTTTAATGCGTCTTGAGTCATACGACCTATAAAAACACACCTTAAGCACAGTAAAATAGTGTCAAAATCTCGTGCATTTTCGGCGCCATTATTGACAAATTTCTCCATCGGCAAAATGCCAAGAACACAATTTTCAGCCGATATGTTTTGGCCCTTCTCTAGTTTTTAAGTAAAATAAATAAAATACAAAAATCTGAGAGTTTAGTACTACTTTAAGGTTCCCTAGCTATAACCGTAGGAGCGTACAGCTTCCACTCCTCACTCCTACATAACTTTCCTAAGAAAACAGTGTGAGACACAGACTTCTTTCGTAGTAACCTTTCTTCCATCACGTCTCTTTACGGGGCCAGCCATTGTGGCTTGGACGGTGCCAGCTCTTGCCATCAGTGATGGCGTGTGGTTTTTGAAGAACCTGTCATTTGCTCTGTTCTCCCTTGGTCTGACACAATGGAACAGTCTCTCCAGCACAAACCAGAGGAATTCCGTGGGCTGCCGCTTACACTGCTCACTCTTGTCTTGCTGGGATCCATTTCTGACCGAATTCTACCTGTAATGTAAAACAGGCCCTCGCAGGAAGGTGCGATATTGTCACAGATCAGCACTTTTGGGTTTTTCTTCTGCTCCCCAACGCTGAAAATATGTAATAATGGTGTTTTTGGAACATTTTGCCTGGTAAATTGGCAGCGGGAACTCATGGCACACGTGGAAAGGTATTTGGGTCAGCATATATTGTATGTGCCTGTAATTATATATACGACCTATATACATCTGTGCAAATAGACAAGATGGATGGAGGGAGAGCAATGAAACCTAAATCCATCCAACTTATGAAAGATCCCGGAGAGTCAAAGTTTATTTGTTTTACTGTTTGATTTAGTATTGGATAGCTTTTGGAATTTAGAACCCCTACCACTTCCTCTTTATTTTATTTTTTTACTTTTTAAAGAGGAAAATACTGGGGGGGGGGAGATTTCTACCCACTTCCTGTCCTGGAGTCGCCACAGGAAGTGAGCGGAGATATTTTCAAAGTAAAGAGAAACCACCCCTTGGTGAGTTGTCTCCATAACAGGTGCCCCATTGGGGAAAAAAAAGTATGGGCAACTTCTGGGACCTCTTGATCAAGGATACCTAAAAATGCCCGTTTTTTTTTTTTTTTTTGTTTTTTAGGCATTAATGCATTTTTTTTTATTTTTTTTACTCATGTTTTTAATGGGCCACTCAGGCTGGACCTTACATCAGTTAAAAAAAAAAAAATCTGCATTGCTAGTCGGTATTGTATTATATACAGTACATGCAAACACACATACATGAAACACGCACGTATTGTATACATAAAAACACACATACATGAAACACGCATACTGTATTATATACATCTAAACACGCATACATGAAACGCACACATATGCGCACATTACAAATAAAAAAAAAAAAAAGCTAGAAGATTTTTTTTGCATGCACACAAATGGGCTCATAGGCTATACAGCCCATCTTGCTTCTTTTTTTTTTCTGCCAGGAATATCCGATGTTTATACAGCAGTACCATGTGCAAGCACCCTTATTCTTAAAATTCTAGTTCCCTGTCTGAACAGAGATGCATTAGATTGTATTAGTATACCTGACTTGTATATAGACAAATATACTGTTCATACTGGTTCCACCTCACTGATTTTAAAGTGGTCATAAACCCTTCCATATATCCATTGAAGTGAATGGCCTTAGGTGACACAGAGATTAAAGCGGAGGTCCACAAAAAAAGTGAACCTCCGCTTTTCAGGAGCCAGGCCCCCCCCCCCCCCCTCCAGTGTCACGTTTTGGCACTTTTTTCAGGGGGAGGGGGTGCAGATACCTGTAGAATACAGGTATTTGCACCTACTTCCGGGCATAGCTAGACGCAGAATTTGCTCGTCTTCGGCTGCTGAAATCGTGGGCACCCTGGACAGGTAAGTGTCCATATATTAAAGTCAGCAGCTGCCGTATTTGTAGCTGCTGGCTTTTAATATTTTTTGTTTAGGTGGAACTCTGTTTTAAATAAATCCTCCCGTGTAAGTTTTTATTTCTTTTTTTTTTGCCAAAACAAGTAGCAGAATACATATTGGCTTAAATTGATGGAGTCATTTTAGATTTTTTTCTTTTTTTTTTTTTTTTTTTACAAATATTTTTTTTTTGTCTGTCTTTTTTTTTGTTTGTTTATAGCCCAAAAAATGTAAACCCACAGAGGTGATCAAATACCACCAAAAGAAAGCTCTATTTGTGGACAAAAAGGGGACAAGTTTTATTTGGGTACAGCGTCGCACTTGCAATTGTCAGTTAAAGTTAACGCATTGCCGAATCGCTAAAAATGGCCTGGTCAGGAAGGGTGTAAAATCCTCAGGGGCGGAAGTGGTTAATGATGAACTCTAGTACATTGATATCAGTGTTGGATCAGAGTAGAGGGACTCATTACCCTGCATGGAGCTATTACGGCTTCTGGAGGAATTTGGTGTCTTGCGGGGACAGTATACAATCCCGCCTCTGGCCGTATTCTCAAGCTGCGTCATGACAATGGTTTGGAATAAACACAGACGTATTTAATGTCAGGCATGAAGAATCAGACGGAGTTTCTGCCACCTTCTCAGCATATTGGCAGGATTATCCACACTGAGCGCATGCTGCCTCCTGGAAACAGAACGTGTTGTTTAACTCTTTGCAGCATATAGCGGTATTGTGTGACAGTCCTCTCTGTGAGATGAATAGAACGACGGAGAAAAAAAAAACTGTCCTCGCACTGTCCTAGGAAAGTGCAGCGATGGGGTGGAACTTCCCCCTGATGCCAGACAGTAATAACCTAATACATAAAGTCCTGCCATGCAGACTACCTTTTATAATCCATCCCTCATGAGCAAGATACAGGACTGCCATTACGGATCTTTCTGAAAATGCTGGTTGCCTGGCTGTTGCGGTTAAAACCATTTTTAATACCGAGTCCCCTGGCCTTAAGCAATAATGCGGGTCAACTAGTTTAATGAGCAAAATTTATATATTTTGCGCACACGTTTCATTTTTGGTAAGATACTCCCAATATGAAATCGCATCTAAAGGGATGCAAACCCTGCAATTTTCCTCATTGGAGCCCTGCAGGTGCAGCACCTGGTTGATTATTATGAAACCACTCCCATTACACTCGTCCAGCACAGAGAGACACTCTGATTTCTTCAAAACAAAAAAGTTAGGAATTTGCAACAAAGTTTGTTAAAATCCCAGCAATGTATATAGATCACCCAGAGGAGAGTGTGTTTTGTTTTTTGTTTTTTTCCTCAACAAAAGTGGAGTTAGGGTCCTTTCACGCGAAGTGTTTTTCGGTCCGCTCCGGGGATCACCGCTGAGCTGTCGGCGGACAGGGCGGTCCCCGCACACTGTATGCAGAGGGGGGGAGGGGAGGGGTATGTCCGTTTCCCATTTCACCACCTCTGCTTTTTTTTTTTGGGACACAGGCATCCTCTCACTGATTTAAAGGGGTGATGGCAAGTGAGATCTGCCTGAGCTCATCCTTGGTAATGCCCACAAATCGGGCTTCTGTCAGGGAAGGAGCAGAGAAGCTGTAAAGCAAGGAATAAATGTTTTCTTCAGATTCCATTTGAAAAGAGCAATATGGGTATTTAGACATGAATGCATGGTCCTGTGTTAGATTTTTTTTAAATGCTTTTGAGACCTTTGAAGCCCTGGTGCGCAAAGTGCGGCCTGAGGGCCACAAGTAGCCCTTTGGTATATGTTCTGCTGCCCTCGGACCTCAGCAGTCAGTAATGGTAACATTGATTAGGGTAATAGTATTGATCTCTGCAAGCCTCGTGTAACATATTGCCAGATTCATATGGTCTTCTGCAGCTTATCCCCAGCCAAAAATGCATTCTGTTCAGGGCTGGACTGGGACAGAAATTTGGCCCTGGACTTCATCCAGACTGGCCCACTTTGACATTTCTCTCCCATGGCAGCCGGGCAAGAACCCGCCCCCCCCCCCAGCCACCCGTACCCCCTCTCCCCCTTCACTAGCTACTAGCCGTTCTACTTTTATTAGAGTAGAACGGCTGGTACTGGTCCTCTTATATACAGTACCAGTGGGGAAGCTAGACATTATTTCACCCAGGGCAAGGAATCAGTTCCGTGGCCCCACTTATGGGACAAGATTAGGCAAAAGTGAGAAACTTCAACCCCCCCCCCCCCCCCCCCATGCTCCTCTGTCTTCCCCCCTGCTCCTCTGGTCCTTCCCCTGCTTCTCTGTTCCCCCCCCCCAGGTGAACGCTGCGGGGAGAGAGGAGGTGAGCGCTGTGGGAAGGGAGAGACAGAGGAGCAGAGGGGGAGGCAGTCCTCTGTCACTGAAGCCGGCCCACTGAACCATCGGCCCACCGGGAAACTCCCTGTAGTCCCAATGGCCAGTCCATCCCTGATTCTGTTCACTCTCTGGCCCTCATTTCCCCTATTAGGTTTCCGGTTTCTGATAGTCCTCTCAAGCATTACATATATTGAACATTTGGTGTGGCCCTTTGATGTCAGGGGCCGCATTTGAGAACCCCTCTAGCGGATAAGTTGACAAGCACTGTTTTATTAAGGCATTTGTCACTAGGACATGGTGACTATGAGAGGGTAAATCTACCCAGTGCAGACACAAAGTAATACATTAGATGAAATCAATTGATTGTGTGTCCTTTTTTTTAATTTTTATTTATGTAACTAAATAACTTGACAAAGGTTCAACCCCCTCATTATGCTATCTAGAGGAAAAAATTGGTTTGAATATACATAAATTGTTAGGGGGAGGTAAAGTATAGCTGTGGGTTCACCTATTGTGTATGTCTTGGTCCCCCCGGGTGTAGTCTGGGCTGGTGGGCTCCTGGAAGAGGCGCACACTCACAAGTCATTTGGGTGCCGCTACTGCTGGAAGGACATCAGTATATGAAAAGCTGTCAGTACTTAAAGCCGAGTTTATTTGTGACAGGAAAAGGACTGTCTGCTCGTACAGGCCCAACCTCTGCCAAGTTTAGCTCCGGCCAAACATTCTGCTAAGGTGCAGCAAACTCCACTGCTCTGGCACTGACCGCGCTTGTCTGGCAGACGAAATTGTGCGAAAAGCTTTTCTTAACGCCGTTCTTGCCACAGAGGCTGCTTTTATTTTGCTGTGTGGCCTTTCTTACTGCCCTGTACCCGATGATAGTGGGAGATTTTCAGAAAACCAAATAATTCTGCAAAATATTACAGTCTATTACATTTGTGGCAAAATAAGTGTCGGATTGTGTTAAGCTGTGTGCACAGTGTGATCTGATTGTATAATCTTTCTAGAATTCACCTGTATTCTAGGCAGAAATAAAAGGTTTAAAAGCACACAGTGAAAATTCCTGAATTTAACTTTGTTTTAGCATCTATGCAGCAGGGGACCGTCATTTTGATAGGACAGAGCCAAGTGACAGATAAGTTCATCACTGTGCTGCTTCTCCTTTCACTGTCCAGTTACCTGCTGGGGGCAGGGATCAGCATGACCTTGTTTCAGAGGAAGTGGGTTGACCCTTAGGATTGGGGACATCTAGTGGCAGAAAAAAAGTACTACATGGGTAATCTCTGGATTGAAGATGAATATTGCAGAAAAACTGATTTTGTTTATTTATATTTTAATGGGTTATGTCTTTTATCTTGTGTGTTTGTCTGGTATACTGAATGTTTTTTGGAATGCATCTACAGTATACTATAGCATATGCTTTACTCCTGCAGTTGCTCAGTGACTTGGAGCTTTTATTTTAATTTTTTTAAATGAGGTTTATCTCTGGGTCATGGATATCATGGCTTCACAAACAATACTGGTGGCCGCACAGCAGTTCTTATAATATCAGTGTTGAATGTAATGAGCAAGATGTCTTCCTTATACATGTGAGCAGTGTCTTGTATTTTTATTGGAGTCTCTTGTAATGTGCCTTCATGCTCTGACAATCTTTTTTACAATACAAGCAATCTCTTGGAACATGAAAAGTATTAGCGGATTGCAGTTGGGTCAAATTCTCAGAAAAACATTGGCGATCTAGAAATTGTTTCACCATGCTTGCGGAGAATAAGCTACCGGTACTCCATTAATCCAAGTCTACTTAGCCGAGGCCATTTCCAATATTCCACAGCGCACTATACGTACCACCTGTTTCATGTTTCTGATGTAAGCCCTCACCTCAATGTTTTGGAGAGCCCCGCATACCCCAGTCTGATTGTCTTACTGGTGCAACGCTACATTTCTTTTGGGGGTCCTATTTATCCTAGCCTGGCTGCGCATTCGTCATACTGATGAAACACTACATTTCTTATGAGGGCTTTAGATACCCCAGTCTGTTTACATTCGTCATACTAGTGGCATACTACTTTTATTTTGGGGGGCCCCCCAGACACCCCACTTTGACTGTACATTCAGTACGGTACTGGTGGAACACCATAGCTCCCAACAGTCCCTGATTTGGAACAAAGTCCCTCTGTCTCTCGTTCCTCATTTTGTCCCTTTGTCATTTTGGTCTAACCTATCTAATTGTATATAAAATTTACTTTTTATCTTTCAAAGTGCTAAACCATTCATTCAATTTCAAAATTGCTGCATTTTTAAATATCAGAAACCAATCTAAAGGAGTAGTAATAGGAGTAGTATCTAATTCTGTGGTAGGGGGTGTGTCCTATGCCTTCATACTTTTTCTAATAGGTGTCCCTCATTCCCATTTCAAATCTCAAAACGTTGGGAGGTGTGGAACACTACATTTTTCATGGGGCCCCAGACACCCCAGTCTGACGGTTTTACTTTCTTCATACTGATGAAACAGTACATTTCTTATGGGGGCCCCTGATACCCCAGCATGACTGTTTACATTTGTCATACTGATGGAACACTACATTTCTTATGGAGGCCCTAGATACCCCATTCTGACTGTACAGTCGTACTACTGATGGAACACTGTTTCTTATGGAGTTCCCAGACACCCCAGTCTGACTGTTTACATTCATCCTACTGATGGAACACTACATTTCCTATGGGGCCCCAGTCAACCCCAGCCTGCCTGTTTACATTTGTCATGCTGATGGAACACTACATTTTTTATGGGGGCCCCAGCCTGACTGTGCAGTTGTCCTACTGATGTAGTGTTCCATTTCCTATGGGGCCCCAGACACCCCAGTCTGCCTGTTTACATTTGTCATACTGACGGATCATGGAACACTACGTTTCCTATTGGGGGGGGGGGGGGGCACCAGAAACCCCAGTCTGACTGTACAGTCACCCTACTGATGGAACACTATATTTCTTATGGGGGCCCCAGACACCCCCGTCTGACTGTTTACATTCGTCATACTGGTTTAATTTTACATGGCTATTTTTTTCCTTTCTCTGAAGAGAAACTAAAATATGCCATTTCTGTGGTAAGACCACGCTATTCTCCAAGAAAGGAAAAAATATTCCAAAGCTGAATTATTAAAGTAATTTTCCATTACGAAGGCCTGTAGGTCAGTAATTCCCGTGATTGATAACGTGTATTTAGTGTCACAGTCTGAACAGATCTCATCTCTTCCAGCAGAGTGTGAATAATATGATTTTCTTCAGTCTGATTGTATCCTTCCTTAAAGGTATACATTTCATCACTTACACCAGAAATCCATGTATTGGAAACGCACAGCGTGATTTAGGGCTTGCTTAACACAGACTTCGAGCCTAGAATACTCATCACAGTAATGATTCTGTCTTGACATAGTCTTAAGTATGTTTTATATTTCAGGTTCAAATTTATATCCATTTTTTTCCAAGTCTGTAAATCTTTATTCCAGTAAGGATGAAGAGAGCTCTACTGGTTCTGAAATTGCTAGACAGCAGCTTGATGGTTTTAAAGAGTGTAAAGGACAAGAGGAAATCAAAGGGGTGATGGGGTCTATAATAAACAATCTTCCCCCTTTTTTTTATATGCAAACTTATGCCGCGTACACACAACTGTTTTTCATGACGAGAAAAATGCAATTTTTTAAATTGGTCGTGAAAAACTATAGTGTCTAGCCATAGAAAAATGGCTGTTAAAAGTTTAGAGCCTGCTCTATTTTTTTCTCATCGTTTTTCACGTTGTGACAAACAGTCGTGTGTATGCTTTAACAAGGGGGGGAAAAAAACGTGCATGCTCAGAAGCAAGTTATGAGACGGGGAAATTGGCATAAGCAGCCCAAAGGCTGGTGCCATTCGAATGGAACTTCCCCTTTATAGTGCCGTCGTACGTGTTGTACGTCACCGCGGTTTGCTCGAGCATTTTTTTTTCACGATCGTGTGTATGCAAGGCAGGCTTGAAAGGAAGCACGTTGAGAAAAACTTTTTTTTTCTTTTCAATGACCTGAATAACTGTAGTATGTACGCGGAATAAGGGGGTGATTTTTCTAAAACTGGAGAGTGCAGAATCTGATGCAGCTCTGCATAGAAACCAATCGGCTTTCAGCGTTTTTTAAAGTTTTGCTTTTCCCTGTAGAACAGTACTGGGGGCGAATTATATGTGCTACATGCAAATGTGCAAGTAAAGAGTTGCATTTGGCACTTTTTTTTGGGGGGGGGGGGGTGTACCTGGTTTGACAAGTACCCACTCCCACTTCTGGCTCTGTTTGCTCACCCCCCTCCTTCCCCTCAATTTCTTTTTTTGGAGCAGGGTGGCAGCAATCCCTTTTTTTTAAAGAGACGTGTAATTACTTGGTATGGTCTCCATCACTTTGAAAAAAACAAAATGGCCTCTCCCCCCATCTGTAACTGGCAGAGCAAGGAGCACATAGAAGAGCAATGCATGCAAGACAAAACCAGAGACCTTCTCAGCTCACCAGCCAGTCTGTTTACCAACCGAAATTGTTGAACAGCATGCGTTAAAAACAGGTGTTTAGTTGGCACACATCTGCAAATGCGTAAGCTGCAAAGCTACTTCATTGCACCCTGTATTACCTGCAGTCTTAAAGTGGAGCTCCATCCAAAAATGGAGCTTCCGCTTTTTGGAACCCTAACCCCCCCCCCCAGTTTCACATTTGGCACCTTTCGGGGAGAAGGGGGGTGCAGATGCCTGCAGCAGACGTGCCCCTACCTGCCCAACGAACAACCCCCCCCCCCCCCCCACGCTGTCTCCTGGGAAATGCACTGCGGGGACCAGTGACGGCGTGGAGCGTTACTCGCGCATGTGCAGTAGGGAACTGGGTAATGAAGCCGCGCTTCACTTCCCGATTCCCTAACCAAGGATGGCGGCGGGTGCAGCCAAGGGATGAGCGAATGCTCGTCCTTGGCTGACAACATTGCGGGAGCGCTGGACAGGTAAGTGTCCATTTTTTGTCAGCAGGAACCTCCGCTTTAACTACTGTCAATTTATTAGTCTCCACAGTGAAATCACATGCATTCTAATGACTGAGAATGTCCCAAAATTTATATTCACACACAGTACATGAATTAGTAGTTGAATTTTGGCTGATTCCTGCTGAATTGGGCAACCTTTGTTCAGTGAGCAGTCTTTCTGGCACAACCCGGCTCAGCAAAAGTCATTTGAAAGAAAGATGGCGGATGGAATGTTCTCAGCTGAACAGCACCTGCATCCAATCAGCTGCAGTCATTGTTTTGGGTCTTCTGACAGCTGCGGGTGATGGCTGTCAGAATAAAATAGTTGGCACGGAAGATTCCTACATCCATGCCGAACAGAATGCTCAACAGAAATCAAGATTTCTCTTGTTACTTGATGCAAATGGCCAGCTTTACGCTTTCGAATTAAAATGTCATCTTTTTCGTCATGGAAAAAAAAACGGCTTATTATTTTCCTCCGTCTAGGAAAGACAACATAGACAGCTGTACATTATGAAATGACGGATGCTTTTGGCAGAGCACAGTAATACCAATTTATCAGGAATCCTAATGTGCCAATCTTGTAGGGGTGATATCAGGTTTACACACAGAGATCGTATTTGCACCTGAGTCTAATTTTCACCAGCATGTGGGGAAATTGGGGGATTTTAGTCAACCAAAAAAAGAGAAGCTTTAATGGATTCTTACCAGGGGTTGGCACGCTGTCTGTACACAGAAACGCTAGTTTGTGGCAGGGCAGCCGGGCTGCTTCTTTTTTTTTTTTTTTTTATGCTAAATATCAATGACACACTTTTACACTGTCCATGCAGACTATTGAAGTGTAGGAAGCCATGCATTTTCAGTCTACTCTCTTAAAGGTCGGGAGAATGTCAATTCTACATGACCATGCATTGACAGGACTGCAAAAAAATAGCTAGTCCCCTTGAGACAAGGCAATAAGGGGGCAGGAACTTGGCCTACAGTGTATACATATTAGAACTCTTTTAAGGGGTTGTAAAGGTTCTTCCTATTCTTCTTTTTTTTTTTTTTCTAACTAGGTTCCTTTTTAAGCTAGGGGTTCACTTACTTTTTCCTTCGATTTCCCTTTTTTTCTAAATGTTTTTTTTTCCTCTTTTGTCTGAATTTCTCACTTCCTGTCCACTTGCCCCCATCATCCGAACTGTTCTGGCTGGGGGGTTTGTTAGCCATAACAGCTTACCGAGGAGAAACAGGAAGTGAGAAATTCAGACAAAGAAAACAAAGGAAAAAAACCTTTAGAAGGGAAATCAAAGGGAAAGGTAAGTGAACCAATAATGCACTAGCTTAAAGGGGTTGTAAAGGAAATTAGTTTTTTCCCTATAATAGCTTATTTTACCTTAGTTCAGCCCTCCTTCACTTACCTCATCCTTCGATTTTGCTTTTAAATGTCCTTATTCCTTCTGGGAAATCCTCACTTCCTGTTCTTCTGTCTGTAACTTACCACCGTAATGCGTGGCTTTCTTCCTGGTGTGGAGAAAGCCTCTTGAGGGGGAGGGGGCGAGCAGGCAAGTCAGGACACTCTCTAATTTGCAGATAGAGAAAGGAGCTGTGTGTTAGTGGGCATTCTGACACTCCTGCTCGCCCCCTCCCCCCTCAAGAGGCGTTCTCCACACCAGGAAGAAAGCCTTGCATTACGGTGGTAAGTTACAGACAGAAGAACAGGAAGTGAGCATTTCTCAGAAGAAATAAGGACATTTAAAAACAAAATGGAAGGATGAGGTAAGTGAAGGAGGACTACACTAAGGTAAAGGAAGCTATTTAGGGAAAAAATCCTTTCCTTTACAACCCCTTTAAAGAAACCTATTTAGAAAATAAAATACGAACCTTTACATTGCATTTTAGTAAATCTATAATCCATTCTATAAAAAAAAAACTTTCAGAGAATGCTTTGGGTTTTCTCAATGAATGAAACGCATTCTCTGATTGGACAAGGTGGGGAGGCAAGGCAGTGATGTCATGTTCTCCACTTCGTCCAATCAGAGAATGCTTTGCTTTACATTTATTGAGTAAAAAGTAAAGCATTCTTTGAATAAAGTTAATGCCCAATGGGCTACCTGCTGTGTTCAGAATGTAGCACAAGATCCGGAAAAGCTAGTGGAGATCACTGGAGAAGAGCGACTTCCATCTTCTAGAACAGCCTCTCTCAACCCTTTCAACACAGAGTAACCCCAAGGCCCACTTTCCGGTCTCGGAGAACCCCTGCTCTATCTACAACCCATGATGCCTTGGTGTGGGGGTCGGTTAGAAGAATGCTCCTTACACTTGTGGTCATTGGGAAGAATTAACAGCATTTCCTTGCAGATGGCTAAAAAGATCAATGGTATCAGTGGGATCTTATCCGAGAAGCAGATTATTGGAACCCCTAGCAACCTGTGGAGAACCCTAGTTGACAAACTGTTCTGTAGGGATCGCACAGTATATGCATGGTTACATTGGTCCAAGCTGGAGGTTTTACTCGTATAACAGATGTCCATATATTCTAAATCCTAGAATAAAAACTTTAAATATGTAAATCTTGTTCACATTATTATTTTTAGTAAAAGTGAAGAAAAAAAAAGCCAAGTTTTGGAGCTGATTGCACTTATAGCACAAAGAAAACCATTACTGTCATTGTGCAGAGCCATGTTTGTTTCACGTGAATGGAGTTGGCAGCACTTCTTGGCGTTGACAGACAATTACTTTCTAAATGTAGCAGTCAAATTGTATAAGTTAGCAGTAGTTCAGCAGGGACCCGATTCTGGCCTGTCGCTGCTTGTCTGGATCGCTGGGGGGAAAATAAACCATTCTGCCAAAGCATCTGCTTATTACCATTGGCATTATTAACGCCTTTTTTTTTTTTTTTCTTCAGATAGACACAAAGTCTAAGGTGACTCAGAAACGTGTCAGTTTGGGAGATTGCTACTTCAGCCCTTATAAATCTATCAAGTGTATTACGAGAACTGTATTTCTATTTACTTTCCATGCTAAAAGAACTTCTTAATGTAAACTTGTCATTAGAGAAATAAGGAGGCTGCCATTGATGCTCTTTCTGAGTTTGCCAATTGACTAGTCATCTGTATCCAATTGAAGATCAAGCCTTTTCTGGCGCTTAAGTCATTTTCAGTATTTTTTGCTAGAAAATTACATATACGGTAACCCCCAAACATGATATAAATATATACACAAAGTGGGCCAGATTCTTAGCGGCGCTACAACGGAGTATCTCTGATACCCCGTCGTATCGCCGTTTTTTTTTTGGCTCGTATCTATGCGAGTGATTCTTAGCATCACTTTGGCATAGATACGCCTGAACATCTGACAAGCATAATACCATTACACTTGCGGATCGTAGTTGTAATGACAACTCCGGCCACTAGGTGGCCTTTATGTTGTTTTCTCATTTGCCTATGCAAATGAGGCTACTACGCCGATTCCCGATCGCTTTTACGCCGCCTCGTCGTCGCGTACGTCGTTTTCGTTCACGTAAGGTTACCCCTGCTTCTATGAGGAGTAACCTTACGAAGTACTGTCGGATGCCGTCAGGTGCCGTCGGATGCCATGTTAAGTATGGCGTCGGGTCAGCGTCGGCTTTTTCCGTCGTTTTACTAACTCGTTCGCGAATAGGGCATTGAGTAGCGACGATCACGTCGTTTTGACGTCGGTTTCAACGGCGCTTTCCGACATGAGCTGGAGCATGCGCACTGGGCTTTTTCCCCCGGCCGGCGCATGCGCAGTTCGTTCGAGGGGGCGCGTTTCATTTAAATAGAAGCCGCCCCCTTTGAATTACGCGGGCTTACGCTGGGCCATTTTCGCTACGCCAACGCAAACTACGGAGCAAATGCTTAGAGAATACGGCACTTACTCTAGTACGATGCGGCGGCGTAGTGTAAATGGCTTACGCTACGCGGCCGGATTTCTTAGAGAATCTGGCCCAGTATCTCACAAAATGAGTAGACCCTTACATTTTTGTAAATATTTTATTATATCTTTTCATGTGACTGAAAAAAATTATACTTTGCTAAAATGTAAAGTAGCTGTACAGCTTTTATAACAGTGTAATAACCCAACACACAGCCATTAATGTCTAAACCACTGGCAACAAAAGTGAAGTACACCCCTAAGTGAAAATGTCCAAATTTGGCCCAATAAGCCATTTTTCCTCCCCGATGTCATGTGACTCATTGGCGTTACAAGGTCTCAGGTGTGAATGGGAAACAGGTGTGTTAAATTTGGTGTGTCATCACTCACTCTCATACTGGTCACTGGAAGTTCAACATGGCACCTGCCTCTGTGTGTCTGTGTAAATGCAGGAAGTGAACAGGCAGCAGCTTCAGCTGCCCACAGTTAAAATGGTTGCATCCAGACTTGGAGGAACTGCTGTCTGCTCACATAATTTTGTAATAAAAAACATCTTTGTCATTTTAAAGCTTCCCTCCAACCACTTTGCATATTTTATATGAACTGTGATTCTGTAGTTGCACAAATATGCTGCATAAATCTCCCTCCACTGGGTCTGGCTGCAGCCATTTTAACTATGGGCAGCTGAAGCTGCTGCCTTATCACTTCCTGCATTTACGCAGACACAACGAGGCACGCCTCCAGCTCTGCAGCCCTCATTGGCCCTCGTATTACTTCTCCCCCTCCCTTTCTGGCAAATTCTCACCAGAGAGAGCGCTGCACATGATGTCATAAGCCTAGGCTTTTTACCAGACAAACAGGAAGTGGGCTGTATAAGGTATTTACTGGCAGGAAAAAAAAGTTTTACTATCCAAAGGTAAAACAACAAGGGCAGAAGATTTAATAGAGGAAGATTTCTGCAGCATATTTGGTAAGTACAGAGTCAAGGTATATATAAAATAATATGCAAAGTGGTTACAGGGAAGCAAAATGTCTTATTACAAATTATGTGAGCAGACTGCAGTTTCTCTTTAAAGCGATTTTTATATTTTTTTCACCTGCCTTTTATACTGAAAAGAGAGATGGCACTGCTTTAGTGTGAAATTGCTTTGCACCTGGTGGAGATTGTCTTCAATTTGTTTTGGTGGATTGTGTGTTTTTTTGTGATTTTCATCTACCTGAATACACTATTCACGGACTTCATCTAATCAACGTTCACTTGAATATATTGTCTTATGGACTCTATTTCATTTATATTTTAGCGCGATCTTGTTTCTTTTTTACATTCTGTTTGATGTGGTATAACATCTTTTTGATCGCTGCTTTCACCGTTTATATTTAACAAGCGCAATTTTTATTTTTTACTATATATATATATATATATATATATATATATATATATATATATATATATTAATCACCCATCCCCTTAGGATTGTTGATTAATTGGATATCTTATATTCCCTGGAACTCCATTTGACATTCCCCCATGTTTGGGGGAATGATTTCTGCCTGCTGCCTCGTTCCTCTGCTATCTAGGCAAGTCACTTCTGGCAAGTTTTCCTGACACTAAGAATAAAAATGGTGGTGGGGTGGTTGGGCGACTCCAGCCTACAACCTGTGATTGACAGTCTCAGCTCTGTTCCCCTTTAATAAAATGTAATTTCTGTGTACTGTGGGAGATCAGATATATTAAATGCAGGGTCCTGGGTTTAGTAACACTTTTAATTGTATCGGACAGAAATTTAAGAGCTGTAGTGAAGACATAACCCAGTGTTATTTCTTTGTTTATTCTGATGGATAGACTTCTGTTGCCTTTACCACTATCAGACGAGAATGGATAAATCACAGTTCTTTTGTTGGTGTTGACAGCAACTCGGATGACTGGAAAAAAGACTCCTAGAATTCAGTTTGGTACAGGCACACTTTGGAGAGTGCTTTGTCAGTTTTCAGGCTCACTTGTTTCTTTGGTATGATCAGTGCAGTAAAACGTCTTTTCACATTCAGGAAAATGAAAAAACGTTTTTAGTTCTGACATGTCAAGTGGAACAGCAATGCCATAGTTCTAACAACAGTGCCACCCAGTGACCGGAATTGTATGAAAGTGCTGGCTGCTACACAGCAATGACTTTTGTTCCCAGTGGTACTTAAATCTTAGGCTTCATTTCCATGGACGTTTTTGCAGCCACTTTTTTACGCCTGTCCGTGTTTATTTTTTTTTCTTTAACTATATATATATATTTTTTTTTTTTTTGAGCTGGAGCTCAAAAACACGGCAGGTAGCGTTTTTGAGCGTTTTTTTAACGTCTGGCATTTTTACAGCTCTATTGCTGGAGCTTCAGAACGCACTGGTCCTTTTTTTGCAGCTTAAAAACAGCTCAGCCATCTACAGCTCAAAAACGTCATGGTGGGCATGAGGCCATAGACTAACATGGAGAGCCGTTTTTAAGCTGTAAAAAATGCTCAGAAAAGTGGCTGTAAAAACGTCCATGGAAATGAAGCCTTAATCTTGGCAATGATTTCTTCTGTTTTTTTTTTTTGATGCATCATAAGTCTAAATGGCAAAATTATTTTATTGTGCATTCTCTTGTGTAAAAAACAATATCCTGCATGGTTAGATGAAGCCACTCGCTCAGTGTTATCACTGCATTAGTGTTTCAGGGCTCATTTAGAATTGTGTCGAGAGGTGAATTTTTTGTGGCGTTAGGCAAGTGCATGGTCATGCATCAATGTGCGTTTCCTTTGTGTATTGGCATGCCTTTTTAAAGCACTTTTCTATTGTGTTCTGGAGTTTAGAATTTGGGGTCAACAGCCATTGACCAAGGCTTGTTAAAGAGGAAGAAAAAAGAAAAACACCAGTCCATCTAGTTTAACCAATAAAAGTGCAAAGAAATGTAAACAATCCTATATACACATTTCTTTTCCCACAGTTAGTGCTGGTTCACACAGGGACGTCCTGTCGGGCGACTTGTCAGCTTGACAAGTCCTGCTCCATTCAGTACAACGGAACCGTTCTAATAGGAGTGTCTCAAGTCAAAGGTTCTTGTACTACTTTGGGGCGACTTCGGAGCAGCTTGCATTGACTTCTATTAACCACTTGTCATCTGCCCACCGTCAAATGACGGCGGGCAGACGACTCCATTATCCTGACATCACGTCATATGACGTGATGTCCCTTTAAAGCCGCGGGCGGGCGCGCGCACCCGCCGCTCTGCGGGGATCCCATGCGAGTGCCCGGCGGCAACGATCGCCGCCGGGCACACGCGATTGCTCAGTAACTGAGCGGGGACGTGGAGCTCTGTATGTAAACAGAGCTGCACGTCCCTGTCAGGGAGAGAGGAGATCGATTTTGTCCCTTGAACATAGGGACACAATCGGTCACCTCCCCCAGTCACCCCCCCTCCCCCCACAGTTAGAACACTCATAGGACACACATTTAACCCCTTCCCCGCCCCCTAGTGGTTAACCCCTTCACTGCCAGTCACATTTATACAGTAATCAATGCATATTTATAGCATTTTTCACTGTATAAATGTAAATGGTCCCAAAAATGTCAGAAAAGTGTCCGAAATGTCCGCCATAACGTCGCAGTCCCAATAAAAAAATCGCAGATCGCCGCCATTAATAGTAAAAAAAAAAAAAAAAAAAAAAATGCCATAAACTATCCCCTATTTTGTAAACGCTATAAATTTTGCGCAAACCAATCGATAAACGCTTATTGCATTTTTTTTTTACCAAAAATATGTAGAAGAATATGTATCGGCCTAAACTGAGGGAAAAGATTTTTTTTTAATATTTTTTGGGTTATTTATTATAGCAAAAAGGAAAAAATATTGCATTTTTTTAAAAATTGACGCTCTATTTTTGTTTATAGCGCAAAAAATAAAAACCGCAGAGGTGATCAAATACCACCAAAAGAAAGCTCTATTTGTGGGAAAAAAAGGACACCAATTTTGTTTGGGAGCCACGTCGCACGACCACGCAATTGTCAGTTAAAACGACGCAGTGCCGGAAGCTTATTTTGTCTGGGCAGGAAGGGGGTGTAAGTGCACAGTAGGCAAGTGGTTAAAGAAGTCATTTGAATGAAAAACTTATATAGCGCAGCACATGCAAACTTAATCGCCTCTGGGCGCATTTGCAAGCCACGCTGAGGTCGCACTGTGCGAGACGGCTTCAGATTCGGACGACTTTGAAGCTGCCCCTGTGTAAACCAGCCTTTAATCCAGAGGAAGTCAAAAAAGCCTACAGCGCCTGGGATTTCCATCCTAGTACTGACCGGGCCCCAACCCTGCTTGGCCTTCAAGATCAGACGCGTTCATGGTGATGTAGCTATTGACCATTGATGATGAGGCTAAAAATTATGGGATATCCCAAATTTTACAGTTGTAAAAAAGGTTTTGTGGCATTCCCAGCATCCATGGCTCACTCGCACCTACAAACATGGTGGCGCTTGCATTGATTCCCTGTTGAGAACTAAACACAACACCCCAGAACGTCAAGGTGTGCCTATGTTGGCTAATTGAACAACCTCTTTCCATTTGTAAAATGAATGAGGATTTATGATTGGTTGCTCAGGACCGTTTTTTCCTCATCCCACTGCCAAAGCTTGGAACCTGTCCCTTTCTGCCTGTATGCTTGGATGTACATGGATGACGGTGCCTTAGGTTTAAGTCAATAGTACGCATTGTTCTTGTGAAACTCCAATATTTATCATCTTGCGTGTTATCGATCAGAAAATTGAGCTGCCTTATGCCAATATTGTCCTTAGGCGTTGACTTTGTCAGCGCAGCACTGTAAATAAAAACTAATGATAAGCTCAACGGGTAGTGTCATTTGAGTGCTGCTATCTGAGAGTGGACATACTGTAGGTGCGATTACGCTGAAAAGCAAATATTTCTACTATTTGCATGAAGCTGGCTGTTTTCCACCAATCCTGGAATTTGCATGTGTTTGTTTTGAATTAAAGGTACTTTACTATGATGTGCATAATGTGGGGTAAGGCATTCCAGCCAATCAGAATGCATTCCTTTAATGGATTATACAGCAAACTAGTTCCTTTTATGAGCTGTATGTGACAGTGCAACAAATTCTAGTTATAACTGTAATATTTGACATTGATGTACCATTGCTCTGCATTAACTTCTACGGGCAGCCAGAAGAGGCATCGGTGTGATAGAAGTTGGATCTCTTTTGTGGGATTACGGGTAAAGAGAGGCAGTGTGTGTGCTGGAAAATTTCACTTTGCTATGCCACTTTTTTTTTTTTTCTTTTTTTTTTTTAAACCATCTTTGTTTTTCCATGCTAATGAAAGCTCTTTTAAATAAACTTCATTGTAACTTTCATGGCATGTATGTGGTTGCCCTTTGCGTGCACTTATGACCGGAAATAAAAATGATTGGGGCTGTGGGCTAAGGAGAATCGGTCCAATGTACTAATTTAGGGCAAAGTCGCACCCGACCCCAAGAACCACTTGTGCTTGCCTATGCCATGCCCATCACAAATTCCCTGCTCTTTCTTATGGGTGAGTCTTTGACCCTTTCCTAGGGTGCAGTGCTAGTGCCCGAGCAACGATCTACTGGGCCCAAAAGATTCTGGGGAGGACATCTACAACCCTATGCAAGTTTTAGTGCAAGCTTTTTGATATCTCCAGATGTTTTAAAAGAGGCAAAGTGGACATTTAGTATACTTGTTGGAGATGGAGATTGCATGTTCTCGCTGTGTTCGGTTGGATTTCTTTGGGGTTCTCCGGTTTCCTCCCACACTTTAAAGACAAGCTGATCTGTTAATTGGCTTCCATTTAAAACAGCCCTAGTATGTACATGTGGACACTCTTGTGTGCGGGTCCCAAGCTAAGCAATAGAGGGGGAGTTGATGAAAGATCTGGTGACCTACCTTGCCAAGATTGACAATTTTATGGAAGAAGGTTTTAAAGCATATTAGACATAGAATTGTTGAGAATTGTTGAGACTTGGATACGACTAAACAGATATATGAAGATGATTACTGACATTGTCCACTTGTTGACTTGTTTAATGGGCATGCTGTGGTAATGTAGATAATCAAGTTTATAATTACATTTCCTTTTAATGGTTTAAAGTTGAGGTCATACTTCGTTCAGGCCAAAGACATGCTGGTAGGTTAATTGGCTCCAGTCTAAATTGGCCCTAGTATGTGTATGTATGACTGTGAGTTGGGGACATTAGATTTATATTTATTTTTACATTCAATTTTTTATTTAGTTATCAGAACATAAAATAACAAGTAAATACATTAAGTATAACATAATTCACACTATTACAGTTACATAGTATAGTGAGTGCTTTTTGATAAATACATTAAGTCAGTATAATAATTGTGAATAATCCTTCAAATTTATTCATGAATTTGGGGGACATTCGATTTTAAGCTCCTTGAGCAGGGATTCTCAAACTATGGCCCGCTGTTGCGGAACTACACAGCCCATGAGGCAATGTAAAACTCTGACATTCACAGACATGACTAGGCATGATGGGAATTGTAGTTCCTGGACAACTGGAGGGCCATAGTTTGAAGACCCATGTCCTTAAGGGTAGGGACTGATCTGAATGTATAATATCTAAAGCGCTCCATAAAATGGACAGCGCTATCTGAGTACTGGTAATAAATTGTGCATGTTGGAGTTTTTTCAAGAACTGTCTGTGTTGTTCACGTCTACCAAACTTCTCCTGTCTTTAGTGTCTCCAGGTTAGGTTAGAAAGTGAAAGAAGGATTTCGATTGTTGTCGACAGCAAAGACGGTTTTCTCCATGCCTCTCAAAATTACCATGCCTCAACAAAAAAATTACTTTGTGATAATAAATGTCTACTTTGCTTTTTTTCAGAACCACCATACTGGACACAGCCAGAAAAACTGGAGAAGAAACTTTATGCCCAACCAGCCGCTAGTACGGCCCGCTTCCGCTGCCCGGCTGCTGGCAAGCCTCAGCCCAGCATTTACTGGCTGAAAAATGGGAAAGAGTTCAGAGGGGAGCATCGGATTGGTGGAATCAAGGTATTTATTCAAACCAACAATGAGTGTTTTAGTTTGCTTTTGGTGAACAGCTTATAAACAACTTGATCTTAAATCACACAATATATATTTGTTTGTCTTTTTTGGGGGATTTTCTATATAGGCTAGTTATAAGGAGTCAATGTGATTGTGATGTGCACTCCGGACAGATGATCTTCCTATTGAAGTTCCCAGCTCCCCTTTCACTGTCATGGTGCCATGAATTCTCCTTAAAGCAAAATGGTGCTTTGCACATTTTAGGTCAAAATTCCCACCCTCCTGCTTATACTTGTCATACTGCTCAGCCCTAGGAGCCAAAAGTACTTCCACCAGTACTTCCAGATATGGAGGACCATGTGACCCAACCCATGTGACATGGGGAGACTATAGTCATAGAATGACTGACTGCAGCAAGCTTACACAGGACCTTCCTTGGCTCCTGCTAGCCAGGTTAAAGTATTTTTTTTTTTTTTAAATTCCCCTGCATGAGTAAAGCAAAGGGTACATTTATCCCATCAACTGCAAGAGATGCAAGTGGTTAAATGATAAATATACTCCTACTGTGGAATTCATCTTGCATTTCCTTCAGACCCCATTCACTTTTCTGACGGTGGCAATGATAGGAAGTGGAGCTGGGAACTCGGATGCAGAAATCTTGCCTGCTTCATTACTAAGAGATCCAAAACCCTTTTTACACAAGTGATTTAAATCCGTGTTTCTTGCATTCAGCATTTTCTTTTTCTTATCTTCCTGTTCTCAAGACGCTGTGTGCGATTAGTCCCATCTACTGCAGGTCTTATTAATCTTTAATCACTGGCTTTTTTCTGAAAACCCCTTTCACATGCTTTTGCTGTAGCTGACTGTGGATGGGAAAGTTGGCTACTCTGGAATGTTCAGGTCAGGGTCTGCTCACATGACACACGTGATGGCAAAAGAAGTACCATTGTGTCTGGTGCCAACAGACAGCGCATAATCCTTTTGTGCACACACTTGTCAGCTCACAATTACATCGTTACAGAGCAGAAAGGAGCAGAGCATAATAAAAATCTGGGAGACATTTAAAAAGTTTATAAGATCTTTTTAATTCATCTTCTGTGTAATAAAAAAAAAACATAAACATTTGATAAAATCTGTAGCGGACTATATATGTGAGGATCTCAAACAGATCTGGCCAATCAAATACATGACTCCTGGTCATTATTTATGCCCTCCCCTACCGCTCGCCACAAATCCGATGCAATCAGGATTATCTCTTTTCATCTCTATATTAGCAGAAATAATGCGTGGAAAGACCCTTTTCTGAATATAACGTATACTTTAAATTTGAAAGCCTCACTAAGTTCTCGTCTATTAATCAGCTCTTAAAAAAAAAAAAACTATCCATAAACTTCAGTGTGCGGGTTAAACTAAACAAAACTACAGCGTAATTGTTATTTTACATTAAACAGTGTGGATGGAGGAATCTCCCCTGCTGGCTTATGGTACTCAGATAGTACCCGCCTCTGTCTGAATACCTGGACAGTGACTGGTTGGATGCAGTCAGTTAGGCCAATAATTTTCCACCAAGCTCAGCTCATTTTTTAAATCGACTTTTGTCGCCCCGAGTGGTGCGGACAGGACTATTTACAGCTCAAATTCCATCTGATTCGCAGGAATCAACCAAACTTCAAGGTGTGTGTGGCTAGCTTTAAAGTTCCTCTTTAGAACTAACACATATATGCGGTGCCGAAAAAGCTGGGCTTTAACGCCCACACACCGCACATATGCGTTGCTGGGCAGGCAGTGTTTGTTCTGGGAGCACGCTCCCTAAGCCCTCCAGCACAAAGCCCGAGCTGTCGAAAATGTCTCAGTCCAGTGAAAACATCAGTAATTAGCAGGGCCTGCATCCAATCATGTGACCACCAATAACGGTGGTCATATGATCGCCGATCCTTTCTACTTCCCTGGGCATTAAGAACTTTTAAAGGGGACACCAGGGTTGGGGGGCAGGAAAAGGGGGTTGAGATTGAATTCCAGCCTTTGACTAAAGCTCCGGTACACACAATGAGATTATTAGACGAATGATCGCCCTATTTTTATTTATTTTTTAATGCGGGCATGGAATCTGAAGAGTTTTCTAAAGTCACAAATTCTCGTACAACAGAATAAAAATTAAGAAGTGATGTCATGTGTTGTAGTGCATTTGTATTGCATTTTCAAACGGATGATTCAATGAAAATCGTACGATCTGGCATAGTACAATTTTTTTTTTTTTCCGTGCATGTTACATCAAATATCAGATGAACTGTCCTGATCAACTCTCGAAAGCTCTGTACTAACGATCGGAGTATTATACGATCGATTTAAAAGCGGTATTTTTCGTACGATTTTCTGATTGTGTATGGGGCTTAAATGTGCATAAAATGGTTCCCTCTCCCCTCCGAACACCCATACTAACTAGATTTATATTCTTACCTATTATCAGCCCACACCAATCCAGTCACATGATCTCCCCTGTGTCAGCCAGTGCTGGCTGCAGGGAAAGAGCGATCGACAATGACTGGTTATGCCTGGAATCGTTGCCGGCACCCATAGGCTCCTATATGGCCCATCTGTTATTTTCCCCTTTTTAACTGCCACTGGCTGGATCAGACCAGAGCAGAGCAGGCTAAAAATACAAAAGTGTAGACCTCTTTTTTCATAGATGTGTTGGTATAGGTCAGTGATGGCAAACCTTGGCACCTTAGGTGTTTTGGAACTACATTTCCCATGATGCTCATGTACTCTGTGTTTACTTACCACTCTGCAGTGTAGTTGAGCATCATGGGAAATATAGTTCCAAAACATCTGGGGAGCCGAGGTTCGCCATCACTGGTATAGGTGTTAGGTCGGGGGAGGGAGTGTTTTTAAGAATAGTTGGGAAAAGCCCAAAATCCTACTTTGACACACTTGTTCACTAAGTTTGGAATATTAATCTCCGGACTAATGTGCCTTTAACAAAAATCCTATGGGAAAATGTCAGGGTACATATTTAATTTGGCCGACAATCATACGAATGGGCCAGTAGGATGGTGCTAGAAGTTGGAAGGCCAGATCTCCACACCTTAGGATGGACCAATTATAAAGGTGTCTGTGGTTTGATGCTGTAGTTCAATTAGAAAATATCTTCCAGAGTCTTGCAGCCCTCCTCAGAATCGTGGGAATTCATTAGTTTGTGAATAGGACATACTTACCGTTTTATGTCCACCCTCAAATTTTATTCTATCGCTTTCCATTTATATAAAGGAATAGTGGTGAAAAAATTGCCAACATTTTTGACTGATCTGCATTTTTCATGTATTGTCCCCCCTTGATGGTGGCTGTTTTTTTGCACAGATTCTGCCTGGTCAACCGATTTTTTTTTTTTTTATCTCATGTTAAACAATGTCCATATGGCCCACTGCAGAGAGTTGAGAGTTTTAGACTTAATTTATCCTCTACTGAATTTTCGGGAGGAAAACATGGAAACTACAGCACAGAGCCGAATCCATGTTCAACTGGGCAATACAAGCGCTCTTGTGCTGGAGCCCTAATTCCCGGCCCTGCTTGTTAATTGGAGGTTTGTACTTTGTCAGACTTGTGTTTGGCTGTCATTGTGGCCACAGAGGATCTGACCTTCAGCATGTGACCTGCGCCCCGACCGCCAGACTGAGTGACAGGACTTGTAGAAATATTTTCTGTGTTTTCTCACTTAAGGCTTGAAAGCTCTAAGCCCCATGAATGTCTAAACAAAGGGCCCTCTGACAAAGCATATCGGCCAGGGAAAGTGAAGGGCAGCAGAGGATAAACAGTTTAGTCCTGCCTATCTCTTATCTGTTGGTCCTGTTGTCTTCTCATCACACCACACATTAACACTGGCTAATTGATTACCGCGTGAAAGAAAATGGCTTTACAGTTTGTTTTAAATTTAAACAATCCGGAACCTTTTGGAAAACGGAAGTGAGATATAAAGATTTAGGTTTGATTCTATTTCAATGGGTGGTCTAAGTAGGTGTAGTTTTTAAATAATCCACCACCTTCCTACTTCCTTTAAAGTGTTGCTACACCCACAACAGTAAAATCAGTCTGTATATGCAGCAAATCATACTTGTTATACTCGCTGTGGAACCTAAAGGGTTAATCCTCGGCATTGTTTAAAGGCTGTTTGCTCTGGTCTTCTCTGATCTTCCCCTTTTTCCACAGTCCCCAATCCATCTCCTGATAATCAGTGGGTTTCAACAACAGTGATGAGATGAGGAGCAGGATGGAAATTATTATTATTATTATTATTATTATATATATTTATATATTTTTTTATGTTTTTGCAAATGTTTTTTTTTTCTAATTACTTTCAAACAATGTTCATCAAGTCATCAAATGTACGTAGGAAAATCTATTGGAGTATGGCCAGCTTTAGGGACTATACACATTTGTGCATTGCAGTGACACGCTCTAAAAACATACGTTAACCCAATGCATGGTAAAGCACCTACTCTGTGCATTGGGATCCCAATCACCGTGACTGGCATCCCAACATATTGAATGGTAGAAATCAACTCGCTGTAGTGCACCCCACAATACATGTAATGTGTGTGATGGTGGTTTCTTTCAGCTGCTGAACATTGCCGAGTGCTCACAATATGAAGTACAAATAATTGTTTTGAGTCCTTACCAAGAGACATTTTTAAGCCCTGATGAAGTGGTAATTTTGTGGTCCCTGAAACCGGTTGGATGTAGCAACTATTATACATTTTGTAATTAAAACCATTTTTTAGACTCTAGCAATTTGGTGTGGTGCTTTCATTCTAAATGGAAAATAAACATGTTTTAGGGATGTGCTGATACCTAGCATTTTCACAAGTACTCGTAAAAATGTTCCCGAAACCGATGCTTTGTGGTGCGATTTGCATCAATACAAAAAAAATGGGCACAAATCAGACTTCAAAGAATCGCATGTGATTTAAACAGGAATGTGGTGTGATTCCTTCCAAAAGCCCACCCCTCCCCCCTTACCTCTCTTGTTTGTATACAGAAAGGGTAAAAGCGCCATCTAGTGGGCAGTTTATTAAAAATGTTAGAACTCAAATTTGGACCTTCAGTAAAAAAAAATTAACTTTCCATCTATTAATCTTCTGCCCTTGTTTTTAATTTTGGATAGTAAAACAAACATATTTTTTTTTTCTGCCAGTAAATACCTTATACAGCCCACTCCCTGTTTATTGTCTGGTAATTTGCCTAGGCTTATAACATCATGCAGAAAGAGAGCACCAGGAGGGGAAGGGGTATGAGTCATAAGAGGGCCAATCAGAGCTGCAGGGCTGCAGACTCGAGGTGTGCCTCTGTGTAAATCCAGGAAGTGAACAGTCAGCAGCTTCAGCTGCCCACAACTAAAATGGTTGCAGCCAGACTCGGTGGATTGAGATTTCTGCAGCATATTCTGCAAGTACAGAATCACAGTATATATAAAATAATATTAAAAGTGGTTCGAGGTAGGCTTTACAATGGCAAAGATGTTTTTTTACAAATTATGTGAGTAGACTGCAGTTCCTCTTTAACTACAGTTCAAAGATAAAATCTGCAAAAGTGTCCCGGTCCCACTGATGATAGAAAACAACAGCTGCTGGAGGTGCTCGCATGGCTAAAGTTGATGTAGAGGTGGTCCCCAAGCTGAAATCACTTCCGCCCTATACCCACCGGGTCCTGAAACTTCTCCGCCGGCACTTTGAGTACCTCCGGCAACTGTGATTTTTTTTCTCATCGGCGGGTCTGGGACACTTTGAAATTTTGCATTTGACCAGATATGTATTAATGTACTAATTATATACTGTGTGTGTGTGTGTGTATATATATATATATATATATATATATATATATATATATAAAATATATTTATAAGATTTTATAAACTATAACAAATATTTTTGTTGCATACAATATACAACAGTTGTAGTACACAAATACTGTAAAGGCACTCATTGAAAAGTGTATATAGGTCTTGATGACCTAGGCCAGCCTACCCCTAATGGGTACATACTGTAGAACTGGAAGGCCATCAAGTTACTCTTTGGTATAGCCCAGGGGTGCCCAACCAGTGGCCCGCGGAGCCCTCTGATGTGGCCCGAGACCTCCTGCCCTGGAATGGCTTGTCGGCAAGCCCAGATTGCAGGTTGCCAACCTGCCATAAGAGAACATCAGTGTTGGGTATGAAGCCGGCGGTAGAGGAAGCAAGCGGCTTTTACAGAAAGTGCACCACACTTGCAGCATATAATAGACGTCTATATCAAAGTGCAGCTAGCCGGCGGAAAAACCACATAGAATGCAGACTATCATTGTAAAAGCGGCCTTGGGCCCCTTTCATACGATCGGTCCGACCCAATCTGATCCTCCGTTCACCTCTATGGAGCAGCAGATATAAACAGAATTTTGTCTGTTTACACCTGCCTACCTCCAATCAGATCTGCTAAAATAAGTGGATCTGTCCCCTTCCATCTGATTGGATCAGAGGGCCCATAGAGTAGATTGGGCTGTCTGTGTCTGCTTTGCATGTGCAGACAGGACACAGACTTGTCATCTTCCCACTCCGTTCATTGTGGCCAGCGACTGGTTACTCAGTCGCTTAAGTGGCCCTTGGCCTTCAAAAGGTTGGGCACCCCTGGTATAGCCTAAACAACTAGTAGGAAGTAGTAGTAATAGCAATGGAGGGGGAGGAGAGAGGGGGGATAACCAAAAATAAAGACTGCCATAATACATGTTCTACACCAGGGATATTCAATTAGCTGTGGCAAAACTACAAGTCCCATCATGCCTCTGCCTCTGGGTGTCATGCTTGTGGCTGTAAGAGTCTTGCTATGCCTTATGGGAGTTGTAGTTCTGCAACAGCTGGAGGACCTCTAATTGCATATCCCTGGTCTACACCAAGTTTCCTTACAAAAATAAGCGAAGAAACGTAACCTTTTTTAATAAACGTCCCACTAGATGGCAGGTTCTCTTTCTACACACAGGAGCGGTGGGGCAAATTGCGTTTCTGCAGTGCGATTTGTGGTTATTTATTTTGTATTGACACGAATTGCACTGCAACGTATTTTGTGCTTGTACTCGCCGATACAAAAAATTGTATCGGTGCAACCCGAATATGTTTTATACACATAGAATGGTATTTAGCTGAAAGTTATTTTTGGCCTTTAACATACCGTTTTGTTAAAGCGGAGCTCCAGCCGCAATTTTTTTTTTTTTTAAAGTCGGCAGCTACTAACAGTGTAGCTGCTGACTTTAAATAAGGACACTTACCTTGTCCTACTTGCCCGCGCTGATGGGCCCCCCGATGCCGGTCCCACGATCGCTCCGGGTCCCGCGCCGCCATCCACACTATGGGAAACAGGCAGTGAAGTCGTACGGCTTCACTGCCCATTTCCTACTGCGCCTGCGTGAGTCTCACGCTGGCTTGTGAATGGGCGCGCTGCTCTCTGAGAACACACACAGTTCCCAGAAAGCAGCGCGCCCCATTCATTAGGAGAAGGAGAAGAAGAAATCGGACCGCGGTGCAGGTGAGGCAGATTACGGACTTCCGCATAGCAACAGGTATTTCGGGTGAGTATTTTATTTATTTTTTTCAGGTTTTTTTTTATTTAATTTTTTTAAAGAAGATGGGCAAAAGTGGTTTTCCTGGGTGGAACTCCGCTTTAATAATGCATGTTTTTAATATAGCTTTTATTTTCAGATTTTTGGTTTTGTTTTAGCAGTAGGACTAAAAACCGTCTTCCCCAATTATTTTTAAGAATGTATGGCAACTCATTTTTTTTTTTTTTTTTTCAATCTAACATGACATGTATCTTTTGCTCCACAGAGGGCTTTATTTCCTCTTCAGTATATAGCGTGCTTTGTTCTATGAGCGGTGCTCTCCTGCAGTGTGTTACACATAAGTCAGGCAATGGTCAATGTCTAACAAGCATGCATTTATTAGAGGAGGGACTGCAGTCCTTTCAGAGGTCCCGCTGACCTCCTGTCACTGTATCTGGGACGCCGGTCAGGCTGTCTCAGCAGCACAGTCGTGACAGGCTCCAGACACAAGCTTTCTGTCTGATAAAATCTTATTTTAGGGCAAAATGTGTGAAATCCGAGCGTTGGAGCCTTACATATAAACACTTTGTTCCCAACAAGCTCTGTAAATACAGATAAAGTATTGAAGGCGCTCTCACCTCGGAAACCTTCCCTGCCCAATTCTGTTTAGTTGAGGGAATGTATACATTGGATGGAGTTTGATATTCTTCCTCTTGGCACAAATTCAGGGTTAATGATTGTGTCCTGTAATCCTGGCTTACTAGATAATTATGCATTTACAGACCTTAAGCTGGTGATGGGCAGCTCAAATTTTTTGCTGATTCCTGCCGAATTGTCCAAAATTCAAGTCATGTTGGTTCTGTCTGTACCAGTAACATAGGCGTGCGCACAGGGTGTGCCAGGTGTGCCCAGGCACATCCTAATCACCCCATGCACATTGGTGTTATCGCTCTGTGTAGCAAGAGGAACATGGGAAAGATCTCCCTTTTATTGGATCTGCCATAAGAGAAGTGTTTATGCTCTTCTCTTTCACTGTGCCAGCGGTGTGCCGGGGTCATATATATGATGATGATGATATAGGATTTATACTGCGCCAAATATGCCCCCTTAGGAGCACGTCTAGGCATAGATACATACACATGCATCTGTTTGAGCTTAAGGGTGCACACCCTAATCCATTAGGCTGCGCACACCTATGACCAGTAAACTTAAAAATCAGCTGGACCGAGTAAAATAAATGGTAAAACAGTGACTGCATTCAATGGATGGAAGAATTTTCTATGCCGGCTATTGTGTTCAGACACCGCAAACACCTGTGGCGGGCTGAATACATGAACAGTGACTATGTCCAGTCAGATGCAGCTACTGTATAGGTATTCGGCCAGCTGTGGGTGAGGAGAGAGCGGGGTGCCTGAACAGGCCAGGCTGTGTGCGTCAATGGATACACAATAAATAGTGAATAATAATCCAATAATGATGGAAACCATGGTGTTGTAGTTCATAAAATGTGAAATAAACATGACTTCTTTACAAAAAAATGTAAGCCTCTTCGGCAATCACCTCAGTAATGTAGTTTACATGTGCAGTAATATCCAGCTCACTTCTCTCTGGTCAGATTGGTATTCCAAGATCCCAGGGTACTCTATGGTAAAGTCTCCCACTCACCAAGGTATTCTTATTCACCTAGATCTTCCTCCTCCATAATGGGGGTGTGGTCCGTATACTGGGGTGCACTCATATACCATGTGGGGACATAGAGGATAGTCCAATAGTGTAATATGCCTAAACATCATTTTATGCTTAAAATGCTGCTTATATTAAACATTACACAAGGACATCCCTTCTGGTCCTCGCTTCTACAGACTCCACCCTACGCGTTGCGTTATGCGTCGCATAAATTCACGATGACCATTACACATCTTCAGTGGACACACACAGGCAGGCTCTAGATCAAGCTCACAAAAGTGCCTCCTTAGCAAGCAGGAACCAGGAGCATGGATGGGAAACCCCAGAAGAGGAGTATTGGGGCTGCTCTGTGCAAAACCATTGCACAGAGCAGGCAAGTATGACGTGTATTTAGAAAAAATAAAATGGCCTTTTAGAATTACTTTAACCACTTAAGACCCGGACCTTTAGGCAGGTAAAGGACCTGGCCAGTTTTTGCGATTTGCCACTGCGTCGCTTTAACTGACAATTGCGTGGTCATGCGACGTGGCTCCCAAACAAAATTGGCGTCCTTTTTTCCCCACAAATAGAGCTTTCTTTTGTTGGTATTTGATCACCTCTGCGGTTTCTATTTTTTGCGCTATAAACAAAAATAGAGTGACCATTTAGAAAAAAATGCAATATTTTTTACTTTTTTTGCTATAATAAATATCCCCCAAAAACATAAGAAAAAATGTTTCCTCAGTTTAGGCCGATACGTATTCTTCTACCTATTTTTGGTAAAAAAAATCGCAATAAGCGTTTATCTATTGGTTTGCGCAAAATTTATAGCGTTTACAAAATAGGGCATCGTTTTATTGCATTTTTTTTTTTTTACTACCAATGGCGGCGATCAGCGATTTTTTTTCGTGACTGCAACATTATGGTGGACACTTCGGACAATTTTGACACATTTTTGGGACCATTGTCATTTTCACAGCAAAAAAAAATGTTTACTGTGAAAATGACAATTGCAGTTTGGGAGTTAACCACTAGGGGTTAAGTGTGACCTCATCTGTGTTTCTAACTGTAGGGGTGTGTGGCTGTAGGTGTGACGTCATTGATTGTGGTCCCCTATATTAGGGAACACATGATCAATGATGGCGCCACAGTGAAGAACGGGGAAGCTGTGTTTACACTCACCTCTCCCTGTTCTTCATCTCTGGGTACCTTGCTGCTACATATACTGTATATGTACAGATTGCGCTCAAAGGTTATATCGGTATTAACGTTTTTATTTTCCCCCTAAAATAAAAATGTTATACTTGCCTTCTCTCTGCAAAAACATTGCACACAGTTCTCCCTTACCTGCTCTTCTGGGGGTCCCCCCGGCTGACCCTCTCCGCTATTCCTTCCTTGAGTGTGTACACATAGCAATCCGCTTGTTATGATAGCATTCGTACGGGCACACCTGAGCCGGACTGTGTGCGTCTATTAAGATGCACAGTGCAGCTTGACCATGCCTCCAGCTCTCTGCTCACAGGATTGACAGCAGCAGAGGCCAATGGCCTGTGAGACTAGGGAGAGAGACTAATACTGCTGCAGACGAGCACAGCACTGAATCAAGATAGGACTTTGGGGTGGGAACAAACGGCTAGTGAAGTTTTTTTTTTTTTTTTTTTTTAAACTTAATGCAGATAATGCTGCCTTTAATCTAGAAGCATGACTTTACCTTTGAACAAACCTGAACTCGGGAAGGTGGGTCACCGTTGGGAATCAATTCCAGGACTCCAGTGCTGACTGCTGGTGCATTTCAAATTCTTGAAACTTTTCTCCATTAGCCATGTACTTGATTGTGGTGACTGTGATCAATGATGATGAAATATGAAAATTAATATCATAAATTCTTTCAGGTGAAATGATTAATATAGCAATTGCGTAAAAAATCTCAAATGCAGGTACTTTAAAAAAAAAAATTCTCCCAACAATCCCATCAAGATAATCTGCATGCATACTCTAATCTGAGTCATCACTTTTCCTCTATTGAGAATTTCATATGACTTCCCCCTCAGATTTCCGAGCCTTAATATTAAAATCCTCACAGGAATCTGTTATTGGAGGTCTACAGACACTAAATGACCCAGAAAAAGCTTTGGATTATTCTGGGACACAATGCTGGGCAGTCTCACCATGTCTGGGATCCTGAGCGTGCCAGCCGGGGCTGGTCTCGGAGGGGAGGTTGGCTGTGACAAAAACAAGGCATGACAGTTTTCTGAAGGACCCTGGGCCTCCCTTTAGAGGCTGTAATGGTGTAAGGAGAATAAAGGAAGAAAAATGCCCCCAGTGGGACACAGACTACATAGAAAAAGTCTGACAGATCGATTGGCCGTACCCTACTCTATCCTGAACTACATAGAGTACTGGATTTAGATGTTGGAGTCACAGGGACAGGAAGTGATGTTCATGTTTCCAACAGACAAACGGAGCATTAAAAACATTACGGTGGTTATAGAAAACTACCCCACTCAAAACTTCATCATATTCAGGGTGCAACATGGTGCCAAGTGACACTGCCCACACATCTGTGTCATTCATTTGTAGAGATCTGTGAATGAATAAACTACAAGTCTTCCACCATGGCAGACGGATCTTTCCTCCAGCTCTCCCACTGAAAATCTGTATTCCCAAGAGGGGCATATCGCTTGAGGAAGAGTTTGCAGGAACCTGGCATTGCACTCCTAATCCATTGAACTTGGCCTTTAAGGTGGTACTACAGTCAAAAATAAGAACAACAATGAATATATATGTCTGTTCAGTTGTATCAAACTCTTGGTGTAACTGTGGACCAGCTTTCTGGGCACCGTTCTGATACACTTGTTAGCCTTCCAATAGAATTTTTTATTTTTTTTTGCGAGGTAGGTTGCCAGGCCTTTTCTCAACCCTCCACAGTTATCTGGCTAGGGACTGGCATGCAGAATATGAAAACAAATTGGAATATCCAATTTCTTTTAGACCTACTAGACCTACTAGCGCCAAGACTGATACTCCAGCCTAACTCTCACTTTGAGCCGGCGTTTCTGTTTTCTGTAAGCAGAAAACAAACGCCGGGTTGGAGTGCCTATACGAGCGGCCTAATTGTATTTCGCCATCGTATCGGAACTGCAATTTTAAAAATGGCGCTCGGGGCGTTCCCGCTGATTAACGCAGAGAATATGTTAATCAGCGAGAATCGGCAATTCACGATCGTATTCGGGCTCGACGCAGTGACTTTCCGACGTTTCCGTAAGAGATACGTGGCGTAAAGAAAAACCAGCCCCCTAGTGGAGTATCCTATGTTAAGTATGGCCGTCGTCATCGCGTCAAATTTAATTTTTTTTGCGTCTTTTGCGTAAAACGTCCGTGAATGGGGATTGACGTCATTGACGTTCACTGACAGAATTTGGAGCATGCGCACTGACAGTCGACGCATGCGCAGTACGTTCGCCGCGGGATCGTGCCTAGTTTAAATAATACACGCCCCCTACCCGCCCAATTTGAATTCCGCCGGCTCATTTTCGCTACGCCGCCGCAACTTTAGGAGCAAGTGCTTTGTGAATACAGTACTTGCTCCTAAAGTTTCGGCGGAGTAAACGTAAATGAGAAACGTTGCTCCAAAATAAAGATTCGCCCATCTACCTGAATCTGGCCCATAGACTACTAGAGGCTGATACCATGTCAAATTCACTTACTTGCACTGCTTGGACTTAAAAAATATCTAGAATAATGTATTAATAATTACAGAGCTGCATTAAATTTTCCTTTTATATATTTAGAGTTCAGCTTTTCATTAAACATACATGGAGCCAAGGAACATGACTCTGGCTTATACTCGCACCATGAGCTTGAATGCCCAGTCCTTCTAAAACATAATGGGGTTGATTTTCTAAAACTGGAGAGTACAATATCTGGTGCAGCTCTGTATAGGGGAGACCCAAAAAGAGGAGGTTCCCGGTCGCTCTGTTCAATTCCATTGCAAAGAGTAGGTAAGTATAGACCAGTGTTTTTTTTGTTTTGTTTTTTTAAATGTACCTTTACAACCCCTTTAACTAAACAAGATGAAGTTAGGAGCTGATTGGCTACCATGCACCGCTGCAACAGATTTTGAAACCGCCAGTTTTAGTAAATTAACCCCAATATATGTTCTCTAGCAAAGCAGCTGGAAGTATTGACAAATATGCATTGGAAAGCTTCCATGTTTGAGAAACTTATAGCAACCCAACCCAAATATATTTTGCATACACTCAGAACACGGCTCTGTCTGAGGCTCACAAGCTCCCTAAAATGAGATCATTAAGGAATGTGTAGAAATACCTTGTATTCCTCAGTTAGACATATGACATATGTGCAGTGAGGACGTGATGTTATGAGATAAAATGCCTTGTACAGAACCATTTAGAATAAAGATGAGAGAGACAGAGAGAGGAGAGATAATGTACCTGTAATCTCTGTGATCATAATCCTATGTTTTTAGAGATATGAAGCAGAACATCTCGAAATTACTTGCATCTTCCTAGCTGTGCTTAGGTCGAAGATACTCCCACATTCTAAGAGTGCTTGTATGGAATATCTTCTCTCTGAGTTTCTGACACTATATTGCAGTGTCAGGAACTAATTGAAGGGTCAAGTACATACTGGTTACCTTGTAAATCTCCAAACTGTCTACATTTTGGTTTGTAGTTCCTGATTGTCAAGCAATGGAAGGCTTCCATAGAGTTGGCAGATTTTGGCCTAAGTATTGGGGTGATTGGAAGGGTTAAAACCTCAATCTGTGTCCCTGTTGGAGAGATTTGCCTTGACTTCCTGTTAGAGAGGCATTGAAACACCCTGACTCGCAATGGGTTGCCTGAACAGGAAGTGAGAAGAGTTTTTTTTCAGATGTTGACAACTCAAAAGTGGATAACATTCCAGCCATTCCACCATTTAAAAGATGTCGCTGTTGGTTTCTCCTTGGGAGAGTTTTTTTTTTTTTTTTTTTTATCTGGTGCCAAGGGGAAATCTAACCAGAGATGCAGATGGCAATAAATTGGACAGATGTTCTAACCCTCCCCTCTTTCCAAAACGGAATATATTTTGACTGGAGTTGGCCTTTAGCTTAGGTTCAAATTGGAGCAATTTGTCATGTGATTTGAGAGATCAAATCGTATGACAATTTGCAGCCTATTGGAGATAATGGCACTGGTCCAATCGGTGCGACACTGATTTTGCGGTGCCACACCGATTTGCAAAAGTATTTCCTGCACTAATTTTGCCGATTCCAGGTGCGACTTCAATAGACATATATGCAAGTAGCTGCTGAAATCGCACGGACCTTGCTACTTTGAAATCGCGCTACTTCAATTGAAGTAGTGTGATTTTAATGTTGCATCAATGTGAACCAGGCTTAAGAAGAGTTTGGGCAGATTAAAGTGATCCAATTTCCCATGTAGAATCTTAAGTGGCAATATTTTCAAGTTCGTATAGCTTGATGGTTAGCTTTTGTATCATTTTTAATTTTTATGTTTTCCAACTGGATTTAGTCCAATTAAAGCGGAGGTTCACCCAAAAGTGAACCTCCACTTTTCAGAACCCTCCCCCCCTCCGGTGTTACATTTGACACCTTTTAGGGGGAAGGGGGTGCAGATACCTTTATAAAACAGGTATTTGCACCACTTCCTGGTATAGAGTCCTGCGGGAGTCCAGCCCCTCCGCGTCACACCCCCCGCCCCCAGTTGTGTTCTGTAAAACACTCGGCTCACAGAACACAATGGGGACCAATGGGGAGCATGCGCAGTAGGGAGCCAGGCATTGAAGCCGCAGCCACTGCCGATTCCCTCACCGAGGATGGCGGCGGGGGAAGCCGATGTCGCGGGCAACCTGGACAGGTAAGTGTCCATTTTTTTAAAGTCAGCAGCTGCTGTATTTGTAGATGCTGGCTTTAAAAAAAAAAAATCAGGTGAACCACCGCTTTAAAGAAATGGCAGTTTGATATTACAGGTTTACTGCAGTCCTAAAGTGAGATTCTGATGCATGTGAGTATTAGTGTGAAACCGAGGTATGCCGTCACGTGTTTGAATGTAATTTACCCTTTCACCAGTAATACTGATTTATTTTTTCTTTATTTTTTTTCTTATATGCCTCCTGAAGTCTTGCAATATTTGTACTTGCCATATATTAAATTCTGCATTTATTATATGGATAATATAGGCTGCACTGTAGAGCCCAGTGTTATGATATATGCATTTAGTTCAAAATTTAAAAATGTTAGATCAGTAATTTGAAATAGTTGGTTAGATTTTTGCCCTTTTATGTTTACCATAGACTGGTAGCTTTTAGTCTAAAGGCTCCTAGTAGTCCATAAACCAATGCTTGGAGTTGTCATCATGCTGGACAACTTGCTGACCATTCAACTGTATCCTTATTGTTTTAATCATTCTTTTCAGTTGCGGCACCAGCAGTGGAGCGTGGTTATGGAGAGCGTGGTTCCATCCGATAAAGGAAATTATACTTGTGTTGTGGACAACAAGTATGGAACTCTCCGTCACACTTACCAGCTGGATGTCCTAGGTGAGTCCTTTTTTACTTTTGCAAAAATTAATAATGCACCTTCTTCCAGCACACCTAGTGCGGGAAACATTACATGCAGACCTGAACATGTAAAGTTGTGAAGACAAACTTGGCAAGAGGTTTCCAGTCTGTTCATGAACACAATGAAAGCCTTACTCTGATTTGTATACTGAGGTTCTGAAAATTCTGAGTAAAGCCCTAATTTAATTGAAAGGACTGAAAGAATCAGTAGAAATATTGTGCATGTACTAGAGCTTAATTAGTTCCCAATGCTGATCTCAGACTCTGGGCTACTTTTATTAGTTGCAATTATAAATGTATTTATTTTTTGTGCTGGAAGCTTTAATTATGGAATGTGATGGGGTATAATATGCAAGCCTATATTTTTTATTTTTTTTCGAATTTATCAGAAATCTTGGTCCTTACATGTTAATCTTTGCCAATACATTATTTTTATAATGGGATTTATTTCACATTAATATTTATGCATATTCATTAGCCGTAATGAAAGTTGCCCTTGTTTGTGGCCTTCATGGAAGAAGTCCTGTATACATGGTCTGACCCTACAATACCTGGCTTGTTTGTTGTGCTGTTTATGCTTTTTGCGAGGGTTGTACGAGGAAATTGCCTTCCTGGCATAGGTATAATATCCAATAGCTACCCCAACGTAGGACATAGCTAAGTTGTTGGCAGCATTCTCTGCCTTCTTTTGGACCAGCTCGCCAGTTCTGCAGGGATGTTTGTGAGCGAGTTTCACAAGCCACAAAGTCTCCTGTGAAGAGCTGGTTTCAGGGGCCTCCAAATCTCACGTAGAACAACACTGACAAGAAACTTTCATATGGGTCCAACGAAAGGTGAGCAGACCTGCCAAATGACTTGGCAAAAGCTACCCAACGAATAGCTTATTTTTAAAGGAGCTTCAGAGGTATTTTAAAGTAATCACAAGCAAAAATATAATGGTTCTTATTGGTGATGCTTGCTGATTTTGTTATAGCTTGGTTTCATTTCACACTTCATACCATATTGTGGCATTCCTACCCCATTTGCTTCCAGTTAGTGTGAAATTACTACGTATACAGTAATGCAAATAAAAGCTCAGCTAGGTGTTTGCTTATCACTCTGTTACATAAAAGTGGCTGTTAAGGCCAATGCTGTAGTCGCATAGCAATATATTCAAGCTTTAAGTAACAAAAACTCCCAATAAATTAACAACCTACCACCAACACTCCTAGATCATTTCGTGTTGCTCAAAACCCAAGGTAGTAAGTTGCACTCCTCCATTTGGTTGCTTTTGCAATTGAATGCTGATGTGTGTGTGTGTGTGTGTGTGTGTGTGTGTGTGTGTGTGTCAGTGTGTCAGTGTCCAGCATTTGGATACTGATTACCACAACTGCTCACACCAGTTTGTCATCTTACGGAACACCTTCAACCCATGTTATGTAGTAAGGTGTTCTGCCTTCTTAACACACTTTATGTCGTAGGGTAACAATGCTGCTCATCTGTAGCTACAGTACAGGGAGTGAGCCTTGTCAGCCTAGGACCAGAATGTCTTACTGGCCAGATAACCAGGTGAAAATAAAAACAGAGAAGGAAAACTAGCACAGCTACCACTCTTTTTGGTTTGGATACACCTAAAATGGGCACAAGTGGTAAACTATTTGCATGCTGCAGCTGCTAGAACAGTCGACTTTCTTCTTTTAGTCCATTTCAGACTTGGGTACCCTGGCCTCCTGTCGGTTAAGACATTCAGTCATACAATCTCTCAAATTTCACAAAACATTGCTCAAGAGATGATCTGCACCTGTGTTAGGAGCAAGATATATCTTTTCTTCAGTGCAGAGACACTTTCACTATTTTTTTTTTAAGATGACAAAACTGCACAATTTCAGCATTCCTTCTACTGACGCCAACAGTGGGGCACTATTCCTTCCACTGACGCTGATTGGGCATTAGTCCTCCCAGTAATCCCAATGATGGGGTACTATTTCTCTTCCCACTGAATTGCTATTTTAATGTTTTTATACCTCCTGACCACCAAACCTGAGGCATTGTTTATTTATTCCTACTGACGCTGGGGTATTTTCCACTCTCATTGGCCACAGTCCTACCCCCTTAAAGTTGTTTGTAGGATGTAGAGGATAGGAAAGTTTTAGGAATCAGCTTGATTATATGATATATCCTTAAATTATTAACATTTTCTTTTTTTCCAGAGCGGTCTTCTCATCGGCCCATCCTCCAGGCAGGGTTACCTGCAAATAAGACAGTAATAGTAGGCAGTGATGTGGAGTTTCACTGTAAAGTTTACAGCGATGCTCAACCTCATATTCAGTGGCTAAAGCACGTGGAGATTAATGGCAGCAAGTATGGCCAAGATGGCGATCCTTATGTCTCCATACTAAAGGTAAGGTCATTCAGTTTATTCATGTTGTATACATGCCTTTTTTCCAGAGGCTATAGGTCAGCAGAACAAGAGGGGAGGGGAAATCCTTTCAGTGGGGACAACTGTTCAGGTGACTGCTGTCTAGGATGGAAACCTCATTTCTGGTTGGGTGTTCGGGACAGAGAGGAAAATCTCCCCAATGGGGCAAAGAGTTGTATTTTTTTTTTACTAACAAGTTGTTTATTTTCTATAAAGACAGGAAGGTTACATTGCGTGTTTTTTACACATAAATAAATCTATAACGGCATGGGAGGAGAGTTTAAAAAAAACATATTTGAGAAAGTAATCCGACAGAAAGCTGTGGCTCTCATGTGTGGTAGACTATGCTTTTTTAGAATTTGCAAAGAAGTGTTCCCGAAAACAAAGAACATAAAAAGAGAAAGTAGAAAACTGAGAAAACCAGTAATTGTTGGGTTTTAACCCTTCTCTACTCATAGCCCCAAAAAAAATTTGGACATACCTTCTCATTCAAAGAGTTTTCTTTATTTTCATGACTATGAAAATTGTAGAGTCACACTGAAGGCATCAAAACTATGAATTAACACGTGGAATTATATACATAACAAAAAAGTGTGAAACAACTGAAAATGTCATATTCTAGGTTCTTCAAAGTAGCCACCTTTTGCTTTGATTACAGCTTTGCACACTCTTGGCATTCTCTTGATGAGCTTCAAGAGGTAGTCACCTGAAATGGTCTTCCAACAGTCTTGAAGGAGTTCCCAGAGATGCTTAGCACTTGTTGGCCCTTTTGCCTTCACTCTGCGGTCCAGCTCAACCCAAACCATCTCAATTGGGTTCAGGTTCGGTGACTGTGGAGGCCAGGTCATCTGGCGCAGCACCCCATCACTCTCCTTCTTGGTCAAATAGCCCTTACACAGAGCCTGGAGGTGTGTTTGGGGTCATTGTCCTGTTGAAAAATAAATGATGGTCCAACTAAACGCAAACCGGATGGAATAGCATGCCGCTGCAAGATGCTGTGGTAGCCATACTGGTTCAGTATGCCTTCAATTTTGAATAAATCCCCAACAGTGTCGCCAGCAAAGCACCATCACACCTCCTCCTCCATGCATCACAGTGGGAACCAGGCATGTAGAGTCCATCCGTTCACCGTTTCTGCGTCGCACAAAGGCACGGTGGTTGGAACCAAAGATCTCAAATTGGGACTCATCGGACCAAAGCACAGATTTCCACTGGTCTAATGTCTATTCCTTGTGTTCTTTAGCCCAAACAAGTCTCTTCTGCTTGTTGCCTTTCTTTAGCAGTGGTTTCCTAGCAGATATTCTACCATCAAGGAATGATTCACACAGTCTCCTCTTAACAGCTGTTCTAGAGATGTGTCTGCTGCAAAAGGTGGCTACTTTGAAAAACCTAGAATATGACATATATTCAGTTTCACACTTTTTTGTTATGTATATAATTCCACATGTGTTATTCATAGTTTTGATGCCTTCAGTGTGACTCTACAATTTTCATAGTCATGAAAATAAAGAAAACTCTTTGAATGAGAAGGTATGTCCAAACTTTTTGACTGTACTGTGTATATGTATATATATATATATATATATTATAGGTTTAGGTCATAATGGCATCTTCCCTGTGAGAAAAAAAACGGATACACCTTAAAAATTTTAACGAGAGCTTTTAAGAGCAGTGTCTTGTATCCTGTGAGGGTACTTTTGAAATATAGCATTCCCAAGTGATAAAATAACTCCTGTATATTGGAAAATCTTACCGTGAAATTTATGAGCGGCCAAGTCAGCAATGATCTCAGGCCGGCCGCTTAATATTTTGTCTCTGAATCTTATTTTGGAGTCCTGATAATTGAAACCGCATTTGTTAACTGCAATCCTTGTTAAAACCTTTCTTCCCGATGAACTGTCTACAGAATGTGTTTGACACAAAATAGAATTTTTTCTTGCTTAGATCATGACAGTTGTGGACAGCAAAAAATGAACACTAACTTTAGACAAGACAAATTAAGATGAAGACACATTAAAATAACTAATGAATTTAAAGTTTTTTGCCATGTTCTTAAAAAACAGACATTTGTTTTGCCAAGTTAGGCAGCGTGATGCATATAGCCCCTTGTCTTTTACACATCATATTTTGCTAATATTGGATAAGTACGTACATTTAACATAGTGTATGTTTTATTGAAGTTCTGCAGATTGCTAGTCCCTGTCATGATCCAACATTTTGATATCGGAGTTCATCCAACTGCTAATTTTACTACATTTTACTACATTTTTTTAGTTTTGTGGATTAACTCAAGGAGCATTGTTTATCACTGCCTTGACTTTTAGAAATACAGTAAATGGCTCTCTAGATCTGGTACAATTTTAAACAGAGTTTTAGATGCTCTGAAAGTTTTTATGTAAAACTAGTAAGTTAGAACTGTAATTCCGTTCATCCAGCCATCTGATCCAGATATATCTCCCACACTGAATAGCAGGATCGATATTGCCACTAATCATGATTTCAGCTTTGAAGTTTGTCAATTGACTGCTGATTGGATCATCATCACTATTCTGAGGCCCTTCTAGTGTTCTCCTATAATCACCTGCCCCTAGTGCCTGAAATCGTATTAGATTGGCGGCATCATCCAGTGCAAGATTGGGTTGCAATGCATAATCTGTTCTTTGTTTTTGTGCTTTGGAGTTTCAGGATATATTGGGAAGTTAATATAAAGCTAGATTTCAGGCACCCATACTAAAAGTGTTAAAGGACCCCTTTTACATGGGCGGACAGATCGGGCCCCCCATTATCCTCTATGGAGCGGCAGGTGTAAATAGATATGTGTCGGTTTACACCCACCAACATCTGATCTGCTTACAGATGGATAGGGATACCTTTCCTATCCCCCTAGCAGATTGGATGGCAGTCAGGTGTAAACGGACAGACGGTCTGTTTACATCCAACTGCCAATGGAGTGTAGCGATCTGTGTCCACTATGCATAAGCATCTGCCTGCTCAGCGGGGATCAGCGGACAGATAACCCCTGAGCAGGCGGACTCTGCCAGTAGTTCACCCCATGTGTAAAGGGCCTTAATATAATATACTGTAATTGCATTAGAACCTATGTTTTTGTTTGCATGGAGCCCTACTTTTGTGTTAAAGAAAAGCACCTAAAAATCTCACTGGGGCGGTGCGCTTTCGTTGAGGTGAAGAAGAAAAAATCCATCTTTAGAACATGTTTGGGGAGCTATAAAAACCGCACCAAAAACTTTCCTCTCTATTGAGATAGATAGAAACCGCCTAAGTGCCCCCTACTATGCATTTTTGGTGCAGTGTTTAAGTCGCATGCCCTTTAAAAACTGCACTGCCAATGCTGCAAAAGCGCAGAAAAATGCTCCATTAATTCATATGTGTTTTACTGGCAGTTTTGAAGCGAACCAGTGTCAAAGTGCCCCAAAATTTACAGCAGTGCCCTTACAAGCCCAATAAACATATAATTGAATTGCCCTTTTAACCTACAGCTTACAAGAATGGTCTTGAATTTATATTCGTCTTATACATTAAAGCTGTGCTTTGACAAAGACTAATCCTAATAACTCCCAGGTTTATCAGTCAAAATTGTCCTCTGTTAGTACTCCGGGGAAAAAAAGGAAAAAACATTCAGAAGAGTGCGCTTGGCCTCTTTTTAGAGACCTCTTGTTCTCAATCATTTCCTGGGTATTGATGGTAGCATCCACCAGGTGGACAATTTCAGTAAACTCTTTCTTGGTTGATAATTATAATAATTTTGCGGAACAATATTCTGAAGTCTCAGTGTTTTGTCTGTTCCTTCAGTCATGGATAAGCGATAAGACCGAAACTGATGCTAGCCTAATTCTGTCCAATGTGACACCAAACGATGAAGGAGAATATGTTTGTAGAGCCAACAATTTTATAGGAATAGCCGAGGCGTCTTTTTGGCTCAGCATTTATGAACCGTCAGCAGGTAAACCATTGACTCTGAACAAAGCCAACCAGCTTGAACACTGATGTCCTGAAAAAAAACTTCTTGGGGTCTTTGGTATCTGTTGCTGGATAATTGGACATGTCTGCTACCATTGGTGTTTCTGGCTCTTCAGAAGTGCTTTTGAAGAGCTTGCAATGAGAAAAAAAATACCCACAACAAGCTGACTCTTGGCCTGTAAAGTTATTTGATACGGTTACACCTTGACATTTGTGAGGTGAACTCATACAGAATTGTAGTGTTGCAGAAGATGGGGATGTGTCTGACCAGGTCACTTAGATTGCCCTGGACACTACAGTCAAATTCTGGTTTGTACCAGACTGCACAGTCCTATTTGGACACACACGGGTTAGATTATATAGGTTGTTAATATATTGACTAAATCTATTTCCATAACTTTAATTGGACTTTAACAAAGCTTGTATTGGCACTGACAACTGATCTGTTGCCTATATTTTCCCTTTTATTTTTTGCCTATATGTTTGCCTAGATTTTAGAACTCATTAAAGGGATTCTAAATAAGATAGGTTCTCAGATTGTCCTATCTAACTAGTCTAAATTGTCGTATCCAGCCATACCAGCCTTTGAGTGTGCAGTGTTGTGGGTCTGTTTTTTTTCAAGTGGTGTTCGCTTGCATGCCATATTAGGTGGAACATAGCTTAGGCAGCCTGGTGAAGGGTTCTGGCATCTCTCCATTTGTGGATGATAAACTTAATCTGCTTGGTGTACGTTTTTTCTTTTCAGAATTATGGCTTGTACTTTCTATGATTTTGTTTTTTATATCCACCTTCACTTTTTGTTCCTTCTTCTCCATGTTATATTTTCATCTTTTCCATTATTTTTTTTAGCCTACGGGCACATACTCCTCGGATAAGGATTTAGAGGTTCTGATTTTGCGCAATGTGTCTTTTGAGGACGCTGGGGAGTATACCTGTCTGGCTGGAAATTCTATTGGCTATTCACATCACACTGCTTGGCTGACCGTTCTTCCAGGTATTCCTTCTCGCTTCTTTATGGTGATGCTTTCCATGTACCTAAGAAATGCCAAACAATAGTCTAGGCCTAGTTTTATAAAGCTAGTTTTGGTTTCTTTGCACCAGAAGATCCATGTGTCATGCTCAAATAATGAAAGCATTTTGATAGGGTACAGTCTCGGAAATATTATGGTGGTTATGCCCACAAAACGGTTAACTTCTCCACATTGTGTTCTGAAGCCTTGCTACTCACCGTAATCTAGGTGCTTTCCCCCCCCCCCCTCCCCTGCTAGTCACTAATTAATCATCTAAAATACCATAAAATTCAATTAATTGAAGCCTTATGTTTAAGCAGCCAAAGCGTAAAAAGAAATGGTTGTTCCCTGCATTCTGTAGAGAAGGACCCTTGCTCTGTGTGGGAGCAGTTATCCTTCTAAAAAGGTCCACACCCCCTTCTGAATTTTACCTATAGCTCTGGAATCGGTAAAGCTCAACTTTAATTCAGCAGGGGGCTTGTCCGACCTTTGCAGAAAGACCACTGCTTTCACTTACAGACAGCATGCTGCTAAGGAAACAACTTTTTTTACCCAGGATATGGCATATCCTAAATAAATTCCCATCATGCTTGAGGTGCTTTGAGTCGCATTAGTGCACTTGCAATAATGACAGTTGTACTGTCTGTGATACTTTTTTATTTGCACTAACATCCAAAATTTTCAGGACAAACTTTTGAAGTTTACTTCCTCCTTCAAGGTCCAAGCAGTATTGCATGAACTTTGAAGAAGGGGTTACACCCTGAGAGTTTTTCCTGAAAATATGGATGTTAATGCACATAAAAATTCCATGGACAGTACTTAATTGTTTATTTTCCAAAGTAAAAACTGCAAGACTTTTTTGCAGAATTTACTTTAGAAAGGTGCTGAGGTAATCAAGTTCAGTTGGGACTTTAAAATTACTCTATTGTGACTTGTGCTTTCCTGATATTGCTTAATTAAAAGGACCACCTTCCAGAGCCAAGGGAACTGTTGGGTTAGAGTATCAGCTGAACACAAATAGCCTAAAATTACTTTAAACTATATGGTCCTCAAAGCTTACATGGCTGCTTATGTCTCTCCAGGGCTTCTGTAGAGCTTTGCCTGCTCATTACCCCCACCTTGGGCTTGTCGCTCTCATTGGGCTGGAAGTAGGGTTGCCACATCATCCCTTTAATCCAGGACACACATTAATTACACAGTTTCTGTGGCTGATTAAGGTGGTAATTAAACTCGCTTAGGGCCTTATCTGCATTAAATCAGTTTCAGAACCTGTGTAATTAACGCGTCTTGGATTTTCGGGGTGATGATTTAGCTACCCTAGCTGGAAGGTAGATTATCTTACTGAATGCTCTGGAGCCAACATTTTCCAATTTGAAATATTAATAGTCTTCGTAGGAACTCCACTGATAAATATTCTCTAAACAGGGCACTGTGAGTGTAAGTGTAGCCTATAAATGCTATATATGTATATATACAGCCTATTTATGCTATAAAACTCTGGTGGCTGTTTACAGCATTGAATGGTTTTTGGCCACCGTTTCACTATATTGTTGGCAAGGGTAACACTTTGTGTTTGGCATTTCTGTACATATATTTTCCTTTGATTAATTTTAGATTTTAAAATTGTGTAAGTATTTCATGAATGATTTTGGTGGTGGTCATGTTCTCCTTTTCTGAATCTAGGTGTTGGTTATCAGTATTCTGTGCTTCTATGCTTTACTTTGCTTCCTTTTTGCCTTTTATGTGCGTTTAGTCACATGAATTTTCATATGTCACCTATTTATATACAGTGAACTTTTTTTGTTTCTCCCATACATACATGTGTCAGAGTAAAATGTTTTCCAGCAAGTATGTATTAATCACAGCAAACTTGTGTAATTTCCCACATACAAGTGATGGCCAAACTATAATCCCTTCATTTCTTTTAAATTGGCTGCACACTTAACCTCGTAAGTGTTAATTAATCTTGTAGTGTGATTTAATGAAGCTCAGAACACAAAGCACTTTAGTTTCTCAGTATAATTACATGTTTAAGTACGAGTTCACTTTTGGAATAAAAGACCTATACAGCTGCCCCTTGCTTCCTTATGCTTAGTATGCTTCTTGAGTCTATGTTGCATCTGAGGCTTACATAGATGTGGGATATATATATATATATATATATATAGATAGGGTTTTAAAACCAAATGGTATCTTGTCCTATAAAACTAACATTAGGTCAAATTGTATTTGAGAATATACCAGCCACATTTAAAAATAAAAAAAGTATTTGATATCATGACATATTTCATATAAGGGGCTGATGACCCTCTGTTGTTGTGGAGAATTCAGAAGCTTTTAAAAAAAATTGGACAACCCCTTTAAGGAGTGAAATAGCTCCCTCTTCTGGCAGAGCATTTGCTATTTGTGTGCTTTTCATACTGCATTAGTCCACCTTTTGGACCAGATTATAATGTTATACCCATATTTTGGGTGTGACCTAAAACATGGTTGCACACCCTATCACTAAAACCCACACCACCAACCCCTCCACCTCTTTACATCGATGGGTGAATGCTCTTTGAGAACCCCAATATTTTTTTTTTTAATTAAGCACAGCTGTGCATCGCTCCATGTCATCCATTCAGAGGAATATGCTACCAGGGAAGAGGGACTTGGCAAAGTGTGCCAGTAGCAAGACAGTGCCGTCCTCATACTTTTTTGTCCATTATTTACTTCCTGCTGCCCTTAAACGGTGGGTCCTTGTTTCTGTACAGACCTTTGACTAAATAATACAGGAGCCTTTGCATAACATCAGTAGAACACTAATAGTGGTTGCAATGTTCTGCAGCCTTAATTGCAATGTAATAAACGCATGTTCTTAATTAATTGTTCATTTATTACATTTTGGAAAAAGGGTGGGCTATGCCTTCTAGTGTCTATGTGCCCTTTAAAACAGGGTTTGTTGACCTGCAGGTACTGTGGAGCACTTTGTCCTCTAATGCCTCGTTTCCACTGAGCGGATCGGTTCGGTATTTTGGGTGTTTCCATTATGAAAGCGTACCGAAAAACCGAACCGTACCGCACCAGCAAGGGTCCTGCTTCAGATGAGGGACCAGAGAGAGTGGAACGGTTCGGTTAGGGCGGACCTACAAATGCATCTCACTGATTGGTGGATGCGCTAGGATTTTTTTACTAAACCCTGAATGGTCCCTCACGGTCCGATTTGCAGTGGAAACGCTCACGCGATTAGACCGGACCCATCTGAACCGCTCCAAAATAACTGACCCGACCCGATCCGTGCAGTGGAAACGAGGCATAAGTGTATAGCAGAAGCACTTAAGTCCTTCTCTCAGCATCTCAGCTCTTCCTGCTTCCTTTCCTAGTAGTAACTTAGCAGCTCTCTCTGCTGTCTCTGCCCCCTCCCAATAACAGTGACCTTGAAGCTTTCCCCTTTCAGTGAGGATTCCAAAGCTGCTTAGCCTTCTAATCTAAAATGCAAACACAGAGCAGGAGTCCACAGTGGGGAGCAGGGTGTGCTGAGAAGTCAAAATCCTTCAGTGCGGCTTCTATGAACTGTGCAGATGAATTTCTCCACAGTACCTGTATCTACCTAGTTCAAGTAAGGCTTTTTAAACCTCATTTACATTTTGGTTAGACTATATTAATACTTGAGTGTCCATAGCTTCTTCACAGACTAAGTGCTTGTCTTCATCTACCATCAAAGAATATTTCTCATACAAAACAGTATACAGACACATCAATTTCTAAATCATTGTTGCTTTTATGAGATCTACAATTCTTCATTCTACCCAACAGAACCACTTGTGAAAGTAGAGGCCACTTACTCCAACTCAGCCAGTGTCCTTATCATGGTGACTGTAGCCATTGTCTTTATCTTGCTGATCATCATCATCATAACCTACCGAATAAAAATACCTTCCAAGAAAGCCATGAACACACCAACTGTGCAAAAAGTCTCGAAGTTTCCACTGAAGCGACAGGTAACAGAAAGTAGATACAAGATTTCTATCGCTCTTCTTTCTTTCCTCTTTTCTTGCCTGTTCTATGGAAATGCTTTACCATTGTATGTACAGCTTCACAAGCAAACATTTTTCAAAAGCATATATGATCCAGAAAGTTTTGAGGCTCAGATACTGAATAAAATATCAAAATCTCAGCTTTCAGAAAATGCATAATTTTGTCCTTAATCCAGACAGATTGATTCATCTTTCTTAAAACTGCATGCTTGTATTTGTTTCAGCATTATCCTTTTTGCGGTACATGCTTGTGGTATTTTCAATTTAATGTGTCTTAGTTTTCTCTCTCTTCTCTCTTGAAGATGCATGACGTGGCCCTCTGAATCTTGTGTGTGCCTAACTCTAACTCAATCAGGTTTCCTTTACCCACACAATGAGATGATAGAGCAATGTAACGTTTCATAAACTCAGATGCCATTATGGGACAGGATAGGAGAACATATGTTGCAATGTGTTTGTTGTCTTCCCGGTAACCTTGGAGGTGCACAATTCCCCAAACATGCTGCGGTGTTCATTAGAATGATAGTAATGACATTTAAATGTATTCCCAGCCAGGGAAAAAGGGCTGATGAGTTTATGTAATTTGCATTTAGATGGCAGTGAGATGCTTGGAAAGTACAAGAACCTTTAAACCCCTTCTTGCCCAGTGAAGACCTTCACAAACTCTCTTCTGCCTTTCTTATTCACTTATAAATCTTTTTATAGTTATATATTCTCATTAGCACAGCAGTCAGCAATAATACCCTTTTTTTGTTTGCTCTTCTTAAGCAGGTTTCTCTGGAATCCAACTCTTCAATGAATTCCAACACCCCACTGGTGAGAATAACTCATCTGTCTTCCACCGATGGCACCATGTTGGCCAATGTTTCCGAGCTTGGGTTGCCCACGGATCCTAAGTGGGAGCTGCCAAGAAGTCGGTAAGTAGGTAGATTTAGCAGTAGGAATATTCTAAGGAATGAAATTGTTAATAAAAAATAAAAGTGACCGTATAATTCAGTGATGGCGAACCTTGGCACCCCAGATGTTTTGGAACTACATTTCCCATGATGCTCATGCACTCTGCAGTGTAGTGGAGCATCATGGGAAATGTAGTTCCAAAACATCTGGGGTTCCAAGGTTCGCCATCACTAGTATAGATGCTTTAGAAGAATGGCAACCCACATACATTATGGGAGAAGTGCAAAACTTGCCAACAGTTCTACTTGGAGAATAAAATACTTCCACTTGTACATTAATGGCAACAGCAGATACAGTGCGGAAAATAAGTATTTGAACACCCTGCTATTTTGCAAGTTCTCCCACTTGGAAATCATGGAGGGGTCTGAAATTGTCATTGTAGGTGCATGTCCACTGTGAGAGACATAATCAAAAAAAAAAAAAATCCAGAAATCACAATGTATGATTTTTTTAACTATTTATTTGTATGATACAGCTGCAAATAAGTATTTGAACACCTGAGAAAATCAATGTTAATATTTGGTACAGTAGCCTTTGTTTGCAATTACAGAGGTCAAACGTTTCTTGTCGTTTTTCACCAGGTTTGCACACACTGGAGGAGGGATTTTGGCCCACTCCTCCACACAGATCTTCTCTAGATCAGTCAGGTTTCTGGGCTGTCGCTGAGAAACACTGAGTTTGAGCTCCCTCCAAAGATTCTCTATTGGGTTTAGGTCTGGAGTCTGGCTAGGCCACGCCAGAACCTTGATATGCTTCTTACAGAGCCACTCCTTGGTTATCCTGGCTGTGTGCTTCGGGTCATTGTCATGTTGGAAGACCCAGCCTCGACCCATCTTCAAAGCTCTAACTGAGGGAAGGAGGTTGTTGCCCAAAATCTCGCAATACATGGCCCCGGTCATCCTCTCCTTAATACAGTGCAGTCGCCCTGTCCCATGTGCAGAAAAACACCCCTAAAGCATGATGCTACCACCCCCATGCTTCACAGTAGGGATGGTGTTCTTGGGATGGTACTCATCATTCTTCTTCCTCCAAACACGGTTAGTGGAATTATGACCAAAAAGTTCTATTTTGGTCTCATCTGACCACATGACTTTCTCCCATGACTCCTCTGGATCATCCAAATGGTCATTGGCAAACTTAAGACGGGCCTTGACATGTGCTGGTTTAAGCAGGGGAACCTTCCGTGCCATGCATGATTTCAAACCATGACGTCTTAGTGTATTACCAACAGTAACCTTGGAAACGGTGGTCCCAGCTCTTTTCAGGTCATTGACCAGCTCCTCCCGTGTAGTCCTGGGCTGATTTCTCACCTTTCTTAGGATCATTGAGATCCCACGAGGTGAGATTTTGCATGGAGCCCCAGTCCGAGGGAGATTGACAGTCATGTTTAGCTTCTTCCATTTTCTAATGTTGTCCCCTTCCTTTTTTCCAATGCGATGACATCGCTGTATTTCTTTAAAAGATCCACTAGATGTCGCCGCAACAAGGAATAGGTATAGACAATGTGAATGATGTGGTAGGCACTTGCTATCTATTTCCTGTATCTATGACATCAAAGTAAAGTTTTTTTCTGCTTCTTCTTTTTTTCTTTTTTTTCTCCTGTGGGATTACAAGATAAGGACTTTGCCTGCTGTATCCCTTAAGAAATGTCTTTTAAGTTTTTTATATTAGCAATAGTTTTGGATTGGGTCAAGCACTGGCATCTTGCCCCTTTCCAAGATGGCGTCTGCAGCTCTGGATCTACACCTCACGGCGAGGTCCAGGCCTATTTAAGTGTTGACTCACCGCAACGCCCTATCCCATTGACAACGTCCTACGACGAAACGCGTCTGGGTAGACGTGCGGTGACGTCATTACGCTCTGGAGGAGGGTCCTTGCTTATCTGTTTGCCGGCCGGCAACTTTGTATTTTATATGCCTGTCTAACTCATCTCCCATGTGAGTATTCTGGTTTTTACTATTTTAAATAAATGTCCCAGCGGGATTACGCTATGTCTGCCTCTATTTATCATTTACATATGATCTAATTGGTGGAGTTGCTGAGTGGAGCCCCGGTGTTAACACTGCCCTAGGATTTGGGATTCGTCCTGGTTCTCTAAAGGCCGCGGCTGGGTCACAGCCGACTGTTGATTACAGCCATTCCTCTGGTAAGCTGCTTATACTTCTGGTGGTGGGCCACATTGAAAAGCCAAGTTCGAGCACAGTGGTGTTTATTATATGTCCATCCTGATTAAAGACCAGCGGAGATTTGTCTTGGAGCCAACCTACTACCTCTCTCATGTTTGAAGGATTGTTTATCTCCACACGACTGATATATGGACTCTTTTTGATTGTATCGAGTCCGGGTGACAAGGCGCAGCTCTAAATCTTTGTTTTTGTTCTAATGATTGCTCCAACAGTGGACCTTTTTTCACCAAGCTGCTTGGCAATTTCCCCGTAGCCCTTTCCAGTCTTGTGGAGGTGTACAATTTTGTCTCTAGTGTCTTTGGACAGCTCTTTGGTCTTGGCCATGTTAGTAGTTGGATTCTTACTGATTGTATGGGGTGGACAGGTGTCTTTATGCAGCTAATGACCTCAAACAGGTGCATCTAATTTAATTTTAATAAATGGAGTGGAGGTGGACATTTTAAAGGCAGACTAACGGGTCTTTGAGGGTCAGAATTCTAGCTGATAGACAGGTGTTCAAATACTTCTTTGCAGCTGTATCATACAAATAAATAGTTAAAAATTCATAAATTGTGATTTCTGGAATAATTTTTTTTGATTATGTCTCTCACAGTGGACATGCACCTACGATGACAATTTCAGACCCCTCCATGATTTCCAAGTGGGAGAACTTGCAAAATAGCAGGGTGTTCAAATACTTATTTTCCACACTGTAGGTTCAAGGGTACAGTTAACCAGCTTAGCATCAAGGCCTAGACTGAAGGTCTGGGGCTTTTAATGTCTGGACGTAAAACATAATAATATGTCATTTGTTAAACTTAAAGTGGAGGTTCACCCTAATATTTCACTCTCTATGAGCAATACTGTCTCCCATTGACCATTACAAATCGGTGTTTTTTTTTATTTTTTTATAAAGGCTTACCTTTATATGTTCTCGAATGTGGCCTGTCAATCAACTGTCCCCGCGGATTAATGGGCGTCCCTATGATTCCCCCGACGCGATCAGTCTCCTGGGAATTAGATGTGACGTTCCCAGGAGACGATCTCTCATGAAATCCCGCGATATTTCCGCGGTCACGTGACTCGGCAAGCTGGTCATGTGACTCGGCAAGCGGGTCATATTGACGCCGGCCGTTGCCATGGAAACTGTGAAGTGTTGACGGCGCCGCTCGCCATCAACACAGCACAGCAAAGGACATGCGCGGGATACAGCGGTGCATGCTGGGACGCCAGCATTCACCGCCGTATCCCGGAAATGATTAGTGCTGGGCTTCAACGTGCCCAGCGTGCCATGAAGCAAAATGAAAACTGCCTGAAGACTGACATCAAACATATCGTTTGGCAGTATAATCGCATCCTGGGGGCCAATACATTAGGACACACGGGCTGCTAATTAACAGAGGTAAGAGGAGCATAAAACTTAAAAAAAAAAAAAACGAAAATCGATTGAAACACCGCTTTAAAGCTAACATAAGGGCTTACAATTTTTGTCTAAATAAAGGGCATGTGTTTTCCTAATTGAGTTTTGATGTCCTTTGTATATTCATTGCAGATCTGTGCAGTAATCTAGCATTTTACCTCTGCAGGCGTTCTCTACAGACCGGTCACTGCCGTTCTCTTTTTCCTATGTCTTGTATCTCCCCTCCTGTAGGCTGGCATGCTGGGTTACATTCACAGCTCTGCTCCCTGTACAGGCTATGTAGCACAGTAATGCTGCCCCCCACTACTTCACAGACTAAAAACAAGGTTTTCAAGGGCATTTATTTGGTGTACACAAAGTGATCTCCCATCCTTTGTGGCTATTGTGGAATATATTTATACAATAAAATACTTTGGAGAATTGAGATTAATTTGCTCATTTTTAGGCTTGAATCTTCTGACATGCATGTGAGCGAGGAACCTTTTGTATGAAAGCAACAGAATTGGAGGTATTGCATCCTGCAATGGTTACACAGAGGCCTGCAATATACACAGTGAAGGCTGCTTATGCTAAATGAAGTGTTATTAAATGATGTTATTAATTAGATATTTGTTTTCATCCTTGGTGTAGGTTGACATTGGGAAAACCATTGGGCGAAGGATGCTTTGGCCAAGTTGTGATGGCAGAAGCTATCGGCATTGATAAGGATAAGCCAAATAAATCATGTACTGTAGCAGTGAAGATGTTAAAAGGTAAACTCTTGAAATTCATATTGGCAATTGAAAATTGGCTTTGTATCTTTTTTTTTTTTATTCTGTGATTGATTATTGTATTTTGTTCGCTGCAACTACAAATTACTAATGATTAAATTAGTCCCATCATTTACACTATACAAATGTTTACTGCTTAATAACTTGCACTAATTTCAATAGATAACTTGTTAATAATTCCCCATTCCCCTGTTGTACAGATGATGCCACAGATAAGGACCTCTCAGACCTGGTGTCTGAAATGGAAATGATGAAGATGATCGGGAAGCATAAAAATATAATAAACCTGCTGGGAGCATGTACACAAGATGGTATGTATGTGTTATAAAGAGAACATTATGATGTAAAATCCCTGAAGCCTTACATATAGCCAACCTTTTTTGAACTTTCCTGGTGTATTGAAGCAGGTGTTTCATTTGCTTCTAAATATTGCAAGCTGGCTTGTAGATAAATTGGCTTGACCCTGAATTGTACAATCATTTGTCTACGCCAGGATTATGGTGTATTATGTATTCTATAAAACATTTTTATTTGTAGCTCCAACACGGGGGGGGGGGGTGACTAGATAATCTACCCTGATGACCTTTCCATACCTTTTTATGAATAGGAAATATTCCACAGATTACCTCTTAAAGGGGTTGTAAAGGTAAAAAAAAAAATCCCTAAATAGCTTACTTTACCTTAGTGCAGTCCTCCTTTACTTACCTCATCCTTCGATTTTGTTTTTAAATGTCCTTCTTCTGAGAAATCCTCACTTCCTGTTCTTTTGTCTGTAACTACACACCGTAATGCGACACTTTCTCCCTGGTGTGAAGAAAGCCTCTTGAGGGGGGAGGGGGCGAGCAGGAGGGTCAGGACACTCTCTACTTTGCAGATAAAGAATGGAGCTGTGTGTTAGTGGGCTTCCTGACACTCCTGCTTGCCCCTCCCCCCTCAAGAGGCTTTATTACAGTGTGTGGTTAAAGACAGAAGAACCGGAAGTGAGGATTTTTTCAGAAGAAATAAGGACATTTAAAAGCAAAATGGAAGGATGAGGTAAGTGAAAGAGGACTGCACTAAGGTAAAGGAAGCTATTTAGGGAAATATTTTTTACCTTTACAACCCCTTTTAACAATTTCTTTCCAATAATTCCCATTAGGCCTGTTGGCACTGCTCACCTAGTTTGACAAACGTTAAACGAAAAATTAAAAGGAGCCCAAACTTCCATTGAAAAATCAACTGACCCAGGTGATAGATTCCAGCCGAACAGTGAATGCATTTAATTGGATGCAGTAACTGTCCAGTTATTCAGACAGTCATGGGTGCCAACTGTCTCAATAAAATAGCTGACAGGAAGGTTTATCCCTCCATGCTGTGTAGGGTGGGTGGAGGAATCTATGCATGTATGGGTAGCCTTCATCTGTTTAATCTAAACAAAATGGCTGCTGAAATGTATACAGTAATGGGGCTGGAGCCAAGTTATGCTGTAGTTATAGCAAACACTGTTATTTTGAAGCAGTTTTTATAACACTGGTTTAAAAACACATAACTGCATGTGTAATTTTGCGCCAGGAGAACAGAATCTGAGTATCTGTTTACACAAATCACTAGGTATGTTTGCTGTAAAAATGGAAGGTTTTGTTGTCTGAAAAAGTAGTTTAGTAAATTAGCTTCTCCCTTCATACAGGCCTCTTCCTGTACTAAAAGCGAAGGCCATCTCCACTCATTAGAGGCACTCTGCTTGGCTTTTTCAATAAATGATGCGTAATAAAAGACATCCTGGGTTTTAAAAATAACACGGGTAATAAATTACCTTGTCTGAGGAGCAGCTGCTTCATGATGAGGCACAGACTACGGGAAAGATGTGGCAGAACGAGGTGTTTTCCTGCCAAGGCACAAATGATATACAAGTTAGAAAAGTCCTATACAGAGAACCTAGCCATCCTCCTCCCAGCAAACCAAATACTAAGACCAACTCCTAAACAAGGTGCTGAATGATTAGACTGGATGGGCAGGCATTCACAGTGTATCAGAATACTATTCCAGCTGGATGTATACTCAATGTAATAGACACATTTGAGGCAAACATTTTTAAGAATTACTGATCTGAAACAAAACTGTGCCTCACAACAGAACTCTGTTAAAGTTCACCTACCGGCGAAGCACAGATGAAGTAGCCATCCTGTAGGCCTTGTTTCTATTCAGTCTACCAGTTCATGGAAACCATTGGATGGGGTTTAAATCTAAAAATGGTTGAAAGCCTTCTATAGTGCAGTGACACTCTGTCATCTCAAACGCTGCTTGATCTGCATCAGATTTGGCCATTCATGGTAATAGCACAGCATTTTTTCGAAAACCACATTTACATGGATGTCAAGTAGCAATATATCTGAAGATTAGTGAAAGATTAGATCATTTGAGAAGCATGTGGAACCTTAATTGTGGCTTTCATACGCCCATACCTTTCATCCTGGTCAATATCTGCATATATTTGGCAGCTACAGAAATCAGGAGTACGGTTAGGGTTTTTTTTAAAGAAATTTTCAGCTTTCTTTGACAATAAATAGCCCGTGTGTAGGCACATTTAGCATATTTTTGAAGCAATGTAGCCACAACCAAGTAGCTAGTGAAGTGAGCAATGAATACCAAGAACACAAGCTGGGCATCCTTGAATGAATGAATGAAAACTTGTATAGTGCGGCACACGCAAACTGAATCGCCTCTGGGCGCTTGTTGTTCCTGTCTCCTTTGGTATCAAAAGAGATGAGTCTTGATCTTTCTCCTGAACGCTAAGTGATTCTCTTCCAACTGAATGCTGGTTGGTAAAGCGTTCCATAGTCTGGGACCTTGGATCGCAAATCTTTTCTCCTTTGGACTTGTAGTTGGCTGTCGGAATCTGGAGCAGGTTTTGATTGGTGGATCGCAGGATGCGATTGGGATTGTGAACTTTTATTTTTTCGCATAAATACTGGGGAGCATTCCCATGGATACATCTATGCGTTAGACAGAGTGCTTTAAAAGTAATTCTGTCTTTCACTGGCAGCCAGTGAAGGGCTCTCAGTAGAGTTGCCACCTCATCCCTTTAAAACCGAACACATTTTAATTACACAGGTTCTGTGGCTAATTAAGGTGGTAATTAAACTCACTTGGTGCTTTACCTGCATTAAATTAGCCTCAGAACCTGTGTAATTCATATGTGTTCGGGTTTAAAGGGATGAGGTGGCAACCCTAGCTCTCAGTGAAGGTGAGATTGATTCCCAGGGTTTTTTCCCTGTCACAAGTCTGGCGGCCATGTTCTGAACGACCTGCAGCCGAGCGATTAGGTACTTGGGGAGTCCGAGGTAAAGGGCATTTCCATAGTCCAGTCTGGAATGAACAATTGCTCCCATCACGACCGCTAAGTCTTCTTTGGGGATGAAAGGAGTAAGTCTACGTAGTAGGCACAGCAGATGGTGAGATCCGCTGACTACTGACCCTATTTGTGCGTCCATTGTCATATAGGAGTCAAAATTGACCCCGAGACTTTTGACTTTGGCGCTAGGGGAGATGATTTTGCCCAGAATGGGCGGGGGTGTCCATGTTGTTGCAGGTTGATTCGTGCGCTTGGCGTGAAACAGGAGAAGTTCTGTTTTCGCTCCGTTGAGTTTATCATCTCTAATAATAATAATTAAACATTCATTCCAACACGATGGTCTCTGATTCTATAATAGAATGTTGAGTGAATTACTTGTCAACACCAATGTGTAACTCATAATCTGGTCCTTTTCTTACACTATGTAGGTCCTCTATATGTCCTGGTTGAATACGCATCCAAGGGGAACCTCAGGGAATATTTAAGGATCCGACGCCCCCCTGGGATGGACTATTCATTTGATACATGTAAAATCCCCACTGAACAGCTGACGTTCAAGGATTTGGTGTCCAGTGCGTACCAAGTTGCCCGGGGGATGGAATATCTGGCATCTCAGAAGGTAAGTTTCTGGTTTAGTTTTTAATTGATATCACCTTTTATATTTTACAGATCACTGAACTCCTGTAGTAATTTGACCGTGTTCAATAATAGTTCTTTAGTTCCAAACATGTCATAATCCTGTGCAAATCAAACTGAGGATATCATGAAAAATTTAAATGGCTAGTAAAAACAATTGATAGTTCCAAGGTCATAAGCTGCTGAAGTTATATGCAATATTCAAACTTTCTGGATTGTGGAAATTGTCTACCGTTAACAATGGCACATTGAATAATAAATAAGAACCTGTTGATAAAAAAAAAAAAAATCATTGTGTTCCCTTATATTAAAATGTTATCCTACTTGTTTGTTTTGTATATAAGTAAATCTGCCAGATCTCGTGCGTCTTGTGAGTTCTTAGCTTGGAGCTATGGAAAGTTTGGAGTATCTCACTAGCTGCTAGACAGGTACCCATAATTCCCCAGTCCTTTAGTAGAGATGAAATATACAGAAGTTCTCCGGTGTTTCACATGCTTAGCTGAGCTGTGTAAAAAAGACAGCAGTGTGGGATGTCAGCACTTCATTCTTTCAGAAAGCTCCCCTGATGAGCCTGTGATAAACAGGCCACAGCAATTGTCATATATTGCCAACATAGCAGCCCTCTCCAGGAATGATCACTGTAGAAGACATTAACAGGGAGGGGGTGGTATAGAGTGAAGCCTGAGCTGTTCTTCCATTGTCCTCATTCTGTGTACCCAGCAGGGAGAAAATGAAAGATACAGGCATCCCTTTAGCTGACACAGTCTGTGTGCCGAGGCAGCAGATGCTGTAGACAATAGTGAAAGTTGCCAAAGTGGATGATTTTTTTCCCCTTAATACATAAACATGTTTGCTGGTTGTAGCATTCCAAAATATTTTCCATCTTTTTTTTTTTTTTGCTGAGGAATACTGTAAAATTTTAAACTGATGTAGTCTAAATTGTTTCCAAGATAACTGAAAAAGCTGAAGCACCTTGTGGAGTCTGCAAGCATTGCTTCCTGTGTGTCCCTTTTGTTAGCACCTGGACTTTAATCCTAGGCTGTACATAAGGGCCAAGCTGAAGTTACAGGAGCTCCAGTCTGTAAAAAATTAACTACTGTAGCTGCTGACTTTTAATATAAGGACACTTGCCTGTAAAGGGATCCTGTGATGTTGGCCACCTGAGCAGATTTGTCAATCGGCTTTGGGTGTAGGCGCCGGCATTGTAAGTAAGGGAGACCGGCAGTGAAGGCTTGAGGCTTCGCAGCTGGTTTCCTACTGCGCTCTTGCTACACTTTCTGAAGTCCTCTATCTTATAGGACCTGTGTTTGTCCCAGAAGGCAGTGGAGGGAAGGAGGAGGGTCTGGAAATGTCTCAGATCGCCAGTCAGCGATCTTACCCAGAAGTAGGAGCTGGTACCTGGTTTTGAGCTCCCCCAAAAAAGTGTTAAATGTGGCCGTGGAGGGGGATGGTGTGAACAAGCAAAGCTTCTTTTTTGGTGGAGCTCCGTCTCTAAATCCCCCTAGCCACTTTAGGCTGGGCATAGACAGTTCAAATCTCAGACGGTTCAGCAGGAACAGGCTGAAAGTCGAACCATACATTGGCAGGCTGAATGTACCCAAGTTTGGTTGATTGATCAACTAGGGAACAACCAGCCTGTCTGATTTTACGTGTGATTTATTGCAAGCACATAACAATGAATGCATTGAATGTTTTGAATTTAAGTTTTCTTTGCTGCAACACATTTGCTCCGTCTATGGCTGGCTTAAAGAGTTCTGGCCCGCTCACCTAAAAAATTGGCAGCTACAAATACTGTAGCTGCTGACTTTAACTATTGGGGCACTTGCCTGTCCAGGCATTCAGCAGTGTCCTCAAATTGGCTCTCGGGTGCTGGCGCCACTATCTTGGTGAAGGAAAACCGGCAGTGAAGCCTTGCGGCTTAACAGCCGTTTACCTACTGCGCATGCACAAATTGTCCAGCGTTCTCTTATGCGGCCGGCTGCAAGTGGGTGGGGGGGGGGGTTATGGGCGGCAAACCTCCGGCTACCTTTGCAACGGTGAACTGAGCCAAAAGTGGCAGCAGGTAAACATGGCTAAATACACAGATTAAATGCTTATAAGGGAGATATATTACCTTCCAGGGATTTGTATTTCTGTCCAGCTGTCTGGGATTTACACTGTTCTTCAGTCCATGGCAGAGGAGGGGGACCTGATTTTTTCTCTGCTGCAGTTTCACTTTCTTTTAAAGGTCTTGTCTGTGACTGGACAGTAATGCCCCGGTGAATAGTAATTAAATACCACATTCCCCTTGCCCTTCCTTTGCTTAAAACTACTTGTACTGGTGCTGTGTATACTATGATTATGCAACAGTTCAGTGCAATACCCACTATAGCAGTACATGGAGGAAATTCTTTGCAGACTTTTTTCTTCTCAATATTTGCAAAAAGGGTGGAGCACTGACATCACTCCTTGTCGTCAAGAATTTTGTTATCACTCAGTACTAAGAACCCAACTATTTTATTTAAATGAATGCGAACCAGTGACATCAGGCATACATGAGCCACTTTCATTTCCTATGTTAAATAAAGGAAACGGTCATTGTTTTGCTGTAGAATTTCTTTAGAGGAAAATTTTTATACATTTCATATGGCAATTTGTGTTTTCTCTTGCAGTGTATTCACAGAGACCTGGCAGCCAGAAATGTGCTAGTTACTGAAGACAGTGTGATGAAAATTGCTGACTTTGGGCTGGCCAGAGACATTCATAACATAGACTACTATAAGAAGACCACAAACGTAAGTGAATTTTTAGTAGCGCTGGCAAACATGATTTGTATGAACAAGGATTATGATTATTAATATCATTATTCATCATTTAATGCTAAAACCAAAGTACATTGAAACTGGATATTGTATTTATAGGTGCTACTCGTGTAAAAAATAAAGAATGCAGTTTCAGCTTACATTTACTATATAGCAGAGCTGATGGTGGTCCACACATGATCTGCAATCCTAAAAATCCAACATGCTGGTTGTACCCAAGTACAATCACCTTGCCCTTTACATGGTTTGAATCTGGGCCGGTCCTTGCTGAACTTCAAATCTATGATTGGCTTTATTCAGTCCTAGACCACACCAGGAGATAAGATAACTACATGTAAATGTCCACTTGAGGCGCATCATTTTCCAGCATGCATTGTTTGCAGGGGAAGTATATTTGTATAAAAGTCTGCCATAGATGATAGTTTTTCCTTTTCTGCAACCACAGGTGGAGCTATTGTGTTCTCCCGTCCTTGCCGGGAGAACACAGTGAATATTGCTAGCGGCTATAATCAAATCCTAAAAATCCAACATGCTGGTTGTACCCAAGTTGATCAATGGATCAACTTGGGTACAGTTAGCCTGCCAATGCATGGTTTGAATCTCGGCCAGTCCCTACTGAACTGACAGAGTTTCTAACCATTAATGGCTGGTTTTATTCCATCCCAGACAACGCACAGTGAAGGTTGACTAAAGTTAAAACGCACCCATATGCAACCTCTTGAAGCATCTCAAACTGATCTCAAATACATTTTCAACATGCCTAAAAGTCAGTCGATACAAGCTCAAAGCCAGTCAACACGGACCCTTACTCTGCAAGACTATTCTTGCTTTTTTTTATTTCAGAAAAGCTGATCAGCCATCATCCAAGCTTATGTTCATCACAGAAATGTTAACACACAAGTGATCCAATAATGATTCATTATCCAGTCTGGTGTGATCACATAGATTTGCAGTTTTACATGGTGGTCCCCCTTCCTTTTGTAATGTGTTTATCCATAGCCATTCTCCTTGTCCATGATGCAGCATAAGTCCATTACACAACAGAGAAAGCTTGAGCTGAGGGATTATAGGAGAAGGTGGGATGGTGCCATTTTGGCTGCACAAATTGTGCTGACGGTTCGGTCCTTTTTGTCTTTCCAATTACAGGGTCGGCTGCCTGTGAAATGGATGGCTCCGGAAGCATTGTTTGACCGTGTCTACACTCACCAGAGCGATGTGTAAGCATTAGCTTAGCCCTTTATAAACAATGTACCAGTCTGGTCCTGGGCATATTATAGACAGTACAATGTCGTTGTTGCAGAACAGACAGTGCATCAAAAACAGTGTGGGATTGGATGAAAACTCATCAGCAGGTTCTAATTGCCTTTGGTGCAGAAAACGCTTCTGTATTCTTTACATTTTCTGAAAGCGTAGACTAGCTCGTGTTCTCCTAACTAGTCAGCCTCCTTTGGCTATTTTCCGCTGCTGGGCTGAATTTGATTGGTCTTTGAGAAGATGCACAGACAGTTCTCAACACATTGCCTATCCTTATAGAAACCTAAAGTCTGAGTGCGACAATCCAAAATGCACTTCAGTAGTTGACTACTTTGAAGCTAATTTATGATGACTTGAGAAAGATTGGTTGAGTTGTACGTAAGCTGGGTCGTTTAATTTTTAAAGCTTGCGTCATGGGATTTGATTGGTGAACTGTTTGTAGAAATTCCAAGTGATTTGTAGTATTCGGGGCTGGTTACAGAACTGCCAGCTTTAGTAGTTTTCATGTCATCCTAATGCAACTGTTGAATGACCATGGCACACGGGTAATTTTTATAGCTGCCTAGATAAGCATTGTAATCACCTGCAACAGCAACTCTTTATCCAGGTACAAATTACGAGGTAAAATAAGCGGATGGGTTTGTAGATCCTACAAATTGCATACAGTTTGTAGAGTCAATGAAATATGTACAAAAAGAACAAGAGTTAAAACGATTGCATATAAATGCTTCCCTCCCCCTGACCACCTTATCTTATATGATTAAGCACATTGGGTAAAAAATGTCAGAGGGGTGGTCCTGGGGGCAGGACCATGCAGAGGTGGCTTTAGGCTTTGTAAGGCCTTAGGCAAAACTTGGCACGGGGCCCAACTCTCGCCCATGATGGGAAAAATAATACAATTACAGGGGGCTTATCGGAATCTGGAAGCCCCCTTTAACAAGGCGGCCCCCAGATCCTGCTCTTTAATAACTAAGGGGCGGAGGCCACCCGGTCATGTCACCTGGTGAACCCGCCCTCTTGTGATATAATTGACTGAGGGCATCCTCGGTCATTGACATCACAAGGGGTGGTGTCATCGATATTTACTGGTTGTTACGGACGCTGTCGGCCCCGCTCCTGAGTCAGGGCTCTTAACGCCGACTGAGCCCAGCAGCGTTGGGGTCCCCTGTCCCTCAAAACTGAGGTAATGCATTGGGCAAGTTAGGCGGCCGTGAGGCCCCTGTGAGTGTGAGGCCTTAGACGACCGCCTAATTAAAGAGCCGCCTCTGGGATCATGTGCGCATGCTGGCTGACTAAAGCCCAACTCTCCCTTGTGGTGAGTCTGCGTAAGTGTTAACAGGTTGTTTATTCTAGGGGGGGGGGGGGGGGACACTTTTACCTACCCAATCCTCCACTTCTCCAGAAGACACAGCCCTCCCCTATGCTCGGGTGATGGCCTGTCCTTTTGGCATCACCACGTCTAATGCAGACCTTTCATCCCTTTTAATGATGTCAGGACATTCGAGCAATGGATCCTGGGGAGATGCTGCAGGAACGGGTCCAGCAACGTGGAGGACTTAAACGAGTGGTTAACTCTTGCATTGCAGGCACATCCCCACTGCAAGGGAGAATTTTCAGATTTCCCAGATAGCCAACATGCTTCAACACACGTTCCTGCCCCCAGGACCACCTCTGACATATTTCACCTGATGGACTTAATCGTAAAGGTTAAGGTGGTCAAGGGGGATTAAGCAGCAATCGCCAGAATAGCTGCAACCACAGACAACCGTCACCATAGTGAACGGGGCACCAGCCGATGGGAGCCGCAACAGAAATCTGATTCCTGCCGCTACCATTGGCACCGGCCCTAATCGCCAGTGTGAATGTAGCCTTACAATTAGACTGGCAAATTGGAGATTCTGATGCCTTTTGTGGGTTACAGATCAAATGTAGAAATGACAGAAGACAAAAAAATGATGGGCCAGTATGAAGGAAAGTTACTCTTGCCACCTGCAACCTGATTGGCTAAAATGTTTGATTTGGGGGAAAATTCGACTTTACATCTGTTAGGGCAACACCAACTTTTCTCTAGGCATTCCGGAATCTGTATACTGTAGACGGTATCATACTAACATATCAATCTAAATATGAGCTCACAATTGGAAAAATATAGTGACATTCACATAGAGCAGTTTGCGGCAGTATATAGACAGGCCTTGTTTGAGTATAGGCAGTACTCCAACAAGGATTACAAACTTGTCATCCAGCTGAGAAACATCACAGTTGTACAAAGCTCTCTGTGTTTCGGCATCAGAGAGAGAACAAAAATAATGGTTTTAACCCCAGCAACCATATTTTCTAACCAGTCCTGGAAAAATGACATCTGGTATCTGAATGGCCATTCTAGACAAACACGTTTCGCTTTCTTCGGCACAATTTCCTGCCGTTATATATATATATATATATATATATATATATATATATATATATATATATATATATATATATATATATATATATAATAAATAAAATAAAACATTTCACATATGTCTGCATTGCATTGTTGTGAGCAGCTCGGTCAGCATAAAACTGTTATTGTGGTCTGGCCACTCCAGCCTCTGTAGACTGAAATATTCAGGAGCCGTCTTATCTCTAATTATTTTTCATTGACTCGCCTTTCGGTGGCTGTACTCGAAAGGTCGGTATCACTTTGCTCCATTCATGCCTCGAGGTGCTGTATTGCAGCGCGCCAGTTTGTGCATGAATAATTTGATTTGTTCCATTCAGAACTCTGTAGAAGTTTCAACAAAGGACTGGCGGTAATGGATGAGCTGTCACTTGTCTGATTAAACGCTCGTTTTAGTGTTAGATGCCGAGTCCAGCTATCCCCCCCCCCCCCCATTGGGGATCTGTGAGTAACTAGTAAAATGGCCCAGGCAATTACATTTATCAGCGTTAGGTATGCATGGCTGCACATAAATACGTTCAACCTTTCTTTGTAACAATAAGCGAGGGAGGAGTGACCTGTGTGAATATTAAAATCTTTACATTTTCATTTGCAGATGGTCGTTTGGAGTACTTCTGTGGGAGACCTTTACATTAGGGGGCTCTCCGTACCCCGGGATCCCAGTAGAAGAATTATTTAAGCTTCTGAAAGAGGGCCATCGGATGGATAAGCCAGCCAATTGCACACATGAGCTGTAAGTTCACTGGACTATGATAAGTTTGTTAAAAAAAACAGCCAAATTTTTGTTTTCTTTTGGATAGTGTGGGAAAGAGTTGAAGTATAGCTAAAAGAAATATATATTATTTTTTGCGTTTTGGATAGTGGAAAGGGATTAGAACACCTGACCATTTGTATTGCTGTCTGTGCCCTCGTTGGGGAGATTCCTCTTTATTTTTCCTGTTTACCATTATCATTAAAAATGAAAGCAAAGAAAATGCCACATTTTGGGTTGCCCCCAGAAAAGCAGTAGAGGGTAAATCCATGTAATGGGGACACTAGTTCTGGTTGTCTGAGGGGGTTCCCTTTTCTTGCTCTAGTCAAACAAAATATTATTTTTTTTTGCTGGAATTGTCATTTGCATGGACAGATCAGTCCATCCAAATGTATTTGTTTACTTATTACAGATACTTACTGTATAAATCGCCATCAATTTACACAGTGCTTTACATATATATTGTACCTTCACATTAGTCCCTTCCTCAATCGGCTTACAATCTAAGGTCCCCAACTCATTCATACATAGACATACTAGGGCCAAATTTAGACAGGAGCCAGTTAATCTATCAGCATGTCTTTGGAGAGTGGGAGGAAACTGGAGTACCCGGAGGAAACCCACACAGGCACAAGGGAGAACATGCAAGCTCCAGGCAAGTAGTGCCATTGTTCTGCATTGAACTGGTGACTAGTGCTGCTAGGCTGACCTGCCTAGCAGTATGATATTTATTTCAGGTTTTGATAGATGTTGGAGAGTAAAAAGCTTACATGGTTACTTTCCAGTTACTTCTATTTTTCAGGGACTCTGCTGAGAGCCAAGTTTCTGGGTCTGCACATCTGCTCTGTTTGTTGTGCCTGGTTCCCAGGTCTGCACACCTGCTGTGCCCATTATGAAGGGCTCTTACTTTCCCTTTTTGAATTTTGTGATTGGTTTTCTATTATAGAGAATGAACACAAAAAGGTGGTGGCAGCAGAGATGAGAATTATGGTAAGGAGAGCTCACAATTGGAGCATCCAAAGCATAAGAGAAAATGTAAATGTTAGCATAACTGTTTACATGCATACAACATAAAATATGTTCAGACACAGCTGTGTCCTATTTTTAATTTTCTGCTATTCGCATCAGAAGATTTATGCTGCTATACACAGCTGTGCGAATGGACCCATAGACTGGTATACTGATGCATACAAAACTATACACTGTACGCAACTTATTTTAAGTCAATGTGAATGATTTCTTAAAGGAGAAATTCAGCCTGAGCTTTTTAGGCTGGGCTTCTCCTATGGGTTTCAGTGGAGAGCTGTCTGAAGTCTGGCTTTTGCTGACATCAGACGAGGCAGCGCGTCATCCCGTCTTCCAAGTCTGGATCTGCCACCTGCCTTGATTAATGGCAGTCTCAGCGAGCCACTGAGACTGCCACTTCCCGCAACTCCACGTCTCGGCGCTCCAATGAGCGTGGAGAAGTAGAGCAGATGCGATGCTGGCTGACAGTCGGCATTGCTCTGCTCAGGGAGGAGTGGGAACCGAGCTATCAGCGGTGTTCATGGCTCGGTTCTAAGTGCAGAGACGCCAGGGGACAGATGCAGCGTCCGTCTGATGTTCCATCCACCGAGGTAAGTATGATTAGCAAAAAAAATAAAAAATAAATTCTCTAATGTAGTTGCACCAGTCCAACTACTCAGTGCACATCTTAGGCCGCGTACACACGATCGGACATGTCCGATGAAACTGGTCTGCAGACCGGTTTCATCGGACCAGTTGGATGGTGTGTTCGGCCTATCGGACCGTTTTCCATTGCACCAAAGTTTTAAAACATGCTTTAAAACCTGTGTGATGGAACATGTCCGTCGCACAGGTTCGATGGTTAGTACACAAAAAGCATCGGACCAAAAACCCGCGCATGCTCAGAATCAAGTCGACGCATGCTTGGAAGCATTGAACTTCGTTTTTTTTCATCACGTCGTTGTGTTCTACGTCACAGCGTTCTGGTCTGAACGGATTTTGGTCCGATGGTGTGTACGCACATCAGACCATCAGACAAGTTCAGAGTTGTCTGATGAAAACGGTCTCATCAGGCATGTCTGATCGTGTGTACAGGGCCTTATGCCGCGTACACACAGTCGTTTTTTGCGATGAAAAAAAAACGTTTTTTAAAACGTCATTTAAATTGATCGTGTGTGGGCAAAACGTTGTTTTTTGTCTTCAAAAAAACGACCAAAAAAAAATTCCAACATGCTTGAATTTTTTGTGTCGTTTTTCAAAACGTCGTTTTTTGTTTCACAAAAAGTCACCGTGTGTAGCAAAAACGTTTAAAACGACGTTTTACAACCCGCGCATGCCCAGAAGCTAGTTATGAAGCGAGCTACAATGTAAAAGAGTGGTGAACGTAACCTCGCTTTTTGTGAAAAAAACGATGGTGTGTATGCAACATAGTCTTTGAAAAGTGACGTTTCAAAAACGTCGTTTTTTACTTCACAGAAAACGTCGTTTTTTTTTCATCACAAAAAATGATCGTGTGTACGCGGCATTAGAGCCCGAGGTCTCATCCAGTAGAGTCAAAAAAATTTTTTTGCTACAACCGGGGGAAAGACGAAAGTGATTGGATTTCCCGCAGGAAGTGTAATGCCTTGGGTTTACCAAAATATGTAAATTTAAAAAGTCAGTTCACTCTTCATGAGAAAAAAAATGTATGTATAGCTAAATACTACAGACAACTTTGACCATACTGTCCCTTCAGTACAATGCAATTAGCCCTTTGAGCTGAAAGGCATCCTAGACAAATGCAGCATAGAAACATTTTGGGGTTGGCTGACATTTGTATCTAAAAAAAAACGGATGAGCAATCCATGTTTGTAGAATGGGCATGAGGAATATTAGACCTTGGCCACTGACGGTTTTTGTTTTGGCAGGTATATGATAATGAGAGAGTGCTGGCATGCGGTACCATCACAAAGACCCACCTTCAAGCAGCTCGTTGAAGACCTTGACCGCACCCTTACTGTAACGTCTACTGATGTAAGTAATTGCTACTTTTGTGGACTTTTCAGAGTTTCATATTTAATTTAAAAAAAATAACTTTGAGCTTAAATGCCTGACAACTATTGTGGCATTGCTTGGGTGACACACCACCTGCTTACATTACACTGTAGACTGGTAGGAACTTTAACAGATGTATGGGTCAGAGGTAGAAAGTGAAAGGCCAGGAAGCCTCCGATCCATGATCTGGACGATACAGGAGGTAATTGTAAGAGGGCGAGGTGTAGATATTGCATAAGCTGGTCAGCACCACAGCAGTTTTAACAAATTTCTTTCATTTTAAAGTCTGGCTTGCGTAATGTTTCTGATATCGGACGTGTAAATCTGATTATTCTGTCTACCTTCGAGGTGTGAGATTTATGTACATATCTGTCTTTGCCTCCTGGCTTGCCTAGAAGTGTAGTCTCCAAACTGCAGCCTACAGGCTAAATGCAGCCGGCGCCATTGCTCCCACTGACGCCAGCATTGAGGGCGCCATTGCTCCCACTGACGCCAGCATTGAGGGCGCCATTGCTCCCACTGACGCCAGCATTGAGGGCGCCATTGCTCCCACTGACGCCAGCATTGAGGGCGCCATTGCTCCCACTGACGCCAGCTCCTGTGTATTTTCTTTACTCCCACTGACCACCAAGCCTTAAGCATTATTTACTCCACTGATGCTGGGCCATTTTCTACTCTGGCCACAGTCAGGTCTTTCTAAAGTCTGAAGTACAATGTAATGGTCCTTTTTGTTTAGAAAGTTTAAAGACCCCTGGTCTTAGACGATTTGTGACATTGCTATTCTGTGGTACCCTAACTGACCTACGAACAAGTAACCAGTAAAAGGGCAGTTTCAGGAAGAGGGACAAAAAAGATGGTGTACCGCCAGATATTTTAAAGAGAAAGTGTCCCACATTTGGAGTAGCGGCACATTAGGGGTTAGAATAGCAGCAGTAGCAAATACTGAATTATGGGAGATATACTGTTGTCTGGTCCCGAGACATGGCTTGATGCCAGCACATTACACATGCTCCATTCACATCATACAGGCTGTCGGAGACATGCCTTGTACACAAGATCGGGTTTCTCAGCGGTCAAAAGACCGCCGGGAAAACCGAGAAACGGCTCTGTCAGTTTTCCTCATGTACACATGGCCAGTTTTCCCGACAGGAAAATTGCCTGTGATCTTTGGCCGTGTTTATGCTCCAAAGCAGTGTTACCCCATAGGTGGGGACGCTGCAAAGAGAAAAAAAGAGAACGAGTTCTATTTTTTTTTTTTTACAGTTGTTCTGTCAGGAAAACTGCTGGGGAGCATACACACGGACGGTTTTCTCGACCAAAAGAAAACATCTGGAAAACCGGTCATGTGTACAAGGCATCAGAGTTGTAGTTTAGAGCTGCAATTAACCCCACTGGACTCCACCCAGTGCGATATCTCTGATCTGCATTGTGTTTGTGACAACCTTATCAACAAAAGTGAAAATGGGTATCCTTCATACAGGTCAGCCTTTTTTTTTTATATTTGTTTTTTCAGAAATTTACAGTTTTTGTACCAAATGGGTGGTGATAGGTTTTACATGTTCTTTACCCAGCTGCATCTTATATGCCTACCGTTTAGTTTATCTCTTGAAAAAGGCACATATGATCACCTCTATAATACAGATAGCAAAATAGCCCTCATATGTTGCAGACATCAACTCAAGTCTGTGATCGCATAGTATGATGCCCATGTACTCATCCTAAAATGGTGCCACTGGCAGATTTACCCTTGGACAAAAGTGTGCAAGTGGCTAAAGGAAAGAGGCAGCTTCTCCTTGTTTAAATATTGGTGCACCCCCCCCCCCCCCATCATTACTAGAGATAGTTATATATTGTAAAGTTATGTATACATTATCACAACATTCTAAGTATTGTAAGGTTTAGGAAATGCTCTGTTTTAAAGAGGTGACCTAACGGTGGGATGTAACTTAGGGAGCCAAAAATGAGATGCCTACAGGCTCCAGTGATGGAAACACTAGTCCCCATCTACGTGAAGAGGGTAGAATGAGAACTACAGTGAAGCTTTCCTTTATAAGTAAGCCATGTAAGGCAACCCTAAATATAATATATATGTTTAATATATGCATATATATTTGTATCTGTAGAAAGAGGCGGTGACAATGAGCGCTTTTTGCTGCCTATGACAACAATAGTGTCAGTGTGCGAGTCTGACGCCCTTACCTACAGTCATGAACAACACACTACTGTACAGTCTGTGTACCGACATCTCCGCCAATTAGCCTTGCTTCGTTTCCACAGCATTACTCCCCTTTAAAAGAGAAACCTACAAGCCCCATTTGTCTGGTGGCGTGCTGCAGGACTCCGTGTTCAGATTCCCCAGACTCGGCTACACAAAGGCTCTCTGTGCTAGTGGCAGGGACACCTTGTTTTCTTACCCTTAATTGGAGCAATTTGTGTGAAACGAATGACGTGACTCTGAAATGTGCAATCTCCATTACTACCTCTGAGTGATTAGTGCCTATTGATCGGAGCTCTCTGCACTCTCTGGTGGAATCACAGCAATTCCCTTATTCTTAGAAAATAAAGTTGCAATTCTGACATGAATGCATTAAATTGGTCAAGTTTGTGTGTTTGAATTTTTCGTTTTTTTTTTTATTTCCCATCTGTAAGTAGTGAGATCATTCTGTTAAAGTTAGGCAGGTTTAACAAGCATCAAACTATAGTTATGTAAAAAAGAAATTGAATTAACAAACGCATCTCAATAGTTATGTAAAAAAATAAATAAAATGGTTTAACAAACGCCAATCAAGAATTACAATTTGAATGTGTTTGTAAACATAAAGTTTTTTAGTTTTGCAGAAAAGGTTAGGTCCATACAGCCTGGTCATGCTAGGGAGACTCGCCTCTCTACTGGATGATCATTGTCTCCAGAACAGAAATCGAGAAAAAAAAATCGAAATTTTGCAGTTATCACCAGAGGAAGGTGTAAGACCCTTTTAACACGGAAGCGGTTTGCAGGCGCTATTACACTAAAAATAGCGCCTGCAAACCTAACTTAAACGGCTGCTGCTGTTTCTCCAGTGTGAAAGGCCGAGCACTTTCACACTGGAGCGGTGCGCTAGCAGGACGGGAATTTTTTTTTGGCTAGCCGCATCTTTGGAGTGGTGTGTATACCGCTCCCGCCCATTGAAATCAATTGGCCAGCGCGGCTATACTGCAGAGGCGCATTGCAAGCGGTTTTAACCCTTTCTCAGCCACTAGCGCCCGAATAGCGCAGAGAAATTAGCGGTAAAGCGCCGCTAAAAATGGCGGCGCTTTACTGCCACCTCACCTCCTGCCCCAGTGTGAAAGGGGCCTTAGGGTAAATTATACAATAGGGACCAATGTTTTAATAGCAACTGTCTAAAGAGGGTCTCTCCTCACAATGTAGAGATTTCCTTTCATTTCTTGTTGCTTCCCCAAAAATGAAAGTCAGGTACAAATAGCAATAATTTACCTGAAAGGAGTTTAAAGCCCTTTTTATAAAAAAAAAGCTATACATTTTGCATTATTTGTAATTTAATTTAATATTACATTTACCTAAATTTTCTTGTGATATTATTTCTCTGTATACCTTGTGATGACAATAAAGCATGAGAGGTCATCTTAATGGAGAAATCTGGGGTCTATAAGACCCCAAATCTCTGCTCTACTTTTGAAAGTATCAAATTAAAAAAAATAAAAACATTGGGCCAGATCCACATACAATTGCCCTGGCGCAGTGTATCAGAGATACACTACGCCGCCGTATTTTACCTGGCTCTAAGTCGAATCCAGGAAGATTTCGGCCCGTAAGGTACGGCGGTGTAGTGTATTTCTCGCGGCGGAATCGAAATACGCGATTAGGGGGCGTGAAGCCCAAAGCAGTCGTATCATGGTTCGAGGACTCAAACTAATGATACGACGTGAGTAATTTGAAAGTACGCCGGCGTTTTAGGAGATACACCAGCGTACTAGCTCTGTGGATCTGGCCCATTGATTTTAAAAAACATAAAATGGTTTACATCCACCCGAGACCAGAAGTGACATCATGACATCGCTGTGGTCCTCCTAGATCAGGGGTCTCCAAACTGTGGCCCTCCAGTTGTTCAGGAACTACAATTTCTTTCAAATACAATCCAGTGGCTAATCGGACACTCAAATCACTTTTAGCTGAAAGAAAAACGGTTATGGCTGACAGCTTCACCTTGATGAACCACTTCAAACGCATAACATACATTTTATATTAGAGGGTCTTGAAGTGGCTCTTTAGCCAATGTTTTTCCTTCAAATCTCTTTCCTTTCTTTTTTTTTTTCTTTTTTTTTTTTTTTTAATCTCCCCTCACTTCTGGAAACACAACAGTAAACAAGGCTTTTTGCCATCTTAGAAAGTGCTCACTGAAACCATTGTACCATTTGGAAGACGTCCACTCTATTCCTCTTCTGGAGACCATCATGAAGAAGAATTTCTCTTCACCGGCTGTAACAACAATGGTCCTCCGGACAAATATAAAGGGCAAATATCCCTATCAGGGACACAGAAAACAATAAAAAATTGCCAGAGGTGTTAACCAATACACATTATATCCTTAAATTCCTCAGAGCCCACTAACAGGCCAGGTTTGCAAGATAACTGAAATACATCACAGGTGATATCATTTGTTGCTCAGTGATTGCAGTATTCTAGTCTGCATCTCCCCAAGGTAATACATAAAATCTGGCCTGTTAGTGGGCCCTGAGGACAGGAGTTGATGACCACTGCTATAACTGTATAAGGTGTTTTAGTGTGTAAAGTGATGTACCGCCATCTCAAATCAATTTTATAGTTTTTTGTATTGCAATAATTAAAGCCACTGTTCTAACAGATTTTTTTTCCATCTATTTAAGGAGTACCTTGACCTTTCTGTGCCATTTGAACAGTATTCACCAGTGTGCCAGGACAGTAACAGCACTTGTTCATCAGGAGATGATTCAGTCTTTGCACATGACATTCTTCCGGATGAGCCCTGTCTTCCCAAGCAGCAGCAATACAGTGGCATCATTAGAACATGACTTTCACCTGGACAGACACACAGGAAAGAAAGAATGTAGACTTGAGGCATACGGACGGGCCCGCCCAGTCGTGATACTTGCTGTACACTAAGTCAAGAAGCACTGTTTGGCCTGAAGGAACTGCCATGATACGGAGAAAGAGAAATATATGAAAAAATATATATATATTTGAGAAGGATGTTCACATTAGGGCACCCAGTGATGGGACCTCTAGTGATCTGCCAATGAGCAAAACCAATATGTGCCTGCAATATTAGGAGAAAATGTAATGTGTACAAATGTGCCATGCCTGTAAAGATTGTAAACTTTTTATGCAGTTGGATTTTTTATTTTTTTCGGAGTAGATCGGAAATGCAGCTCTGCTTGCAGGAAACTGAATGCTTGTCATTCACAGAGATGGAAATTGGTATGTCAGCCTATGAATTGTCACTTGTTAAAGAACTACACAGCTCTTAGGTCCGTGCAACTCTTTGGAGTCTTAACCACTTTGGACATTTTACATTATGCCCCAAAATTGCATACGTCTAACATGGTTAAGCGCAAAGCCCAGTGTGGTCCAAACCCCATCGCAACCGAATCCGTTTTCATGTACCTCCTTTTTAACTATGCGTAAAAGACGGCAAACTTAAATTGGGGCAAATCAATTTTGATGGGGGGGGGGGGGTGGATCATCCAGTGTTGTTGTTTCTTTTTATTTTATTTTTAAGTTCTATTTTTGTTACATTTTCTTTATTTTTATTTAATTTATTTAATAATTATTCTGCAGAGAAAGTTTTCTAGATTATTATTTTCAGATTTAAATATTTGCTTCTTTTCTGTTAAATATCAATAGTTTCAGATACCTGAAAGCAGAGCACGCCATCTACTTCAAAACTTTTTTGTTTTTGTTATGCAAAATACAGTGTAAATAAGCATAAGTACATAATGTATATAAAATTGAATATTATATAAATATATATATGTATAAATATAAAAAAATACTAATATACTCACAGCCATCTATTCGGAGAAAGATCTTATCTCACAGTTACACATTGCAGTCTAGGATAACACTGATCTAGTCATATATAAATTTATTTTCACAAAATTTTATTTTTAAAAAAATTTGTTTACCCTGTATATTTGTAAAGTTATTTATAGACTTTATTAACCTCTTTGTTTTGATTTTTCTTACATAGTTATAGCTTTACTGTACACGTTTTACACTCACAGATTATATGTTTTAACTTATTAACAGTCCATAAATTTAACTTTTTTTTTTTTGTAAGGTTTACTTAGAAAATCCTGAAGTTGTAAAAATGTATAGTTCTCCTCTAATTAGTTGCATTATATGGTTGTATGTATATATTTGCTGTTTGGCAGAAAAACACAGCACAAACTGGCACGGATACTATTTACAAGTTTCTCTTTAAAAAAAAAAAGTACTCTAATTTATATTTATCAAATTTCTACCTTCATGTATCGTGAAAAACATGGCTACATCTTTATTGTTAAAGGAGGAGTGCTTACAGGCAAAAAGAAAGTGACCAGGCGAAGTCTTGTGTGCTGTATGAGATACCCACATGATCATTATGGAATATTTTTGCATCTCTCCAGTAAATTACTATTTGGATTTAGGTTCTCATCTTTCTTGAGTAACCTCGAAAAGGTCATGAAGAAAATCCTCTGGCATCAACCTGTTGACAGTATTTATTTTGTTTATCCTGGACTGCATTAAGAAAACAGATTTTTACTATATTGCAATAAACAAAAGTCTCTAAATTAAGTATTAAAAGTATTTGTTTAAATATATTTTTTTCACCTGTTTACCCACCTCTAATGTGAAGATTTTTGTCTTGCTTTTGTTTTATAAATAGCCAACACACGCTTGATTTTTGCCCCTTTTTTGTAACATATAAAAGATCGCCGATACATTTATACATGAAATAATATTTCCAAATCGTTTTTCTTCTTTTCCCCCATGTGTTGTGATTTTTTTTGTTTTTTCCTCCCTTTTTTTTCCACCAATTCCCCCCCCCCCCTTTTTTTTCCCCCAATTCCCCCCCCCTTTTTTTCCCCCCATTTGGGTGCCAAAATGAATTTTCATAGTTTTTTTTATAGTGAGCACACTTTTGGAAGACTTGGCTACTTATATCACAACTGACTTTTTTTAATTATTAATTTATTATTGTTTATTTTTTATTTTTTTTTATTGCTGCTCATATATTGGAAAAAGTGTAGCAGGCAACCATGGTTTGCCATCTTTCTCATTTTCCTTAAGTACATACTGAGCACTCATGCACTGTGGAAGATTTGAAAACTCGTAAAATGTGTGAGTTTTCCGCCATTCATATGGAAAATATTGTAATTTTCTTTTTTTTTTTGAATAAATTAAAGAGAGTGGTATTTTCTTACAAATGTCTGCTAATTATGTACATTCCAGTGCTTAATATTTCCCCCGGTAAGGTACAAAATTTGCGCATGGGTTGAAATCTCACTAGAAATTATATATATTATATAATTATATATATAATTTATTGAGTTTTTACAAGATGTATCTGTTGTAGACATTGAATTAACGTTTTTTCTTATTAAACGCTTATATAGTTTTATAGCAAGAATGATCTTTAAGAGCTAAATCGAAGTTGACTTTTTCCTACATTTTTGTACTGCTGAATTCGCATTCCACAGGTTTTCATGTGGTAGTTGGGTTTTGTTAGGGAATGGTTTGGTTTGATTTCTTGATAATTGATACCTGACCTGTGCTGCTGTAGAGGACGTGGACACCAGATTAACTACCCTTCTGCTTTTGTTAATTTTTGCAAACATAACTTTTACCAAAACAATAAAGACAAAAATGACTTGTTAATGTGTTGGCATTATCTTCTTACAATTTTTATTGCGCAATCGAGCACATTATTATACGAATCATAACATAAAATTACACTCACTGGCCACTTTGTTAGGTACGTTTGGGACCCCCTCTTGCCTTCAGAACTGCCTCAATTATTCATGCAGGGCTGCCATCGGGGGGGGGGGGGGGTATTCTCAATACACCTGTAAGGGGCTCGCCCCCATTTTTTTTTCCGTCTGACCCCCCCCCCCACCACCCCCACATTTAGCAACTCGTGGTAGGGTACCTCCTATCCCCCTGTTTATTTTTTTTGTCTGACTTTAGCAACTTGCAGCAGGAGAGAGAAGAGATGACAATTTCGTTACCAAAATCCCCCCCCCACCCGGCGCTTATATTGCAGCAGGAGAGAGGAGGCATCCCCCCCCCCCGGTTCTCTGCTCCAGAGGTACCCTGCCTAAAGCTGTGTAAAGGGGCCCCAAAATTTGTGATGGCTGCCCTGTCTTCATGCCATAAATTCAACAAGGTCTGGGAAAAATTTCTCAAATTTGGTCCATTGTGACATAACGGCATCACACAGTTGCTGCAGATTTGTTGTCTGCTAATCCCCGATCCAAATCTCCTGTTTCACCACATCCCAAAGGTGCTTTATTGGTTTGAGATCTGGTGACTGTGGAGGCCATTGGAGTACAGTGAATTCATTGTCATGTTAAAAAAAAAAATGGTGAGATGATTTGAGATTTGTGACATGGTGCATTATCAAACTGGAAAGAACCATCAGAAGATGGATACACTGTAGTCATAAAGGGATGGATATGGTCAGCAACAATACTCAGGTAGGCCTCAGATACTCAATTGGTACTAAGGGGCCCCAAGTGTGCCAAGAAATCATCCCCCACACCATTACACCACCATCAGCCTGAACCGTAAATACAAGGTAAGATGGATCCATGCTTTCATGTTTACATCAAATTCTGACCCTACCATCTGAATGTTGCCACTAAAATCGAGATTCTTCCGACCAGGCAACATTTTTCCAATCTTCTATTATGCAATTCTGGTGACCCTGTATGAATTGTAGCCTCAGTTTTCTGTTCTTAGCTGACAGGAGTGGCACCCAGTGTGGTCTTCTGCTGCTGTAGCACATCGGCTTTAAGGTTTAAAATGTTGGGTTCAGAGATGGTATTCTGCATACCTTGATGTCAGAGGAAAATAGGCAGACTCAAATAACTACTCGTTACAACCAACAAGACTTTTGTCCACACAACTCTGCTCACTGGATATTTTTTTGGACCATGCTCTGTAAACCCTAGAGATGGGGGTGTGTGTGTGTGTGTGTGTGTGTGTGTGTGTGTGTGTGTGTGTGTGTGTGTGTGTGTATATGAAGATCCCAGTAGATCAGCAGTTTTTGAAATACTCGTACCAGCTTGTCTGGCACCAAGAACATGCTACGTTTACCTTTTGTTCAACTTTTTTGTTTTAATTTTTTCCAAAATTCCAGCTCCCCTTTTTACCAATATGGCATTAATGTACTTATTTTGCAAAAATAAAATGGCATTCCATTAATTCTACACCTGCTTACCTCACTCTCTTCATAGCTGTTCAAACACACTGTTTGATTAGTTCTGCCTTACTGCCCGGACAGACTTTAGGTCATGACACAGGAAGGAGTTGACCAGCTGATCTCATTGGCACCCTGCATCATCCACCCTCAGCTGCTCAGCTCCTTCCTGTGTCTGACCAGGAAGTAGGCAGAATTAATGGAGCATTGTGTTTAAACAGCTATGAAGAGAGTGAGGTAACGTTGTGTAGAATTAATAGACGGCTGTTTAATTTAAAGAACATTAATGCTATCTTGGTATATAGGGATGCTGAAATTTGGAAAAAATAAAAAGGTGAGCTTTGCCTTTAAATCCCCCTTCAAAAAAGGTGAGCTTAGCCTTTAAATCCCCCTTCATTCTGAAGCCCCGTACACACGGCCGAGGTTCTCGGCAGAAACCAGCGAGAACCTCGCTGGGAGCCGCATTCTGCCGAGAACCTCAGCCGTGTGTACGCTCTCGGCGAGCCCCACCCGTCGGGAAACCCGTCGAGCAAATAGAGAACAGGTTCTCTATTTGCTCGACGGCCCGTCGGGATAAATGGCTGGTTGCCTTTCCCGACGGGCGGGTCGCCGATTCTGACGGCCGGCAGAGAACCTCGACGGGCGGAATGTGTTCCGCCCGTCGAGGTTCTCTGCCGTGTGTACGGGGCCTACTGCTTGGTTTTTAACTTAAGCAAGTTGTCTTTACCACATCTAGATGCCAAAAATGCATAGAGTTGCTACCATGTGATTGGCTGATTAGGAATTTATGTTACCAAGCAATTGAACAGGTGTACCTAATAAAGTGTCTAGTGCATGTAGCTGTTTGTAATTTTTTGCAAATGGCTGGTAAAATGTATATGTTAGAAAAGGGAAGGTCTGCGCAGCCACACTCCAATCAAAACACCTTTATTGTGCAAAATAACAAAAGTACAAACCACAGCAGGGTACAGCATAAAAAACTGACGGGTTTTACACTCAACAGTGCTTGGTCATAGCTATAACTAAGGACTGTTGAGTGTGAAATGCGTCAGTTTTTATATCATTGAATATGAGGATGCCAAGTCTATCTATGTGTTGTGTTTGAGTGGCTCAGAATTTATTGAAGCTATAAGTGTAACATCCAGGCAACCAGCATTTTCCAAAGGAGGTTAGCACTTGCAGCTTAAAAGGTTGCTACCTTTTTTGGCTGATAATCGGTGGAAGTCTGCGCCCCATTTATCTCCCAGCTGTTCTACAAGAACCTATGGATAAATTCAATTCTTTAGGACTGAAACATACCTTTTTCACAGCTTGTGCTACAGTAACCTGCATGTTTGCGGAAACACATGTTGCATGTTCTAGCCCCTTGCTGTGCCGTTCATTTTGTAATGCACATGTTGTAGAAAACTACAATGCACAATAAAGCACTACCTTGCATTGAGGTGCACTGTGTTGGAAACAATTATGCATATCTGTTTTTTGGTTCATTACTGTGTGTTGGAATCCCAGTCAATATTTTTGGCCTGTCTTAACACAGCATGTATTAGCGCAATAAAATTAGTAATAATGACAGTATTTTCAGTAGGACTGGGTGACAAACTAATGTTCCAGCAGCGCTATCCTGTCTTCTCTTTATTCCTGTTTTTATAATTAGCACTTTGCATGGAGTAGGTTTCCTCCAAATATTCCAGTTTTCTCCCACACTTCAAAAACATGCTGCTGGGCAATTGGGTCCTGTCCAAACTGACCCTAGTATAGGTGTGTATGTGTGTGTTCACAGCATCTCCCGGCAGGGATGTAGTCCCAAGGGAGAGGGCGAGCACGCTGACTAACCCCCAGCCAGAATGGCTCGGATGAGGAGAAACAGGAAGTGAGAAATTCAGACAAAGAAAAAAACATTTAGAAAGGAAATCGAATGAAAAGGTAAGTGAACCAACAATGCACTAGCTTAACTGCTTGCCGACCGCCCGCCGTCATATTACTGCGGGACGGTGGCACTGTTTCGCGAGAGCACGTAGCTCTACGTCCTCTCTTTCTCGGCCACTAGGGGGCGCACGCGCGCCCCCCTGCACACCCCCGAGTCCCGCGCGTGTGCCCGGCGGGTACGATCGCCGCCGGGCACCCGCGATTGCTCGTTACAGAGCGGGGAATGGGAGGTATGTGTGTAAACACATACCTCTTGTTCCTGTCAGCGGGGGAAATGCTGATTTTCTGTTTATACAATGTATGAACAGAAGATCAGTGATTTCCCCTAGTGAGTCCACCCCCCCAATACAGTTAGAACACAAATAGGAACACACTTGACCCCTTCCCTGCCCCCTAGTGTTAACCCCTTCACTGCCAATGGCATTTTTTATAGTAATCCAATGCATTTTTATAGCATTGATCGCTATAAAAATGCTAATGGTCCCAAAAATTTGTCAGATGTGTCCGCCATAATATCGCAGTACTGAAAAAAAACGCTGACTAGTAAAAAAAAAATATATATTAATAAAAATGCCATAAAACTACCCCCTTTTTTGTAAACACTATAAATTTTGCACTAACCAATCAATAAACGCTAATTGCGATTTTTTTTTTTACGAAAAATATGTAGAAGAATACGTATCGGCCTAAACTGAGGAAAAAAAAAATGTTATATCTTTTTTGGGGATATTTATTATAGCAAAATGTAAAAAATATTGCATTTTTTTTCAAAATAGTTGCTCTATTTTTGTTTATAGCGCAAAAAATAAAAACCGCAGAGATGATCAAATACCACCAAAAGAAAGCTCTATTTGTGGGAAAAAAGGACGCCAATTTTGTTTGGGAGCCACGTCGCACGACCGCGCAATTGTCAGTTAAAACGACGCAGTGCCGAATCACAAAAAGTGCTCTGGTCTTTGGACAGCAATATGGTCCGGGGCTAAAGTGGTTAAAGGAACCTATTTAGAAAATAAAAGGCGAACCTTTACAACCCCTTTAAGCTGTCTTTAGATTAATTGGAATTATGCAGGTTCCGCAGGGACAAGCCAAATTTTAATCCATGTATGGCCATTCCCATTTTAAGCCAGTGGTCACCAAACTGCAGCCCCGTTTATCTGGCCCTAGGGGCACTATTCTTCCTACTGAAACGAGGCACTAATCCTCCTACTGACACCAATGATGGGGAGCTATTTCTCCTACTGACATCAACAATGAGGCACCATTCCTCCCACTGACACCAAAAAATGGGGCATTATTCCTCCCACTGACGCTGACATTATTCTTCATGTTGAATTAAATGATGGAACCCTATTCCTCTCACTGATACAAATGATAGGGCATGATTCCAAAACAGTTTAGCTAAGAATACAATACCTTGGTTAGCAGGTGATGCAAAGGTACTAGCTTTTGATGAACATATACAGAATTTTTTTTATTTTGTAATAAGAAGGATTAGAAGAGAAGTACAGGAAAGCAGAAATATGAGGGGGAAAAGGGGGGTGGGGTTCCACAGGAAGGCCCTGGACAAAATAGGGATCGCAGATGTTGGTGGAGTTGAAGGGATCGTATTCAGAATATCTGAAATGAGACCATACCATCCACGTAAGTTTGATTCAGATTTATTCTCCTCCCAATGCGATTATACATTCCACAAGCTCAATCTTGCAGGCCCTCCATTTCGAAAGTTTGGAAACTCCTGCCTTAAACAAATAGTCTATGGGATTTTGATGAACTGTGTTTGAAGTGTGTTTCAAAAGCAGCAAAACAACACCTGTTCACATGAGCCATAACTACTTTTTTCACTGCAGACGCCTACGCCTGAACTTTTGGTAGATAGGTGTGAAGGTCAGATGTCCACCAACCTTTGGCCACTAATTGTACTATCACTGAATTGGTTAGGGAACAAGTTTTGTAACACCACTTACCTTTTCAACATTCAAATTTGGGTTACGTGTGCAAGAGAATATCTCCCCTGGTTTTGTTAGATTCAAAATCCAGGAAAACGCTGAGTATTTGTTAAACATTTATTGCCCATGTGCTGTATCCAAATGCATAAATAATAAAACAGGATTTATTATGACTTCCAAAGGTGTTGAGATTCTGCCTAGAAAGCTGTTCTAAAAATAAAAACCACCAGGTACAAGAAGCGAGGTACAGAAGCCAAAAGTCACTATTTATTCAAGCTTTGAACCTCTTTTCATGGGCCAAATAAAAGTGTATGTAAAACATAGGAAAGAATATATAACATGTCTGTTTTAATTCATAGAAAAGGTTTTAAGGTAGCACTGGCTGCGATTTCAATAAAACATTACATTTCTGTAAATGTTATCCGGACAAGAAGAGAACATTCAGATTTTCTGATGCAAAACCATGACCCCAAATGCCTATAATGCAATTCCACTGCATTTCATAAATCTTCCAACTTGCATGTGTTCAAAAGACAAATCGCATGAAGCTGTGTAGACTTCACAGCATGAGCCTTCCGCTGGATATGATTGTAAAATTATGTCATGATCAGTGGCGGCCCGTCCATAGGGACGCACGGGCGCCGCCCCCCCTCCCGCAGTCACAAAAAAAAGAAATGAAAAAAAAACGGGCCCTTTAAGAACTTTTATTCGGCTAAAATGTCATTTTGACATTTTAGCCGAAGTTCTGGCTGCCGTCTATAGAGGGCGCTGCAAGCGCCACCCCCTCTCGCAAATAACACACGTTCAATGCAATGCATTGAACGTGTGTTATTGTTGCCAGCTGCCTGGTCTATTCCTATAACCGGACATGGGTCGCCGGTTACCCGAATAGCGGCAGCTGGTTGGCTGAGGGGAACTGCCTATCAAAGCCAGCGGCTCTCGGAAGTCTATACTCGGAGCGCAGGCAACCTGCGTTCCTTGCATAAGACTGAAGGCCGTTTCAGCCAATCAGGTTCCCGGATTCTGGTTATCAGGAACCTGATTGGCTGAAGCTTCTCGACGGCGGCAGAAGACATCGAGGGAGGACATGGAAGCGTCAGGTAAGTGTTTTTTACAGGGAAAGGGGCATCATGGGGCACAGTGGCATCATGGGGCACAGTGGTGACAAAGGGCACAGAGGCGACAATGAGCACAGTGGCATGGGGCACAGTGGTGACAATTAAAGGACACAGTGGTGACAATTGATGGCACAGTGACTGCATATGATGGCATGGCACAGTGGTGACAATTGATGGCACAGTGACTGCATTTGATGGCATGGCACAGTGGTGACAATTGATGGGCACATGCGTTTGATGGCATGGCACATTGGTGACAATTGATGGCACAGTGGTGACAATTGATGGCACAGTGGTGGCGTTTGATGGCATGGCACAGTGGTGACAATTGATGGCACAGTGACTGCATATGATGGCATGGCACAGTGGTGACAATTGATGGCACAGTGACTGCATTTGATGGCATGGCACAGTGGTGACAATTGATGGCACAGTGGTGGCATTTGATGGCATGGCACAGTGGTGACAATTGATGGCACAGTGACTGCATATGATGGCATGGCACAGTGGTGACAATTGATGGCACAGTGACTGCATTTGATGGCATGGCACAGTGGTGACAATTGATGGGCACAGTAGCTTCGTTTGATGGCATGGCACATTGGTGACAATTGATGGCACAGTGGTGGAGTTTGATGGCATGGCACAGTGGTGACAATTGATGGCACAGTGACTGCATATGATGGCATGGCACAGTGGTGACAATTGATGGCACAGTGACTGCATTTGATGGCATGGCACAGTGGTGACAATTGATGGCACAGTGACTGCATTTGATGGCATGGCACAGTGGTGACAATTGATGGCACAGTGGTGGCGTTTGATGGCATGGCACAGTGGTGACAATTGATGGCACAGTGGTGGTGTTTGATGGCATGGCACAGTGGTGACAATTGATGGCACAGTGACTGCATTTGATGGCATGGCACAGTGGTGACAATTGATGGCACAGTTGCTGTGTTGCATGGCACAGTGGTGACAATTGATGGCACAGTGGCTGCATTTGATGGCATGGCACAGTGGTGACAATTGATGGCACAGTTGCTGTGTTTGATGGCATGGCACAGTGGTGACAATTGATGGCACAGTTTCTGTGTTTGATGGCATGGCACAGTGGTGACAATTGATGGCACAGTGGCTGCATTTGGTGGCATGGCACAGTGGTGACAACCACCCAGCACCACCAACACCCAAGGACCAGTTTTTCAGCAACTGTTTGCCAGGCATATCATTTAAATGTTTTACAGCAAGATCAGTTCTTGCTTTCATCAATAGTACCTTTATAGCATTATGATGTGAAGGCACCACCAACACCCAAAGTCAAAAATGTGTTATTTCTATCCAAAGCCTGCCAATAGACACCACAATTTATACAAAACATCTCAAATCTTGTTCTGAGTACACTAAATTGTAGCCTCATCATACAGACTGGCTCTCCAAGCCATTGTTTACAAATGAAAGAAAGCTTGCAGGGAAAATACATTTAATTTTTTTTATTTTTTATTTATAAATGTCAGTTTTGCTGCAGCAGGCTCTATACACAGTATAGATGCGCCAATTTACAGGCAGACTAAGGGGACTTCCCAGGCATTATAATTACTGTATTTATCGGCGTATAACGCACACTTTTTTCCCCTTAAAATCAGGGGAAAATTGTGGGTGCCCGTTATACGCCGATCCCCGCTGTCTTTGAGCGCCGCAGCCTAGAGCCGTGCCAAGCCCAGTGTACTAAGCACTCAGCTAGGCTCAGCCACGTTTGGTTCCACCCACAGCCACGCGAGAGGAGCCGAGAGAAGCCGAGACAAGCCGAAAGGAGCTGAACACACAGGAAATCTGGCTCCTCTCGGCTCGGCCGAGGCACCAAATCCAAAAACAAACACTGCTGCAACCCCGGGCAAGGTGCGAATGGACTCACAGACGGACACCCACAAGGCTGGATGGACCCCACGCAAGGCCGCAGACAGACACCTCCAAAGTTGCAGACAAACACCCACAAGGATTGATGGACCCCGCACAAGGAAGCCGCAGATGGACACCCACAAGGCTGCATGGACCCCGCACAAGGCCCGCAGACGGACGCCGGACAAGGCCGCCGATGGACGCAGGGCAAAAATTTTATTTTATTTTTTTCCCTTAAACTACCTTTCTAAGCTTGGGGTGTGCGTTATGCGCTGGCGCGCAGTATACCCCGATAAATACGGTTAACAATATTTTGGAAACCTATTTTTGCATTGGTAAATGTTCCCTTGGGCAAAACCGGGACCCCCATACTATTTTTATGGCCATTAACTTGCATATAAGCCTTCAAAATGGGGACTTTTTTTAAGGTCAGGTCCCATAGACTTTAATAGGGTTTAAAGTTCGGGTCCGAACTTTTGTAATGTCCAAGAGTTCTGGCACAAACTGAACCAGGGGATATTCGGCCCATCTCTAATTATGGGTTTTCTAAACATAGACCGCACAGTTGATAATGTTTACTTTCAATTTGTCTCTCTAACTGAAATATTGACATCTTAACAGGGAAAGAGTTATTCAGTTGTGTTTGGGAGCTTCAGCTACTGAGCTTTATAAACAACTGCATTTTTTTCTTCCAGAAAGACAAATAACAACCTGGAAAGGAGCCTAGAGCACCTCCTGGTGGCCAAAAATGACAATATATTCAAATACACCATTCATGTTAGCCTGACTAATAAAAAAACAATGATCATAATAAATAGATAAAACATACACATCACAGTTTATTCTCTTTAATGCTATTTTTTGTGGAAGGCATTGCATTGATGAAGACAACTGTCCTGACAAATTAGGACAACAAAGTTGAAAGCATACAGGAAATCTCTGGGGCTATCTGGCATTGATAGTTTTAAGCTTCTTCTTATGCCAGTTATTGGCCACTCAATACAGCAAATCTTGAAAAATGTACAATGGGCATATGGCCATTTAAATATTTAAGAGATGGTTGTAATGAGACTAGCAGACCTCATGCAACAATCAATGTAGTTCAAACCATCTATACTGCATATAAGATGCAAAAACTTGGCGGGTGTGAGGCTGGCAAATAGTTGGATAGCCCTGTCATTTATAGACTTCAAAAATATCCATCATTCAACAGGGAAAACATTTATTCTTGTCACAAAGGAATAATTTAAAGTTCCAAGCCCCAAAAAGATGTCCCTGATGATGTCACATATGACGAAACATGTAGGACAGTCTATGATTGTTTACTTCAATAGACTTCCTTTTTATTTGTCACTATGCACTTTAGTGTTCAAGCACTGTATGGACTATTTTTTTTATTTACTTTAGACAAAAAAAACTTAGCGCTGCAATTTTTATTAGGCAAGCCCCAAAAAGACCCTTCATTAAGGCAACAGTGACCTTGAAATCCAGGTAAGTTTTAACTTATCTCTATACAATAAATGTCCAAAGCCAGTTTATCCATAGGTTAGAGTAAGACCACATTTCAAAATAGTGTAATTGCAAATGTATGTTACTAAGATTTCTGCTGTTATTACAGGATTAGAAGAACTGTACCTTTAGTTTACGCATTACCATAGTTGGTAAGGTTGAATAACTGCACATGTCAATCCAGTTCAACCTTTGGTTCCTGCAGGTTCTTGGACAGCAGACACTTTAAAGAGGTATGCAAAGGCCAAGTGTACTCCATGTATGGGGGAACACAGAAGTCCCTAGACAATGATGAGTTTACCGGCAGAACTGTTAAATTTTGCAAGCCTCAGAGCTGTCACATAGCTGCAGGGGAAGGGACCTTAGAATATAAACAGAAAAGTCAGTGTTGCTACCCATACCACCCATAGATAGCAGAGCTCTCAGGTGCTCGATCCTCAGTCAATGGATGAGTAGAGTAATGTGGAAAAAATTATCACTCTGGTTGAAGCTCTTAAAATGTCTTCATTTTATTAAAAAGCCACAGTGGACAAATGAAGATTATGTCAGTTGATGTGTTTCTGCCTTATGCCGCGTACACACGGTCGTTTTTTGCGATGAAAAAAAAACGACGTTTTCTGTGAAGTAAAAAAACGACGTTTTTGAAACGTCACTTTTCAAAGACAATTTTGCATACACACCATCGTTTTTTCACAAAAAGCGAGGTTACGGTCACCACTCTTTTCCATTGAAGCTCGCTTCATAACTAGCTTCTGGGCATGCGCGGGTTGAAAAACGTCGTTTTGAACGACGTTTTTGCTACACACGGTGACTTTTTGTGAAACAAAAAACGACGTTTTAAAAAACGACACAAAAAATTCAAGCATGTTGGAAATTTTTTTGGGTCGTTTTTTTTAAGACAAAAAACGACGTTTTGCCCACACACGATCAATTTAAATGACGTTTTAAAATACGTCGGGTTTTTTCATCGCAAAAAACGACCGTGTGTACGCGGCATTAGTTATAATCTTAGGGACCTTAGCGCCGCGTGAGCTCCAATCAGTTTTGGGAGAAGGTAAATACTGAACCTTGTTATGCCTTTTATCTATTTCTAAAGCTCACTAGAGACATTACAATCTGATTTGCCAACAAGTATGTACGCAGGCTCCCCATTTCCCATACACATGATCCGGCATCAGAGTTTCCTCAAGTAAAGACAGAGCTTTGGGCCAAAGATTTGTTCCTGAGCTAAGCTCACACCTTGTTCACATACATGGATGCAGATCATAAGCCCTTCTGACTCATCCTCCTGGTCATCAGTTGTATTAACCCCCATCACCTGGAGCACCTCTACACATACTGTAGTTACCTCACTGCCACTCTGCCAGGGTCTCTGTTGGTCTTTGGGCTTTCTGGCAATGGTAAACACTCCACTCCTGTGTCCCTGCCTACCCATTGAACTGTTGCACTCGGGGCTCATGACCCTTCCACCCCTCCCTTACCCTGGCCCTGATAAGTACTGCAGAAATTTGAAATACAGCTGGTGAATCCTGTTCTCTGCCTTGGTGGATTTATTTAAGGGCTTGATAGGCCTTTAATGGCCAAGAGGGTCTGGTGTTGAGCCTTTTTACAACATGTGATGGTGCACATTGTTGGTATAAAAGAATGAATGTCATTTCACCATTCTTGAGCATGGTGTTGCAACGTCAAATGCTTATTGATGGACATTATATGAACTATCTGGTTTTTGGTCTTTATAATCTAAAATTCATATGTTTGTGCTTTTTTGGATGTTTTTCAACCATTCACTTTAATAGATTAATATATAATAACAATTTCTTGCAAGTTTGGGCATATACTTACCTTTAAAGGTGTAGCGCCTATCTTTGATGCTATGTTACACTTTTGAAGTGTTTTACACTTAAAGGGAATTCTGCACTTTGTCACTTTGACTTCATAATTTGAGGTGTTTTGTTACACTTTTTTGGGGTTGGCATCCTCTAATTATTTTTGTTTTATATACCTCTATACATAGGCTTTTCTCATTGCCAGGAGAGTGATTCATGTCCCAATAGCCACCTGGTCCTGAGCCAACCAGTCTTGCACAGTTACTTTATGGGTCACTAAAGGATTTTTTTTTAGCTAAATAGCTTCCTATACCTTACTGCAGTCCTGGTTTCATGTCCTCATTGTTCGGTTTTTTTTCTTTTTTGTTGCTGTAATTCCTCTCTGTTCTGGACACTTTCTGGTTGTCTGTTTCCTTAGAACCACAGTACTGGGAGCTTTCTCACTGTGGTCACTAATCAAGAAGGTGTGATTACTGTGTGTCTAAACCAATCCAGTTTCGTTTTACAAACCATCACTGCCCTCTATTTGCTCTCTGGCTCTGTACATCAGAGAAACAGGAAACAACAGCAAAAACAAAACTAAACTGTAGGTACATTATATGATTGATTTGTATCTTTTTTTAATCATTTTTAAAAGGAATCAGTTAACTATTATGTCTATACCATGTAAACAGTCATTTCAGCCCATTTACAACTCCTTTAACACATATCTCTTACTCACATTGTAGACTAAACGTACACACAACATTCAAACAACACAATTCTTCACGGGTTGAGATAATAATTAGGCAGAGGATTTCCTGAAGAATTGTCCCACATTTTACAGAAGGGGCGCTCTGGTTCAGGCATGCTGCTCGTGGCCAGATAGCCTATGGGCCTCCTCTGGCTGGCCCTCAATAACTTTCTCCAGGCACAAGGAGCACCATCCTACTAAAAGGAGTGACCTTCTGCTACACTGTCAGCATCCCAAGACCAAACCCCAAATTGACTCCTCACACCCCTAAAATAGACAGAGGTTGGGCCTGCCTAAAGGAAATTTTCCCAGGTGGAGTAGCCACCAATGAATTGGAAATACTAAATTTGACCCCAAACTACAAGTATGGGAGGAAGAACCTACCTGATAGAATATATATTGATTAGTTAGATTAGGTAGGTCCTCACCTTACAAAGTTGGTAAATCTAAAGTTGATTGCACAAACATTGTACAGTCAGACTGCAACATGTATGGTGACCTTTAGTTTATCTTAAATGGCAAACTACCAGTTATCTTGAATTTTACTACATGGTTGGAGGTAATCCTGGGGAATCTGTTCCATCTGCTACATCAGTAAAAAGACATCCATCCATGAAGACATTAATGTGAATAAAGTTCTAGTTACAAGTAAAATGCTGGAAACACAGTGAAGGAGAACACCGATTATGTTGTGTAGTCATACTAAATCATTGGCTAAGAAATGTTTACAAGGGAGGCGGGATAATGACCTGATTATTGGCTAACACCCCCCAGGTTAGGTAAATCTGGCTTAGCTCTTTTACCACTAACATTATTGACTGTGAGCTTAGTGTTCTAGTATGCGGCTTATTAACTGGAAACGCTGCAGACAAGTGTGTTTTTCCTTGTTCTATAGAGGCGGCCATTATCATCCCGTACATCTATAGGAAAAGGCCAATTTAGTTGTGTTTTCCTTCAGAGGAAGAAAATGCACCAAAGCAAATAATTCTATTTGCAAACAGCATCCTGGTGCCAAATTTGTGCAGCCGTAAAACCTAATTACTAAGGTTCTAAGTTCTGAAAGAGTATTGACTTTTACTTCTTCTAAAAGGACTTGAGTTCGGAGAGACAGGGTCAGTGTCTTGTTTTGCTTTGGTCATGCCATGGTTAATCATACACTGAGAAGCAGTTGTTAGTTTAATTCATTAATTCCAGAAAGTGCAGATTTTGTTTGGCCCAGTGTGGGTAAACATACAAAAGAAACTCTCCAGTGGAAGCTAATTCAGTGTAGACAACGTTCCAAAAAGTGAAAACTTCTTGATCTCAGCATTTGTCCAGACAAAACAAACACGGCAAATATACTTCACAGAGACCTCTTTAGGTTTCATATTGTTTCTTTGTGCAACATGGAATGGTTCTGCTTTATTTTTTCTTCAATGTCTGGTTCCATTTTACTCTTCACTTTTAACTGTCATTTTGGCATTCAGCAATGTGTATAATAAAGACCCTCCTAACCTTAACAATTAACTTTACCACCATAAAAAGTAAACACTTAATTGCCCTCTAATTTCCTATAACTACAGTCAGGCTCTAATGCTGCGTACACACAATCATTTTTAATGGTCTAGAAAAAAAAAGTTTTTTTCAACCCCATTATTGTTAAGCCGGCCTTGCCTACACACGATCGTGAAAAAAAATGAATTTTTTCACGTCGTTAAAGCCTACACACGACCATTTTTTACGCCGTTAAAAACAACGTGAAAATTTAGAGCATGTTCTAAATTTTTAATGCCCATTTTATACATCGTAAAAAATGCTCTGGAGCCCACACACGATCGTTTTTAATGACATTACATTTATTTTTTATTGTTTACATCCCGAAAAACGCTAGTGTGAAGGTGGCGTAACACCTAAAGCTTTATATAAATTCAATGAGCAGGAAAACCGAAAGTGTTCAATATCTTTCCATTATTTTCTCTATAAAGCACCCCCTTTAAGGCCTCGTACACACGAGGGGATATGTCCGCTGAAAACGGTCCGATGGATCGTTTCAGCAGACATCTCCGCTCGTGTGTATGGGCTAGCGGACAGATTTCTCCACCCGACAGATTTCAAAGCATGCTTTGAAATCTATCCGGTGGGAATCTGTCCGCCCGACATGTCTGCTGGTTAGTACACTTACCAGCAGACATGTCGCCCCCCACCGCCGCCGCACCGCCGCCGAATGGATTCGGCGCATGCGCGGAAGTGTTTAACTTCCTGGTGCGGTGACGTGGCGGTGACGTGGCGGCGCCAACGTCACCGCCGCGTCACCGCCACGTCACCGCGCCGTCCGGCGGCGGGGAATTTGATCCGATGGTGTGTACACGCCATCGGATCAAACTCCCGATCGGACATATCCGATGGAAATGGTCCGCGGACCATTTTCATCGGATATGTCCGATAGTGTGTACGAGGCCTAATGCCGCGTACACACGGTCGTTTTTTGCGATGAAAAAAAACAACGTTTTCTGTGAAGTAAAAAACGACGTTTTTGAAACGTCACTTTTCAAAGACAATTTTGCATACACACCATCGTTTTTTCACAAAAAGCAAGGTTACGTTCACCACTCTTTTCCATTGAAGCTCGCTTCATAACTAGCTTCTGGGCATGCGCGGGTTGAAAAACGTCGTTTTAAAAGACGTTTTTGCTACACACGGTGACTTTTTGTGAAACAAAAAACGACGTTTTGAAAAACGACACAAAAAATTCAAGCATGTTGGAATTTTTTTTTGGTCGTTTTTTTTAAGACAAAAAACGACGTTTTGCCCACACACGATCAATTTAAATGACGTTTTAAAAAACGTCGTTTTTTTTCATCGCAAAAAACGACCGTGTGTACGCGGCATAAGAGTAAAAAATCCTGTCATCTGCACTAGGCAACAGAGAGCAGCGGTCGCTTTACAGTGGTCCAGCATGTCCACCGCTGATTTCGATTCTGAAAATGCATTAAAGTGTGAGGTTTCTGATTTTTTTTCTGTTCTCAATGAGAGTGCTTCACAGAGACAAATAACTATAATTGCGGATGTATACACTTCGATAAATGAGTGATTTATTTTAAAATCAATCTGTTCCAATAGGAATAACCAATATATAGTCAACACATGATACGATATGCCACACATAGAGATGGGCTCAAACATTGGGTGTTCGTTTGTTCGTAGAAGGCTGCGAAGAGTGCATTGGAGGCTGCTCATTGACCTGTATGCTTTGGCCAATCACAGCACAATGTGCTGTGGGAGCTATGATTGGGTAAAGGCAGGGTGCCTTTGGCCAATCATGGCTTAGGGGCTAAGTCCAAGCACCACACTATATAAGGCTGCTATCAACGGCAGCCGTATGTAATGTGCTACAGTGGAGAGAGATTAGACAGGTTAGTTAGTGGATTCAGTGTTTAGTCAGTGTAGATTAGAATATATAATACAGTGCAGGCAGTGTAAAAAAAAAATACAGTACTGGCAGTGTAGAATATATAATTCAGTGCAGCCAGTGTAAAATATATAATATAGTGCAGGCAGTGTAGTGTCTATAATAAAGTGCAGAGTACAGTAGACATGTGCATTCGTTTTTGTTAGAATGCATTTTCGTCCGAAAATCAGTTTTTTTCGTTATCGTTTTAACAAACGATATTGAAAGCGCAAGAAACGGAAGCTGAAAGATCCAACATAAAAAATGCTTTATTTTCGTTTTCGTTGCGGTAAAAATTAGATATAGAGAGATTCGACATTATAGGGAAAAGATTTGACATCATAGAGAAAAGATTCGACATTATAGAGAAAAGATTCGACACTATAGAAATAATAAATTCGACTTTACAGAGAATAGATTTCGATTTATGAGAAAATATATTTGACATTATAGAGAACAGATTCGACATTATTACTAGTCATACAACATTAGAATTCTTGTAGGCGGAATATTCGAACGGAAATGTACGATTCGACGTAAAGATTCGACGTTCCGTCGAATATTCTTTTGACCATTTGACAGAAACCAAGTATTATTGGATTTTCGGACGAAAGCTATTCCCCAACGTAAAACGAAATAAATCAAAACGATTTTCGGGAGTAACTAAATACATTTATATTCCAAACGAAAACGAAAAAACAAAATATTCCAGTCTGCACATGTCTAGAGTACAGTGCCTTGCAAAAGTATTCGGCCCCCTTGAACTTTGCAACCTTTTGCTACATTTCAGGCTTCAAACATAAAGATATAAAACTGTAATTTTTTGTGAAGAATCAACAACAAGTGGGACACAATCACGAAGTGGAACGAATTTTTTAGGATATTTCAATTTTTTTTAACAAATAAAAAACGGAAAAATTGGGCGTGCAAAAGTATTCAGCCCCCTTAAGTTAATACTTTGTAGCGCCACCTTTTGCTGTGATTACAGCTGTAAGTCGCTTGGGGTATGTCTCTATCAGTTTTGCACATCGAGAGACTGACATTTTTGCCCATTCCTCCTTGCAAAACAGCTCGAGCTCAGTGAGGTTGGAAGGAGAGCGTTTGTGAACAGCAGTTTTCAGTTCTTTCCACAGATTCTCGATTGGATTCAGGTCTGGACCTTGACTTGGCCATTCTAACACCTGGATATGTTTATTTGTGAACCATTCCATTGTAGATTTTGTTTTATGTTTTGGATCATTGTCTTGTTGGAAGACATATCTCCGTCCCAGTCTCAGGTCTTCTGCAGAATGGTCCTGTATTTAGCTCCATCCACCTTCCCATCAATTTTAACCATCTTCCCTGTCCCTGCTGAAGAAAAGCAGGCCCAAACCATGATGCTGCCACCACCATGTTTGACAGTGGGGATGGTGTGTTCAGGGTGATGAGCTGTGTTGCTTTTACGCCAAACATAACATTTTGCATTGTTGCCAAAAAGTTCGATTTTGGTTTCATCTGACCAGAGCACCTTCTTCCACATGTTTGGTGCGTCTCCCAGGTGGCTTGTGGCAAACTTTAAACGACACTTTTCATGGATATCTTTAAGAAATGACTTTCTTCTTGCCACTCTTCCATAAAGGCCAGATTTGTGCAGTATACGACTGGACAGAGTCTCCCACCTCAGCTGTAGATCTCTGCAGTTCATCCAGAGTGATCATGGGCCTCTTGGCTGCATCTCTGATCAGTCTTCTCCTTGTATGAGCTGAAAGTTTAGAGGGACGGCCAGGTCTTCGTAGATTTGCAGTGGTCTGATACTCCTTCCATTTCAATATTATCGCTTGCACAGTGCTCCTTGGGATGTTTAAAACTTGGGAAATCTTTTTGTATCCAAATCCATGTTTAAACTTCTCCACAACAGTATCTCGGACCTGCCTGGTGTGTTCCTTGTTCTTCATGATGCTCTCTGTGCTTTAAACGGACCTCTGAGACTATCACAGTGCAGGTGCATTGATACAGAGACTTGATTACACACAGGTGGATTCTATTTATCATCATTAGTCATTTAGGTCAACATTGGATCATTCAGAGATAATCACTGAACTTCTGGAGAGAGTTTGCTGCACTGAAAGTAAAGGGGCTGAAAAATGTTGCACGCCAAATTTTTCAGTTTTTTATTTGTTAAAAAAGTTTGAAATATCCAATAAATTTCGTTGCACTTCATGATTGTGTCCCACTTGTTGTTAATTGTTCACAAAAAATTACAGTTTTATATCTTTATGTTTGAAGCCTAAAATGTGGCAAAAGGTCGCAAAGTTCAAGGGGGCCAAATACTTTCGCAAGGCACTGTATATAGTGCAATGCAGAGCGCCGGATTCAGAACGTAGTTACGCCGGCGTATCTAGAGATACTCCGCGTAACTACTAAGAAAAGCCGGCGTATCTTTTTTCTGTATTCAGAAAACAGGATACGCCAGAATTCAGCTAAGATACGAGCAGCGTTAGGCGGCGTACAGACGATCGGACATATCCGATGAAAACGGTCCGCGGACCATTTCCATCGGATATGTCCGATCGGGAGTTTGATCCGATGGCGTGTACACACCATCGGATCAAATTCCCCGCCGCCGGACGGCGCGGTGACGCGGCGGTGACGTTGACGCCGCCGCGACACCGCCACGTCACCGCACCAGGAAGTAAAACACTTCCGCGCATGCGCCGAATCCATTCGGCAGCGGCGCGGCGGCGGTGGGGGCCGACATGTCTGCTGGTAAGTGTACTAACCAGCAGACATGTCGGGCGGACAGATTCCACCGGATAGATTTCAAAGCTTGCTTTGAAATCTGTCGGGTGGAGAAATCTGTCCGCTAGCCCATACACACGAGCGGAGATGTCTGCTGAAACGGTCCATCGGACCGTTTTCAGCGGACATATCCCCTCGTGTGTACGCCGCCTAAGTCTGCTACGCCGTCGTCTCTTAGTTGCATAGTTACGCTGGCCGCTAGGTGGCGCTTTCGGTCGATTTACGTGTCGAATATGCAAATGAGCTAGATACGCCGATTCACGAACGTACTTGCGGCCGGGCGTCGTATTTTACGTTGTTTGCGTAAGCGTTTGTCTGGCATAAAGTTACCCCTGCTATATGAGACGCAGGCAATGTTAAGTATGGACGTCGGGACAGCGTCGAATTGTACGTCGTTTATGTCAATCATTCGGGAATGGGGCTGGGCATAAGTTACGTTCACGTTGTTTTCATTGACTACTTGCGACGTGATTTTGCGCATGCGCACTGGGAAAACTTAAATTACTTGGGGTCATAATTCATTTACATGGATCACGCCCCCTTCCTGGCGCAATTTATGGAGCAAGTGCTTTCTGAATAAGGCACTTGCCTGTAAAAGTTGCGGAGGCGTAGCGTAAATAGCATACGCTACGCCCCCGGAAAGATACACGGATGTATCTGAATCCGGTCCAGAGTATATAATACAGTGCAGTCCAGAGTATATAACACAGTGTGGTGTTAGTGTGTGCAACACTTCTGTGTCACCACTAAACCCATTTATTTATTTTTTGCAATATCGGGTTCTGTTGCTGCAATATTAGTACTCCCCCTTCTGTGTCGCAGGTGTTATTCCTTTTGCATGAGCACAGCAGTGTTATATTTTTTCTTTCTTTTTTTCGACACTAAATATATTTAGGGCATAATTGCTGCCCTCCCTTCTGCGTTGCAGGTGTTTCTCTTTCTGCGTCTGCAGTGGTTCTTTGAATTATGTTTTTCACAGGAGCAAACAAAAATTTCTCCATTATTGCTGTTCCTTCTTCTGAGTCGCAGGTGGTCTTCCTTCTGCATCACCACAGTTGTTTTTGTTTTTGTTTTTTGTCCTTTCTTAATTTTTGTTTATTGTATCTTCATTTTTTTTGCAGCAGTGAAAAAAAAATGCACCTTTATTTTCTTTATTACAAAAAACTATAATGAAACGGTTTATAGTGCACCAAGCACAAGAGTATTGCACCCAAGCACCATATTCCCTTCCCACACTATATAATAAAGAGTTATAAAAAACCCTCCCCCTCCCTCCAAATAAAAAAAACAATAATAAGAATGATCTATGTTGCACCAAGCACAAAAGTATTGCACCCAAGCACTATATTTTCACCATATTTCCCACACTCTTTAATAAAAAGTTATAAAAATCCCCATCATGCCTGAAAGGACAACAAGGAGAGGCAGACACTCACAGGCCACTAAAAGGGGGCAAGTAGCCTCTGTGTCTACAGTGGTGGTCACTGACATGGTGCACCCACTACAGGCAGAGCAGGCATGTCCTTTTTTTCCGCTGCTGGCCATGCTATTGAGCCACATCATGCAAAAGAGTTGGTGGAGTGGATAACTAAGCCATCCTCATCGTCCTCATCCTCTGTTACCCAGGCTCATACTAGTTTGCCTTCCACCACAGCTGCCAAAGAGGCCTATTCCACCGGCGCTTTCTCCACAGCTACTCCTTCACCATCATGCACAAAGGAGTCACCTAAGTTATTTGATCATAGTGTCGGTTACATGCAGCAATTTGAGTGCTTTGAGTGCATTGGCCTGTAACGTAGCAGTGGTCACTCATTGGCCTGTTATGTAGCAGTGGTCACTCATTGGCCTGTAACGTAGCAGTGGTCACTCATTGGCCTGCTTTGTAGCCGTGGTCACTCATTGGCATGTAATGAAGTAGTGGCCACTGATTGACCTGTTATGTAGCAGGCCACTCATTGGCCTGTAACGTAGCAGTGGTCACTCATTGGCCTGTTATGTAGCAGTGGTCACTCATTGGCCTGTAACGTAACAGTGGTCACTCATTGGCCTGGTTTGTAGCAGTGGTCACTCATTGGCATGTAATGAAGTAGTGGCCACTCATTGACCTGTTATGTAGCAGGCCACTCATTGGCCTGTAACGTATCAGTGGTCACTCATTGGCCTGTTATGTAGCAGTGGTCACTCATTGGCCTGTTATGTAGCAGTGATCACTCATTGGCCTGGTTTGTAGCAGTGGTCACTCATTGGCATGTAATGTAGTAGTGGTCACTCATTGGCCTGTTATGTAGCAGCGGTCACTCATTGGCCTGTAATGTAGCAGCGGTCACTCATTGGCCTGTAATGTAGCAGCGGTCACTCATTGGCCTGTAATGTAGCAGTGGTCACTCATTGGCCTGTGGTCACTCTGAGGCGATTCAATTTGCATGTGTTGTGCTATATAAGTTTCTCACTCATTCACTCACTCACTCACTCATTGGCCTATAATGTAGTAGTGGTCACTCATTGAAAGGTCATGTGGTAGTGGCCACTCATTGGCCTGTTATGTAGCAGTGGTCACTCATTGGCATGTAATGTAGCAGCGGTCACTAATTGGCCAGTTATGTAGCAGTGGTCACTCATTGGCCTGTTATGTAGCAGTGGTCACTCATTGGCCTGTACTGTAGCAGTGGTCACTCATTGGCCTGTAATGTAGCAGTGGTCACTCATTGGCCTGTAATGTAGTGGATACTGTGTAATATAGCAGTGGTGACCCATTAACCTGTAACTGACTAGAGCTTAAGGTTACACCTTGTTACTGGTGTCATGTGTTCCCTAACTACATGACTTATCAACTACCATTCCACTGTGCAATGACAGTTCCTTGGTTTCCATTTAGGGTATTGTCATTGGTCATGTGTTTTGTGGTTATAAAGACCCATACACACGATCAGACATCCAACATAATTTCCCTTGGATTTTTGTCCTAATTGATTTGTCCGGTCACCCCCAAAGCATACACACAGTCAGACTTTTCTGCAAACTTTTCTAAAACGTTCCCATCATCACGTGGTTTTTCTGTTATTTTCTGCTCTTTACCGCCACCCTTTGGTTAACTTCTGCTATTGCTGGTTGATTTTAACATTGGTTCTGAGCATGCGTCTTTGCACTTTGTACAAAAGTCTGATGGATTGCTGTACACACGGTCACACAAGGCACCATCGGACTTTTGTTGCCGAAAAGTTGGTCCGTTTGCAGACCCAACTTTTTGTTGGATGAAACCCGAAAAAGTTGGTCCGATGGAACGTACACACGGTTGGACAAATTCGAAAAGTTGCAGATTTTGAAGTTGGTTGGCCAAAAGTCGGACCGTGTGTATGGGGCTTTAGAGTTTGCTCTGATTCTTAATTGCAGGGCTAATGTGAAACTAAATCAGAGAGGGACACAGAGGAAGTTTTTCTGTCTAATAAAGGTGATTTCCCTATAGTCTGCTCTCAGGCAGGGACTTAAAATAAAGCACAGGTTCACTTTAGTTTAGTTACCTTTACATTTTATTGGAGAGTTTATGTCTGAATAGTCTGTGTAGAAGCTGATTACTTGTGTGACGTAAACGACCATAAGGGTGGCTTTTTTATTTCTATTTGGATGAAAGGCGCTCTATTGAGCCTGACAAGCAATGGCTTCTACTTTACATTCCCGGGAATGCAGGAGCCAGTGTAATTTCCTTCAGCTCAGAGTGACTTGGCGGGACTCAGGCAGCTCCAGGATCACAAACTGGGGTCATTGTGCTAATGTCATTTCTCTGACAAATGAGCCACACTCCCTCTTACCAGGCCTGTCTTCATGGCTCTGACCTGCCAGCCAAGTCCCTGCACATTGTACCCACACCTACACCAGGGACTGTGGGCACAGCTGCCTCTTCATGAGGCTCACACTGATCCCACACTGAAACCCACATGCACACAAGGCATAAAATCACTGTTTATACCACAGTATGAAATAAGCCTTTCTTGGTTTTGCTAAATGGACTGGAATAAATAAATTTGGAATGTCCTTTAGTAAAATAGAGGGAAAGAGCGTACACTGTGAGGCATTGGTGTAGTGCTGCCTAAAACGGACCCCCCATCTAAATCTGTCCCACCCCAGCCACTTTAAAATTGATCATGCCCATGCAACAGTAACAAACAACGTACATTTTACTATCCATATTCAGTGCTTTAAAAACCTTTAGGCTGGGTTCACACCTATGCGAATTGGTTGCGGTTTCAACCGCATCCAAAACGCAGAACATTTCTAAATACATTGTTTTCAATGAGGCTGGTTCACATATGTGCGATGCATTCGCACTGCGCATTGCCGGAAATCCGTATGCGTTGTGGAGGCCTTGCGGTGCGGCTCAGGTGCGAATTCAGTCCCATTATCTTCTATGGGTACGCAGCTGATTCGGAGATGTGTTCAGTTCTCTTCAGGAATTTCTCTCATTCAGATCAATACATTTCTCCCCCACTCTCCTCTCTCTCAGAACTTCCCCCAGGTCTCCAAATTCCAAGCAAAAACTGAGCTAATCTGCTGAACACTTCCCTTATCTATCTGCAGAGATAAAAGAGCTGAAATTCTCACACACAAGTGTGAACCCAGCCTCACAGGTTACCACTTTAGATTAACACAGGAGGTCTGGTGCGAGAATTACTACCCATGAGCTGACATTCGCTGTGTTACCTCACATGTGTGTACGATCGCTGTTTACATGCATGCGGGATCAACACAAGCATTCGAGGATGGGGGCACTTTACATTTTTCTTTTAATCATTCATTTATTTTATTTTTTTATTTTTATACTATTACTTCCTTTTTTTTCATTCTTGAAAAAGCAATAGACAGTGACAAGTATTCTTTATGGAGAGATCTTGGGTCTATAAGAAATCAAATCCCTTCTCTCCAATTAAAACATTTAAAACACCGCTTTTGATTGCTCTAGATTTTTCAAAACTGGCGCCAATGATTCCTGAGTAAACCGGAAATGCTGTCATGTCATCGCTTCTGGTTTACTGAATCGGCTTTGCTCGGCTGTCTGGCCAGCCCGCAGACATGCTGGATGGGGGCATTTACAAGAAGAATAAGGCCCTGTACACACGATCAGACAGGTCCAATGAAACTTGTCCGACGGACCGTTTTCATCAGACAACTCTGAACTTGTCACCATCGGACCAAAATCCGATCAGACCAGAACGTGGTGACGTAGAACACAACAACGTGATGAAAAAACGAAGTTCAATGCTTCCAAGCATGCGTCGACTTGATTCTGAGCATGCGAAAGTTTTTGGTCCGATGATTTTGTGTACTAACTATTGAACCTGTCCGACGGACAGGTGTCCATCAGACAGGTTTTAAAGCATGTTTTAAAACTTTGGTCCGACGGACAACGGTCTGATGGGCCGTACACATCATCGAACTGGTCTGATGAAACTGGTCTGCAGACCAGTTTCATCGGACCTGTCTGATCGTGTGTACGCGGCCTAAGAGGACTGCGCCAGCAGAGGATCACTAAAGCAGAGGTAAAGAGCTGCTCTGTGCAACATCATTGCACAGAGCAGGTGGGTCCAAACCTCTTTTTTATATAAAAAACTAAAAAACTAAGCTGAGGTATCACAACAGATTAGGTAAAATGATCAGACAGGAAGTAACTGTAACTTGTACTTTATTAAACATGCAAAGCTATAAAAATGTATTTAACTCAGGGTCCAAATGTATACAGTGAGGGGTAAAAGTATTTGATCCTCTGCTGATTTTGTAAGTTTGTCCACTTACAAAGAAATGATCAGTCTATCATTTTAATGCTGGGTTTATTTTAACAGTGGGAGACAGAACATCAACAAAAATATCCAGAAAAACGCATTTCAAAAAAGTTATAAATTGATTTGCTAGTTAATTAGTGAAATAAGTATTTGATCCCCTATCAATCAGCAAGATTTCTGGTTCCCAGGTGTCTTCTATACAGGTATTGAGCTCAGATTCTCTTAAAAGGCGTGCTCCTAATCTTAGCTTGTTACCTGTATAAAAGGCACCTGTCCACAGACGCAATCAATCCGATTCCAATCTCTCCACCATGGCCAAGACCAAAGAGCTGTCCAAGGATGTCAGGGTGAAAATTGTAGACTTACACAAAGCAGGAATGGGCTACAACACCATTGCTAAGCAGCTTGGTGAGAGGGTGACAACAGGTTGGTGTGATTATTTCGCAAATGGAAGAAACACAAAATAACTGTCGATCTCCCTCGGTCCGGGGCTCCAATGCAAGATCTCACCTCGTGGCATTTCAATGATCATAAGAACAGTGAGGAATTAGCCCAGAACTACACGGGAGAATCTTGTCAATGATCTCAAGGCAGCTGAGACCATATTCATGAAGAAAACAATTGGTAATACACTATGCCATGAAGGAATGAAATCCTGCAGCGCCCGCTGCTCAAGAAAGCACATATAGGCCGCGTACACACGATCGAATTTGTCCGCTGAAACTGGTCCGACGGACCAGTTCAGCGGACAAATCCGATCGTGTGTTTGGGCTAGCGAACATTTCTGACCGGCGGACAAATTTTAAAACATGATCTAAAATTTGTCTGCCGGAGACATGTCCGTCGGATGTGTCCGCTGGTCTGTACACTCACCAGCAGACATATCTTCCCGCACATGCGTCAAATGGAATCGACGCATGCGCGGAAGTATTTTTCTTCCTGGTGCGGTGACGTGGTGACGTCAACGTCACCGCCACGACACCGCGTTGTCTGCCGGCGGGAATTTTGATCCGATGGTGTGTACACGCCATCGGACCAAAATCCGATGAGACATGTGCGCTCTAAACTGTCCGTCGGACAAGTTTGAGCGGACATATCTCATCGTGTGTACGCGGCCATACAGGCCCGTCTGAGGTTTGTTAATGAACATCTGAATGATTCAGAGGAGAACTGGTTAAAAGTGTTATGGTCAGATGAGACCAAAATCCAACTCTGGCATCAACTCAACTTTCCGTGTTTGGAGGAGGAGGAATGCTGTCTATGACCCCAAGAACACAATCCCCACCATCAAACATGGAGGTGGAAACAGTATGCTTCATGGGTGTTTTCCTGCTAAGGGAACAGGACAATTCACTGCATCAAAGGGACGATGGATGGGGTTATGTACCATCAAATCATGGGTGAGAATCTCCTTCCCTAAGCCAAGGCATTACAAATGAGTCATGTATAGGTATCCCAGGATGACAATGACCTAAAGCACACGGCCAGGGCAACAAAGGAGTGGCTCAAGAAAAAGCACATTAGGGTCCTGAAGTATATGTGCAAAAAATATCTTGCGCCAAAATAAAATAGATAAATTACAGCTGCTACCCAAAAATAATCAACAGATTATAAACAATATTGGATAAGGGGGTGGGTGCGCTAACTAAAGTGCTCAATATATAGGACAAGTATAGTAAACTTGAATGAATAAAGTGCATAGATAAGACAACACCTAAGGGTTGACAGTGAAAGTACTGGATGATCCAGTACAAAAGTCCGTTGATGCCGTTCACACTAGCAACATGGTATTGGTCAACCTGTGCCTAACAAAATGTGCATGAGTACGCATAAACATGAACATGTAAAGTGCAAATGTGCTGGAAAAAGTTCTAAAAGTCCATGAAAAAATCTTGATTGCTAAAGATCAGGTTGGTGCTCATATAGGATCACAGTGCTTAGTAAATTATCTTCACCCAAAGTGAATAAGTGAAATGGTTCCTTACCAGATGGTAATGACCCTTAATTTGATATAAAAAAAAAGGAGCCATGTGCAGCTTATACAGAGAAATCTGTGTGATCGGATGCGTCCTAGTACTTGATATTCTTGCAATCAGATGTATCCCAGTGGATGCGTGAAATAATAAAATAGTGCCAACATAGTGTAACCAGTTTATTTAAAATTGGAATGTAAAAAAAAAGCCGATTGGCTGCTTACTATTGGATGTGCCCCGAACCCGGCACTGAGGCTAGTTTGCGTGGGTTTGAAATCATCGGTCCCGGGCGCTGGACGCGTGTCTTGGGCGTGCGTTCCACCTGGAAGGTATTTGGAACCAGCGGGACAGGAAGTGACGAGTTGTTGTGCGTGGATAGGTACCGCCTCGACGTACGTTTCTTTGTGAACGTCTTCAGAAAGAGCCTAGCCAGTCTCCAGACCTTAATACCATAGAAAATATGTGGAGGGGGCTGAAGGTTTGAGTTACCAAATGTCAGCCTCGAAATCCTAATGACTCGGAGAGGATCTGCAAAGAGGAATGGGACAAAATCCCTCCTAAGATGTGTGCAAACCTGGTGGCCAACTACAAGGAACGTCTGACCTCTGTGATTGCCAAAAGGCTTTTGCCACCAAGTACTATGTCATGTTTTATGAAGGAGTCAAATATTTATTTCTCTCATTAAAATGCAAACATTTTAAAACTTCCTTAACCACTTCAATACCGGGCTTTTATACCACCTCTCTACCTTGCCTATTCTTACACTTCTCTCCTACATGTGATAATCATCATTCTTTTGCTAGAAAATTACACAGTACCCCCAAACATTATATATATTTTTTAGCAGACACCCTAGGGAATAAAATGAAGGTCATTGCAATGTGTTATCTCGCACGGTATTTACGCAATCATTTTTCAAACGCCTTTTTTTTGTAAAAAAAATGGTTTCATGAATTAAAAAAATAACAAAACAGTAAAGTTAGCCCAATTTTTTTGTAATATGTGAAAGATTATGTTACACCAAGTAAATAGATACCCAACATGTCACGCTTTAATTATGCGCACACTCATGGAATGGCGCCAAACTTCGGTATTTAAAAATCTCCATAGGCAACGCTTTATTTATTTTTTACAGGTTACCAGTTTAGATTTACAGAGGAGATCTAGTGCTAGATTCGTTGCTGGCACTCTAACGCACGCGGCGATACCTCACTTATGTGGTTTAAACAGCGTTTACATATGTCGGCGGGACTTTCGTGTGCGTTCGCTTCTGCACGCGAGCGATCGGGGACAGGGGCGTTTTTAATTTTTTTTTAATCTTTTTTTTTTTTTTTTTACTTATTTTTATTTATTTTTCCACTTTTTTTCAATTTTTTTCCCACTTTTATTCCTATTACAAGGAATGTAAAAATCCCTTGTAATAGGAAATGTGTGTGACAGGTCCTCTTTAAGGAGAGATGGGGGTCAATAAGACTGATCTCATGAATGGTGGCTTACAGCCGCAATCGCGGCTTTGTTTACTTATGGGGACCCGGGCGTGACGTCATCACATCGCGCCCGGGTCCTCCGACGGTCATAGAGATGACTGGTGACCATCTGGTCACCAGTCATCTCTATGCTTCCTGCCGACGCCGACGATTCGTTCTCCGGGCCCCGAAGGCACGGGAGAGCCCGGAGAAGCACCGGATGGCGGCGGGAGGGGGGGGGTGTCCCCTCCCACGGCCTGTAAGAACGATCAAGTGGCGAAACCGCCGCTATGATCATTCTTAGATTGTGCAGAATCACCAGCTGAAGAAGAGGATATCTGGATGATGCCTCTGGCTGCAGGCATCATTCAGATATCCACTCGCAAAGCCCAGGCCGTCAATTGACGGCCACTTAGGATGGTAGATCCCATCTCTGGCCGTCAATTGTATATGGCTGGGTATTGAAGTGGTTAAAATTACTTTTTCTGGATATTTTTTTTTTGTTATTCTGTCTCTCACTGTTAAAAAAAAACTACCATTAAAATTATAGACTGATCATTTCTTTGTCAGTGGGCAAATGTACAAAATCAGCAGGGGATCAAAAAAGTTTTTTCCCCCCTCACTGTACATGCACTGAAAAATAAAACATGGACTTTTACAGCAATGTCTCTTGGCTCAATCAGGCATTCTATATACCGTATTTATTGGGGTATTGCACGCTCCGGCCTATAGCGCGCACCCCTAATGTGGACCTGTAAAAAAAAAATGTAAGTACTTTGTTTTGGTGTCTTGGGCGGCGTCCATCGGCGGCCTTGTCCGGTCCGGTGTCCGTCTTCGGCATCAGTGGTGTCCTCCCGGCTTCTCCAGCGCGTGCCTTGAGTCGGATCCCCGCTTCCCGCGCTCGGTTTGAACGCCTCCACCGACATATACCGAGTGCAGTACACTCGGGTACATTCAGCTAGGCCAGGCTTCGCTCGTGCTCACGCTCTGTGACGTTTATGCATGAGCACGAGCGAAGCCGAGCCTGGCCGAATGTACCCGAGTGTACTGCACACGGTATATGTCGGCCGGTCACTTCAAACTGAGCGTGGGAAGTGGGTATCGGCGTATATCGCGCACCCACGATTTTCCCCTTATTTTAAGGTAAAAAAAGTGCGCGGTATATGCCGATAAATACGGTAACTATTAAAAAAACTTCTTTGTGCATGTATATATCTTTGGAACTCTCACGGATTATTATTATTATACCCACTGTTATAGTTGGCTCCTGTGAATGATTCAAACATTTTCTATATTATTGCATACAATCTTTTGCAACTTTATGTATAAGTTAAATCTTTTCCCATAAGGTATTTGTCCACCTTTTTCTTTTTAGTTTTATGCCTTATGTTTAAGAAAATTTGTGTTTTGTTTTGTGTGCCATACCCATCACTCAGGATGGTGCTTTTTAAGATCAGTTTTATCAAATTGTAAGATTATAATACATATGTTTTATCCTAGACAGTGGGACCTGTTTCCTCCTCAGCGATCCCTGAATGTGTCCTGACGAAGCCTAGCAGGGAAACGCATTGACACACAGTGCTCACTCTTTATCATATATTCTCCATATATGTTTTTAATTCTTCTAAATGATTTTTATGTGCCATGTATACATTTAAAATACATTTTGTAAAATTTTGATAAAAAAAATTCACTGTTCATTGTGCCTCTAAAGTCCGACTTGTAGGTCACAATATAGTGTCCCCCTCCTTTCCTTTACCTTGGCTCAATCAGGGTAACATGTGGCTAAATAGCATAGTCTCTATAAGACTATAACAAAAGAGAGTCACGCTGAGAATCACCTTTTCCGTAAAACACTTCAGAGCGCAAACAGCTACCTATGATTATCCTCATAAACAGCATGCCTCTCAGTAAAGTCCAGGGTAGCTCTGGTAACATAGGAGGGATCCAAGGTACAAGAACGAACAGCCACCCCAGCACTCTGGTACTCTGGTAGAAATAGGGGAGGGGCTTCCCACAGTCGCTGGATCTTCTGGAGAAGCTGTGTGTTATTAGGCTCTGGTCTATCTGCCTACATGCTGGTTCTGACAGTAGTGGACCTCCCACCTGGTTGCAGATCACATGCCCAACTACTTCTGCTTTATCAGGTAGGGTTGTCCCGATACCGATACTAGTATCGGTATCGGACCGATACCGAGTATTTGCGGGAGTACTTGCAATCACGGCGGGGCTGATCCCGCCTCCCTCTAGCGTCCGGACGATATGCTGTTTTACCATGCTCCAGGCTCCACCTCTGCTCAAGACACCATCTCTTCACCTCCTCCAGGCTGATGGAACACACAAGCTGCAGGTAAGACTGTCAGCCAGAGAGAGAGGTTAGAGTAGTTTAGACAAGTCAGTATTGGTCAGTATATAGTGCAGTGGACAGTAGTGCCCTACATCCGTCAGTGCCCCCCTGTCAGTGCCACCCATCCGTCAGTGCCCCCTTCAGTGCCATCCATCCGTCAGTGCCCCCCTGTCAGTGTCATCCATCCGTTAGTGTCATCCATCCGTCAGTGTCATCCATCCGTCAGTGCCCCCCTGTCAGTGCCATCCATTTGTCAGTGCCCCCCTGTCAGTAAATTGCGTCACCACTCAGATTGAGTGGGTGAAGTGTTCCCCGGACAGACTCCTGCCACAAATCTGGCAGCTGGAAAAAGTCACTTTAGGATTTCCAGAAGGTACAGGTCCCCATCATGGACCTGGCCCTTTTTTTGGTCTAAGACATCAATTGAGATCTGGTATGCTCTGTAGCTTAAGATCTCCTTCATGGAATTAGGGACCCCAATAGACCACTGAGGCCCCTCGACAGCATGCACGTGGAACTCCTAAAGGTGGGTGCCGCACCCCGAACCAGGAACCAGTGAAGAACCAAAGAAAATGGCGTCCGCCACAGATATACCCTCCCCCAGCATGCCCCGTGAGGGAAAACTCCTCTGATTGGCTGCTGGGGAAAAGTGGCTCTGTCAGAACCCCTCTAGTGCCATCTGCTGCCCAGGGGTGGGAACATCACCCCTGGAGCGCAGACTGACCTACAGCACAGTTCGGAACGCCAGCAGCCCAAAATTTAACAAATTAAGAATGGGAGCAACGTAACTCTCCCATTCTCCCACTAACTTTAGCGTAGTGCCCATACTGAAAGTAAGGGGGCGCTACATAAATAACTTTGAGGAAGGGCGTCTACATACTTTTAAACATATGGGGGTTGATTTGATTATAAAGGTCAGAAGAGCTTTCTCTCATTCAATAAGCTCTGGGGGAAATTCACGTGCAAAGTGAGCAACCTAGTCGCTTTTAGTTAATAATAATAATAATACATTTTATTTGCAGGCGCCTTTTAAAACACCCAAAGTCACCTTACAAGGATAGCAACAGAACAACAAAAAATTAATTAATAAAATAAATATATAATACATAAACATTAAATTAGGTAAGGAGCTAGTACACCTGTGAGTGGAAACGCACCGAAAATATTAATCACTGAAGTCACACTGCTACATTTTCGAGATTCAGTACTTTAAGGCACCAGCACTTTCTTTTGAAGTCACCAACCATACATCAATTTTTCAAAACCTTAACACTTGAACTTTATGAATGTGTGGACTCATAATAAAATATACAGATTTTACATGTATCTAGTTTTATTTAATTTTATTTAATTTTAAGTTTTTTGATGATCATTTGCATGTTCACTTTATTTACATTTGGCACATATTTGTTTTGTCACGTCAGCACTTTATACTTCTTTGGAGCTCAGCACCATATATTGGTTTTCTTGTAGTGCCCACCAACATGTTTATGAGTCGATGTACTCTGGATCCTCTTTTAACTGGTTGAGCCCTTAGTATGCATTTAACGGAAAGATAGGTGACCTTGACAATTGTTTGCCTTCCTTTGTCTTATTGCAATACCACGTCAGCTTTAGAACATTGTTAAGGTGGATGCATAGAGAACCCTTGAAAGAAAAAAGCAATTCACTTCTCTCTAAATGAAACAAAAATCATTCATCAAACTCGAATTGCATGTCTAAGAATGTTCCACTTGATTAATTGCTGCTTAGCATTTCTTTTATTTTATTTTTATTTCAGTGAATTCTAGACATAATTGAGAGATATCAGCATCTTCCTGTAATAATATGTGTGTTTCTGGCAGAGCTAACCACGATGCAGAGCTGTGACACGATTACTCACCATCTGATACCATGATCTCTAATCAGGGCTGATAGTTATATCTAAATATCCACAGACTCATGAAGGCTGCTGTAACTAGATCCTCCAGGAACTATTCCCACACTAATTATTCTTCCTTCTTTCATACTGGAGTACTGACGAGCCTCATTTCATTTAATCAGACAGGGAAATATTGTGCCTTTGACAGAAAGCCCTCAGTGATTTCACTTTGATTATTTTCTTAACACCGGATCTTTATTTTTCAGTGTAAATTTGATAGATGTAATGAACATCAGGATTTTGTGATCGAACGCACAAGAGCTCTCAAAATATGTTATTTGCACCAGGCCATCAGTTTCTATGGAATTATTTTATAGAATCCATAGCATAAAACACTCTTGGTACAAAGTTTCAATCATTTTGCTCTTTATAGTAAATGACAGCTTTTACATGGGTAAGCAAAATATAGTTTTGACAGCTGATTTCCTGATTGTCTTTGCTTAGGGTTCTAAGAATTACACGTTGAGGGTTTCAAGGACTCATAGCATACTCTGAAAATTATAGTTGATCTTAATGGGGGTGAATTTCCAGTACTCTTCTGAATGTGGATGTCCAACACTCATAGCCAGATCATCCACAAGGCAACCTAGGCAGGAACCCAAGATCTGGTGGGTGTTCAGGAGACTTCTCTACAACCTTCATGCTCTTGCATTAAACAATAATTGATAAAATTGGTCAAGGTTGTTCAGATCCCAATCAGTTTGCATAGAAGGATGCACTAGGCAACTGGAGTCTGATGGGTTAGAGGCAAGCCAATACAGTACAGATATTAATTGTGCATACCTTAAAGTGGAGTTCCACCCTAAAAAAAGAAAAATTGCCAAAAAGGGTCGAAGAAATTTGAAAAAAAATAATAAATAATTTTATACTTATCAGAAATGGCTGTTACTAGGGAGATATTCCTAATCTGCCCCTTCCTTGTATGAGCTCCGTTCCCGACACTTAGCTGATGTCTCTCCTGCCTTGTCTCTCCGGGTTACAGCTGCAGTGGGCGAGCCCGAGCCCTCCCACTGACGTCAGCTGGGGAGGAGGGGGAGAGAGGAGGAGATCGGAGATACAGAGCGCCGAGCGTGCTGTATAACATGCTTTAAGGAAGGGAACAGGATCTTAAATTCATTTTTTTGGGGTTAACAAATGCTTTAGTTCGTTTTTGCCACCACCTTCCAATATTTTTTTCACTTCTTGCTCCTTATAGGAAGAAGATTATATAGTTGTGGAAGAGGTGTAGCCAGGTGTGAAGCTAATGTCTTAAAGGGGTTGTAAAGGTAAAAAAATGTTTTCCCTAAATAGCTTCCTTTACCTTAGTGTCCTCCTTTACTTACCTCATCCTTCGATTTTGTTTTAAATGTCCTTATTTCTTCTGAGAAATCATCACTTCCTGTTCTTCTTTGTGTAACTACACATAGTAATGCAAGGCTTTCTCCATGGTGTGGAGAAAGCCTCTTGAGGGGGGAGGGGGAGAGCAGGAGTGTCAGGACGTCCACTAACACACAGCTCCTTTTCTCTATCTGCAAAGTAGAGAGTGTCCTGACCTTCCTGCTCGCCCCCTCCCCCCTCAAAAGGCTTTCTCCACACCAGGGAGAAAGTCTTGCATTACTGTGTGGAGTTACAGACAGAAGAACAAGAAGTGAGGATTTCTCAGAAGGAATAAGGAAATTTAAAAGCAAAATCGAAGGATGAGGTAAGTGAAGGAGGACTACACTAAGGAAAAGGAAGCTATTTAGGGAAAACATTTTTTTTACCTTTACAACCCCTTTAAGAAATGCAAAGATGTGAAGATCTACATCAGTTTTTTTTTTAATACTTTTTTTAATACAAAATTTAATTATAAACATTTCAATGGCGCTTTCTCTGTTGTTAACTCTGTTGAGAATGAATGAGTCGACCCAACTTTTCAATATTTTTATATTCAGCCTTGCCAATATTAATTATTTGGAATTGTTACCTATTGGAAATATTAGGACTGGTAGGGACCCTTAGGGTATTCTGGGTCATAAAAAGCTGCCTCCACTTCAAAATTAAAACTACCTCCAGATCTGGGCTTTGCGTTCCACCAACACTTCTTGCTTCGGGCAACGGCGGATCCAGGGGGGGCAACAGGGCAATTGCCCCCCCCCCCCCCACGAGGCAATCATGTCACATTGGCTTTAAAAAAAATTTTTTACCTTTTTTTAAACTGCTTTGCGGTGCCTGCAGCCAGGACTGGACTGGCCATAGGGCAAACCTAGCAAATGCCTGTGGGCCGTGGCCCATGAACGGCCCTCGGCAGCCAGCGGGCCGTATGTCATGTCTCCCCAGGTGTGTACACCACCAACACAGCGCCAAATAGAGAGCGATCAGCTGGGGTATCATAGCCAGCTCTGACACTTCTCCCCTCCCCTTGCTGCCCCCACGGCCAGTTAGAGGAGAGGAGCTGCTTCTACTCCTCCCCCTCCTCTCTTCTTCTCCTCCCGTGTCTGCCCCGCCCACTTTCCTGACAGACACTGTTTTGCTGCCTAAGGGATGTGGGCGGGAAGATTCAAGCCCAGCAAACAAAAAGGAAAGATGGAGTCTGATATCCATCCATCCAGTCAGTCCCTCCTGCCTCTGAGTGAGTACTGTGAGTACTGTACACTGATGTATGGGGTGCCCTTCATTCCCTTCTCTCTCGCTCTCTCTCTTTACCTTTCTTTCTTTCTCTCTCTCTCTTTTTTCTCTTTTTTTGTTTTGTTTGCACACCCCCCCCCCCACCAGCTGCCACTGTAGATAGATAGCTAGATAGATAATAATCTATCTAGCTATCTATCTACAGTGGCGGCTGGTGCTCAAATGTTTTGGTGGGCGCAAATGGATGCACCGCCACTGTCTATCTGTCTATCTTTATCTATCTATCTATCTATCTATCTATCTATCTATCTATCTATCTATCTATTTATCTTTATCTTTATCTATCTATCTATCTATCTATCTATCTATCTATCTATCTATTTATCTTTAGCTATCTTTCTTCCTTCTCTTCTTTCTTTCTATCTTTATCTATCTTTCTTTCTTTATCTATCTTCCTTCCTTCCCTTCTTTATCTATCTATCTATCTATCTATCCATCTATCTATCTTCCCTTCTTTCTTTATCTATATTTCTTTCTTTATCTATCTTTCTTCCTTCCCTTCTTGCTTTCTATCTTTATCTATCTTTCTTGTTTTTCTATCTATCTTTCTTGTTTATCTATCTATCTATCTATCTATCTATCTATCTATCTATCTATCTATCTATCTTCCCTTCTTGCTTTCTATCTTTATCTATCTATCTAGCGATATATCTTCCTTCCTTCCCTTCTTTCTTTTTATCTTTATCTATCTATCTATCTATCAATCTATCTTCCTTCCTTCCCTTCTTTCTTTCTATCTTTATCTATCTTTTTTTCTCCCCCCCCCCCGGGCTGCTCAGTCTAAAATGCCCAGGCCTATTTTTTGTCCCAGTCCGGGCCTGCCTGCAGCTGCCGCTGCCAAGTCTCTCACTCTCTCTCTCTCATCACCAGGGCCGGTAGGCTGCCTGTCCTGAGTCTGCTTTGAGCTGTAGCTGACTGCAGCGCTCCACTCTCTCCTGCGTGTATGACATCGGACATCTCTGGCTGTGTGTAAGAGCTGGATCTGTGTTCGGCTGTGCTGCCTGTGCTAGACCTGCTCGTGTGATAGTAGATGGAGATGGAACACTGATTGAATCAATGTTTTGTCTATCACACAAGCCCGTCTAGGGGGTGGGACCTTGCTTGAGCACACTATCCTGCTGAACACAGACCTACAGCTCCTGTTTGTTCCATGACACACGTCGGGAGAGGAGATACCTGCTGTGTGTGATCGAGGTAATACCATGGTGAGTGCCATGCACAGTGTGGCTGCATTAATAGACAAAAGTGGGGATGCATTCATAGACAAAAGTGGGTCTGCATTTATATACAAAAGTGGGACTGCATTCATAGACAAAAGTGGGACTGGATTCATAGACAAAAGTGGGACTGGATTCATAGACAAAAGTGGGACTGCATTCATAGACAAAAGTGGGACTGAATTCATAGACAAAAGTGGGACTGCATTTATATACAAAGGTGGGACTGCATTCATATACAAAGGTGGGGCTTCATTCATATACAAAAGTGGGACTGCATTAATATACAAAAGTGGTACTGCATTATTAAACAAAAGTGGAAATGCATTAATATACAAAAGTGGGACTGAATTTTTATACAAAGGTGGGGCTGCATTCATATGCACAGTGAGGCTGCAATGATGGGTACTGATGAGGCTGCATTGATCTCTTGTACCATGTCTTCAGTCTCTGACCATCCCTTGTACCATGCCTGCAGTCTCTGACCATCCCTTGTACCATGCCTGCAGTCTCTGACCATCCCTTGTACCATGTCTGCAGTCTCTGACCATCTTTTGTACCATGTCTGCATTCTCTGACCATCTATTATACCATGTCTGCATTCTCTGACCATCTCTTGTACTATATCTGCAGTCTCTGACCATCTCTTGTACCATGTCTGCATTCTCTGATCATCTCTTGTACCATGTCTGCATTCTCTGACCATCTCTTCTACCATGTCTGCAGTATCTGACCATCTCTTCTACCATGTCTGCAGGCCCTGACAATCGTCTAGAAACTATGGGATAGATTTATGGCATTTATATTTAAATATTTTTTACTAGTAATAGTGGCAATCATTGATTTTTTAGCGGTACTGCAACATTGTAGCGGACACATCGGACACCAAATTGAGTTCTGTAAGCAACACCTTATTTTCTGGCAGTGCCCCTCCCGAGACTAGACTCTGGATCCGCCCTTGGCTTCGGGAACCACATATTCCTCAGAAAAATGTAATAAAAACTGCAGGACATAGGAATGATATATTGTCGGTCCATGTGACCAGAGCACGCTCCATAAAATGGAAAGTTCACTGATTTCACAGAAAACAGTCTTTGAACTTGCAGGGCTTTGTCAAGAATTGGAAAGATTTCTGCAAAGTCCCAATGAACTTTTATCCTGGCAGGAGACTAAACCCTTTTGAATCTGGGATAGAAAGGGTCGTTTTGTTAGAGTTCCCCTTTATGGAATTATCTATGAACTGCCTTACTTGTAGCTGTGTAGTCCAGTTTCTTGCTATGACTGAGCAGTTATTGCTGGTTCTGCTGCCGGAATGTGCTGCTCTAAGCATTACCCAGTGTTGTGTCACAATGAAAACATTACCAGGAATCAGATATCACACACAAATCCAAAACATCTTCTCACTCCTGGAAGGTCGGAGGTTAATGTAACACAAGAATGTGTGTGATTTTCAGAAAAATTATAAAATTCTTCATTTTTGGAAATGCTGTCGGTGGACGCAAAGCGGACTATATAACCCAACATTACTAAACCCTCTTTTCCTCAAAAATGCCAGTGTTTACTTTATTTGACTTTCTGCCTAGGCTAGTATGACTTGTAGCTTCTAGAAGAACAAAAGCATTCTGCTCACAATATCCATTTCATCCAGGGTGATTAAACCCAATGTTTCTATAACCTGTACATGTGCTGTTTATGCTGTGCAGCTTGATGGTCTTTTTCCCTGGAAAAACACCTTTAATTAGGAGCTCAAAAAAAGTATTAGCTTTTCATTTTGTCAGAAAGGAACTGAACCCCAGGTCATCTATGCAAGAATCCCACACCAAAGATCAGACAGAAGTGATGAGAAAGTTGTTTTTCCCAAGCTGTCAAACATATATCTTAAAGGAGTAGTAAAGGATTTTTTTTTTTTTTTTGCTGAAATGACTGTTTACAGCAGGGGTGACCAACCAGTGGCCCGGGGGCCACATGTGGCCCGCGGAGCCCTCTGATGTGGCCCGCGACCTCCTGCTCTGGGACAGAATAGAATAGAATACTGTTATTAAAAGTCATGGAGTAGTATAAGGAACAGAAAAATTGACTTTTTAGGCACCACTAAAGATTTGGTAAAAAATTGAATTTTAATATAAATTATAGATAAAAATTCATATTAATTGGATACTAGTAGTATCCTAAACTAAACATACAAAGTACTATAAAAAAATGAGCCACATATAACTTCACAAGATCAGGTGTATAACCGTAATGACATAGATTCGGACTTGAAAAAGTCTCATCAAACTATGATGATGAAGAGTTCCGTTGCCGAAAGGTGTATTCTGATTTGTCAGTGATCTGGATCTTGGATGTTTAGAGGGTCATTCTTGGGGTGCTCGACATGTTTCGCGGGATTAACCGCTTTGTCAGGAGCTTAAGTACTACAATACAAAATATATAGGTAAATAATAACATCATTTACATACACAAATATCATGCTTGAAAAAAATGCCATGATTGCACAATTATCGCATTTAATCTGTGTTTCAGACTTACCAGTACACTGGTAGTGCTGAGAATCGAATGTGGCTTGCACTCAGTCTCTTACTCTAGCATTCCCCTACAACACCCAGCCGGGTGGGAGGATAACCACAGATCTGTCAAAAAGCATGGTATGGCATATATTGATCCATAGACACGTATAGGGGAGCATATGAACTCAAGGTAAATAAAAGTAAAAGTAAAGTTGAATTACATAAAGTGATGGCTGTCATAGTGAAAATTGCAGCCTGACACGGATATAGATCCATAATAGCAATAGGACTTACTTGTATAATAAGGCTGGACTGAAAATAATTAATAATTATAGTTATATATAATTATAGTTATTAAAAGTCAGTTTTATTACTAAAATCACAGTGTATATATGGGCATATCTTTTCTGCAGTGGTTACTGGGCTGCTTTAAAACTGATCCGCAGAGCAGTGCACCTGCCGGTTACCTGCACTGAGCCATAGACTTATGCGAGTTTGGTGAGGGTAAACTGCAGCGCATGTGTGTGAAAACAGCCCTGGGCCCCTTTCACACGGTCAGTCTGACCCAATTGGACCCTCCAATTACTGACTTGTTTCCTACCTCCAATCCAATCCGCAAAAAAAAAGTGTAGTGGGCTGTGTCCGTGTCCGCTCTGCATATACAGAGCAGACACGGACCTGCCATCCACCTGCTCCGCTCATTGTGGCCCGCGACCGGTTACCAAGTCGCTTAAAGCGGAGGTTCACCCTAAATATAATATCTCCCATGCGATCCAGCATACTGGCGTCAGCGCCAGTATGCTGGTTTTTTTTTTTTTTTAATAGCACACTTACTGTATTATTGTAGAATTCCTTTTCTGTCCCCCGCGGTGGACGGCTGTAGTATAGCGCGTCACATCTTCCTAAAATACCCGATATGGACTCGGGTAATCTCGGCGAAAATGCGGCGCCTGCGCACAGACCTAGGAGCTGACTGCGCAGGCGCCGTATTTCTCCGAGTCCTATTTCGGAGGGCGTGACGCGCCATAGCCGTAGGACTCGGAGAAATACGGCGCCTGCGCAGTCAGCTCCTAGGTCTGTGCGCAGGCGCCGCATTTTCGCCGAGATTACCCGAGTGCATATCGGGTATTTTAGGAAGATGTGACGCGCTATACTGGCGCCGTCCACCACGGGGGACAGAAAAGGAATTCTACAATAATACAGTAAGTGTGCTATTAAAAAAAAAAAAACCCAGCATACTGGCGCTGACGCCAGTATGCTGGATCGCATGGGAGATATTATGTTTAGGGTGAAATACCGCTTTAAGTGGCCCTCGCTTTTTAAAAGGTTGGGCACCCCTGGTTTACAGGGTATAGAGACATATTATTAGTTTATTAGTTTGTTCTGTGTGTACAGAGACACACAGAACAAAAACAAACAAACACAGGGCAATGTTTGTTTTTAAAATTAATCTGATTGGTTCTGAGGAGTTTTAGACACAAAGGGCCAGATTCAGAAAGGACTTACGACGGCGTATCCCCAGATACGCCGTCGTAAGTCCGAATGAGTGCCGTCGTATCTCGGCGCCTGATTAAAAGAGGCAACTACGTAAGTCTCTTACGCCGTCGGATCTTAACTGCATATTTACACTGGGCGCTAGGTGGCGCTTCCATAGATTTACATGTCGAATATGCAAATTAGGTAGATACGCCGATTCACGAACGTAGTTGCGCCCGTCGTATTGATATACGTCGTTTACGTAGGCGTAGACTGGCGTAAAGTTACCCCTGCTATATGAGGCGCGGCCCTGTTAAGTATGGATGTCGGAACAGCGTTGAATTGTACGTCGTTTACGTTGTTTGCGTAAGTCGTTCGGGAATGGGGCTGGGTGTAAGTTATGTTCACGTCGATATCAATGAATATTTCCGACGTGATTTTGGAGCATGCGCACTGGGATACATCCACGGCCGGCGCATGCGCAGTTCGTTCGGCGCGTCATTTACGCGGGGTCACGATTAGTTTACATACAACACGCCCGTTACCAGCCTACTTTGAATTACGCGGGCTTACGCCTCCACATTTACACTACTAACTTTGGGCGCAAGTTCTCTGTGAATACAGCACCTGCCTCTGAGCAAATTTCAGTGATTTTGATTTGATTACATTATTGAATAATTTTTATTATAATTACATTATCATTTGTTATAATTATTTATAGTTATTTATTATATTATAATTTTATAATTTTGTGTTTCAAACTTTATCATACCCGGGATGTCTACTAGACTCTGGTTTGGACAGATTTACAAGCCTACAGTATAAAATGCCAAATTTTCATGCAAAATAATTGTACCGCTTTTGGTACGTAATTCCAGACAGAATCATACCGCCAGGGAGGTTAAAGGCCACTTTCACACTGAGGCATTTTACAGGTCTTTTTTTCGCAGAAAATAGGGCCTGAAAAGCGCATGTAAACTGCCTCTTTTGCAGCTCCAGTGTGAAAGCCTGAGTGCTTTCACACGGGGGCGGTGCGCTTGCAGGACAGGAAAAAAAGTCCTGCAAACAGCATCTTTGGGGTGGTTTAGGAGCGATGAAAACAGCACTTCCAAAACACCCCTGCCATTGAAATCAATGGCCAGCGCTGCCGAAACGCCGGGAAAGTGCTTCAGCAGTGGCACTTTTAACCCTTTTCCGGTCGCTAGCGGGGACTAAAAGCGCCCCGCTAGCATCTGAAAATCGCTGCTAAAGCGACAATAAAGTGTCACTAAAACAGTGTGAAAGGGGCCTAAGGCTGGACCTATAATCAAAGTGTAATTTCCTTGCCAGTGTCACAATAATACTAAATTCTAGGCAACAACAGCAAGTACAGTCTTACCAATATTCTTCTGGCCTCCTGACTATTTGCCAAGTAGCCAGTGACTATTTGGAAGCCCCTTCCTCCTTTACCATGGAGGAATTTAGGCTTGCCATTCCATTTTCACAGATAGAGAAAGCCCTGATGGCTTCATACTTTCACACTACAAAATCTTTTAGGAATCCTGCACACCACACTTCCTACAGGCCCTTTAACTCCATTATTGATCCACTCTGCCTGAATAAAAGCCATGCCTTTGCTATATTTGGCCATGGATTTAGAGAAGACCTTTGAATGGGTAAACTGGCAATTCCAACACTCCACCTTGTCATAAATTGGTCTATGCAGCCACATGTTACCCTGATTAAGAGACATCACTGTGAAGACTTCATGTTTGTGCAGCTTTCATCATCTGTTCTGCATTTTCCATCAGTTTATTCATGCTTATTGCCATTCTGACTCTTTTCCTCTCATTATTGCTTCTGATGCTGCGTACACACGATCGGACATTCCGACAAAAAAAAACGAACGAATGTTGGCTCAAACTTGTCTTGCATACACACGGTCACACAAATGTTGTCGGAAATTTCCGAACGGCAAGAACGCAGTGACGTACAACACTACGACGAGCAGAGAAAAATGAAGTTCAATGATTCCGAGCATGCTTTGAATTGATTCCGAGCATGCATAGAATTTTTGTGCGTTGAATTGTGTACACACAGTCGGAATTTCCAACAACTTTTGTTGTCGGAAAATTTGAGAACCAGCTCTCAAATTTTTGTTGTCGGAAATTCCGACAGCAAATGTCCGATGGAGCATACACGGTCGGATTTTCCGACAACAAGCTCACATCGAACATTTGTTGTCAGAAATTCCGACCGCGTGTACGCGACATAACTTAGAAAATGTTTAGCACACTGCAGGGTACAGTTGCTCCTTGTCTGATGATTCAGCCTATTACCTATTCTGCTAAACATGTAAGGCTATCATTGGGTGTATCTGCTGCATTCTAAATCACTTTGAAACACTCTGTATTGATATTAACTGCTGCCTCAAGATTGACTGGTTTATGAATGACTCCCTAGCAGAGAGAATGAAGCCAGCTTTCTGTATGTGGAGTGACCATCTGGTATTTTTAATTATAAAACGGACGGAAATAGCAATATTTCACAGTTCAGCGAAAGATGCCATTATACAGTGAAATTCCAGCTGAAAAGCTTAACCTTTCCTAGAGCCAGGTTCAAGTAACAATAGGGCAGCTTGTCTCCTCTCATCCCTCAAATGTCAAAACACTGATCCCCGAAAACTCTTCAGGAAACACACCTAGGTCTGATTTAAGTGTGTCCAGTTTGAGATATAGTGCAAAAGTGGTTAGAAACTTTAGAGTATTTATTAGTGTGTCCCCACTGGAAAGAATCTGCAGCACTTCCTGTTCCCATGACCAGTGTCTATGGCACAAGCAGATACATGGCCAACTGATATTTAGAGAGGAAAGAGGAAAAAAATTGTTTAACTGATATTGCATCACTAAAGATAAAAGTGTTACTGAACCCAGGACCCTGCATTCGCTATATCTGGTCTCCCACAGTGCACAGAACATGGAAATGCAATTGTTTTAGTAAATTTAAAGCGTTAAATACTTGTTCCTCATCAGCAGTATATAGCAGTATTGTGACTTCTATCAGTGTCTGGTTAAAGCTTGTAGAAGGAGTTTTCATTCTCTTCTGACTGTCCTAGGCTCTCTATCTGGACAGTGATGATTGGTTCTGTGCCGATCACATGCACCCTTCCAAGAAAAAAAAAACCTCTTTAGCAATACACACCAAACTGAGCATATGCTCCCAAGGCTCTTTATCAGCAAATGGATTGGCGACAGTGGAAAGAGGGGAGGATCAGAGAAGACAGTCCACAGAATGGCACGTACAGGCAGATGGGCGTACATGTATGTCCCTGCCTTCTTGCAGGTCGGGGGTCCGATCGGGACCCCCCCCCCCCGCTACATGCGGCGGTCGTTTTACTGCTCTGCACTTCCTCTGCCTGTGTAATGTAAACACTGGCAGAGGAAGTGATGTCACCTCTCCTCTCGGCGGTATTTTCAATCCGGCGAGAGGAGAGAAGACATCACAAGTAAGTCGCACCAACATACACTGACACCACTCACATAGGCACATTAACCCTTTCCTATCACCCCCCCCCCCAGCCCCCTGTCACAGTGTCACTGATTGCAGTGATCATATATTTACTGATCACTGCATTTAGTGTCAGTGTGACAGTTAGTGTGACAGGCAGTTAGTGTTAGGTCCAGGGTAGCCCCGTACCCCCCCTAATAAAGGTTTAACCCCTTGATCACCACCCTAGTTGACCCTTTCACCCCCTATTGCCAGTGCCACTAAGCGATCGGTTTTCTGATCGCTGTATTAGTGTCACTGTTGCTGCCCAGTGTTTTACCATGTGGAATTATGTGAACCAGTGGGTCCTGGGTTCCTCCTGGTGCACGACAATGCCCGGCCTCATGTGGTGAGAGCATGCAGCCAGTTCCTGGAGGATGAATAAATTGATACCATTGAATGGTCCCCACGCTTACCTGACCTAAATCCAATAGAAAACCTCTGGGACATTATGTTTCGGTCCATCTGACGCCACCAGTCTGTTCAGGAGCTTAGGGATGCCCTATGTAGGTTGATCATTTTAGTTTCCATCAAACAATGTGGCATCCTTTCCTTTCTAACACATTATCCAGTCCATATCAGTATAGATATCCAGCATGAGATTTTGAGAATGTGATGTTTTCAAAGTGTTCCTTAGAATAGAATTGTATAAATATGGACAATATTAATAAGACCTGGATTTCCTTTTGAATAATATCCAGATACTGGGTAACAAATGTCCTTTCAACAGCAGACAAAGAGATTAAAAATCATATAAGAGCAAAAAAAAATGCACAGAAGTTGTATAAAATTATATTTACACATTGACATTGTCAGGCCGCGTACACACGACCGAGAAACTCGTCAGGCGAAACACATCGTTTTCCCTGTCAAGTTCCTTGTTCGGCAGTCAAAAAACTTGTAGAGCCAAATTTTCCCATTGCCCATCGAGGAAATAGAGAACATGCTCTCTTTTTGGCTGGACGAGTTCCTCGATGGGTTTCTCGGCGAAAAGTGTACACACGACCGGTTTCCTCGGCAGAATTCAGCAAGAAACTTGATGGGAGACGCATTCTGCCGAGGAAACCGGTCTGGGTACACTTTTCGCCGAGAAACCCATCGTGGAACTCGTCGAGCCAAAAAGAGAGCATGTTCTCTATTTCCTCGATGGGCAATGGGAAAATTTGGCTCGACAAGTTTTTTGACTGCCGAACAAGGAACTCGACAGGGAAAACGATGTGTTTCGCCCGACGAGTTTCTCGGTCGCGTGTACGCGGCCTAAGAGTTAATGCACAGAATAATAAAGGCTAAAATTCACCTTCACCAATAATGGAGGAGCTTTGAACAGGGCATGCTAAACATCAGAAAGCAATGGTTTTACATGCTAAAGTCACAAGGTGTGACATCATACAGCTCTGCCTGGACCAGTAGCTTGGGCCTGGGTCCTGCATTGTATCTACAGCTTTATGTTACATAAGAACACAGCAGACAGGCTACACATAACACTGCAGACTTATTACCCCAGAGGACATCAAAACTGATATTTCCTTTATGACAACTTTACATGTACACATTATAATCTAACCATGGTGTCATGTGCGAGGTCCCTGTTTTATTAATAATGTCCTGGCTCCTCCAGGCAATGAATTCTTGGCAACTCCACCAAGCTGCTCTTCACAGCTGTCCACTGGCGCACAGCAGAATGGATCGTGTGAATAAATTAATACAAATTCCCAGGATTATCATGACTACAACCTTTTCATATCACATTACATAATGGCCTGGAGATCTTCTCCATCCTCCTTCCCTCTTCTCTCTCCAACAGCTGGGGACTCTCGGAAATCCTGAACATCTGATTTTGCGGAAGAGTAAGAGAACATGACGTTCCACATAGGGAGAAATTCCACTCATGCCAGTTCTAGGAACCCAAGAAATTATACATATGGCATGCAAAAAGGGAAAAAAACAAGGCATGCATCATCCATGCTTAATGTATACCTGTTGACTTGGAAAAACAGAGTTAAAAGGCACTATTTTTATATATATATTTTATATTATATTCAGAACTTCAAAAAAAAAATGCAGTGTTTTTTACATCTTTTTGATTTAGTGAGTTAACTATTTTATATGACTTAAAGGGTCACTAAAGGAAAAAAAATGTTTTGCTGAAATGACTGTTTACAGGGTATAGAGACATAAAAGTTAACTGATTCCTTTTCAAAATGATTAAAAATAGATACAAATCAATCATATAATGTGCCTGCAGGTTAGTTTCACTTTTGAACTGGCTTTAAGTTTCTGTGAAGTAGAAATAGACACACTGAACAAAAACAAACAAATCCAGGGCAGTGTTTTGTTTTTAAAATGAATCTGATTGGTTCTGAGAAGTTTTAGACACACAGTAATGACAGCTTAGACCACTGTGAGAAAGCTCCCAGCACTGTGGTTATAAGGAAACAGACAAGCAGGAAGTGTGGAGAACAGAGCAGGATTACAGCAACTTCAAAGCAAAAACGAACAATAAGGACATGAAACCAGTACTGCAGTAAGGTAAAGGAAGCTATTTAGCTAAAAAAAAAAAATTTCCTTTAGTGATCCTTTAATATTACCTTTTACCTGCTTTCTCTCTCATTGTCTTTGGTCAGTCTGGCTAAGTTAGTTATACCCAGGTTGCTATTAATTAAGCAATCGATCAGTACTAGTCCTTCTCTACTGTATTTAAAACTAACGTGGATGTTAAAAACATGTTAATTCAATGCCTGCATGTGTACTTACATTTAAGGAAGTTGGCATTATCTATAGGGATGCACACATAAGATTTAGGTAGAGCGATGATCTGCATTTGTCCCCCACCCCTGGAATCCAAGATGGCAATCAAGCTTGTGTAGTACAAAGAGGAAGAGATTTGGTTCAGTACTCTATTATCTCTAATCATTACCATTGGGTCAGCAATTTCAGTGGTTTGGGCACAGGTTTGCCCTGAGTCTTTATATTCTCCAAAATACCCAAACCTTTATAATTATATAAAAATGAGGGGGGAGGGGTGTCAGAGACTGACTACCAGAGGTTTGACTAATAGAAATGTGCATGCACGAAGAGTGGCTGATAGAAATTCGCATCAACACAGAATTCTCAGCTGAATGGTGACTAGGCGTGTGCTTTTGCAAAGGAATGCACGCGGGCGTGGGCGCGCACTCAATGTATGTTGGCGCCAGGCGGAGTGGCAGACGGAGCTCCTGCTAATGCTTCAGTGCTGACTGGTCTTTCAGCTGTTCCCTGTCTCCTGCTATTACTCTGCTTGTTCCTTTGTTGCTGACTCAGCTTGCCTCTGACCTGAACTTGGATCCTGTCTTTGCTCTGTCATCAGTTCCTGATCCACGGCTCTGTTCTTGACCACGCTGCTGTTCCCAGCTCTGCTCTCACATCTGGTTCAAGTGCCTATTTGGCTGTCATCTGCATCACCTCTGCTCATCACAGCGCGTTCCTGTTTCAAGCCTGCTGGAAACTCTGACAAGCCTCGCATCTGGAACTTACAGCCTGTGTGGAGTGCCCCTTTAACTTTGGATGGATCAGCTACTGTTCCTGACCTGAAGTTCTGCCAGCCTGCCAGGGTCTGCATCTCCTGCTGCAAGCTTTTCTATCTGCTTGTTCTTTTGTTGCTGACCCAGCTTGCCTCTGACCTGAACTTGGATCCTGTCTTTGCTCTGTCATCAGTTCCTGATCCACGGCTCCGTTCTTGACCACGCTGCTGTTCCCAGCTCTGCTCTCACATCTGGTTCAAGTGCCTATTTGGCTGTCATCTGCATCACCTCTGCTCATCACAGCGCGTTCCTGTTTCAAGCCTGCTGGAAACTCTGACAAGCCTCGCATCTGGAACTTACAGCCTGTGTGGAGTGCCCCTTTAACTTTGGATGGATCAGCTACTGTTCCTGACCTGAAGTTTTGCCAGCCTGCCAGGGTCTGCATCTCCTGCTGCAAGCTTTTCTATCAACACTTCCCGGCACTTGTGTTCCTCCTGTCCCTCTGTTTCATCTTCAGCGGAACCAGGGCTGGAGATACAAGGGATGCCAAACTGGCATTTCAGTCTCCAATTAGGTACTTGACTGTGCAATGCCTACCTTCAGCACACACCTCTATTACAGCAATAATTTAAAGTTCACAGGTGTCCATGGAAGCAGACCAATCACCTTCATCTAAAAGTGTACTAGAGATCAAAGTTTGCATTCTTCACTGGTTCACTCTCTATGAACTGCACTTGTAAATGGACGTATTACCAGAATTCCCATTTCCCCGCACTCACAGTTGTCTCATTCCGCTTGGCCAGTAATAGGATAATGTAAATACAGCTTAACAAGACTTCCCGGCCGTTAGAATTGAGCTGGGGCTGTAGGAGCCACGGTGAGGGGAAACACTCGAATTTAAAATTTTACAAACATTGAACGGATTCCAGCACATTGCAAGTTCATTTCTAGTTGGGGTCAGACAATGAAGTATCCAATTTATCCTTCTTAGCAGGTGTCGGAAGTTTGTAAAGCTGCACTCCTGCAGGGGGATGGGGGCTGCCTTATGACAGGGGCCAGATGTAGTAATTGTCCACAGCTGGTTGGGGGGGGGGGGGACCTGCGGCCCATTCCCAAACACTTGTGTTCTGCATGAGGAAGCTGGCAGCAATAGGAAGGACAAAGGTCCCTCCTTCCAGCTCAGGTCTTGTATTCAGTCAGGAAATAATAGCTGGATTCATTCACGGGAGTGCGCTGCTGGGTCATTTTAATTGTTCAGCGGCTGTCATCATCCATGTACAAGGCCAAGCACAGAGAGGCGGGGAGGGAGGGCTCAGAGTGCTTAGACGAGTGTTCAGAGGAAGCCAGGGAGATGCTAAGAACTAGCCTTCCTGTATATAGCAGTGTGATTAATGAGACACTGATATAACAGCATAAATATTTACTAAATACTTAGAAAAAGTTTTATATCTGTCTATTGATATACAGTATACAGATGTAGATATAATATATATATATATATATATATATATATATATATATATATATAGTGCTACCCCCGCAGGAGCCGCTGATCCGTTTTGGGTCTACTCTCTAATCCATTCACCCCTTTAAGTAGCTCAAACCCTCCCTTGGCACACCAGGCAATTGCAAATATATTGTGAGTCCCACGTTGGCTAGGACCACAATAACACACACATGAATATATATATTTATATAGTGACATGCAATATTGTTATTACCTTTCTTTGATTGCAGTCCTCAGGAGCAAACACACCTCACACAAGCGATATACGTAGTAAACCAAGAGTAACTTTACTTGGCATATGATAAAAAAAGGAATAACAGATCAACAATAGATTACAAAATACATATACATGTACAGCTGACTCTGCAAGGGCCCTTTGCAAGAGTCAATAAAACCAAATGTTAACGTTATGAAATCTATAAGTGACTATAAACAATCTATGCTCGCAAGCTCCCCTACTGGGCAGTGCATTAAAAATGCAATTACCGGCACTCTCAATCAGGCCTAGCCTGGATAACTTCAGAATGTTGAAGAATGATGAAGTCTATTATAGGTTTGTTGGTGCACTTTAATGTATTTGTAATCCAAAAGGGTATTCAGGCTCAGTCTAGGGGGGATGATCAATAAAAGCCATGTGGACCGTTCATCAAGTCGGAAAAGAAAATTTTCCTTGTACGATACCAGATTGTACGATTTTCGTTTGGTCAGTACAGTTGTCGTCCGAAAAATACAACACAAATACATTACAACACATGATTTTTTTTTTCTGTCGTGCGAGAATTTTTGTGACTTTAGCAACCTATTCAATTTCTACTTGGGACTAGTAAATGGAAAAAGTCAGACGATCTGTCGTCCGATTTTTGGATCGTGTGTAACTACCATAGCCGTTTTATCTGAGGGAAATCCTGAAAACATGACCTGTTGGGGAGCATTAGGCCGCGTACATACGATCAGTCCATCCGATGAGAACGGTCCGAAGGATTGTTTACATCGGTTAACCCAGGGGTCCTCAAACTACGGCCCTCCAGCTGTTCAGGAACTACAATTCCCATCATGCTTAGTCATGTCTGTGAATGTCAGAGTTTTGCAATGCCTCATGGGATGTGTAGTTCTACAACAGCTGGAGGGCCGTAGTTTGAGGATCCCTGGGTTAACCGATGAAGCTGACTGATGGTCTGATGTGCCTACACACCATCGGTTAAAAAACACAACGGTTTTAACACAACGGCATGCTGAAAAAAGTGAAGTTGAATGCTTCCAAGCATGCGTCGACTTGATTCTGAGCATGCGTGGATTTTTAACCGATGGTTGTGCCTACTAACCATCGGTTTTGACCTATCGGTTAGCCGTCCATCGGTTAAATTTTAAAGCAAGTTGTCTTCTTTTTGACCGACGGATAACTGACCGATGGGGCCCACACAGGAATGGTTTGGACCGATGAAAAACGGACCTTCAGTTCGTTTTCATCGGTTTGGACCGATCGTGTGTACGAGGCCTTAAGGACTGGAGTAAAGAAACACTGGTCCGGACAGACTGGGTCTACGGAGGTATGTCCATGCATAAAGTGGCATTTTAAACAGAACAAAACCACAAGATGAGCATGGCAGTTTGATAAGCAGAACTTTTAGAAGGTGGCCAATGGCCTTCTAAATATTTCTCTCAGCAGTACCCATTCATGAATCCTATTAGTTGTGAAATACTACAGGCTGAAACTTTCACGAGCTTTCAGGTTTGCACGTGTATGCCCAATTTCTCATCATCAAAAGGAATATGTTTCTTTTAAAGACCCTGATATGACAAGGGTCACCTCTCAATATCTTACCTATGATATATTATCTACCACAGATGTTTGTAATGATTTTTCTAGATGAATTACATTGTGACAAATGTTCAGAGTGCTCCGTACCAGAGGAGTTGTATTTGTCTGACAGATATGTCATCACAGTGTATTTCCTTCATCTTGTATCCCATGGAAGGCCCTGAAGCCTGGTGTCCCAGGAGAGGTGACACTATGAGCCCCACGCAATGTTATTCCTGCACTGGGACACTCATTAATATCTGCCACTGATTCCAGGGGAGAAACTTTACACACTGCAGAGAAAAAAAAAACAATATTCTCTTGGGATGTCTGGCCTTGACCTTGCAGACTCATTAATAAAGTTTCAGATTCCAGTCAGCAGGGCCGCTGATAGGGGGGACCACCAGCCCTCCTGTAGGGGGCCCGGGCAAACAGGGGGGCCCAGACAGCAGAGGGAATGATTGTGGTGGGATGAAGGGGCAGTTACAGAATTACTTCCCCCGCACCGATCCCCCTTCCTGTTCTGCCTGCTTCTGATCCCCCTCTGTGCCCCATGTCACTGTGCTACCCCCCAATGGCACTGCTGGCTTACCTGTCTCATAAAAAATTACAAATTATAAAATTATATAATAATAAAAATATAAAAATACAAAAAAACTATTTAAAAAAGGACTAATTCACACCGGTTCTCTGTTACATTTGTGTCTGCTAATAATGATTTTAGTGTATTTGTTTGTGAAAATATTGTTTTGATATATTGGGGGGGCCCTGTCAGATAGGCTGTATGGGGCCCCGTGATTTCTAACAGCAGCCCTGCCAGTCAGTCCATATGTTACAAGTAGAGCATTATTTCCAGCAAAGTCGTGCACTTCGCTGGAACTGGCTAATGTGCCACTGAGGCCTTTTTCCTATGGGACTATAGACAAGGAAGATTACCGCACTGGTGGACGGTGGTCAACCTGTTCAATACAGAAGGTCTCAAAAAAGGCCCCTGTGACATGTCCAAAGTGCCATAGCTCCCAACTGTCCCTGATCTCGAGGGACTGTCCCTGATTTAGAGCAATGTCCCTCTGTCCCTCATTCCTCCTCATTTGTCCCTCATTTTGCTCTGATCTATATAGATGTATATAAAATGCAACTATCAAAAAGTGTTTCCCAGTGCTAAACCTTTCATCCGTTTTCTAAATTGCTGCATTTGTAAATTCCAAAAGCCAATATAAAGGAATAGTGGTGGTAAAAAAAAGCACTTGTGGCTTTAACATATCTTGTTATTTTGTACAATTCTCCTTTAAGGGGGCGTGAAATCCTGAAAATATGTTTTCCTGGTTCCCTACCCCTCCCCTTTTAAGACGCATACACATGGCTGATTAGGGTCATACATTGCCCAGATCAGGGTATGGTATGACCTAGTATTTCCAAACAACTGTGGGCAGGAAGTCTGTACAAATCAATGACAGGCTGACACTGTCTGTATGTAATCTCACACAAAGTGATTACCTGTGGTTAGAGATAGGTGTGTGACCCGGACATGAACTGTCTTATTCCAGGGATGCAAATCCATTCCTAAGACCCGTTTTACACTTAGGTGCTTTGCAGGCGCTTCAACGCTAAAAATAGCGCCTGCAAAGCACCCTGAAAGAACCACTGCAGTCTCTCTAATGTAAAAGCCCCAAGGGCTTTCACACTGCAGCAGTGCGCTATCAGGACAGTAAAAAAAGTCCTGCTGGCAGCATCTTTACAGCTCATTAGGAGCGATGAATACACTGCTCCTTAAGCACCCCTGCCCTTTGAAATCAATGGGCAGCGCAGGCGAACCGCCGGCAAAGTGCTGCTGCATCGGCGCATTTTGGGTGGTTTTAACCCTTTCTCGGCCGCTAGCGGGGGTTAAAGCGCCCCGTTAGTGGCCGAATAGCGACAGTGAAATTGACAGTAAAGTGTAGCTAAAAATACCTACTGCCCCAGTGTGAAAGGGGCCTTATAGCAGGAAATCCCTAAGCCCTGGTTCACACTGAGCTGCGGCAATGAAGCCGTGCAAGGTCAGCTGCACTCGCACAATTTCAATCCTGACTGTCAGTCCCGATTTCCGCTGCGATTACAGAGAATGTACCGAAATTGCAAAAAGTAGTACAGAAGCTACTTTTTTAAATGCGGCGTCGCACCGATTAGGATTGTGCCATTGCTGCCAATTGCCGCTGATTTGACATGCGATTTGATATCAAAACGCACCAGTGTGAACCAGGGCTCGATGTGCCATTACAGGCAGACAGCCGCAGACAGTGTCAGCCTGTTATTGGTTTTGACAGGCTGCCTATCCACGGTTGATTGGAAACACCTGACAGATGTTGACCTGGGAGGTGTACAGTCCTATTCCTAGTCAGCCGTGTGTATAAACCCTTGGATTACAATGCCAGTTCTTTTTCTATTTTTATCTGGGCAGCCTGAACCAGGAAATATCTATGTCCTAATACTGTGGGCCAGATTCTCAAAAGAGATACGACGGTGTATCACAGGAAACACCGTCGTATCTCTGTTTTTTTTACTGGGTATCTATGCGTGTTATTCATAGAATCACTTACGCATAGTTACAGTGAAGATCCGACAGGTGTAAAACACTTACACCGTCGGATCGTAGATGTAATTACTTTTCTGGCTGCTATGTGGCCTTTACGTTGTTTTCTCATTTGCCTATGCAAATGAGCCTAATACGCCGATTCCCAAACGTTTTTACGCTGCCCCGTCGTCGTTTACGTTGTTTCCGTAAGCGTAAACCTACCCCTGCTATATGAGGCAAACTACGGAGCAAGTGCTTTGGGAATACGGTACTTACTCCATTAAGTTGTGGCGGCGTAGTGTAAATGGCTTACACTACGCCGCCGCAGATTGTATGTGAATCTGGCCCTGTGTGTATATAGTAAATGTGTACGTGGGCTTTGATGAGGTTATTCATTCCAGTATCTGGTAATAACAGTGTTTGCTGTGTATGCAGCTGTATGTGGATGTGTTGCTGACCGGTGTGAGAGTGACAGTGTGTTCCCCACACACGCATTTTATTGTTAGGCATATTCACTGTCAGGATTATGATTTCTACCTCCCGGGGGACACAAGAGGCTTCCGCAGTGTCTGCCACCTGTATTCCAGATGTGCCGGCAGCTGCACAGCCAATAATCCTCAACTCGGCTTAGCTGAGACATGTATCTAAATTTCCTTCTCCACGAGTCAACAGGCTTCATGCAGAATGGTTGTTTCTTTCATCTAAGCATGTCTATGGGTACCAGAGGGCCTGAATTTCCCAATGTGTAAAATATATTATCCGAGCGCATGATAGATATACGATAATGGCTGCGGAAAGCAAAGCAGATTTACAGGAAGGGGAGACTCTTTCATAGATCCCAGTGAAAAATGGCCCTAAAGTGTTAGGGGAAAATATACGTATATACTTACAAGTCGATTGGAGCCTAAATCAAATATATATATATATATATATATATATATATATATATAGTCAAAGATATTGGGATGCCTGTCCTTACACGCATATGAACTTTAATGGCATCCCAGTCTTAGTCCATTGGGTTTAATATTAAAGTGGTTATAAAGGTTTTTTTTTTTAAATAACATGTTGTACTTGCCTCCGCTGTGTAGCTTGTTTTGCACAGAGAGGCCCCGATAGTCCATTTCCCCCGGCGGCTCTCGCGGCTCCTCCCCGCATCAGATAACCCCCTAGGAGAAGCGATTTCCCGGTGGGTTACCTTCCAGGCGCGCTTCCGAGTCCAGCATTTTGCATCTAAAGACACGAATGCTGGACTAGGCCCCGCCCCCGGCGCACATGTCATTGGATTTGATTGACAGCAGCGGGAGCCAATGTCTGCACAGTTATCGATCTATCCAAACAAGAGCCGGAGAAAGGCGCTGTGGAGAAAGGCACAGCGCGTTCTCGCCGACAGAAATTTGGGGCTCAGGTAAGTAACAGTGGGGGGGGGGGGGCGAGGGGCTGTGGGTCCAGTGACTGGCAAAAGTTTTTTCACCTTAATGCATAGGATGCATGAGGTGAAAAAAAACTGAGGGTTTACAACCCCTTTGAGTTGGCCCACCCTTTGCTGCTATAACATCTTCAACTCTTCTGGGAAGACTGCCCACAAGGTTTAGGAGTGTGTCTATGGGAATGCTTGACCATTCTTCCAGAAGCGCATTTGTGAGGTCAGGCACTGATGTTGGACAAGGGGGCCTGGCTCGCAGTCTCCATTCTAATTCATCCCAAAGGTGTTCTATCGAGTTGAGGTCAGGACTTGCTCATCCATGTTTTATGGACCTTGCTTTGTGCTCTTGTCCAAATCATTTGGTGGAGGGGGGATTATGCTGTGGGGTTTTTTTTTTTTCATGGGTTGGGCTTGGCCCCTTTGTTCCAGTGAAGGGAACTCTTAAGATGTCAGCATACTAAGACATTTTGGACAATTTCATGCTCCCAACAGTGTAGAACAGTTCTTCCAACATGACTGCGCACCAATGCACAAAGCACTCAGCCCCCTCACGTCTGTATGCGCTCAGCCACCCTCACATGTGTATACATGACATACACACACACACGTACATACACACAGACATGTACACACAGACACACACATGCATAACATGGATCTATCCATGGCCGCCAATGCCGGGCCCTATTCAGGTGTCCGGGCCCTTTTGTTTTTTTTGGTTTTTTTAAGCACCTGATTAGGGCCATAGGCTGTAATAGGCTCCAAAAAATATGAACTTGGAGCACAAAGCATTGTGCTTGCAGTCCACCCAGATGTGTTAGAAAAGCAAATGAATATTCGCTTTTCTAACATTGAATCGCCTCTCTTCCAATCAGGAATCGCGGTTCCCGATTGGCTGAAAGCTTAGGAGAAGGGGAGGAGAGGCACGGTGGAAGCCGTCGTGATCTCAGAGGAAGACGCCACCCTGCTGCAGCCTGTCTCCCCCTGCCCAATGATCCCTGTCGAACGGGTAAGTGCCGGTGGACCGGCAAACAGCAGGGGGTGAGGTGCCAGGGGGGGTGTGAGGTGCCACGGAAGGGTTGTTTGCTAGCCCCTAAAAACGAAAAACCACCTGCCGCCACTGCTTACAAGTGTATGGACTGTACCCCCCTGCTGGTATCCTTGGCAATAAAGTGCATTTAAGCCTTGTGGTGTGGGGGGAGCCCCACTGAAAGGGCACTTTCTTCAGATCCCCATGATTTATCTTTAATGCAATTGATAGGCTGCAACAAATTATTATTATTAATATACAGGATTTATATAGCGTCAACAGTTTATGCAGCGCTTTACAACTTGAGAGTAGACAAATACATTACACTTTAATACAGTAGGAATCCTGCTCCTTAGAGCTTACAATCTAAAGCCTCATACACACGATCGGACTACCATCGGACTTTTCCGTGGATTTTGGTCCGAAGGGGCATTGGCCGTGAACTTGGTATGCATACACACGGCAGAACATTTTCAGCCAACATTTACCAAATCACATGTTTTTTCAGCCCTTTACCGCCACCCTTTGGGCAACTTCTGCTATTGTTGTCTGATGTTTTGCATTGTTTCTGAGCATGCGTGTTTGTCCTTTGGATTTTTGTCCGGCGAACTTGTGTACACATGATCGGATGATCCGCCGTAACACATTTGTTGTTGGAAAGTTTGAGAGCATTCACAGTCAACATTTGTCCGTGGAAATTCCGACAACAATTGTCTAATGGAGCATACAGACGGTCGGATTGTCCGATAAAACACGTCTGCTAGACCGTTGTTGTCGAAAAGTCCGATCGTGTGTATGGGTCTTTAGAGATCTACATGATTTTTAGTTTTGTCTATAGTACCACTTTAGCACAGCTGCATTGGCTGCTGGATATCTTTAGCACTTCTCTGCTTGATTTCGCTCATTCCATGGAGCTGCTTTTCAAATCTGCAGTACATTTTTTATTTTATTTTTCGATGTATCCAGCACATCGACATTCACATGCTCTATCAGCTCAGTCCGTAGATGTTAGACCCCAGCACCTGCGAGTTTAATAAACCTCAAAGCCAGTAACTCATAAAACTGATTAATTCAAGTTTAAATACACTCAACTTCTTTATATTAATAGTGTGGCAGGAAGTCATTCATAATTACATTTTCCAGCCCACTTCCTCATTCTAATAAGTGTGTGACTGAAACAAAAAATTCATCATTGTGTCAGAAGGGGAATAGGAACCTTTTTTACAGCCTTGGAGCAGAACAGACGAAAGCAGATGTCAAATGTTGGTTGTACAGTTTGTAATTAAATGCTTGTAGGTTGGCGATGGTGATGATGCAAACAATAAGAATGGCACATGAATGTTTTTTTTTCAATTATTTTAAAGAGAGAAATGAATACCACTTATTCAATTTGCAGTACATTAACCTTTTTATAAAGCCCAACCGCCTTAGTTTTTAAAGGGATTCTAAAGTCCTAAAGTATATGTAAATAAAGAAAAATATTGCGCTAACCAAGGTGAAAAGGAAACTAAAAAATAAAACTAAAGCAGCTACACTACAATTTGTAGATGGCGTTCATGCCCCTTTTTTATTTCTAGCCCATGTGATGTTCCCCTGCCCCATTACAATTGGTCGGCGGCGTTGTTTTTTCGTTGTTTTTTTCTTGTGTGTCACGTGGTCTCGCGATGACACGTGACGTAGCGCGTTGAGGCTGGATGCATTTCCTGGTATCCGCTCACCTTGCGCTACTGCGTCGTGTGGTCTCGCGATGACACGTGACGCAGCGTTTTGTCACTGGGCGTGTTTCACGTGGACAGCTGACCCCGGGCTGACACGCAGCGCGGCGGGTCCGTTTGGTCTACGTCCTCGACGTCACGCGTCACCGCGGCGACGCAGTTTGGTGCTCCATCCCGATTGGTTGTGTCCCCATCCTCAATCGCAATTAGGCTTCCGCCCTGTGTCTTCACTAGACGGTCACCCTTTAACTCACCCCACATCCTGACCACTGTGTAGCCTAGTGTGGTCAGATGATTACTTTACAGGAGACCATACATTGAATACATCTTTACTGATGAATGGTCGAGCCCCTGCCTTCTTTCTCCCCATGTGTTTTGGTTGTCCTTTTTGAAAAGTGACCCCTCTGTAATTTTCCCAGCACCCCCCTACCGCAATATTATGTGGAGGTCCATTTTAATAGAATGTGCTTCCGCCCTATTTTTTGTGACGTTTTTATCTATGACTGGGAGTGGTTTAGTGTGAATTCTCCTCCCGCTGGCCCATCCCTCATAGCTGTTGTTCTGTTACACCTTTCTATAGCCACATTAGGTCCTACCAAGACTTGTTGCATAATTATGGGTGTGTTTTATGATGATGCTTTGCCATTGGTCCAACATGTCATGTGCTGTTCTTCTTCCAATCACGTACTTGATTAGATGATTGACTTGATTGGCCTGGCTGTGCTTTTTTCATGAATGTTTAGTATTTATATATGAGCAATGTGGGGGAACAGGTTGATGCCCCAGTTGAAGTCCCTCTAGGACGAAACGCGTAGGGCTTGGTTTATTACCCTTTCCCGCATTGCTTTCATTTTATCATTTTTGTGATCACTTTTATATTATTGGTTTTATTAAAATAAAACCGTTACCTCATTTATTTGCAGCATTTGGGTTGCGTTTTATTTCTTTTCCCCTATCTATATGGTGCTTGGAGCCATCCATTTGCTTCCACCCTATCCATCCGAGAGTTCCACCATTGCCATCACATTCCTTCCAAGAACTCCACCAAGACATCGTGCACGTCTGGCCTTCCATTGAGGATTTGAATCGCTTCCACTGTGTTCGAATGAGCCCAGCTGACTGTGCCATAGGAGTTCTCAGGCTGTACCGATCTGCTGTTCATGACAGACAGGTCCTACTGTTCCGGTAAGAGCATACCATATTCGTTTTTCAAGTGTCATCCTATCCGAGGATCAATGAAGTATAGTGATTTTACATCTATTGATTCCCTATTTGTGGATGGACTTTCACATATGTTTTCTTTGTGTTATCATTGATACACTCCAACATTTTCCTATCAGGACTTTTTCCACGTGGTTTGTTGGGACTACACCATTCTTATAACTTATGTGTGTTATTATTATTTTCATGTTTCACAGCGCTACATTTATTTCCACTAAAGTATATGTAAACTAAACAACATAGTCAGTATAAAATTGAAATGAAAGGCTAAACATTTATGTATACATATTAAAAAACATTATAAATACCCTGTGATCACATATTCTCTCTACTCAATTGCATAAGAAATGCAGAGAGCTGGGGTAGGAGAAACATCAGCACCATGGTCATCCCAGTAAGTGGCTGTGCGGGGGCAGGGTGACCACATTTCCATTCAGGGACATAACCGCCCCCCCCCCCCCCCAAGATGATTCTAAATAACTTTTTTTTTTTGTCAATTTTTTGGGGCGGGGGGATGTCACATATTCAGTTCTGAGTTGTTCACACCAGGACGTGTAGTCCTTAACTTTTGAAGTGCCAGCATGAACCTCTGATATCTAAGGATTTGACTCCCACCCAAAATTGAAGGACTACAAGTCACAGCATGATCCCCTGATTTCTAAGGATGTAACTCCCCCCAAAAGGGATGGACTACAAGTTCCAGCATTAACCCCTGATATCTAAGTTTTTGACCCCCCCCCCCCCCCCCAAAAAAATTCAAGGAGTATAAGTCCCAGCATGAACCCCTGATATCTAAGGATGTGACTCCCCACAAAATTGATGGACTACAAGTCACAACCTAAACTCCTGGTGACCCCATAGATTTCATGGGTTCATGCAGGGACCTGTAGTTCTTCAGCCCCACAACTGTTGAAAAATTGCATAAGTGTATAGATAGCACAAGGGGTACATTGACACAATTCTAATCTTTTTGGCTCTATACACCACCACAATGGATTTGAAATGAAACAAACATGTGCTTTAACTGCAATTAATTTGAGGGTATTTACATCCAAATCAGGTGAACAGTGTAGGAAATTCAACAGTTTGTATATGTGCTTTCCACTTTTTAAGGGACCAAAAGTAATGGTACAATTGGCTGCTCAGCTGTCACATGGCCAGGTGTGTGTTATTCCCTCATTATCTCATTTACAAGGAGCAGATAAAAGGTCCAGAGTTCATTTCAAGTGTGCTATTTGCATTTGGAATCTGTTTCTGTCATCTCTCAATATGAGATCCAAAGAGCTGTCACTATCAGTGAAGAAAGCCATCATTAGGCTGAAAGAAAAAACATTAGGTGTGGCCAAATCAACTGTTTGGAACATCCTTAAAAAGAAAGAATGCAGCAACACTCAGAACTCAGAACTCAGAACTCAGCAACACCAAAAAAAAACGGAAGACCACGGAAAACAACTGTGGTGGATGACCGAAGAATTCTTTCCCTGGTGAAGAAAACACCCTTCACAACAGTTGGCCAGATCAAGAACGCTCTCCAGGAGGTAGGTGTATGTGTGTCAAAGTCAACAATCAAGAGAAGACTTTACCAGAGTGATTACAGAGGGTTCACCACAAGATGTAAACTATTGGTGAGCCTCAAACAGGAAGGCTAGATTAGAGTTTGCCAAACAATCTAAAAAAGTTTTTATAGTTCTGGAACAACATCCTATGGACAGATGAGACCAATATTAACTTGTACCAGAGTGATGGGAAGAGAAGAGTATGGAGAAGGAAAGGAACTGCTCATGATCCAAAGCATACCACCTCATCAGTGAAGCATGGTGGTGGTGGTGTCATGGCGTGGGCATGTATGGCTGCCAATGGAACTGGTTCTCTTGTATTTATTGATGATGTGACTGCTGACAAAAGCAGCAGGATGAATTCTGAAGTGTTTCGGGCAATATTATTATCTGCTCATATTCAGCCAAATGCTTCAGAACTCATGGGACCGGCGCTTCACAGTGCAGATGGACAATGACCCGAAGCATACTGCGAAAGCAACCAAAGAGTTTAAGGGAAAGAAGTGGAATGTTATGCAATGGCCAAGTCAATCACCTGACCTGAATCCGATTGAGCATGCATTTCACTTGCTAAAGATAAAACTGAAGGGAAAATGCCCCAAGAAGAAGCAGGAACTGAAGACAGTTGCAGTAGAGGCCTGGCAAGAGCATTACCAGGGATGAAACCCAGCGTCTGGTGATGTCGATGCGTTCCAGACTTCAGGCTGTAATTTACTGCAAAGGATTTGCAACCAAGTATTAAAAAGTAAAAGTTTGATTTAAGATTGTTAATCTGTCCCATTACGTTTGGTCCCTTAAAAAGTGGGCGGCACATATACAAACTGTTGCAATTCCTACACCGTTCCCCTGATTTAGATGTAAATACCCTCAAATTAAAGCTGAAAGTCTGCAGTTAAAGCACATCTCATTCGTTTCATTTGAAATATATTGTGGTGGTGTATAGAGCCAAAAAGATTAGAATTGTGTCGATGTCCCAATATTTATAGACCTGACTGTATATTGGCTGGAGGGCACTAATGGCTAGTAAAATTTTAAGTTTTCTGGAAATGGTAACTGTTTTACACCCTAAGTGAACTGCTATCTCTGCCCTATCACTGTTAAAGTGGCTGGGGGTTACACAGAAAGGTCCAGGACTCAAGGCCAGCATTAAAGGACCCATCTCAAACAGCAGCTCCATCGGGGATGGCTCTTCACTAGGTAGCACTTACATCATTTGGGGTTTTTGAGCCCCATGTAGACTCATAGGCCTGACCACTGTGTATAATGTGCGTGCATGCGCAAAGACGCAAGTCCGGCGGAACCGGAAGTGCAGGGTGGAACGCAGGAGGACCCCGCGCTTCCTGGTCGTGGATGGCGTGCATTCCAGCATATACATACGCTGGCCTGGGGCACTCGGGCAATAGGAGGGTGACAGCCCAGGCCCTAGTACGACGAGGGGAGCAAGTAAGGACTATTTTGTTTTTATTTTGACTATTTGGATAGCGTCCTGTATTCTGGACCATGATCACCCCTGATCACCCCTGTAATAAACTGGTTGGCTTGGTAACTCCTGCCATATGGCACGTGCAGACAGGGCGTTTGGAGATTCTGCTGAGGTACATGGTTCGCCCTGGCACAATTTGTCTTTCCACACTTGTGGTTGGCTCTTTAGGGTGACAGCTGGGTTAAGTGGTAGCCTGAAAGAGCGGTGGGGATTGTCAGTCAGTGGCCAGTATCTTTGGGGGATGTCCTTGGACCTATGCATACATACACACATACATCTATATTAAGGAGGACACGCAGCAAGAGAGAGGTATCACCGACTATCTAGGCTTTGAAGAAGGGGGTACGCCCCAGAAACGCGTCAGCCATTAAGATGTCTGAAGTTCCATTGGCAGGTGCCGTGAGCTCCAGTCTAGCTGTCTGAAAAGTGCTTACTTATGATTGTCTTGTGAGTAGGACCATTGCTTTTTATTTTGTAATAATAAAAAAAAAATTAAGTGGTAATGCACAAGGTCGGTGCACCCTCCTTTCTTTTCTTTTTGTTTAAGCCATATGAACACCCTTTGTTCTGTGGAGGGCTGCAAGACTTCATATTTTGCCGTTAGACTATACTGCTGTACTTAGTTTGGCGAAAGACCAGAGCGCAGGAGGATTTTGTGATTTTACAACCAAAAGCATAAATGTATTTTATAGGGATTTTATGTGATAGACCAACACAAATGGGCACATAATTGTGAAGTTGAAGGAAAATGATACATTTTCCAAATAAATATCTGAGTGTGGCGTGCATTTGTATTCAGCCCCCTTTACTCTGATACCCCTTTCTAAAAACTAGTGGAAATAATTGCCTTCAGAAGTCACCTAATTAGTAAATAGAGTCCACCTGTGTGCAATTTAATCTCAGTATAAATACAGCTGTTCTGTGAAGCCTTCAGAGGTATGTTAGAGAACATTAGAGATAATGGAAAGGTTTCCCCGTAAGTGGGACTTTTAGGCAGCAATGTCAAAGCAGTAAGATACTGGTATAGGTATAAAAAGAATGTTTAATAGCTCGGAAAGAGGCTAAGTATGGTACTGAATCTGGATAACAATGTATAAAAATAAAATAAATAATGGCAAAATATCACATTCCATGGTACATACGATAAAATCATTACATATCATAATTCATTACATGTTCACTAAATATTACATATCAATGTACAATGTTGATCCCCGACGTGTTTCGACCTGTGGGGTCTCCTCGGGGGGCTGATTGTTTCTACAAAATATATCACAGAGGTATGAATAAGTAAAAAAGTAAAAAAGCATATCGGTGTATGTCCAAGAGATTATGACAAGGAGTATAGTTACCGCTACCCATGGAATGGGAAACTTGGAAAGCCACTAAATGCTCCGAAGGAACCTGGGTGATCCCCCACACACCCGAGAGTAGGACGCCGGGGGGCCTCACGCGGTCTCCACACGGGGACCGCAGCGCCGCCCTTCCTGGCGGATGGGAGGAGCCGCAAGCCTGCTCTGTTTCACCCTGATTGCCATCTCAGGGCACTATATATGGTTGGCCTTGGGGGAATACACACTAATCCCCTACAGACCTGGTTGGATGTCATTACATCCATACCGTCTCGGCATTCCGCTCATGCCCTGAAAATCTTTGCTGTCAGGCTTTCAATGACCCATTACTTATACATATTTCAAACATACCAGCACACCAGGTAATTATTTGCCTTTTTAGTATATAATTACCAACATATTACTAATATAATTTACTCTATTATTGTTTGCACATATATATACTTTATATATATCATATAACTTTCATTCACCTTTAATTGGGAACACATAACTGCTCCCACACATTCACCCTTTTGATTCATTTACTGTAACTCACATATTTGTTTTCACAATAGAACCATCATCTGCTCTCTTTACTTGCAGTCTGCCACTTACTTTCTTGTCGCACTATCACTACCATCACACACTTCATTTATATCACACCTATGCACTTTTGTAAGCTTTATATCATGGTCTCATCCCCATTTAACTAATTTTCGATTACACTTATATCATCCCACCCTTCTACTTTTTCCTAGGAATGCCCTGTCCAACATCTCATATATATTGGCAACATATCGGTTTGCCATTGCCCTTTATCCTCCACATACGTACACATATTAGCGATCCCTTTGTTTAGTTTGCCTATATCTTTCTACCCAATTATCTAACTGTGGCCTTCACTGGGTGCTCATTTCAGGCGGTGGCTCCTCCCCCACCAATGGGGCGTTATGTCCGAGGCCCCCTGTAGGCCCTTCCCGGTTGGACCTCCTACTCTCGGGTGTGTGGGGGATCTCCCAGGTTCCTTCGGAGCATTTAGTGGCTTTCCAAGTTTCCCATTCCATGGGTAGCGGTAACTATACTCCTTGTCATAATCTCTTGGACATACACCGATATGCTTTTTTACTTTTTTACTTATTCATACCTGTAACAGAATGGCCCGTGACACCCAGAGACGTTGGAAGGATGAGAGATACTCTTGTGCCAGCAGCACCAAAAACTCTTGGGTCGAAATCCACCCTGTGCCCTTTTGGGTATAGGGTGGCTAATAGTGAATCATAATTCATTTATTACATGAGATGGGACATTAATAATAATTCATGTTTGCAGGATGTCTTCAAATATCAAAAGCTGTTAGCTATGCAATCTGGGCACACATGCTTTTGAAAGGTGTTAATTCAGGTCTACAAGACCAGAGTGAGTCATACATTTGTATAATATGCTATTGAAATACCTTAAGGTGTTGGCTATTCAATGTAAAGACACCCACTCTCACTGCCATTGTGTGATAAAGCTGCCTAGATAAACTTATTCAACTAGATGTCTGTGTTATTATTCAAGGTTAATTGAACCCTATTGAAGATACGGTGCCGACCGGTCTACATGGTTAGCTTACCTAAATGCCTTTTAGAGTGTGATTGAAGCCCCCCATGGTGTGAAGGGGGGTGGAGATTGCATTGTTTTGTGATGAACTGTATTATGCTGTACTGGATATAAGAAGCTGAGAAAATACTAATAAATTGTCATATCTTTGGAAGCAAGAACGGAGCGCAGTCTCGTTTATTCTGGGAAAGGATATGGATCGTGTATGCAATATTGTCGGAGTGTGTCAGATAAGCTTGTCGTGGTTGGATGGAAGGTTGTTAGCGGTGGTGACCGTTACATTGGTGGCAGCAGTGGGATGATTCCATCTTCAGAAGGACGGCTACAAGGACACATGACAATGAAGATGGTGTATGAACGGATGAAGCTCTCTTCCCTCATGGACTTACTGGAGAGCCGGGACAGACCGGCCAGCAACCGTAAGAAAAGGGACATTATCGCAGAACTGGTCGAAATGGATAGAGCTAAAAGGCCCGCCGTAACAGACAGGACACCCAAAGAAGCAAGTTTTGATCGGGCGGTTAAAATAAGACTGACACATTATGGTCCTAACCCTCCACCGGAGATCAGGGACCGAGTTATAGCGGCTCTGAATGCCACCTTGCTACAGAGAAGAAGTGCTGCAGCAGCTGAAGTCACAGCAGCACCAACTAAAGAGAGAGGAGAGGTGCAGATACCAGTCTCCATGGAAGAGGAATTCCAAAGAAGGTTACAAGAGATGCGGATACAGCATAGAGGACCGGTATCAGAGGAGGTCCTGTTGGGATAGTCGGATGTGATTCGGTGCCAACTCTGGAAGGAAGCGTTAGCTCTGGAGCAGCAACACCAAGGAAAGGTCCTGCCCTCCATCTATGCAAGGTACTGGCCGCAGTATGACGTACGAATGCTGTTGTTGGGGGAACAACCGAAGCAGGAGTGGATAGCAGAGTTAAGCAGGCTGATCCGGGCAGAGATGCAGCTGGATGAGAGCTACAGAGCCCTTCGGTGGTATGTAGCCCAAGAGTGCCCATGGTCAGCGGATGACGGCCCCACAGAAGGCTATGACTATGATGGCCTGGGATTATTGTATTGGAGGATGTCCAGTGATCCAGACTTCGGGGATGATCGGGAGTGGCGCTTGGAGGACATAATGGAGCACAGAGAGGAGAAATTGAATATCTCGGGAGGCCACTGGTCACAGGAAGATTTCGAATTTCTGGCCATTCGGGAATGGGAGCTGGAGGTCGCCTACAGACAGCTGCTAGACTCGGCTCAGCAGCAGGGTGGGACTCCCATTGCCTGGGACTATGAGGAAAGTTCAGATGACAACTGTGAACTCCTGGCTGATGAATCGGCAGTGGAAAATATGGAGATTTTCATCCCTAAAGTCGAAGCGGATGGTGTGGAGTTCCAGGGAGCCGGGGCGGTTGGCCCCCCTCTCCAGCAACAAGCTGAGGTGGTAAAGCTTTTACCCCCAGCTGAATCACTGGCAACAGAGCAGGGTACCCCAAGCCTCTGCTCCCAACGAGCAGAAGAGGGGGACACTGTGGTAGTGGATGGGACTGTGGTCTCCACTCACAGCAACCCAGCGGAAGAGCTGGCAACAAAGCAGAGTGTCATAGGCCTCTGCTCCTCACTAACAGAAGAGGGGGATCCTGTGGTAGTGGATGGGACTATGGTCTCCACTCACAGCAACCCAGCGGAAGAGCTGGCAACAGAGCAGAGTGTCATAGGCCTCTGCTCCTCACTAACAGAAGAGGGGGTTCCTGGGGTAGTGGATGGGACTTCAGTCTCCACTGGCACAACCCCAGAAAATGGTACAGGACTGGGACAGGAGGATGTCGGCTTTGCTTTGCAAGCACCGGGGGGTTTTCACCAAGCACCAGTGGATGGGACTTCAGTCTCCACTGGTATACCCCAGGAAGGGGGGGCAGTTGGCCCAGACCCCCAACAGCATGATGGACTGAGCCCAGCTACCCTGCCTTCTCCCCAGCAGCAGGCGTGTTCTCTGAGAGAGGCAGAGGTTGGCGCGGTGAGTAATGCTCAGTTTGGAGCCATTTATTTGGGGTACAGTATGGATACCAGCATTGGAGGACGGGAACTACTGACGGACTTCGGAGTCAACCCGTTTGGGGTTCCCTCCTGTGTCCGTCTCCCACCGAAAGGGGAGAGATGTAACAGAATGGCCCGTGACACCCAGAGACGTTGGAAGGATGAGAGATACTCTTGTGCCAGCAGCACCAAAAACTCTTGGGTCGAAATCCACCCTGTGCCCTTTTGGGTATAGGGTGGCTAATAGTGAATCATAATTCATATATTACATGAGATGGGACATTAATAATAATTCATGTTTGCAGGATGTCTTCAAATATCAAAAGCTGTTAGCTATGCAATCTGGGCACACATGCTTTTGAAAGGTGTTAATTCAGGTCTACAAGACCAGAGTGAGTCATACCTTTGTATAATATGCTATTGAAATACCTTAAGGTGTTGGCTATTCAATGTAAAGACACCCACTCTCACTGCCATTGTGTGATAAAGCTGCCTAGATAAACTTGTTCAACTAGATGTCTGTGTTATTATTCAAGGTTAATTGAACCCTATTGAAGATACGGTGCCGACCGGTCTACATGGTTAGCTTACCTAAATGCCTTTTAGAGTGTGATTGAAGCCCCCCATGGTGTGAAGGGGGGTGGAGATTGCATTGTCCTGTGATGAACTGTATTATGCTGTACTGGATATAAGAAGCTGAGAAAATACTAATAAATTGTCATATCTTTGAAAGCAAGAACGGAGCGCAGTCTCGTTTATTCTGGGAAAGGATATGGATCGTGTATGCAATATTGTCGGAGTGTGTCAGATAAGCTTGTCGTGGTTGGATGGAAGGTTGTAAGCGGTGGTGACCGTTACAATACCTCTGTGATTTATTTTGTAGAGACAATTTCCCCCTGAGGAGACCCCACAGGTCGAAACGCGTCGGGGATCAACATTGTACATTGATATGTAATATTTAATGAACATGTAATGAATTATGATATGTAATGATTTTATCGTATGTACCATGGAATGTGATATTTTGCCATTATATTTATTTTTATACATTGTTATCCAGATTCAGTACCATACTTAGCCTCTTTCCGAGCTATTAAACATTCTTTTTATACCTATACCAGTATCTTACTGCTTTGACATTGCTGCCTAAAAGTCCCACTTACGGGGAAACCTTTCCATTATCCATTATTTCCGGGGCGAGCAGCTTTACCTTCTCTGTAACATGTGTCACCTTTTTCTCTTTTTCTTTTTTTTCTGTTAGAGAACATTAGTGAACAAAAATCATCGTGAGGGTCAAGGAACACACCAGACAGGTCAGGGATAAGGTTGTGGAGAAGTTTAAAGTAAGTTTAAAAAAAAAAATAGCCCAAGCTTTGAACATCTCACGGAGCACTGTTCAATCCATCATCCGGATCACCAGCACGGTCCAGTAGTTTCACAGAAACCCAGCGGGTCTGACTCCTACCGGACACATGATTTTGGGAGCTGGCTGTATCTTTGGGCACTTGCTTGGCGGCGTATGAGGTCTCTTTAAAACTTCATAGACTAGGCGAGCACAAACATACTAATTAACCACTAGAAATGTAATGAATTTGACATTGATGATACATTTTGAATGCAGGTCTATACTAATGACATGTACTCTGTTTTGTATGAACAGATGAGAAGATAGATGGATGCGGCGCCCTAACAACATAAAAATGCGAAAAATTTTGGTTTCCAGCATCATTATCATCTAGAAATCTTGTAATCAGCATTCATCAATGGTCTAAGTGATTTTAGGTTGAGGCGGACTTGCACCTTGAAAAAGGACTACGAGGATCAAAGCCTCATTCTAAGAAATAAATTTAAGGAGAAGGGTTATGGAGATGAACACATAGAGGAAGCCTACCAAAAATATCTGCAACTGTATGGAGAAGCTGATTCAGGAGGCAAAAAAGAAGAAGAAAGAACAACAAAGTATGTTAAAGACAAGCCACCGCAAGTATGTTTCTGTACCAGGTTTAACAATAAAGTCCACATAATACAAAAAATCTTCAAGAGGAATTGGAAAATACTAGAATCTGATCCATTTTTGAATAAATGCTTACCGCCCCATCCAAATTTGGTCTTTAGGAGGCCTAAAGATCTGAGGAGCATCATTGCCCCAAGTAGGGTAAATAAAAGTAAGAACAAAGGGCTGAATAGCCTCTGGACAACTATTTTTGACCAAAAGGGCAGCTATAGGTGCGGAGGGGGGAACTGTGGCAACTGTGTACACATGTGCCACAGGAAAATAGAGGTGACAGGAGTAGACGGGAAGAGCCATGAGATTAAGCAATTCATTAATTGCGGCACCCCATACGTCGTATATGGTCTACTCTGTCCATGTGTGCTCATGTACATTGGTCGTACCTCTCGACCTATAAGGACCAGGATGAGCGAACACAGAAGCAGCATCCTGACAGAGAAAGACAAGTGTTCGGTACCCAGACATTTCAATGACTTCTATGATAGTAGTATAGATGACCTTAAAGTGTTCGGCATTAGACATGTGCAAAAGGAAAAAATTTGTTTTGTTTCGTTTTGATTCGTTATTTAATTAATTTCGTTAAGTTAAATTTGTTAAATTTGTTAAATTTGTTTTCGGAATTCGATCGTTTGATAGAAATTCGAAAAAACCCGGTAGAATTCCATCGTTTTCGGCCGAATTCGAAAACCCGGTCGAATTCCATCGTTTTCAACCGAATTCGAAAAAACGGTCGAATTCGAAAACATTTCTACCAGATTCGATAATATTTCTACCGGATTCGAATTAGATCATAATTTGATCGGATTCGAAAATATTTCAACAGAATTCAATAATATTTCATCTGCTATCGTTAATATTTCAACCAAATTTGATGATATTTCAACCGGATTTGAAATTATTTCAACCGGATTTGAAATTATTTCAACCGGATTGGAAATTATTTCAACCGAATTGGAAATTATTTCAACCGAATTGGAAATTATTTCAACCGAATTGGAAATTATTTCAACCGGATTGGAAATTTATTTCCACCGAATTTGAAATTATTTCTACTGGATTGGAAATTATTTCAACCAAATTTGAAATTATTTCAACCAAATTTGAAATGATTTCAACTGGATTGGAAATTATTTCAACCGAATTGGAAATTATTTCAACCAAATTTGAAATTATTTCAACCGCTTTGGAAATTATTTCAACCGAATTTGAAATTATTTCTACCGGATTGGAAATTATTTCCACCGGATTTGAAATTATTTCAAACGCATTTGATTGTATGTATTTGTATTTGATTACATTCTATTAAATTATATTCTGTTCTTTACTATTCTTTGATTTTCATTCTATTGTTTTATTATTTTATATTCTATTTTATTGTTTTCTTTTTCAGAAATCAATTTAAATTTTTAAGATTTTGATTCAAACTTGCTTTTGAATTTCATTCGAATTTGTTTTCGATCCGAATTGTTTTCGAATTTGATTCGAATAGAATTGTTTTCAAATTCGATTCGAATAGAATTTTTTCGAATTCGATTCGAATTGAATTATTTCCTAATTCGAGTCAAATTCGTTTCGAATTCGAATTTCATTTGCGTTTTTTCGAATTTGTTTAAATTTGTTAATTTTGTAATTCGGAAATTCGAATACGTCCGAATTTCCGAATAATGAAAAATTTGTCCGAATTCGAATTCGTAACGAAACGAAATGCACATGTCTATTCGGCATAGAAGCCATGCCAAGCGATCTCGACAATGGCAACAAATACCAGATTATATGTGGGAGAGAAGCGTTTTGGATCTTCACATTAAAAATTATGGCTCCACAAGGCCTTAATGAAGAAATTGAGCTACATAATATAGTATGATCAAGATGTAGTGGTTGGACACTGGAGATATAGGTATTGATACCCTTGTTTGTTCCACCTCTTGAGGGCTATTAGTCAATGCTCTTGTGAGATGAGAGTTTGCCATTCCATTAGCCGGTCCTTTGTAGATGGCATTGTCACTATGCGATAGACAATCCCCCATCTTACCAATTAGCACCAACTAGATTGGAGGGCACCTATACGAAATAGGTCTAGTAGAGGGTTAGACTTTAGTTTGCACCTGCAGTAAGGAGTTCTTGCATGGTGATATAGATGTAGCGGTTAAATACAATGAAGGGATATGATAATGGGGGGGGGGGGTTCTGTAATATTATGATATAGTCAACTGTGTTGTCGGTTGGTCCATAAGTGATACATTGTTTCTCTCTCTAGACCCATGGAACTTGTTCCATGGGCCTTGTGCGTGGTGGGTTGGTGCAATTTGTGCAGATGAGACATCAGCACCGAGGACGTTCACCATATGCGTACTTATACTATGTGCAATATTCTTTTTTATATATATTTATATGGTCTTTTACTACTATTTTATTATTATTGTTTTTTAGGATCCTTTCCATGTGTACTATAGTGTAATATAATGTTCCATTATGGTATGTGTCATTTGACAAAGGGGGTATTTTATATACACTTTTATTATTACTATTGTTTTTAAGATGTATATAATTGCACATTTAGAATGGGAGATACGTGTGTACATTTATTTTTAGGCTCCCATGTCTATAAAGTATTATACTATTTGACCATTTTTTGCACCCCCATCTAACGCGCCTGGTGTCTCTCTGTGTATATGCGTATGGTATGCAGTACTATGTATTAATTATCTATTTATCATCTGGTATCCATGATTGGCCACTGGTGAGTTACCCATGCGCCGATTGGTTTGTAGGTCTTGCTTTTATATATTTCCCTGCCCATTGGTCCCATGGTGATGAATATTCATCATCCCTATGCTGGGCTCTAACCGGAAGTGGCGGGTAGAACGCAACACACCCGCACTTCCTGGTTGTGGGAGTTTAACATTGCGGATGCGCGCGCACATGCGCATGCACGGTGACGCAAGTTCAGCGGAACTGGAAGTGCGGGGTGGAACGCAAGAGGTCCCCGCACTTCCTGGCTGTATGATGGCGTGCGTTCCAGCACACACACACGCTGGCCAGAGACACCCGGGCAGCAGAAGGATGACAGCGAATAGCCCTATCACGACTCCTGTCCCCCAACACAAGGGGGGAGCAGGTAAGGACTTTCTTATCCTGATCATTTGGACAGTGCCCTGTACTCTGGACCGTGATCACCCCTTGCATGACTCCTGTCATGTGGCATGTGCAGACAGGAAGATTGGTGAGCTTGCAGTGGCGCATGGATTGTCCTGGCATAATATGTCTCTGCACACTTGTGCTTGCTTTTTTGGGTGACAGCCAGGATAGGGTGGGGACTGTCAGTCAGTGGTCTCCCACTTTTCATTAGCCCCACTCCTTATAGAATCCACCAACTCAGTCCCCCTCAGTATTTCACTTGCTTCCACCCATAGTGTCAGCGGTATACAGCTCAGCATCACAGAACAGAGTATACAGCTCAGCATCACAGAACAGAGTATATAGCTCAGCCTTACAGGACAGAGTATATAGCTCAGCCTTACAGATTAGGGTATATAGCTCAGCCTCACAAATCAGGGTATAAAGCTCAGCATTACAGATCAGGGTATATAGCTCAGCATTACTGATCAGGGTATATAGCTCAGCATTACAGATCAGGGTATATAGCTCAGCCTCACAGATCAGGGTATATAGCTCAGACTCACAGATCAGGGTATATAGCTCAGCATTACAGATCAGGGTATATAGCTCAGAATAACAGATCAGGGTATATAGCTCATCATTGCTGATCAGGGTATATAGCTCAACATTACTGATCAAGGTATATAGCTCAGCATTACAGATCAGGGTATATAGCTCAGCCTCACAGATCAGGGTATATAGCTTAGCATTACAGATCAGGGTATATAGCTCAGCCTCACAGAACAGAGTATATAGCTCAGCCTCACAGATTAGGGTATATAGCGCAGCCTCACAAATCAGGGTATATAGCTCAGCATTACAGATCAGGCACAACCGCCTAGATGCACCCCCCCCCTGCACTAGCGGCAGCTGAGGGCTCGAGGCACTGACAGCTGCACCCCTCCATGGGAGGTTCGGCACTTACTGGTTTAGGCAGGCTGCTGTGGTGTGCTCTCCTCTTCTCATCTGGAATTCAGGCATGCAGGCAGTGGTGGCTCCGCCTCCGCCTCCAGCGTGTGTTTCCTCTTATAAAGCGCTAGGCATCCAATATGATGGCCTGGCACTTTGGCCAATCAGGGAAATAGGTCTCTTTTTAGAAATGTATTTATAAACATTCTCAAAACCATTTATCATTTTCCTTTAACTTCACAATTATGTGTCACTTTGTGTTGGTCTTTCACATAAAATCCCAATAAAATACATTCTTTGTTGTAACATGACAAAATGAGGAAAATGTAAAGGGGTATGAATACTTTTTCAAGGCACTGTAGATACATAGTTAAAATTCTCTGTTTAATGTGTGATATATTATGTATCAAAATGCTAAAGTGTTATCATTTCTAGAAGCACAACATTATTTATATGATACTAAATATATACAAAGTGCATTAACTGAACAATGATCCCAATAGATAGATAGACAGACAGGGCAGACTGAGTGAGTTACATGACCATGTATTGTATAAAACACCTAGTCAATAAATACAAAAGTATGTAATGGCCTTTAATACAGCCTGGTCTGCCAAGCAGATTCTACAATAACACGTACTGTCTGTCCATGAGAACACTTTAAAATAATTGCTTGTCAGGCTTTTGATCTTTCTTCCATTGCAATGCACACTAATGATTCTAATTAAAGAAAACAAATGTTTCTAAAGCCTAATATCACTACCCATTATAAGCTTTTGTTTTCCTACATTCCTTGGTGTGGTTTGCCCTATGTTAATGAAGATGCAGCATACCTGACTATAATTGTCACCCCTTTTACCAGCCAGCAAAAATAATTCTGACCTGGGGACCAGACATAGTAGACCAGTTCCCACCATGAAGCAAGTATTTAGCTTTGTTGCAGGCAGTACCATCTTGTGAATTGTTATATACTGTTAATAATGAAAACTTCTACATAGATTAGGCATAACAATATAACCATCCACCATAACACTATGAACACCCACTAATATTAAAGCAGAGGTCTGCCCGCCCCTTTAAAAATGTAAAGTCAGCAGCTACACATACTGTAGCTGCTGATTTTTAACATTAGGAGACTTACCTGTCCTGGAGTCCAGGGATGTCGACACCGCAGTTGATGTTTCCATCGGCTCTCTGGTGCTACCGCCGCCATTGCCAGTAGGAGAACCCTGGCTTCACAACCGGGTCCCTACTTCGCATGGGCGATGCGTGCTGCTCTCTCTCACAGGGCCAGGAGAAGGGTAGGAGAAGGGACTGCGCTGGTGACGTACTTTGCCGTGGCCCGATCTCCCGGTAGTGGGGGGGATAAGATAAGCGGAAGTTCCACTTTTGAGTTTAACTCCACTTTAAAAGGTCCCAGTACAAACCGCCCTGTGCCATCAAGGCATGGACTCCACTATACCTCTGAAGGTATGCTGTGGTATCTTCTGCCTCCACCGGCTTGCCCTGTGCATCCTGGTGCCATTTATTTCCCAAGTGAATGAAAAGGAAACATTATCCATCAGACCAAGCCACCTTTTTGCATTTTTCTGTGGTCCAGCTCTGATGCTCACGTGCCTATTGTAGGTGCTTTTGGCTGTGGACACGGGTCAGTTTGAGCATACTGACTGGCCTGCGGCTACACAGTCCAATACAAAATCAACCGATGAACTGTGTGTTCTGACACCTTTCTATCAGAACCGACATTAGTTAATTTTTTTAGCAATTTGAGTCACAGTAGCTCCTCTATTGGATCAGACTACATGGGCCAGCCTTGGGCATCAATGAGCCTTGGCCACTCGTGTCGTTGGTTCACCGATTTACCTTCCTTGGAGCACTTTTGGTAGGTCGGACCACTGCAGACCAGGAACAGGAGTACCATTAGTAAAAGTGTAGTGATTTTATTTCTGTGCGTTGATATTCCTTCCTAGAGATTTACAGTAGAACTCCACAGCCAGGAATTTCTTGTGGAGGCCAACAGCATAGGGTGGGGCACAATATAGTGGAGGGTTTGGCCTCAGCAGGAGGGGCAGTGTTCTAGAAGGATAGAAGTGGGGGCAGCCAATTGCAAAGCCCCTTTTACAGGGGATCCTCAACTATCTCCCAGGGGTAAGAGGTGCTATTGTAAAATACTGCAGTTTACCAGTCTTTTGATGAGGAGACATGAACATGATTCAGTGTCAATGTTACTTGCTATACACTAAACTGGTGTGGCGATACCCCCTCAGGAGCTGCTAATTTGATTTGGGATCTACTCTCTTTGTATGGCTCACCCCTATTTAACTGGCTCGATTCCTCCCGTGACACATCAGAAGCCCAGTGAGTGTATTGTGACCTCTGTTGACTGGGGTCACAATAGCAGGTGTATAGCATGAAATAACAATGGAATGACAATATTACCTGCTCCTGGGTGGTCCCTCAGATGAGAAAACACACTTCACACAAGTAGTATATTTAAACCAAAAGAATGAGTTTACTTGATGTAGAGTAAAGAGAATAGATATAGATTTAAATGGTGAGTCAATAACTTGTTATACAATAACACACAATAACACTGCAAGAGCCCTTGCTGAAATCAGTAAATAGCATTAACAAAGGAATCTAATACTAAAGAATGGTACCATTCAGTTAAGCTAATTGAACAGTCTGTGTTTGCGAGCTCCCTCTAGTGGGCGATCCTGCAAACAGCTAGTCCAAGTTGCGTCCGGGTGATGCACGTTAAGTTTGTAATCCTCAAGTAATAGAAGATAAGGAAAAGTTAATCCCAACAAGGTATGGTGAACATCAAACGTAGGTGAGATGATCGCTGGCCAGCGTCAGTCACGTCTGTATAACCACTATGAACAGTGAAAGGGCCTCTAAGTTTAAGCTGGAGGCCAAACCGGGGCGGGCGGCCTGTGAGGTGGCACTAAAGTGTCTGTCTAAAAGGAGAATTAAGAGCTGAGCAGGTGCTCTCTCACCCGACAGGCCGATCCGCCTGGAATCCTCTCAGAAAATGCGTTGGTGAATCACTGCTCCAGGGACAAGGATCCCTGACGAGGGTGTCCCACTGTTTCAGTTGTCAGCTGGGCTTCCTCTCTGATTTCCGGGTACACAGGCTGGATACTGGAGTCTTGTCAGGGATCAGGTGGGAGACTGATTTGATGAGGTCGGCCTCTCTTATATCTCCTGTCCTGGCTCCGCTGAAGATGAGACAGAGGAAGCCGAAGGACAAGAGGGACACGAGTGCCTGGAGCAGGAGGTCCCCGGGAGAAGAGCTTGGCAGGATTCAGTGGCCTGAAGCAGACTATGATGAGCTGCGCAGGAAGAGGTAACAGCCAGGCAGGTAACCAAGGGTTAACAGCAACCAGGAACATGGACAGGAGCAAGGTCTCAGGGATAGCCAGGTTTGTCAACAAGCGGGCAGTGAGGTACCAAATCATAGACAGAGCCAGAGTCAGGAAGGGAGCCGGGTCAGGGATGGGCATCAGTACAGGAACAAAACACAGAGCCAAGGTCAAGAGCAAGCCGGATCAGAATACTAGGAAGACACACAGGATCAGAGCACGATTCAGCAACACAGCTGAAGATCAGTCAGCAAAGCACAAGAGCCCAGACTTTAAATAGGCCATCTGGCGCCAAATGGGATTAGGCTCGTACGTGCGCACGCTCGTATCTGTGCGCATACATGCCCGCAATTGCGAGCTCTGGCGCACATTTGCGCACCTATGTGCCATTCTATGGCAAAGGTTTGGCGCTTGCGCACGTCTGTTTGCAAAACTTCTCACAGGAGTTCCCTGACAAGTCTCTTGCTTCCTTCCGGATGGCTGGCCTCTCTGTGAATTTAGGCCCAGGCTTCAGGCCTAGTAGCACGGCTGTGTTATCTCCTTACAACTCCACACAGGAGAAGAAGCCATGGCCGAGAGAGAGAGAAACAGCCCCTCCCTGTCCTTAAGTAACCTCCCTTATAAGTCTGTGCAGAGGTGTCACATGTTCCAGTCAGGCAGGGCATTGTGGGAAGCGTAGTCTGTTTCTACTAAGTATCAATGGAGTCCATATCTCCTGGTACTTCTTGTCCCACAATGCATAACTTCCTTAAAGATATCTTAACCCAGCCCTCAAAATTTCCACTCGCCTACTAGCATTTGGCGAGTGGATTTAAGCTGGGGGCGAGTGATGACAGGGCTGCATGACCAATCTCCCTGCAATCTGTGCCTACACTTAGAGTCCCAATGAGATTGGCGTCCGAAGAGGAAAGGTGCATGCTCGGGAAAAGTAGTCTGGTGAGCCGTGCACAGGCAGAGCAGTACACAGGTGCTCTCCTTACAATTCTCATTAAGCTATGGGACCTAACAGTATGACCTCTTTGAGCCTGCCCCCCTCCCCCCGTCCCCGACCAATGTAGCTGGAGAGCAGAAAGTAATGAGTGAGGTGGAGGATTGCGAAAATTACCACTCTGGTGCAGTGCTCACTGAAAGTTGCCCTGACATGAGAGCGGCAGCCTTCCAGTTTGTGCAGTTTTCTTCTCCTTGTGCTCTATGTAAGTGTCCAACAGTTCAGCCTGAGCACTGCGAACAGACTGGTCTCAATGTGTGCTGTGCGGTGTCAGTGTGCGCTGTGCTATGGTGTCATTGGCTGTGCAGTTGTGTGGATCTCCGCGCTGGATTGCACTCCCTCCCGCTGTGCTGCAGCTTCTCTCCTCTCTGCCAGCCTGAATAAAAGGAGGAAGTGGGGACATGCAAGCGTGGAGCCACACACACAGGCTCCTGATGATGGGATGAATGGGAGAGAGAGAGAGGATGGATGGGAGTTGCAGAGGAGACAGCAAGAGAATGGGGAAGAGACCCCAGTTCTAGTGCCATGTCCCTCTGGTCTGCCCCCAGTGCCCTGTCCCTCTGGTCTGCCCCCAGTGTCCTGTCCCATTTTGTTAAAGTTGTTGTTGGTAATATTTAATTTTGTAACTTGATTCTGCATAAAACATTGTCATTCCATGAGATAATCTACGAGGGTGTGTTTACGGGTGCAATTAGGCGCAGGGCAGTGTATGAATTAGGTGGGGCAACTGATGGCGAGTAACTCTTGAGGCCTGGCTAGTAGCTCAGGATTTGAAATTTTGAGCCCTGTCTTAACCTATATACAGTTTTTGCAGAGCTCCGGTGGGGATTCAGGCCTGTCAATATTCTCTGACAGGATGACCCCGCTACACTGGTAATTTTCAAGTTTGATCCAGCAATGGGCTGAAATCCACTTGCTCTAGCAACACATTTATTTTTCTGTTTTAGAGTATCTGAAGGATCAGTACATCTAAAAATTATTGTTTTCTTTATTTTCAGGTACATTCTCATGTCTCCAGGGACTCCGCTGGTGATATCTCTGCACTGGAGTCTCAGATCTGTGCACCTGCTGCCCCAGTTACACACGTCTCCCTTTCTCCTTGAAGAATTTATCATTTGTTTTATATCCATAAAAAGTCTGCAAAAAAGGTGTAAATGCCAACAAAAATTCTCGTATTGTAGCAGAAGAAATTAGACTCCAAGATGGACCTAAACAAGCCTGTAGTAGTGACAGAGAGTTCACATTCAGGGGATACAAATTTATGAGAAGCCAATGCGTGAAGCTTTTGCTGGCTTTACCACTTTTGGCTTAAAGCGGTATTAAACCCAAAACTCAAAATTTTATATATTGCAGCTTTAGATGTGGTGGCTGCAAAAGTTTTATCTTCTTATGCTGCGTACACACGACCGTTTTTCGGGTTCTAAAAAATGATCATTAAAACGGCCATGCCTACACACGGTCGTGAAAAATCCCTACAGGATCTTAAAAAATATGATCGCAATCAATACACATGGTTTGGGAGGATAAAAATGGACATAATACCTCGGTTTTTGTATTTATTTATTTCAAACCATCCTGTTTATATTCCCAGATCTTACTTCTCTATTCTACAGTCAGCTTTTATAAAGTTTATTTGGGGTTATAAAAAACCTAGATTACACAAGAAACTATTATCATTACCTAAGGACAAAGCAGGGGTGGGCGCACCCGACCTCTACCATTATGATGTGGCGGCAGTATTAACAAGGATAGTGAACTGGTTTCACTTATCCAATACAAAGCAATGGGTCTTAATAGAACAAGGGTTAAATCAATTCGATCTCACCGCCCTTCCTTGGTTAAATTTTGAGAATAGGGATATCTATCGAGACACATTTTTCACTATGCCCTTTCTTACATCCCATCTATTGAAAATTTGGACTAAAATAGGCATACAATTAGAACTTTCCTCAAAGGTAGGTCCTATGACACCTCTATTTGGTAACCCACGTTTTCCGCCGGCTTTAAACCGTAAAGATTTTCTTATATGGAACAAAGAATCACATCGTAGAGTGTGCCAGATTACCTGTTAGACAACATTCCCAGCTGTACTAAACTTAATTTTTACGCAGAAACCATCATTATCGCAATGGTTGGAATATCGGGAATTACTATCCTTTTTGTCCTCTATTCCCTCGAATAGATTTTTGTTTAGAGACGCAACTCAGTTTGAACTTTTGTTGCTACAAGACCCAAAACCAAAACATGTTCTATCTTCAATCTACAAGATTCTCATTTTAAAAAAACACCCTGAACCTCTAGAATATATAAAAAAAAATGGGCGAATGAGCTAAATGTTCAAATTCAAGATGAGGAATGGAAAAAATCATTTAACCTAACACATTGTATGTCATTAACAACTAAAGCACAAGAGACAAATTATAAACTTCTTTCTAGGTGGTACTGGAGCCCAATGTCACTAAAGCGTATATATCCAGATAAATCGGATATACGCTGGCGATGCCACGCTTCTAAAGGCTCATTACTCCATATTTGGTGGAAATGCCTCGAAATCTTCCATTTTTGGGAAAAGATAATGCAATTATACACTACAGTTACTGGGGAACCAATAGCAAACACCCCACAAATCACTTTGTTATCAATTCTACCATGATCATGCAATATTATCAAAAGCGGTCTTTTAAAACACTGGCTAACAGCAGCTAGACTAGTTATACCACGACACTGGCGCTCAACACAAACCCCATCGGTTAAGGAATGGGTCAGCGAAATGGATCATATAGAGAAGATGGAATCACTATTAGCACATGAGTTGGATACACACGGGGGGCACCTTCGGATATGGGTCTCCTGGAGGGTATATAGAGAAACGATAAGAAATTAGAAAATCGCTATATAAATAAAACAAAAAGTAGCTGTGACTAGGGGGAGCCTTTGCTGCCATCAACTAACTTTTCTCTGCTGTCCAGAAGGCACTGAATTGGCCTGATTGCTGGTGATAGGGCAATTGCCCACCTTTACAAAACTTTTTTTTACCTGGACACTGTGTATAGACATATTTACCCTGGGAATACTTTACTGCACCTATCTTTGAACACTTTACATAGACATCTTTAACTGCATCCAATTCAAGAAATACCATTGGCTTGTTACTGCACCTTATGGACATTGCTGTCATTACTACTTAAAGGGCCCTCATATCATTCTTAATAAACTTGATCTCTCATTAGGTTTAAAGGTTAAATAGGCTGGCCTGGGTTCCTCCTTTAGAGGTTTTGCCAGAATTAATGCTTAACTCTTGCTTATCTTTCAGGTCATGTTCCAGTGGTATTCCTTTGTACAGTGTCATTAGTACAATGACAGTGCATATTTTTAGCACTGATCACTGTATTAGTGTCACTGGTTCCCACAAAGTGTCAGAAGTGTAAGTTAGTGTCAGATTGGACGCCGCAATATTGCAATCCTGCTATAAGTCGCCAATTGCCACCATTACTAGTATAAAAGAAAAATTCCAGTATGTAGCCCATAGTTTGTAGATGTTATAACTTTTACGTAAACCAATCAATATACGCTAATTGGGATTTTTTTTTACCAACAATATGTAGCAGAATACACATTGGCATAAATTAATGAAGAAATTCGATTTTACATCTTTTTATTGTATTTTATAGCAGAAAAGTAAAAATTATTTTATTTTATTTATTTTTTAATTGTCTGTCTTTTTTTGTTTCTAGTGCAAAAAATAAAAAAACTCAGAGGTGATCAAATACCACCAAAAGAAAGCTCTATTTGTGGGAAAGGAGGGACATACATTTCATTTGGATACAGCCTTTCATGACCGCACAATTGCCAAGTAACGCAGTGCAGTTTTGCAAAAAATGTGTACGCAGCATTAAAGTTCAGGGACAGGCCCACTGCAAGGGACATTTTTTCCTTTCTCTGGAAATAAGGTTTATGTGTGGAGTGCAAATGACTGACTCCCCTTCCTCCCATGTGATAGCACTGGTCCTTGACAAGTCATGGGGCAGAGTCCTGAACCCTGTGACATCAACGATAGACCTAGAGCATCCTCTCTTAACTCCCAATATGAGCACCATGGGAGCATAAGAAATGTGCAGCTGGGAAGGTTGGCAGCCCTGTATGAGCTAAGCACAGGTTAAACAGATGCTCCACCCCTGAGGTACAAGCAGCTCCAAATTTAATGTTTTAAAGCTGCCTAGTCTTTCATTATTCTTATTTTTTAGAGCTTCCAGTAATTGCTTAATGCTTCTTGTGGCTCAGCCCTCTCCTTGATTCTCGGACACCCGTTGACTTCCCATCTTGCGGCGCACTCTCGGGACAATGTGCACGTTTGTCAGCACCTGAAGATGTTAATAGTGTATTTTCAGCATCACAAGCTACACAGAATGAATAATCCATATTGCTATAATGAACCTTGACAGAACAAAGCATCTGATAATTTTCTCATTTTCTTCTCCGGGTTTGAAAGTTCAGTAAAAGTTTAGTGAGTTGGACAATAGCCAAGGAAGCCTTTGTATGGTGGAGAGGAGGAGGTGTACGTCTAATATTGAGAAGATACATCAAACGTGGGACTGTGGACTTTTTTTTTTCTTTCATATAAGTGCATGCTGCCTTCCTGGAAAGAGACAAAACAAACTCTAAAACGGTTATATCTACAATCACTAATGATGTCAGGTAGAGCGTATAAGACGGTTAATCCGTTATGGAGGCCTGGAAAAACAGACAATACACTTGGTTTACAGGGCTGGAAGTGATTCTAAAAGAAAATGCTTTTTATCCTGGCAAAGATAAAGCATTATGAGCAGCCATTTCTCATAGACTTTCAACAGAATAATAGTAAAGTGGAATAAAAAAGATAAAAAAGAAAACTGGGGTCAGTCCAGTTTGGATTCAATTTTATACCACATAAGGGTCCCCTGTTGTGGTGTTTCCCTGCCATGGCAGAATAACATGGGGATATGACACCAAATCAATGGGTTTTATTAATGGAATGTTTCTATTAACAATGTAATAAAGGGCTTTCAAATTGGCTAAATCTCTATGGGAAACTATATTGATTTTGTTTTTGTTTTTTTGATGTTTATGTTTGTAAAATAATGGTTTATATTTGTTAAAATCTAATTTATGTGTTTTGTGCTGCATTGTGGAAACTTCCCTTCATTTTCTGTCCAGTAGACACAGTCGGAAGTCCCCATTGAAAGATTTCTGCTCTATTCCTGTGCTCAGACCTTTGGATTTTGGTGGTCTGGTGATCCTCAGAACAAATAGAGAAAGCCACCTAATGGGAACACAGACAGCAATTACAACCCGATAGTGAGTATACCCCCTCTCCTGCTCCTGGGAAGGTATCACATATCCCAGGAGGCTTCAGGACAGCCTTCTCTAGTCGATGCATGCTCAGTAGGGGCAAGCTGTGCCTGATCAGGAAGTTACAAGAATACAAGCTGGTGACACTGGAACACAAGACAACACTGAAGACTTTGGGTGTGAGGAAGACAGTAATGGACTTCTTGGACTGCTAAGTAAATGTTTTTCTAGGACAAGTGTAGAGGCACGCCAGTATACAAGTTTGTCACATGTGTGGTTGATTCAAAGATGTTTACTATATCCACTTCATTACTGGGCACCTAAACCCCCTTCGTGCCCAGACCAATTTTCAGCTTTCAGCGCTGACGCATTTTGAATGACAATTGCGCCGTCATACAACACTGTACCCAAATTATATTTTTGTCATTTTTCTTCCCACAAATAGAGCTTTCTTTTGGTGGTATTTGATCATCTCTGCGATTTGTATTTTTTGTGCTATAAACAAAAAAAGACAGAAAATTTGGAATAAAAAACACAATATTTTTTACTTTTTGTTACAATAATATCCCAATTTAAAAATATATTTATTATATATATATTTATATATTAAAAATATATATATTTTTTTCCTCGGTTTAGGCCGATACGTATTCTTCTACATATTTTTGTTTAAAAAAAATTGCAATAAGCGTATATTGATTGGTTTGCGCAAAAGTTATAGCGTCTACAAAATAGGGGATAGATCTATGATTTTTTTTTTTTTTACTAGCGGCGATCTGCGATTTTTTTTTTGTCAGGCCTGCGATATTGCGACGGACATATCGGACACTTTTGACACAAATTTGGGACCATTCACATTTATACAGCGATCAGTGCTATAAAAATGCACTAATTACTGTATAAATGTGACTGGAAGGGAAGGGGTTAAAACTAGGGTGTGAGGAAGGGGTTAAATGTATTCCCTGGGTGTGTTCTAACTGTGTGGGGGGAGGGGGGTTACTAGGGGAGGTGACCGATGCTGTGTCTCTATGTACAAGGGACACACATCGGTCTCCTCTCTCCCTGACAGCACGTGGAGATCTGTGTTTACACACAGAGCTGTCACCTGTTGTCACATCCGATCGCGTGTACCCGGCGGACATCTACGGCCGCCAGGTACACGCATCGGCTCTTCAGCGCTGTGCCGGGACAGTGTTTATCCGATGCGCGCCCCCCAGTGGCGCGCGCGGGTAATGCACATAAAAAGACGTCCAAAGACGTCCACCCGGCGCGCTGTGGATGTCTTTTGTCTATAGCGCGGTTCTGAAGTGGATATATCTTAGTGCACAAGTAATGAAAGCCAACCCATTTCAGGGTAAATACCACTGATGTCAGACAGTATCTAAAGGGTCGTACTTACAGTTGTCCTCCAGTTCTCTTGCCACATTAGCCCACACAATCCTGATGAGGGGGGGGGGGGGGCATTTTTCCTGAAAGGCATTGACTTTTCATATTACCTGTGAATTAAGATATACAATAAATATCTTAAAATTCAACCACTAGTGTGGCAAACTTCTATGTTGAGCACCTTGTAGATCATGCCGTGAAGCATCTTTCCATTGCTTTCAGAGAGGCAGCAGCCTGAGATCTTAACAAGCCTCACCAACACCACACCTTCACTGGCTACGAGCCCCCTGAAGGACAAAGTACAGTAAAACTTTGGTTTAAGAGTAAGGCCCCTTTCACACGGGGCAGATCAGTAATGACCCGCCTCCGTATGCTCAGCGGGGATCGCTTTGTTGATCCCCGCTGAGCTGGCGGATGACAGGGCGGTCCCCGCACACTGTGCAGGGACCGCCTTGTCTTTTCTCCGCTCTCCCCTATGGGGGGGGGGGGAATCGGATGAACACGGAGCGTATGTCCGTGTTCATCCGATCCGATCCACAGACGGAAGGAAAAATAGGGTTTTCTTCTGTCTGCAGAAACGGATCATTGCGGAGGCGGATGAGATCGGGTGTCAGCGGATGTTCATCCGCGATCTCATAGGGACCAATGTATGTCCCCTTTTCATCCGCAAATGGATGGATGAAAAAGCGGACATATGGTCAGCACGTGTGAAAGAGGCCTAACTTGGTTTGAGACAAGCAAAATGTTTTAATACATTTTGCCTTGATATACAAGCAATGTCTTGATATGAGAGTAACGTCATGTCACAACTCAGTATAAAAGAGCGGAAGCCTCTAAGTGTAGCAATATGGTTACATTTAATGAAGGTACAACATTTAGTAACTTATTACTACACTAAAGCCCTGTACACACGATCGGATATCTGATCTAATGGATTTTTTCGTCGGATATCTGATGAAGCTGACTTTCATCAGCCTTGCCTACACACCATCAGTCAAAAATCGTAAAACGTAAAACACAACGACGTGCTGAGAAAACTTAAGTTCAATGCTTCCGAGCGTGCGTCGACTTGATTCTGAGCATGCATGGATTTTTGACCTATGGACTTCCACACAGACGATCGTTTTTTCCTATCCGTTTTTTATCCATAGGAAAAATTTAAAACATGTTCTATTTTTTTTCACCGATGGAAAACAATCCGATTGGGCCCACACACGATCGGTTTGTCCGATGAAAATGGTCCATCAGTCTATTTTCATCGGACAAACCGATCGTGTGTACAGGGCTTTAGAGGTGCCTCTTTTCTCTTTTATACCCTGTAAGAAAAATGCTTTGATATACAAGTTCATGTTTCTGGAAGGAATTATGCTCACAAACCAAGGTTTTACTGTATATACAACAACATTAAAATAAAAAGGGCTACACCTAGTACAGACTTGACTGGAGTCATCGCAGTTAAACTAATTAAAAACTTGAGGTGTGTTCCACTGAATTAGGATAAGCATACAAAAACGAAGTAATTCTTCAAGAAGGAACAGCCAGAATTATCAAAAAATATATATAATTCTATATCGAAAAAATCCACATAAACACTCATAACTAGTAAATGTGTATATAACAAACCTCCACCACATACAATAAAAGTAGACAACGTTGTCTCAGGACACAGATGGCCACCACAAGCAGACACACACTCCTCACGAATTACTGATTCTCATAGTAAAGTCCCAGTGCGGAATAATGTATGCTTAGAGCAATTTGCTCAGTATTTCATGAATACCACACATCGAGCATTTATCCTGTACACAGCTGAGATGGATAGATGATATTTAGAAAAGGTTTGTGAATTTAACCCTGGTAAGAAAAGTTGAAAATTAATGATGTACAAATAACAAATGCAATGATAGAATGGAAGTACAATTTCCTAGTACTGTAGGTCAAGCAAAGATGGGCACGGCAAGAGTGTTCAGGATTCCCCCAAGTAGTAGGGTATAAGGCAGGGGTGGCCAACCAGTGGCCAGGGGGCCACATGTGGCCCGCGGAGCCCTCTAATCTGGCCCGCGACCTCCTGCTCTGGAATGGTGAGTTGGCAAGCCCAGATCGCAGGTTGCCGACCTGCCATACCACAGAATCAGTGTTGTGAATGAAGCTGGTGGTAGAGGAACAAAGCGGCTGCTAAGCATAGCCCCATAAGTTGATGCTTCCTCTACAGCGCTGGCTTTTGCCACAGGTGGAGTCTATGGCAAAGTTCAGCTAATCCGTAGGATAGAAACAGGTGCACAACACTGCACCCACGGTGTGGGTAAACTGCAGCAGATCAGTGTGAAAGCAGTCTTAGGCCCTTTTCACACTCTCAGCCTGACCAAATGGAACCCTCAATTCACCTCTATAGGGCAACAGATGTCCGTTTACGCCCACCTACCTCCAATCCGAAAAACAGAAGGGAATTCGTCCCCTTTCATCTGGGCGGATCGGAGGGCCTATAGAGTAGCCGTGACCTGTCACCCGCCCATTGTGGCCCTCAACTGGTTACCAAGTTGCTTAAATGGCCCTTGCTCTTCAAAAGGTTGGGCACCCCTGGTATAAGGTAACTGTTCAAGTTGTCAGTGACAAGTGGCGACAGGCTGTTGGATCTCAAGGGGGCAGGTGAGTGTGTGTATGTATATACACTTCCCAGCCGGGAAAATAAATCAATACAGCTCACCGCTCTCCCGACGTCCACCTCCTCCAAAGCCAACATTCCACTCGTTTCCAGGAAAGATGGGAACCACAGGCGGAAAAGTAAGACCTTTGTCCGCCACTCCACGTTTTCCATAGGCATCCAGTGCCGTTAACGTTCAACATTGTAATACCTGCACATAGCTGGGGTACTCCGGTATTTTTTCAAATCTCCCAGGCCACGTACACACGATCGAATTTATCTGCTGAAATTGGTCCGCCGACCAGTTTCAGCGGACAAATCCGATCGTGTGTACGACCTAGCGGACAGGTTTGTCATTGCATGCTTTGAAATTTGGCCGCTACAAACCTGTCCGTCAGATATGTCCGCTGGTTAGTACGCCTAACCAGCAGACAGAAATCTCCCGCATGCGCCGAATGGATTTAACGTATGCGTGGAAGTATTTTACTTCCTGGAGTGGTGACGTGGCGGCATCAACGTCACCGCCACGTCACCGTGTTCCCTGGCCGAGGGGATTTTCATCTGATGGTGTGTACACACCGTCGGACGAAAATCCGGAGGAGACATGTCCGCTGGAAACGGACCGTTGGACATGTTTCTGCAGACATGTCCCTCTGTGTGTACGCGGCCCCAGGGAATGCGGAGGGAGGGTGTCTGCTAGAAGGTGATCTGTGCCCTCACTACTGAGAGCGTGATGGCGTCAACTGACGCATTTTACTCGTGACCCGAGTTTCTTCAGAGCATCCGCAAACGTCTTGTAAGTATCCTTGAAAAGCCCATGCGAAGTACGGCAAATGGTGTCTCCACAGGGTTTAACAGACATCCACTTCTGGTACTAGCTATGACTAAGCACTGAGCTGCAGTGTGAAATGCGTTAGTTTTGTTCCAATTTTTGCTGTGGCATGTATTTTTGTGATCTATTTTAATAAAAACAACGTCTTTGGAGTGTGGCTGTCCAAGTTCCCTTTCATATTTTTGCATTACTATTGCATTGCCGGCACCCATGGTTTGGATTCAGTGAGGAAGTTATTTTGTTGCATCTGAGCGGTCATCTTCTCTCCAGACATCCACTTCTGGTTACTCAGCCAGTCACACAATAACAACAATAAAAATGGCCGGCCATGGAGTGCAGCAGAGCTCCGAACACATCAAAGAAATAAATAAAGATAGGAATAAGCAAGAAAAATAATAATAGATAGATATAGTTAAATTAATAAAAAAAAATGGAAATAAAAATAAATATAGATATATAAAAGTAAAAAACAAAAAATAATAATTAAAGGACAAAGTAGCCTTAATCACCCCCATGTGAGACCTGAATATACACCGTTCAAGGTCTGTCATACACACACATTATATGTTTTTAACTTAAAACTTAAATCACTGTGAAATGTGTCAAGGCAGATGTTGATTGTCTAAGAACACGACCAAGGGTGTGCAAGTTTGTGTTACCTCCCTGTTCTAATGACATACTCCATCAGCTATGGTTCCATGAAGTCTGGAGCAGACGTTAATTGTTCAGGTATGTTTTTGGTAGAGTGATTTGTAATTATCATATAGCATAAAAATACTGTAGTACCAAACTTGTGTTTGATGTAGCATCTGCACGGAACTTAAATGTCCATTTTGAGTGTACTAAGGTGATAAAAACTTTTTTACTTCCAATATATGGACAGAAACAGATAACCCATATTTGTGGCTGTCCATATTTTTCTCAGTACAGTATTTCAGCCTTTGGCCTGGTTGTAACTTTTCTGAACAAGCATTTTCCTTAACATGGGTTTGATAACATCTGTTTATTGCTGTCCATAATCTTTACATCTGGTCATCTGTAGTATTAAATGTATGGAATGGCTGTGATGCGTGAAGCATGGAGCGTGGCATCATAGAGGAAATTGTTGACACGATGCATTATAAAGTGTGGCCTTTAGAGCCAGGCTTCATTTTTCCAACCTACTCCAACTGTCCTACCAACAATCAGCTTCATGGTGTTTATAGGCACCAGCTGGCTATGCCCTGCGATGATTGGCATGAGACCAAGAATGAAATGAAATTACAGTTTTAAACACATATTGGGTCATACCCTGAGACATAGACATATAAAGTTGTGTTAAATGATGACTTCCATATCAGTTATTTGCATTAAGGATTAAAGTTCTATTCCAAATGGGTTAAAAATACAATTAATGCCAATATGTATTCATAAAAAGAAATTATTATATGCATTTTTCAAAGCAATGAGTGTAAACATCTAAATTTTACTTGGTGTTAGCCCATTGTTCAGCATAGCTTAGACTGGTAGAAGGATGGCCTTCACTAGGAGCTGTCTGTCACGCTATTGCTAGCGTCTGTCTTACTCATGTATAGCAGCCCCTTTCCCATAAAACAAGCAGGCCTATTGGTTTTTGGTTTCCCCCAGGTCTTACACACAATACTATATAGTGCCTGGCCACCAAGCAGGGGCAGGCACGAATTGAGCAAAGCAAATGGGTACTTGTGGTTGGCAGACAGGCAGAGTGGTTCAATGACAGTCCAGGTACAAAGCAGGCAAAGATCAGAAAAGTTGGGGTCAATCCATGGTCAAAAGGCAGGCAGAGTTCAAATTTTAGTCAATTTTTGATCCCAGGTCATGAATAGGAGAATCCAAACAGCAGAGCAGGACAGACAGACAGAGAGCTTGAGCACTTCACTTATTACACACGCTATCACAAGCATGAGACTGCAGGCTTGGCTGGCTTAAATCAAGTTTGGACTCCACGCAGCGACTGGCCACATCGATCACCTTGCTGGCGGACAGGCAGAGAGAATGTATCAGAACCAAAACCAGGATGCTGGAATAAGACCAGCAGATGTCAAAGAACAGGACCGTTTACATGTTCCTGACACTGTCCTTTTGTGTTGCAGTGCATATAGGCTGCTAAGGTGCATTTTGAATGGAGAAAAGGAGAGTGAGCAGAGGGGTGACACATCACTGTACTTCTGCTGTGCCTTCATTGTCAAATCACATTGTTGGGACAGAGAGGGGAACGAGTGATACCAAATTCATGTTATCCGCCCCGCCCTTGTATAGGTAGGACATACCAACAGCTACAAATGTGATTGTGATCCCTCCCTTCTAGATTGTAAGCTCTAACAAGCTCTGATTCCTCCTGTATTGTATTGTACTGTCTTCCCTGAAGTTGTAAAGTGCTGCGCAAACTGTTGGCACTAGATAAATCCGGTATAATAATAATATTAATTGTACATTGTTTTAAAAATAAAGGTGTTTCTACATTTTTTTTAATTTCCATTATCTTAGCAGCAAGGACCAGGTTGGGGCAGACCTTAACCTAAAGCACCTTGCATGTCATGTGATATCACTTTAGCTATCATACTCCCTCCTCTTCCAAGCGACACCTTGTGATGTAACGCACTGTGGGGTAAGCTCCACCAACAACCTGGTCCAGGCTGCAGGCATGAGAACCATGATAATATGGCCTAGTAAATAAACTGTGTATAGTAATACACCGCTTACTTACTCAGATGAATGGGGAACATGCGCATGGCAACACTGCAGAGGCTCTATGAGCTTGCAGATCAGTGCCAGCAAAATAATAGCACATAGAGTATTGCCCCGTACACACGATCACTTTTTGTGATGAAAAAAAATGTCATTTTTTGAAATGTCATTTAAAATGATGGTGTGTGGCCAAAATGTCATTTTATGTCTTCTGAAAAATGACCAAAAAAAAATTCGAACATGCTCGAATTTTTTATGTCATTTTTCAAAATGTCATTTTTTGTGTCATAAAAAATGATCGTGTGTGGGCAAAACTACGTAAAAAATGACGTTTTAAACCTGCACATGCCCAGAAGCAAGTTAGGAGACGGGAGGTAAAACTACCATTCATAATGGAGTAAGCACATTCATCACGCTGTAACAGACAAAAAAGCAGGAATCGTCTTTTACTAACAAGTAACCAGCTAAAAGCAGCCTCAAGGCAAATAGAACTTCCCCTTTAGAGTGCCGTCACTTTGTTCATCATTTTCCAAAAATGATGGTGTGTACGCAACGTCATTTTTTAAAATGAAGTTTGAAAAATGTCATTTTTTTTCATGAAGGAAAATGACATTTTTTTTCTTCACAAAAAGTGATCGTGTGTACGGGGCATAAGACATGTATTTAGGAAGATTTATAATGCATTAGGGTGAGCACCCCAGAGCAAAAAAACACATGCAGCAGCAGAGCAGTGGACAGTGTCAGCAGAGTAGAGAATGGTGTCAGTAGGGCAATGGATGGTGTCAGTAGTATTTTATTTTTATTATTTGTAATTATTTTTTACAATCTTATTTTTTTAATTATTTTTTACAATATTATTATTTTATTTTATTTTTTTTCAATTTTTTAGGAGCCCCTATTGGGGGGCTTTGGTGAAATATCAAGGGTCCAAACAGACCCCTGAAGTCTCACTTTTAAAAGAGAGAATGGGACTGAGGACAGAGATTTCTTAGCCCCTTTCTCTACAGCCTCAGCTGCACTGGACAGTAAAGGAATGGGAAGTGATCTGTGCTGAGTGGCATAGTTTACGATGCTTCAGTTAAGTATGAACACAGGAGCGATCAGTACAGATCACTCACTGTGTTAATTCAGAAAAAGAAGGGGTCAGTAAATGAAATGTTTACCCGCCCCTTCCCCCGCTCTCCAACCTGAAACATCTCCTGCAGCAGCCGGAGGGAGAGGAGGGAAGCTGGCAGCACTGCAGGGGGGAGACAGGGGGTGCCAGGAAGCAGGAGGAATCAGTACCACACGGGGTGATTAGGGCGTGCCCGAACACCCTGTGCACATGCATGCATATGATATATACTGTCTATATATACAGGTATCTTTTTTTCTTTGGGGGGTTAGAATCACTTACAGTAGGGGACAATCAGATCACCTACTGACTCTGCTATCTGGTATGGCTGTGGTATCTCAGGATTGGACAGACAGACATCATTATGCATGTAAAATATCTATCATGTATGTATCTCATTACATTTTAGCTGCAAAGTATAACTAAAAGCAAAACTTTTTTGTGTTTTGAATAGAGTAGAGAGGGATTAGAACTCATGTTAGGGGTACAAACAGCAATAAAAACCTGTTAGGGAGAATCACCCTCTCTATTTGTCATCTGCTATCACAGAGGGAAATTGAAAGTTCCAAATTTTGGGTTGTCACCAGAAGAGGAATAGAGAGAAAATCTTCCAATGGGGACACTTGTTCTGGTGACAACCAGGGATTCCCTCACTTTGGAAGGATTTCCATTAATTTCCTGTTGTGATTATGGGACAGGATGTGAAGGAAAATCTCCCCAATGGGACACAGATAGAGAAAAAAAAAACTGGCGCGTTATAACCCTCCCTCTATTCTAAATGAAAAAAAAAAAAGGTTTTGCCTTTAGTTCTACTTTAAGAGAGCACTAAATCTAACTCGTTCTCTGTTACAGAATGTTCGGTGATCACCCTTTTTAGCTCTGTATTTACCTGTCAGAGACAGAGACGGTTCTCTGTGTCCAATGCTATCTCAAATGGACTATGTCTCTGCTCAGTCCAGGCATACCTGAGCCCCCCCTGCTGGAAATAATCAGCACTGCAGCTATAGTCTTAACTGCTTGTCCTGTACTCTACCTCTCTGACAGTTCTGCCTTAAAGGGTAACTCCACTTTAGTGGAAAAAGAAATAGCAAAAATAATAAATGAATAGCATGTACTTAAAAAAAAAAAAAATGGATGAGTAGGGGCTTTCTAGAATGCTGCTTCTTTAGTAGTTTAGGCTGAACTCTGTGCAAATGTATTTTATTTTAAATGCAAGAAGTGTAATGCTGGCCTTACATTGGTAGAATATTTTTTGAATGAGAAAGTCTAAAAAATTCTTATCTGACCATCTAATGGTACCTTAATGGTTATTTAACTAATTTCAAATGACTTTTCATCCGAGTACTATATGAATGGCTCACGTTCTACGTCTGGATTAACTTTGAGAAGTGCATGCATATAAGACTATTTATGATATTTCTTGTCCGGAAATGAATTCAGCAATAAGAAATTTGTTCATTCCCATTAGATTTGACAAAAAAATTAGCTTGTCCATTGAATTTTTTTGCTCCCTCTAATTGAAACCTGTTTTTGAATTGTCCCTAAACCCACAACAGTAAAATCAACCTATATATGCATTAAAGCATGCTTGTTATACTCACCGTGGAACCTAAGGGGTTAATCCTTTGCATTGTGTAATACAAGGAATGCAGGGTCCTGGGTTTAGTAACACTTTAACTTTAACAAATTAATGGTCTAAAAACATTGGCATGTTTAACCACTTAACGCCCACCGCACGACTATGTACGTCCACAGAATGGCACGTACAGGCAGATGGGCGTACATGTACGTCCCTGCCTTCTAGCGGAGGGGGTGGCTGCTCGATTCTGTCCGCCCCCTCGTGATCGCTCCCAGCCAATCCCGTGAGCCTCCACCGTGTCACTTCCTCTGCCTGTAAAATGTAAACACTGGCAGAGGAAGTGATACAGCTATCCTCTCGGCGGTATTTTCAAACCGCCGAGAGGAGAGAAGACTCACAGTAAGACGCACCAACACTACACTGACACCAGTACACATAGGCACATTTAACCCCTTGTGACAGGCAGTTAGTGTTAGGTCCAGGGTAGCCCCGTACCCCCCTAATAAAGTTTTAATCCCTTGATCACCGCCCTAGTTAACCCTTTCACTCCCTATTACCAGCGTCACTAAGCGATAATTTTTCTGATCTCTGCATTAGTGTCGCTGTTGCCACTAGGTAGCTAATTTTTTTTTATTGCAATTTTTTTTTTACTAAAGACATGTGGCTGAATAATTTTTGGCCTAAATGTTTGACTAAAATTTAGTTTATTCGATTTTTCTTATAACAAAGAATAAAAAATATTGATTTTTTTCAAAAATGTCGCTCTATTTTTGTTTATAGCGCAAAAAATAAAAATCGCAGAGGCAATCAAATACCATTAAAAGAAAGGTCTATTTGTGGGAAGAAAAGGACGCAAATTTTGTTTGGGAGCCACGTCGCATGACCGCGCAATTGTCTGTTAAAGCGACGCAGTGCCAAATTGTAAAAACGCCTCTGGGCATTTAGCAGCATATTGGTCCGGGGCTTAAGTGGTTAAACAAAATTCTACAAGTTTAAAGCAGTAGTAAACTCCACTATATTGTTTTTGTTTTTTAGCAGCCCCCGATGGATTATGCCATAATGTGCTGGTATGCAAGGCATATTACCATGTTATGTTACCATATTACTTCCAGGAGGAAGTCAGCACAGCACAGGGATAATGGGAGCCCCTCATAATAAAGTTAACAAACATTAGACAAAAATTGGTATTCAATCCAATGGCAGTCGTCGACTCATTATGCTTATTATAAGGGGCTCCCACCATCCCTGTGCTGTGCTGACTTCCTGGGTTTGCTTATTCATCATAACGAATGTTCGTAATTGTTACGAAAAGTAAACGAACATTCAACTCGTTCTGTAAGAAATTCGGATCTGAAATTCGTCAACGAAATTTCGTATTTCTTAAATTCGGAAGCATAACAATTCGGATTTAAGGTGCTTCCGGATGTACGAAATTTCAGAAAATCGTAAGAATTTTCGATTTGTACGAAACGAACCGCACATGTCTACCTATCAGTAATTTTATTAAAAAACACAATAACTACCATTTTAAGTATCTGAATTTTACCTGATATCAGCCTCTCAGGCCTCGTACACGCAAGCAAATAGATTTGTTGAAATCGGTCGGACCGACCGATTTGAACAAATCTGTCTGCTGGCCGTTTTGGTTTGATCGCTGTACACACGATCAAACCAAAATCCCCGCCAGCAGACAGCGCGGTAACGTGGCGGTGACGTTGACGCCGCCACGTCACCGCACCAGGAAGTAAATTACTTCCACGCATGCGTCGAATCCATTCGACGCATGTGCGAGAAGATATGTCTGCTGGTTAGCGTACTAACCAGCAGACATGTCGGACGGATGGATTCCCAGCCAACAGATTTTAAAGCATGCTTTAAAATCTGTCAGCTGGCCAAATCCGTCTGCTCGCCCGTACACACAATCGAATCTGTCTGCTGGGACGGTCGGGCAGACCGTTTCCAGCAGATAGATTTGATCGTGTGTACACGGCCTCACAGTCCCTGTGAGTGAGGAAGTACAAGGAGCCAATCAGTTCATGCCCTGATGCATGCTGATTATTGTGCTCCTTCTCTTTTCACTGTCCACTTTACAGGCTAGTGGCAGGTTCAGGATGACCTGGGCTCAGATGAATTGGGTTGCAATGACACTGACATCAGGTTGAGGACAAAAAAATACTGTGGGACAAATTCAGTAAAAGTTAATTTACTAATGGGCTGTTCGGGAAAGTTTATATGTTATATTTGCAACCTGATTATGAAAAAATAATCTGTTTGTGTAAATTGTCAACCAAACATTAGGATAAGATCAAGATCTGTGCCAAATGAAATCAGCATGATTGCAACATCGTCACAGTTTTGCAATCATTGAAATTCTGAATGACGTTAAACTTAGTATCGTGATTAATATTTGTTAGGGCCTGGGGATTAGGGCAGGACTAAACTCTCAACCAAGACTACATTGTTTATTACGTGGCTTTAATGTATTTATGTTTGCTGTGTTTGCTGTATTTTCCAGGGATTGTTCACATGTCATATCTGCGGATGCATGTGCATTTTTAGTGACACTGCCACTAATCCTCATTCCCAAAGCTGTTGTCACTCAGTGGGGAGAGACGGGGACATTTCAGCACTGGTCTGTAGCAGCTGGTCTCAGTAGACTCAGTCCAAATGTGCAGCCAAGCATGCTGTGCATCAATACCCCAGCCTGTAGTTCTTTCCATAAGGTGACAATGATGCTGCAGTACTGAGGCACTGTGCAGCAGTGTTGTCACCCTAGGACACAAAGTTACTTACAGTGAGAATCACCAGATAAGTTTACATTAAAAGCAAGCTCTGGAAAACATTATTATAGGAACAAAGATTATAGTAATGTGACCTAACATTATCAATCTCTGTGTCTCTTTGCAAATGTTTTCTCGTTCATTCGATTTTCAAGGTACATTAGAAAGTTACGGACAGAACAATGACAATTGTAATAAAACAGAGGTTACAAGTTCTGTGTACAGGGTTGCCTGAGTACAGAGAAATTGGTACAAGTCTACATTTGGATTTGTTCGGCAATACAACATTCAATCCTTAATGTATCGCCCCCTTGCTTTTCGCATGGGCATTTTTCCAAAAGCTAGTTTGACTGGGAGAGTTACATTGCTCCCAGTCATGATTTGTCAGGGTTAATGACCTGTGTTATTCTGGAAAGGACCACTGGCTCGGACTGCATTCTGAGGATGTGAGTTCATCCTTGGGCGGCAGTGGGAGCTAGAGGGATTTCTGGCAGATGGAATCTTCCCCAGCAGCCAATTAGAGAGGGTTTTCTCTTGCTGGGCATGCTGGGGAGGGATATATCTTGGACGGAGGTCAGGTGTTCGGGGGCATTCTGCGCCCGCCGTGGGGTCCTGGAGTCGGGGTGCAGCACCCACCATCAGGGTGTGCGCATCCAGGGACCCTGTCCAGGGGCAATGGACAGGTATGTCTTGCTGTCAACCCGGAGATCTTTTCCAAGAAGAAAGTGGGAGGATTCGCTCTGTTTGGACGTTCTGAATCTTTTACATTTTATTGGCCTGTGGCAGGGGCTTAAAGTCGAGTCAGCGAAACTCGTTCCTCCCAGCTAGAATTTAAGGTGACGTCCCGGCTGCTGTCTGAGAGAGAGAGACCGGCCCAGGAGACACCTCGCCCACCCCAGGGCGCTGATTGGCGACGTGTGGGCTCCGTGTTCTTTTTCAAGAGCGAATCTCTGCTACACCTATATCCAGGCCTGACATCTAGAGTTCTTTCCTTCTCATCAACCTGTTCTTCCTTCATCGAGTTGATGTTCGGCAATGTTGGCCTAGAATTAGAGCATTGAGAAAACCTTTATTCACTGTGTGGACACTAAATCATTATCTGGTATTTCTGGTGCATCCCAAGACAAAAGTGAGAGTGACTTAATTTGCCGATCCCATCATCAAACAAGCGGCTCCTTCGGGGGTGAGCGCTACATTAACATATGCCTAAAGACAGGAGATCATAGTCTAATAATAACAAAAGTATAAATAAATAATCTATAAACAGTGAATTTACTCTTAAAACAATGGTATAAAATGGTATGGTATATCATGCCCCAGTTGATGAGCCATTGCTCGAAACATGTCGGGTACATAGCCTACTATAGCTACCTATATACTACGCTCTTCTATATACACCCTTTTGTGATCACGTGTACTTGTCCTCTCAGTGGGACCTGTATTTTTTATTGTTTTTATCTATGCCAATAAAGGCTTTTATACTTCCCGTTTGGGTTTAATTACACTATTTGGAGCTTCTTTTTTTTTTTTTCCATGTTCCATCATATGAGTACCTTCTCTCACCATTCTCTATGAGGAGTTTCCATTCCCTGTGCATCTTATCCTGGATAATACCAAACGACGTGAAATAGCAACGTTTTCTCTGAAGTCTCATTGCCTTCTTTGTGGACATCATCACTCTGAGCATTTCGTTTTTGCCTGTTTGACATACCACAGTTTGGTGTGTGTGTCCACCACGTCTGGTAAGAGTATCCATTTCCTTATATTCCTGGCTGAGTTCGGATTGCATTTTGGACCCAACAGTGATTTCATCTGTGAACCCCTATAGTTTCAACCTGATGCGACTCATGTTTTCATGTTCTAGCATAATTGTATAGCGGGACGTTTCTGATCATTGTGACTCATCTCACATGTTTCCAGCATAGTAGGACGTTTCTGCATATTGACTATAAGGGGTATCACCCTACCATTGTATGTTGAACTATCACATATTTGGTTTAATGTGGTTTATTTTGTTTTATACCACTTTATTTATACACCATATGTTATATTTATATGCACACAAGCATTGATGTATTGATTTATTCATATTTGCAGAGGGATATTTATTATTCATTTTGTATGTCTCCTTACACCATATTGTTTTGATATAGGTCAAGCTATATCATCTAGCGTCGCACTTTTTCTTTTTAATGGTATAAAAGAGATGAATTTTCATGTGGCAGTATAGTTGCCTGTGAGGGATAGTTAGGAGAGAATGTTTAAACTGTCGCCAAGGCCAAATTCCGGCTATGTGGCTTGGCGTAGTCTTGGAAGTCTTGGGAGCGGATTTTCAAATCAGTCTATCCCAGGTGGCTCTGTAGCTAGTAGGTCACTACTCTTGGGCTTGTAACCAACTGTTTCCAATTTCCTAAATGCAAGTGACCTAAGTAGCCACAGGGCGGGTAAGTACAGGAAGGTATGAGGTGCCACAGGTATGGTCACATTGAACATGGTGGAGAGGATCTGGAGCACTTCCGACCAAAAGGTACAGGCTTTTGAGCATTCCCACAAAATGTGAACATGCCTGCCCGGGGCGTTACATCCCCAGAGATAATAGGAAGGGTATTGGGGGAGAAATTTGGAGATCCTGGTGGGGACCAGTTACCACCTGGTGAGTACCTTATAGTTAATTTCAAGGGCCACTATGTTCGGTGAGGCTGATTTATGAGCTTGGCAAATTTGAGCCCAGTCTCTTGCGTCCGTTTGTAGGTCAGGATATCTCTTCCCACTTGGCAGTATAGGACTGGGGGTGGGGGGTGGTGTGAAAGAGTGTGGGTCAGATTTACATGCATGGTAAGGTGGAAAGCTTTGGGTCATCAAGTCTGGGAGTGTGGCTTGGGTCAGGAAATGTTTGATTTGTAGCTACCTGAAGGTTATGTGGTTGGAAGGTTGTGAGTTTCACAAAGTGTGGGGAAGGGTGTGATTGTAGCAGATTCAAAAAATCAGTCCAGCATTTGACCAGGTCTAAAAGGAGGTTGGGGAAGACCAGGACGGGTAAAAAGTAGGATTGTGGAGGAAAGAGAGGAGGGGGTTGTGGCGAGATTGGAGGCCAATGCGTGTTTTAAGCCTATCCCATATGGTAAGACTATGTTTGGTGATCGGGTTATGAATAAAGCTGGTGTGAGCCATAGGAAATTTGCTGTGGAGAGCGGGTGGCAGTTTACCGATTCTAATGCCACCCATAGTGAGGTTTCCTTTGTGGCGTGGTATTTAGGTTGTTGAGCCAGTTGAGAAGCGTGGGTGTATAAAGTGGTCACAGGTAAACAGGGTTTATGTGCACGCGTTTTTCATTTTAACCCCCAAAAAAATTCAAATGCTTCTAGACGCAAACTCAACTAAACACGGCTAAACGGACATTTTGAGTTGCTGGTTTCAAGCTGTCAAGTTAATTAGTTCAGGAGAGGTTGAACAACGTCCCGTATACATGACCAACACTGTAATGACTCCGCCGGCTCTGTGAAGTTTGTGACACAATGCATAGTGACTACGTGCCACAGAATTCAGAGAAGTAAATGTGTGGGGATCTCCACAGAGTAAGTTTGCGGAATGTGGAAATGAATATATGATTTTACCTTTTTTTTTTTAAAGTGTATTTTGTGCGTGTACTCGAGAGAGGAGCCGGACTTGGGAGTAGGCAGACCCCCCAGAGGCAATCTGCCATCTTTCTCCATGCCCCCGGGTGGCAATGGTGGGTGTGAGGGGGCCCTCCCACACAGCCCACCCTACCTGCTCCGCTTTGAAGCCCAACGGGGCAGAGGGACTCCCCTATGAGGGAGTGAGAGGATCTAGCCCGCTCAGCCATCCCCGTTAGTCCTTCGCCTCTCTTTTTTAGAGACCGCGTGGCCAAAGTGCATGCATGTTAACCCAATTTCGAATGCGTGTAAGTGTGGTGGTTTTGTAGGACGGGGGTGGGCGTACTAAGCTCAAGCTTACCTCGCCTAGCACACCCACCGGGAGATGGGCTGAGACCACCAAACTCAATTCACATGCAGCCGAGACCGGGATCCGAACCCTTGGCTGCAGAGGTGAACGGCTTGTCAGCGCAGTGCCAATCGCGTTGAGCCACCGCAGCTTCCAATGATATTACCTTTTAACCACAGATGCACTTTAAAGTGGAATTTCAGTCTAAACCTAACTAAACCTAAAATGGCTCCCCTTCTAACTGCTATTCTCACTACCATGTAGAAGAAAGATGCTTATACTTACCCATTCTTAGGGTGCTCTGGTCCGGTCACATGATCTCCTCAGCGGCCGGCTTCAGGGGAGGGGAGAGATCGCCAACAACGAATGAAATGCCTGGGCTGTGGCGTCAACCTAAGGCTTACTATGGGGCATCTGTAGGCAGCTTTCCCTCCTCTCCCCTAAAGCCGCTGCTGGGAGCCAATCACATGACTTTCTTCTACAGGGTAGCTAGAATAGCAGTTAGAAGTGAGTGGAAGCCGATTTAGGATTAGTTAGCTATAGACTGGAATTATTATAACAGTGCAGACTTACTGAGAAAAAAAAAAATTCTCCTCCTTCTACACCCGGATCAATGGGCAGGACTTAGTTTCATCAGGAGGACATGTTTTCCTTCCTGAGATTACCATAGTGGAGTGGAGCTGTCAGTTAGATCATGTCTGTCCTGTAGAAATTGGGAGCATAAAGCCTCATAGTAAGCTGTAGACATGGCCTACTTGTTAGAAGAATGGAGCATGTGCACTGTAGTGGAAACGCTGGAGCAGCGCAATGAGCCCATAGATCATTGCCACCAAGAACCAGAAAGTCAGAGTAAGGGCAGGATCAACAGGTAATTTCTCTAAAAGCAAAGTTTAAAAAAATAAAATGCATAGTTAGATTTTTAGGGAGGCATTACTGTTTTTTTTTTTTTTTAAAAAACTAATACAGCTCAGTTAAATTTACACCTTAGTAATACTGAACTTTGCAGAGTTCTCCTTTAACATTTTTTTAACGCAAAGCATGCTAAGAAGGCCTATAGCGGGCCTCATTTAGAAGGGTTCCCTTGATTTACTGTGTGTTCTCCACACATCTGCAGAAGATACATAGCAAGAGACATCAGGGGATAGTCACCATGGTGAACTACAGCCTCATAAAATGATATTGGATAGCCACAGTAAAGATTCTGAGCAAAATATCTGAAACAGTTTTACAGGGGTCAGAATCTTTTCTTCTAAGTACGGATCATTTTTATGTGCCCAATAGAAATTCCATAAGTCTGGTAGTAAAAAAAAAAAGACTTATGATCCTTAGCAGGAATGTTATCATTGTGTTACTATTCAATGACCAATAAAATAGTGTTTGAGGAAAGCTGTCACAAGATAAGTCAGCTCCTTTCCAAAATCCTAACTGCCTGGCTACAAGCTGATCCCCTGGCTTCAATACTTTCTGAACCTGTTGTCTATTTTAGAATTTGAATGGGAGTTTCAGCGGATGACATGTGAGCGCCCTCTCAGAACTGTGAGCCTTCCTAGGATGTGTATGTCAAACTTTTTACTACAAAGGAACCCTTGTAATAACTTTCAGGCCTCAAGGAACCCCCACAAAAAATATTATACCTATACCTCATGATAACAATATCAAAACAGCAACACGCTATTTCAATCCGTGCAAAATATACTGGAACCAATACATTTATAACATTGATAATCTCTTATGTGATAAACTAAGAAGTACAAAATCCATCAAGGTGTAGGTCCACATCATAACACAGTGAATTCAAATATTAACTCCAAAAACACCTCTGTAAATTCCAGATGAAAGTAAAGGAATGGAAAAAATGTAGTTGCGCTGTGATAGAAAACAATATGTAAAAGAGTACTACTGCGAGAATAATACAAATACAAATGAAACAATAACAAATGTGTTAAAGCATTGGTTCAGTGAAGTCCAAAAAAACAATCAACACAAAATCTTCTTAGGCCTCGTACACACGACCGGTTTCCTCGGCAGAATGCATCAAGAAACTCGGTGGGAAAGCTTTTTTGCAGAGGAAATCGGTTGTGTGTACGTTTTTCATCGAGGAAACTGTCGAGGAACTCGGCGAGCAAAAAATAGAGCAAGTTCTCTTTCTCCTCGACGGGAGTCAAATTGGCTCGACATGTTCCTCGTCGGGCTGCTTTTCGACGAGAAACTCGAGCGTGTGTATGCTAAGAAACCCGTGCACCTTCGGTAAAAGTATCGTTTGTAATGGAAATAGCACATTTGTCACGCTGTAACAGACTGAAAAGTGCAAATGTCTCTTACCAAACTTTTTCCTAACACGCAGTAACATGAGATTAGCAAAAGCAGCCCCTGCCGTTGTATGTGTTGAAGTTACCACGTTTGAGAACGAGGAGATTTGGTCTTTAACGTGTGTACGCAAAGCAAGCTTGTCAAGTTCCTCGACAAGCCTAACTAGGTACTTGACGGGAAAAATGATGTGTTTCGCCCAACGAGTTCCTTGGTCGTGTGTACGAGGCCTTAGAGGTTCAAAAATGAAGAAATCCACCACCGAAAGTGAAGACACCATAAGGAATGCAAGCTTGCCAGATGGCAAGCAAGGATAGCTTGCGGCTGTAAACCCCAGCCCGGGCCTTTAACATGGACTGCAGCAACCGCCAGTAGTACAAGGCAATCAATGAATCCTCAAAGCCCAGATGTCCCCATACAGGTGAGATACCGGAAAAAAATATATGGACTCACAACACAATAGTGAAATTCCGTAAAAATAGTGTAAAATGTAATGAGATAAAAAACGTACAAGAAACGATCGTATAAACAGCATATAAGATGAAGCCGGCCGGCTAAGCGAACGCGCGTTTCGTCACACAAATGATGGCGTCTGGGGCACAAAAGTAAAGGAATGCTCCACCACCAGACTGACAGAAGATGGCCAGTCACCTTTTGTAGTGGCCAATTCTGACACTTCACTTTTTTTTCAACATGTAAAATTCTTTTTTTTTTTTTTAAATAGACACCTAACGTGTCACGCTTCAAAATTGCACAAGCTCATGGAATGGCACCAAACTTTGATACTTTAAAATCCCCATAGGCGACGCTTTAAAATTGGTTGAACACCGTTTTCATATGTGGGCGGGACTTATGTATGTGTTCGCTTCTGCGTGCGAGCACACGAAGACAGCGGCACTTGAAAAAAATTATGTATTGTTAATTTTACTTTTTTTTCTTTTGACACTTTAAAAAAATAATTACAATTTGGATCACTTTTATTCCTATTACAAGAAATGTAAACATCCCTTGTAATAGGAATATGACATGACAGGACCTCTTTACAGTAAGATATAGGGTCATCTCACCACTAGGCTGGAAAGCCTAGAATAAAAAAAAACGATCGATGTTTCACAACCGAGGAGGTGGCGCCGTTTTTTTTAATGCAGGGGCCGTGTGTGATGTCATAACATCGTGCCCGGCCTCCGACGACCATCTGCCGGAAATCACTGTGATCAGCATCCATGGCCGGCAGACCCGTTCTCCGACTCACAGATCGTAGCAGAGACGGGAGACGCACTGGAGGGCGGCGGGAGGGGGAGTCCCTTTTCGCCGCCCGTAAGAATGATCAAGTGGTGGAACAGCTGCTATGATTGTTCTTGTGACGTAGCGAATCGCTGGCTGAAAACAGCAATATCTGAATAATGCCTATAGCTGCAGGCATCATTCATATATACCACCACAAAGCCCAGGACGTCATATGACGTCCTCTGGGCGCCAACATGCTAGTTCCCCTTCAACCACTTCGTTTCCGCGTCACGTCCAAAGACTTGAACAGCGCAAACCTGAGGCGCCGGGTTGACGTCTTTGGACGTGACTGCCTTTCCCCGCTCGCCGCGTGTCCCCGCGAGCGCGCATCGCCGAAAAACTGTGTTGGCTGTGTCCCTTGGACACAGCCAATCACAGATCGTGCTGAATGGCCAATCGCAAAGGCCATTCAGCACTCGATCCCGCTGTCCAATGAGAGATGATCTCAATTGTAAACAAATGAGATCATCTCTCATCGCCGGCTTTCTCTCCTCACACACAGCGTGTGAGGAGAGAAAGAGAGTGACAGCGTTCAGTGAGTTGAAAAAAAAAAAAGTAAAAGTTTAAAAACAGCGCCAGTGTCTCTGCCAGTGCCACCTGCCAGTGCAAACAGCCTGTGCCACCTGCCAGTGCAAACAGCCTGTGCCACCTGTCCCTGCCATCAGTGCCACCTGCCCCCAGTGCCATCTGCCCCTGCCATCAGTGCCATCTGCCCCTGCCATCAGTGCCATCTGCCCCTACCATCAGTGCCACCTGCCCCTGCCATCAGTGCCACCTGCCCCTGCAATCTGCCGTAAGTGCCATCTGCCGTCAGTGCAATCTGCCATCAGTGTCACCTGCCAGTGCAATCTACCATCAGTGCCACCTGCCAGTGCAATCTACCATCAGTGCCACCTGCCAGTGCCACCTGCCTGTGCCATCTGCCTGTGCCACCTGCCATCAGTGCTATCTGCCCGTGCCACCTGCCCGTGCCACCTGCCCGTGCCATCTGTCATCAGTGCTATCTGCCCGTGCCATCTGCCCGTGCCATCTGCCCGTGCCATCTGCCCGTGCCATTGGTGCCATCTGCCATCCGTGCCATCTGCCCGTGCCAGCTGCCATTAGTGCTACCTGCAATTAGTGTAATCTGCCATCAGTGTCACCTGCCAGTGCAATCTCCCATCAGTGCCACCTGCCAGTGCAATCTACCATCAGTGCCACCTGCCTGTGCCATCTGCCTGTGCCACCTGCCATCAGTGCTATCTGCCCGTGCCACCTGCCCGTGCCACCTGCCCGTGCCATCTGCCATCAGTGCCATCTGTCATCAGTGCCATCTGTCATCAGTGCCATCTGTCATCAGTGCTATCTGCCCGTGCCATCGGTGCCATCTGCCATCCGTGCCATCTGCCCGTGCCAGCTGCCATTAGTGCTACCTGCCATTAGTGCTACCTGCCATCAGTGCCATCTGCCATCAGTCCGTGCCATTTGCCGTCAGTGCCACCTGTCAGTGTCATCAGTGCCAACAATGGCTAAAAGATCCTTTTCACTTGAGGAGGCATATGAAATTATGGCGGCTGACGAGAGAAACGGGGAGCTCTGCGATTCGGATTCCCCTGAAAATTCCGACAACGAATCTGACGTCACCTATGAGCCGATAGTCAGCAGTGGAGAAGAGACATCCGAGGAGGAGGAGGAGGAAGAAGAAGAGGAGGAAGAGGAAGAAAAAGAAGAGGAGGAGGGTCCACCCGCCAGAAGAAGGCGTATTGCTAAGGAGGCAGTGCCATCCACCAGCACCGCTGTGCCATCCACCAGTACCGCAATACCTCAGCAAGCAAGGTCACGTACCAGTGGGGTGTCACCTCAGTCCCAAAGGGTTAGGTCCCATGCCAGCCTTCCCTATTCCCTTCAGAACCCCCTGTGGCTTCCTTCTAATTCAGGAGAAGCCAAAATTCCCCCCTTCACTGCCCAGCCAGGAGTCCAGGTGGACACAGAAAATTTTGCCCCGATTAACTTTTTTAATTTAATTTTCACCGACAACATGCTTGCCTCAATTGTTACCCAGTGCAATCTTTATGCACAACAATTTATTTCCAGTAACCCCACATCCCATTATGCCCGTCCCTTCGAGTGGAGAGCCCTAACAGTGGAAGAGTTTAAAACATTTTTGGGCCTCATATTCTGTATGGGACTAAACCACAAAAAACAGCTACGTGCCTATTGGTCAAACCGCCCCATCTACCACATGCCCATCTTTTCCTCAAAAATGCCCAGGTCCAGATATCAATTGATAATGAGATTCCTACACTACAACGACAATACCCAGTGCCCTCCCCGAAATGACCCAAGTTTTGATAAACTTTATAAAATTCGGCCACTACTTAATTATTTTTCTGAAATTTTCCCCCAGTTGTTTACCCCGGACCAACAAATATGTGTAGACGAATCCTTAGTAAAAATTTTCTGGCAGGCTGGGCATAAAACAATTCATTCCCAGTAAAAGGGCCCGCTATGGGGTGAAGCTCTATAAATTATGTGACCGAGCCCCCGGATTATACGTATGCCTTCAACGTATATGAAGGAAAGGACAGCCAGCTACACCCCCCTAATTGTCCAGACTACGTAGGAACCAGCGGGAAAATTGTTTGGCAACTCCTGAACCCACTCCTGGAGAAAGGATACCACTTATATGTGGACAATTTCTACACAAGTTTGCCCCTGTTCCGAAACCTTTTCCAAAAAAATACCCCAGCATGCAGCACCGTGCGATCGAACCGGAAGGGCTTTCCTCAAAGTCTTGTCATCAAAAAATTAGAAAAAGCGGAGACGGCGAGTTTACGTACAGAGGAAGTTCTGGCTGTGAAATGGAGGGACAAAAGGGATGTGTACGTGCTTTCTACCATCCACAACAACACATTCGTTGAGACCAGAACAAGGAATGGGCTAATCCAGAAACCAAAATGCATTCATGACTACAATAAGTTCATGGGGGGTGTCGATTTGAACGACCAGATGCTGGAACCCTACCTTTCTACAAGAAGATCATACCAGTGGTATAAAAAAGTTTCAATTTATTTGTTCAATTTGGCCGCGTACAACACATATGTGATATATCGGAAATCCACTCCAAGATCCAAACCCTACCTTTTCTACCTGGAGGAAATCACCACTGCCCTTTTATACCCCAGCAACCCACCAGCATACATTCGATCCGATGTGGTTAGCCGACTCAACGAGCGCCACTTTCCAGATAAACTCCCTCCCAAACCAACAGGCCATAAATGCCAAAAAAGATGCAAGGTGTGCTCCAAAGCAGGAGTGAGAAGAGACACCATTTATTATTGTCCTAAATGCCCTTCCCAACCAGCCCTCTGCGTAGTTGGTTGTTTCGCCCGTTACCATACCACACTAAATTATTAGTCACTTTCTGCCATTTAACTTCACACCCCTTATACCTCTGCTTATGACCTCTGCTTATGACCCGGCTTGTTATTTGACCACGATTCTGCCTACCGATTCTGTTTATACCTCTGCCTGATCTGGAACTGACCCTGGACTGTTATTTGACCACGATTATGCCTACCGATTCTGTTTATACCTCTGCCTGATCTGGAACTGACCCTGGACTGTTTGACCATTCTTTTTGCCTGCCTCTTGGACTGATCTTTTACCCTGCCAGTGGACTAGTGGGATTCATAGCACATGGGTCTCACATATGTGAGGGGCTCCAGAATTTGTTTTTCTGGATGAAGAAAACAATTGTTTTTGTTTTCTCATTCTAGATTAGGGTCTGGTTGCCCGGAGGCTTCAAAGAGATTTGGGTGGGAGAAGCCTCCACCCCTGTCCCCATTCTGTCCTGAACGAGGCCCTACTTCTGCCTGTAGGACCTATGCCATCATGCCTCTGCCTGGTGCATGAACTGACCACCTGCACTAACTTTGACGGGACAGTATCCCTGCCTGGACAATTGTGTATGCCGTTGCTGACCAAGTCCCTGCCTGCTGCCTGGACCAGTGCTATCCTGCTGTGTAGAACTGCGCTACTATTACCACAGGTAATCTTTTGTTTACGCTTTGCTCAGCATAATGTATTTTGGGGTGTAACTCTTGGTATGTGCATGCTATGTGTCTCTGGAACACCGGACCGTGTTCCTTGCATGTTTGATCTCTGTATGTGGTCAGGCTGTGTAGAAGTCTCACACATGGGGTATCGTTTTACTCAGGAGGAGTAGCAGAATGTATTTTGGGGTGTCATTTTTGCTATCTAAATGCTATGTGTTGGAAATATCTTAGAAACGGACAACTTTGTGTAAAAAAAATGCGTTTTCATTTTTTTTCCACGTGTTTCAAAAACTTCTGGAAAACAATGAACCGTTCAAAAGACTCATTATGCCTCATAGATTATACGTTGGGGTGTTAGCTTTCCAAAATGGGGTCATTTTGTGGGTAATTTCATTATCCTGGTGTTCCAGGGCCTTCAAAAGTGTAATAGGTAGTCAACTAGTTAGATGTGCAATTTATGCTCCTAAAACCCCGGATGGCGCTTCCTGCATGTTGGGCCTCCGTATGTGGCCAGGCAGTGAAAAAGTCTCACACATGGGGTATCGTTTTACTCAGGAGGAGTAGCAGAATGTATTTTGGGGTGTCATTTTTGCTATCTAAATGCTATGTGTTGGAAATATCTTAGAAACGGACAACTTTGTGTAAAAAAAATGCGTTTTCATTTTTTTTCCACGTGTTCCAAAAACTTCTGGAAAACAATGAACCGTTCAAAAGACTCATTATGCCTCATAGATTATACGTTGGGGTGTTAGCTTTCCAAAATGGGGTCATTTTGTGGGTAATTTCATTATCCTGGTGTTCCAGGGCCTTCAAAAGTGTAATAGGTAGTCAACTAGTTAGATGTGCAATTTATGCTCCTTAAACCCCTGATGGCGCTTCCTGCATGTTGGGCCTCCGTATGTGGCCAGGCAGTGAAAAAGTCTCACACATGGGGTATCGTTTTACTCAGGAGGAGTAGCAGAATGTATTTTGGGGTGTAATTTGTGGTATGCACATGCCATGTGAGAGAAATAAGCTATTACAATGACAATTTTGAGAACATTTTTAAATAAAAAATAAAAATCTTAATTTTGCAAAGTATTGTGGGAAAAAATTACAACTTCAAATACCTCACCATGCCTCTTAATAAATACCTTGGAATGTTTACTTTCCAAAATGGGGTTATTTGGGGGGAATTTGTACTTTCCTGGCTTGTTGGGGTCTCAAGAAATGAGATAGGCCTTCAGTACATCAGGTGTAATCAGATGTGATAATTTTTTATGATTTGCACTATAGCTTGTAGACTCTAAAATTTTCACACAGACCAAATAATTTCGAAAACTTTTGGGTTATTTTTATCAAAGACATGTAGCAGTATAAATTGTGGCCAAAATTTATGAAGAAAAATTAATAATTTGCAAAATTTTATCACAGAAACTAAGAAAAAATCGTTTTTTTTCAAAATTTTCGGTCTTTTTTTATTAATAGCGCAAAAAATAAAAAACCCAGAGATGATCAAATACCACCAAAAGAAAGCTCTATTTGTGGGAAGAAAAGGACAAAAAAATCATTTAGGTATAGTGTTGCATGACTGAGTAATTATCATTCAAAGTGTGAGAGTGCTGAAAGCTGAAAATTGCTCTGGGCAGGAAGGGTGTTTAAGTGCCCAGTAAGCAAGTGGTTAAGAGCCAAGATCAGCTGACTGGCACTGCTGATCTTAACCACTCCAGATGAGGCAGCGCCAACATTTAAATTTCAAATATTGGCCATAAAGCATATAAGAAAAGGGAAAACTGTTTTTTAGTTAAAAATTACTTTATGCACAAAAAAATCACACTCGCAATGATAAATGTAAGGCTCAACAATACACAGAGTGAGGTTATATGCCACAGCTCACCACTCCCTGTAGTGTCCGGCTGACAGATCAAATGCCGGGATAGGTTGGGCTGATAATGGTAACCAACTCTCCTCAACTCCAGTTAGATGCCTGATAAAAAGGGCTCCACCCTACGCATTACGTCAAAGGTGACTTCATCACCTTATGATACATAAGCCTAATCAGTAAGTTTTAGAGGGTGTTAATTAAAATTTAATTAAATATCCCACTTTATATGACAAAATTATCTTCACCAATAATCTTAAAAATCAAATGAATATTACAACCAGAAAAAAATAATATAGATTGTAATGATCTGGTGGTCAGTGTAGACGAGACACAATATTGGTGGCCTATATAGGTAGAATATCAATCTTCCAAGGGCTCTTTCACGCGGAGCGCCCGTTCAGATCAACCTGCCGTTTTTTTATGCGGACCTGAACGGGCGCTCCGTGCTCCTCTATGGAGCCGCGGATGTCAGCGGTGACATGCCTGATGACATCCGACCCGCTCTGATCCGCCAAAGTGTGACGGAGGAAAAACCTACTTTTCTATTCGTCTGGCGGATCCAAGGCACTGGCTTCTACTTTCCACTGTAACTGAATGTCTATATCCTGGGCCTTGGAGAAGTAGGGTGCTACACTAAGGCTCCTTTTACACTGAGGCGCTTCTAACCTGCCAGTAAAACACTAAGTGATTTTGAAGAGTTTTTCAGGCGCTTTTCAGGCGCTTTTGAAGAGCTTTTCATACATTTCAATGGAGAGCGGCGTTCTTCCACTGCCCTGCCAGTGCACTTCCCCAGTGTGAAAGCATTCATTGATTTTAATGGAAATAGGTTTTCTTGAGCTTTTCATGTGCTTTTTTTTTGCGTGAAATAAATAAGGGGGCTTCCAATGATAAGCGCTATCTAAAAATTATAGTTTGTGTGTATATTTAAGAGCGGTGCTTAAAACACCTTTAAATTATAATAACATCACCTATACATAAAATCAAAAAAACTTAGAAATATTTTTGTATAAAGTATGGATTACTTATAATGAAAATACCAATAAATGAATAAATTCAAATGAAGATCCAAGAGTTTAGTGTGGCATGGGGGGGGGGGGGGCTGACACAGAGTGTGGCTATTTCACTATAAGTAATCCATGCTTTATATAAAAATATTTCTGTTTATTTGATTTGATGTATAGATGTTGGTCATTTCATTATAATTTAAAGGTGTTTTATGTGCCACTTTCAGGCCGCGTACACACGAGGGGATATGTCCGCTGAAAACGGTCCGATGGACCGTTTCAGCAGACATCTCCGCTCGTGTGTATGGGCTAGCGGACAGATTTCTCCACCCGACAGATTTCAAAGCAAGCTTTGAAATCTATCCGGTGGGAATCTGTCCGCCCGACATGTCTGCTGGTTAGTACACTTACCAGCAGACATGTCGGCTCCCACCACCGCCGCGCCGCTGCCGAATGGATTCGGCGCATGCGCGGAAGTGTTTTACTTCCTGGTGCGGTGACGTGGCGGTGACGCGGCGGCGTCAACGTCACCGCCGCGTCACCACTACGTCACCGCGCCGTCCGGCGGCGGGGAATTTGATCCGATGGTGTGTACACGCCATCGGATCAAACTCCCGATCGGACATATCCGATGGAAATGGTCCGCGGACCGTTTTCATCGGATATATCCGATCGTGTGTATGGGGCCTAACATATACACACTAGTAATCAAGTGCAATAGGGGAGCTCTGATTTCAAGTGGCTGCTGGGAAATAGGGATTTTTTTTTCCATTATATTTGTATTCAATTTTAAAAACTATAGTTTGGCGGATTGTTTCAGAACAAGCATGCAGATCAGAAAAATTAAAGTTGAAAGGATATTTTTAAATACTGTATTTATTGGCATATAACACTCACTTTTTTACCCGGAAAATAAAGTGTAAACTGTGCCTGCGTGTTATATGCAGGGGGGTGTGGAAAGTTTTTTTTCCTGAAACTTCCCTCTTTAAGTTAGGGTGCGTGTTATATGCCTGTGCGTGTTATACGCCGATAAATACGGTAATAACCCCCTCTTCCTGCTAATGCTTACCTTTACCATGCACTCCGCCTCCCCATTCATCTGTTTGAGCATTAGGAAATATCCAGAAACTATGGGCCAGATTCAGTTAAGGCTCGTCCACACGGTCAGACATCCAACAAAATTTTCCTTGGATTTTTGTCCTAATTGATTTGTCCGGTCACACCCATAGCATACACACAGTCAGACTTTTCTGCAAACATTTCTAAAACTTTCCCATCATCAAGTGTTTTTTCTGCTCTTTTCTGCTCTTTACCGCCACCCTTTGGATAACTTCTGCTATTGTTGGTTGATTTTAACATTGGTTCTGAGCATGCGTCTTTGCACTCTGTACAAAAGTTGGTTGGATTGCTGGTCACACAAGGCACCATCGGACTTTTGTTGCTGAAAAGTTGGTCCGTTCGCAGACCCAACTTTTTGTCGGATGAAACCAGATAAAGTTTGTCCGATGGAGCGTACACACGGTCGGACAAATTCGAAAAGTTGCAGATTTTGAAGTTGGTTGGTCAAAAGTCCGACCGTGTGTACGGGGCTTAAGAAGTTATGCCGCGTAACTTCTTAGATGCGCTGGTGTATCTTTTTTCTGTATTCAGAAAACAAGATACGCCGGGATTGAGCTAAGATACGAGCGGCGCAAGTCTCTTACGCCGTCGTATCTAAGTTGGATATTTACGCTGGCCGCTAGGTGGCACTTCCGTCGATTTACGCGTCAAATATGTAAACGCATCGAATATGTAAATTCAGGCGTAAACATATTCCAACAAAAAGATGGCACAGCCAATGTTAAGTATTGACGTCGGGACTGCGTCAAAATGTATACATTTTACGTCGTTTGCGTAAGCCGATTCAGAATGGGGCTGGGCCTAAGTTACGTTCACGTCGTTTTCATTGACTCTTTGCAACGTGATTTGGAGCATGCGCACTGGGATACATCCACGGCTGGCGCATGCGCAGTTCGTTTGGCGCGTCATTTATGTGGGGTCACCATTAATTTAAATACAACACGCCCCCTACCTGCCCAATTTGAATTGCGCGCGGATACGCCGGCCCATTTACGCTACGCCGACGCAACTTACGGAGCAAGTGCTTTGTGAATACAGCACTTGCCTGTAAAAGTTGCGGAGGCGTAACTTAAATAGCACAAAGATACGCGCTCCTACGTGAATCTAGCCCTATGGGTTTGGGAAGAATATCACCTACTCCACTTCCTGCCAGAAAGCAGTACTCAACCCAGGTCTAAGCAGCCAATCGCTAAGCCTGAACACAACCACCTGAGGTAAAATAGAAGGTCATTCAATTCAGACTCATACCCAGCCCAGAAGGTCCCACTAGCAGTATTCTGGGTTTTTTTTTTGTTTGTTTTTTAGATCTAGCCCTTTACTATGTCTTCAGATAGGTAGGTTCCATTATGCCACAAGTTCCTCTTCCTCTTTGGCTTTCAACAACTGGTGGGTGGTCCTCAATAATTCAAAGAGGGTCACTGATTCGTTTTGTATATAATAAGAAAACAAATATGACCCCTGTTCCCATGAATAATCTCCGGGGGCAGAGTGGGGCAAGTTGGGGGCGTGGCCTGCTGGGAGCCCAGGCTGAGGTTGTCTCTCTTATTACCACAATAGGACTCCGTTGATGAGCGGCATCAGGGATCTTTCCTCTCTTCACCCCTGTCAAGTTGTTAGTGTTGTCTGTGTCACCACCTTGATTGTCATTGAGACAGAAAATTATAGGAAATCCAAAATGTTATTGTCCCCATAACAAGAAGTGAAGGTAATCGTCCAGAGGCAACAATTGTTTTCGAAACAACCGTCACTAGAAATGCATCTCACTTTGTAGAGATTTCCTTCACTTTTGGTTGCTTCTTTAGGACAGGAAGTAAAAGAAAACCTTCCCAACAAAACACAATGAAAATGGTAATAGAAAAACTGACAGAGGTTTCAATTCATTCCCACTTAATCCACAATGAGAAAAAAGTTTTTGCTATACATACACTTTAACAGTTAAGCCCCGTACACACGGCCGAGGTTCTCGGCAGAAACCAAACTCGCTGGGAGCCGCATTCTGCCGAGAACCTCGGCCGTGTGTACGCTCTCGGCGAGCCCCGCCCGTCGGGAAACCCATCGAGCAAATAGAGAACAGGTTCTCTATTTGCTCAACGGCCCGTCGGTATGAATGGCTGGTTGCCTTTCCCGACGGGCGGGTCGCCGATTCTGACGGCCGGCAGAGAACCTCGACGGGCGGAACGATGTGTTCCGCCCGTCGAGGTTCTCTGCCGTGTGTACGGGGCCTGATACTGTGGCAGGCTGGCCCCCTTGTGCGAGCCGTCGTAGCTGTACGTCGGCTCTTTAAGGTGCCTCCGGCAGCGCGCATGTGCCGCCGAAGCCGCCCGAGCACCCAAAGCGTGTCCCTGGAGCCAATGCGCCCACTGAGAACAGCAAGAACGGGGATGTGTGTGTGTGTGTAAACACACACATCCTGGTTCTCTCAGGGGCGAGGAGACTGATTGTGTGTTCATACAATATGTAAACACCGATCAATCTCTTCCCCTAGTCAGTCCCATCACCCCTAACACACATTAACCCCTTGATCGCCCCCTAGTGTTAACCCCTTCCCTGCCAGTGACATTTTTACAGTAATCAGTGCAGTTTTATAGCACTGATCACTGTATAAATGCCAATGGTCCCAAAAATGTGTCAAAAGTGTCCGACATAATGTTGCAGATCGCCACCATTACTAGTAAAAAAAAAAAATAATAAAAATGACATAAAACTACCCCCTATTTTGTAAGCGCTATAATTTCTGCGCAAACCAATGAATAAACGCTTATTGCATTTTTTTGTACCAAAAATATGTAGAAGAATATGTATTGGTCTAAACTGAGGAAAAAAAAAGTAAAAAAAAATTAAAATTAGGGATATTTATTATAGCAAAAAGTAAAAGATATTGGGGGCTATTTACGAAAGACAAATCCACTTTGCACTACAAGGACAAAGTGCACTTGAAATTGAACTGGAAGTGCAGTCGCTGTAGACCCAAGGGGGACATGCAAGGAAAATAAAAAACAGCATTTTAGTTTGCACATGATTGGATGATAAAATCAGCAGAGCTTCCCCTCTTTTCAGGTCTACCCCTCAGATTTACAGCAAGCGCACTTTGCACTTGTAGTTTGCACTTGTAGTAAATAACCTCCTTTGTGGGTTTTTTTCAACATTGTTGCTCTTCCTTTGTTTATAGCGCAAAAAATTAAAACCTCAGAGATGATCAAATACCACCAAAAGAAAGCTCTATTAGTGGGAAAAAAAAGGACATCAACTTTGTTTGGGTACAATGTCACGCGACCGCGCAATTGTCAGTTAAAGCGATGCAGTGCCGAATCGCAAAAAATGTCCCGGTCATTGGGCAGCCAATTCTTCCGGGGCAGAAGTGGTTAACTTGATAATGTCGCGCTTTGTCTCTGTCTTGCCATTAGATAGTGGTCTATGGATGCAATGTAATATATAAAGCCCGGAGCATAGTATCAATTTAGAAGGGAAAAATTAGAATTTATCTGGATAAGCGATTTACCAAACGTCTACCCATTGTCAATAAACAGAAGATAATAAAATATATGAAATACTTGAGTAAACTGTTAATGCAGCCACCTAAGCTGGCTCTCAGACAGCTTTCTATCTCTGCAATTCCGCACCTGAACCTGACAGCGAGCTGTTTATGTACAGGACATTGTGGCCTCTGACGGGAAAAGGGATTTCAAGAAATCATTGAATTGTAGATCACGATTTTATTAACTTTCATCCAGACAGTAAATTCATTGAAATGGGGCATTATTGGAAGCTGAGGAGGCCAGGTTTCACAAACACGGCAAACGCAAACAAGGTGGAAGGAAGTCAAACAAACTTGTGATAAACACAGGATGTCCTGAATATGGAAAGCGCAAAGCGCAGTTCACCAGCTTTAAAGCCACTTATGATTGGGTCCCAAGGAATGATGCTTGCGGGTTTGATCTCAAGTTATTTTCTATTTATCTTAATCACATCGTGGCCATACTTATGTACGTTTTGGAAGTGGAATGGCCACCGTCATAGATGACAAGTCATGGATGAATCACAGAGGAGTCAGGACCAGTTAAGCACCTCCGGAAGATACACAACTTGGGAGTCTTTCACCTAAATTGGAGCCAACATCCGACATAGTACTGAAGCTGCCAGATTAACGATAAACCGAGCTGATGAATTCGCAGGCTTAATTTCTACAAGTGAATATACAGTACCTTAAAGTGACCCTGTGCCGTGCTTACTTGTCCATTAACATACAAGAACAATGTACTTTAAGGGGTTTCAAAGGGGGTTATGTTGAGTGAAAGTAGAGACCTATTTTCTACTGGATATACACTATGGCCCGGATTCACGTAAGCTTTACGCCGGTGTATCTAGAGATACGCCGTCGTAAGTACAAATGTGCACCGTCGCATCTCTGCGCCGATTCACAAAGCTAGATACGTCGAAAAAACAAGGCTTCAGCCACCCGACATAACTTGCCTACGCCGGCGTATCGTGGGCGCATAGTTAAGCTGGACGCATTCGGTGTACCCATGTTAAATATGCAAATATGGGAGATACACCGATTCACAGACGTAGATGCGCCCGGCCGCTTCATATACGCGGTTTGCGTAAGGCTTACGTCCGGCGTAAAGTTATTCCTCATATAAGAGGCTCAACTTATGCTAAGGTATGGACCAGGCAACGAACGCCGTAGAAATTTACATAGTTTACGCTGTTTACGTTGTACAGGAATAGGGCTGGGCGTAGGTTACGTTAACGTCGTAGGCAGTGATTCGACGTGTCCTAGGGAGTAGTTCCGATGTGATTCTGAGCATGCCCACTGGGATGCATCCATGGGACGGCGCATGCAACGTTCGTTAGAAACATCTGGCTGGCAGTTCGGCCATCATTTGCATGTTTCACGCCCACTCCCACATACGCCGACTTACGCCGAGGAAACCCAGCGCAGTTTGGGAGGCAAGTGTGCTTTGTGAATACTGTGCTTTCCTGCCAGCGCTGCGTCGGCGTATCAGATATTAGATACGCTACGCCGGCATAAAGATGCGCCAACGGCTGTGAATCCGGCCCTATGTTGTCAAAAGTATTGGGACGCCTGCCTTTACATGCACATGAACTTTAATGGCATCCCAGTCTTAGGTCGCGTACACACGATCAAATTTATCTGCTCAAACTGGTCCGCCGACCAGTTTCAGCGGACATATCCGATCGTGTGTACAACCTAGCGGACAGGTTTGTCCAGCGGACAAATTTCAAAGCATGCTTTGAAATTTGTCCGCTACAAACCTGTCCGTCCGACGTGTCCGATGGTTAGTACGCCTAACCAGCGGACAGAAATCTCTGCGCATGCGTCGAATGCATTCGACGCATGCGTGGAAGTATTTTACTTCCTGGAGTGGTGACGTGGCGGCGTCAACGTCACCGCCACGTCACCGCGTCCTCAGCCTGGGGGGATTTTCGTCCGATGGTGTGTACACGCTATCGGACCAAAATCCGATGAGACATGTCAGCTGGAAACGGTCCGTCGGACATGTTTGAGCGGACATGTCTCATCGTCTGTACGCAGCCTCAGTCTGTAGGGTTCAAAGTTGAGTTGGCCCACCCTTTGCAGCTATAACAGCTTCAACTCTTCTGGGAAGGCTGTCCACAAGATTTAGTAGTGTGTCTATGGGAAGGTTTGACCATTCTTCCAGAAGCACATTTGTGAGGTCAGGCACTGATGTTGGACGAGAAGGCCTCGTTTTAATCCTTGTCAAAGGTGTTCTATTGGGTTAAGACCAGGACTCTGTGCAGGTCAGTCAGGTTCCTCCACCAGAAAACTTGTTTATCAATGTCTTAATGGAGTTTGCATTGTGCACTGGTGCGCAGTAATGTTGGAACAGGAAGGGGCCATCCCTAAACTGTTCCCACAAAGTTGGGAGCATGAAACTGTCCAAAATGTATTGGTATGCTGACTCCTTAAGAGTTCCCTTTACTGGAACTAAAAGGTCGAGCCCAACTCCTGAAAAACAACCCCACACTATAATCCCCCCTCCGCCAAATGATTTGGACCAGTGCACAAAGCAAGGTCCATTAACCACTTCAGTACAGGGCACTTATACACTTTCCTGCCCAGACCAATTTTCAGATTTCAGCGCTGTCACACTTTGAATGACAATTGCGCGGTCATGCTACCCCGTACCCAAACTACATTTTCATCATTTTGTTCCCACAAATAGAGCTTTCTTTTGGCGGTATTTGATCACCTCTGGGATTTTTATTTTCTGCTAAACAAATAAAAAAAAGGCTGAAAAAAAGGCCTGCCAGCCTGAATCCCGTAAGTGACGACATCATTACATCACGGAGCCTCCACGATCCCCGTCCCAGCCGCCAGCCAGCGATGTACACATTCAGTGCAGACAGGACTGCTACAGGACCTAGATCTCCACCATCAGCCCGTGATGTACACACTCCACCAGGACTAATGCGGATGAAACACGTTTAACCCTTGACGTGCCTGATTATCTCTACTCATATGTGAGTGTTTTTAATCCCTTTATATTAAAGATGTTTTAAATTTGCTGCACTTAGAGGGCCTTGTTCTCTTTCTTCTTAAGTGTCAGGTATGTCAGTGTAGGAGCCAGGTAGTTTGGTGTAATGGTCAGGTAGGTGAGTGTAGAAACCAGGTAGGTTAGTGTAGTGGTCAGGTAGGTGAGTGTAGGAATCGGGTAGGTTGGTATAGTGATCAGGTTGTTAAGTATAGGAATCAGGTAGGCCAGCGTAGTGGTTGGGTAGGTCAGTGTAGTGGTTAGTGTAGGTATCAGGTAGGTCAGTAAGGTCAGCGTAGGAATCAGGTAGGTCAGCGCAGTGGTCAGGTAGGTCAGTGTAGGTGTCAGGTAAGTCAATGTAGGAATCGGGTAGGTTAGTGTAGTGGTCAGGTCAGTGTAGTGGTCAGGTAGATCTTTGAAGGAATCAGGTAGGTCAGTGTATTGGTCAGGTAGGTCAGTGTAGTGGTCAGGTAGGTTAGTGTACTGACCAGATCGGTGTAGGTATCAGGTAGGTCAGTGTATTGGTCAGGTAGGTCAGTAATACTGTACTAGTGGAAGGGACTGCTACAAGTACATGGGTTAGGGGGCGCAAATGACTTACCTTGCCCCGAGCACTGACAACCAATGCTATGCCACTGGTTGAGGTAAAGAAAATTGCATAATCTATAACCAGCATAAGTTTGGTTAATGTGCAGTCATGTTGGAACAGGAAGGGGCCATCCCCAAACTGTTCCCACAAAGTTGGGAGCATGAAATTGTCCAAAATGTCATTGTATGCTGACACCTTAAGATTTCCCTTCACTGGAACTAAAAGGTCGAGCCCAACCCCTGAAAAACAACCCCACACTGTACTAGTGGAAGGGACTGCTACAAGTACATGGGTTAGGGGGCGCAAATGACTTACCTTGCCCCGAGCACTGACAACCAACGCTATGCCACTGGGTCGAGGTAAAGAAAATTGCATAATCTATAACCAGCATAAGTTTAGATTCATGTCAGTTGTGCTGAGGCTGGTTGTCATAGTCAAAATCGTTCGTCCTCTTCCTCCTCCCTCATACATACACAGTGGTAATCTCCCATTGCTGTGGGAGTCAATACAGCCATTGAACCCGTCTTAGACACTTACCAAGATCTCTGGCTATGCCCTCCTTTTCTGCCCCCTCCACTGATAGAAGCCGTGCGACAGCTTCCATCAGTGAAAAGAGAGTTATGAATGAAGGAGGCAGAACGTCCATTCATCCGTCCATTCTTCATTCATAGACTGCTTTTCATTGTATATATAAAGCACATATTTTGCATTTTCTCTGACATTTTGTGTTTGAACTCATATTGGAAGCAATAATTCAATGATATGTGATCTGGGAGTAAACTTCTCACTTGGACTTGTTAGGAAGGAGGAAGGTTGCGCTCCTCTGCTTTAGGCCGCCTTTGAAGCCAGGGGACAGACCTTTGATGTATGGCCTACATGCTGTTATGTTTTCATTTACTGTGTACGCCATGGAATGTGAGAAAATTTACTCGGCACAAGATAAATGATATACATATTTTTCTATTCACAGAAGGTCAAGAAGGCAATCTCTGCTCAAACACACATCTGAGTGGTAAATGGATGGCTTAACCAATTCAGTATGTGAAATAGCTCACCTCTCTGCCTTTTCATTGGCTTATATAGCTTGCCGTGTTGTCCCCTAGTCTGTGACACGATCTGGCATCCCATAAATTACAAATGTAGCAGCTCTCACTTTGCATCTTCTTTGCATTAGGTGAGCCATAGATTGATATATTCAGGGTTAGATAGCATAGGAAGCTTTCAATATTCATGCACACATTCACATATCATTAGAGGAACTGGGACGCTTTAAAAGTAAGAGGCTGACAGCCTGGAAACATTGTTAGGGTCAGTTCACAACGCTGCCGTATCACATGCATTAAGTTAGGCAGCCCATTCAATGCACTAAAATTGGACAGGTGTTTTTTTTTTTAATGTAACACACCACAACATACAGAGCGTTCATATCTGTGCATTGTGGTAAATTGTGCACATGTGTCGAGGTGTCATTCAAATGACCTGCCATGCAATGCACTGTGTTGCGGTAAGTGTAGTAAAAAATGCCTTTTACAGCTATGCACTGGTGTGAACAAGCCAAACCCTTAGGCTGCATTCACACCTAGGTGTATTTACGCCCTACGTTCAACGCTGTAGCAGCCTGAAATACACTGGAGGGGCGAATTAACATTGTCGGCTATGGAGATGTTTCACATCTCCACGCCGAACGCCGAAACGCTGTACGCCTGAAGCTCAAATCAAGTCCCGGACCCTTTTTTTGAGGCAGCTACGGCGTTCGGGCATAGCCGACAATGTAAAATCACCCCTCCAGCAAAAAACAAGGCTAAAAACGCCGCAATTTGTTGCGGCAAATCACGGTACAATACGCCGCGTTACAGTGTGAATGCAGCCTTATAGTGGCCATACATGTAACAATCCAAACAAATGATATGACTCTTCACAGAAGCAGACAATGTAAATCAAATTTATGAATTTTTAAAAAGACACTTAGAGGTGTACTTATAAAAAAAAACATTAACTTCCCCCAGTGAAAGTGCACGCCACTTACATTAAATGAATTGTGTGCAAATAGGGCAAATAAAAGGTTATTAGGTTTGTAAAGGAAATTTGTAAGTCCTGTAAGTAATTGTATTCTATTATGTATGTATTGCATACAACACTAATAACGTTTTTATTACATGTTTGCATTCTTTCAAGTCCTGATTAGAATTGGTATGCCTATGTTACGCCCCTTGTTACCACAAATGTACAAACGATACATACGTAATCATGTGTACAAAAACTTTCAATTGCGCCATAATAAAGCAGAACAGTAATTTGGAAGGATGCAGAGTGCATCTTTTGTGTCTTTTCCCTACTGCAGTAGTTATTATTAATTTGGAACCACTAATCAATATGAGGATAGGAGTTGCCTATCTATAAAATTCTAAGTCGGGTTATTTTTTGTGCTGGATGAGTGTTTTTCATTGATTTAAAATAATCAAAAATACTGCATGTGGGCCACTAGATGGCACCAAGCACCGTAGGACGTTTCATGTGATATTTAGCACCATCTTATGGCCAAATGCAGTATTTTCCATTTTAAATCAATAAAAAAACATAAGATTTTTTTAAGCCCCATTTGCAGAGAATGCAACTTGCACTTTCAATGATTACATTTCTATGCAGTTTTTTAAAATGCACCCTATAGAAAGTTACTCATTAACCACTTGCCTACCGCCGTATTGCAATATGACGGCCGCAGGAACCCTTTGTCCCTCCGGGCAGCCATCATATGACGTCCTCGGCTTCCTGGCATTGTGGAGAGCGCACAAACACTCGCCGCATCACTGGGGACCCGATGCACGTGATGTCCCATGGGCACCCGTGATAGTTAATCACAGAGAAGGGACGTGGATCTGTGTGTTTAAACACACAGATCCACATCCTGTCAGGCGAGAGGAGAACTGATCGTATGTACCTTGTATATAGGAAAACCGATCGGTCCCCTCCCCTCATCAGTCCCCGTCCCCCACAGTTAGAATCACTCACTAGGACACACGTTTAACCCCTTGATCGCCCCATAGTGTTAAGCCCTTCCCTGCTAGTGATATGTATACAGTAATCAGTGCATTTTTATAGCACTATTCGCTTTATAAATGTCAATGATCCAAAATAGTGTCCGATATGTCTGCCGCAATGTCACAGTCACGATAAAAATTGCAGATCAGCGACATTAGTAGTAAAAAAAATAATAATAATAAAAATGTCATAAATCTATCCCCTATTTTGTAGACGCTATAACTTTTGCGCAAACCAATTAATATATGCTTACTGTAATTTTTACCAAAAATATGAAGAAGAATACATTTGGGTATGACTGCACAATTGTTATTCAAAATGTGACAGAGGTGAAAGCTAAAAATTGGCCTGGGCATGAAGTGGGTGAAAATGCCCTGTATTGGAGTGGTTAAAAGTGCAATTTGCATTTTCTGCAAACATGGCTAGAAAAATGTTATGCTGGGCAATTGTATGAAAGAAGAAGAAAAAAAAAACGCATAGCTGTTTGGCTGAAACTGGCATGTGCATTCAGTGCATATGCTGCAAAATCGAGTGTTTCCAAGCTATTTATTCTACAAGTAAAATGTGTCACATTCATAGAAAACGAGTGGTTTGAGAAAATAAAATATTTTGGGCAAAACTGTATATGGGGCATTTTCCTCAATTCAATCAAAATTATTTACACTCACAATAATAATAGAATACTACTATTAATAATAACATCAATTTAAAAAGTATCATGGACAGTTCAATTGTTTTTGTTGCAAGTGCATATAGCTACAATCACCTTAAAGGGGTGTTCCAGCCCAAAAATGTGTTTATTAAAAGTCAGCAGCTACAAAAAGTGTAGCTGCTGGCTTTTAATAAACACTCACTTACCTGCTCCTGCGTTCCAGCGACGCGCCGACCGGGGCTCCGCTCCTCTCCCCCCCTCCCCGGCCGGCGTCTCCATCCTGACTGTGGGCACCCAGCCGTGACAGCCTTCGGCTTCACGGCCGGACACCCACTGCGCATGCGCGAGCCGCACTGCGCATGCGCGCGTGGCGCGGCTCGCCTCTGATTGGAGAGGCGATCGCATGGGACCTGTCAGTGTCCCATGTGATCGCCTACAGGGAAGGGCTGGTGTAGGTGATTAAGGCTTAATCGCCTAACCAGCCCCTCGGCGGAAGCAGGAAGTGGGACAGGAAGTCCCACTCCTACTGAAGCCCCCACTCCCCCCCCCCAAAAAAATTACATGCCAAATGTGGCATGTAAGGGGGTAAGGAGTGGGATAAGAGGAAGTTCCAAATTTGGGTGGAACTCCTCTTTAATCAAAATGTTCTTACTGGTCTGGACGGAAAATCAGATTGTAGGAAAGTAGATACAGCGACATAAAGATGCATGGAACTATCATTTTGATTTGTCAGTTGTATTTTTCTCCCAGATTTTAAATCAATCAGCATTACAATAATACAGTATATAAAATCATATATAATAAATATATAAAATATAGTATACATAAATTGTGTATTGCCACAGTATATATCGATATGATCATTCTTTCAAACTGTGGATGCAATTAAAATGAGTTGTTATACACAGCACATAATTCACGCATGCTTCTACTCCTTTATCTCATCCTCATCCTCCCTTCTGTAGACCTCAATGGTAACTGCCGTATCTCTTATAACTGAGATCAGAGAATCTCAAACAGTTTAATCCCCATCCATTTAGCTCTATCATTAGTTCCCAGCCAGCTTGGCAAGGCTTACTCCAAGGTAGAGCGTTGAATGACATGAGGGAGGGAGTTGAAGACAACAACAAATTTTTTAATGAAATTAAATGCATTTGAATGTGAGGATGAAATATAACACAAGCTGATAAGTGTACTCTGCAATGTTTGGGAGCTGAATTGGTCAGAACTGAGCTTCAATAAAGGGCCCCTAGTAACATCTGATCTGTTGCGGCTGCCTGAAAAGCTTTGTTTTAAAATGACACTCCAACTGAAAGTGGCGCCACAATAGTAGTACGGGCATCAAAAACAACAATGCCATGAATGCTTGGCCACCACAAGCCAGTGTTGACTTAAAATCCAAAACAAGCCTTTCTCATCCTTGTTAAAGCGGAGTTCCGCCAAAAAAATAAAATAATTAAAAGTTAGCAACTACAAATACTGCAGCTGATGACTTTTAATATATGGACACTTATCTGTCCTGTGCGCCCACGATGTCGGCACCTAAAGCCAATCTGTCCCTTGGCTCTCGGGTGCGTGATCTTACTTGTCCTTGCTGTTTTCTGGGACCTGTGTGTCTCCCTGAAGACAGCGGGGGGGGGCAGATGTAGTGTAGGCCACCGTGTGTACGTAGGCCACCGACCTATGCCCGGAAGTGGGAGCAAATACCTGGATTACACAGGTATCTGCTCCCTCCACCCCCCTGAGGCCGATCAGACTGGTCCGATGAAACTGGTCTGAAGACCAGTTTCATCGGACCAAATTGATCATGTGTACGGCCCATGGGACCGTTGTCCGTCGGACCAAAGTTTTAAAACTTGCTTTAAAATCTGTCCTACGGACACCTGTCCGTTGGACCAAAACGATGGTTAGTACACAAAAGCATCGGACCAAAGACCCGCGCATGCTCAGAATCAAGTCGACGCATGCTTGGAAGCATTGAACTTCATTTTTTCAGCACGTTGTTGTGTTCTACGTCACCGCGTTCTGGCCCGATGGGATTTTGGACTGATGGTGTGTACGCACATCAGACCATCAGACCACTGATGGTCCAAAGAAAACGGTCCGTCGGACCAGTCTCATCGGACCAGTCTGATCGTGTGTACGTGGCCTGAAAGGTGCCAAAAGTGTCACACATGAGGGGGGCGAGGATTCCGAAAAGCAGAAGTCCAATTTTTGGGTGGAACTCTGCTTTAACACAAAGGAAACTTTGAAAAAACTTGCTGGTCTCACAGAACCCCTGTTTATATTTAGTATATCTACAGCTCGTGGTACATTAGTGGGACAGTCACTGAAAAGAATGCTTCTTACATTTGTGGTCAGTGGAAAGAATCCCCCTCCTACAGATAGCTAAAATGATCATTAGTGGCAATGGGAACTTATCCGAGAAGCAGAATTGCTCTGTGTTTAAAGAACCCCTAAAAAATGTCTGAAGCAACCCTAATTGAGAAAGGCTGGCCTAGAATATAAGGGGAGGGGGCTGTAGCAACAAATAACTGTTTAACCAGTTATCAATGTATAAAAAAGTACACATATAGCACTACGCCGTAGGAGCTGCTGGATTAGATTTGGACCTGCCGTTACCTCACTGTTCAACTTGCGGCAATAGAAGGATCGAGGGTTAGGGGAGATTCAGATACCTTGTTTGCAGATCACAGGTACTTCTTAGAATCCAGAGGACAAACAGCTTCCAACACTGGATCTTGCAACCACCGGATAGGCCTCTCTCACTGACCTAGCAGCCGGTGCGATGCACTGACAAAGTCTCTGCCACAGACTTGGTGAATACAATGGGGTTATTGCACAATCCTCTGCCACAGGATTGCATGACCAAATCGTTTTTTCCAAGTTTAAGCACGGCTACACAGTACCAGAGTCTTTAAGCTGTCCGGCAGTACTGTGAGGTAGATTGGTTGGGATGCGTCCTCCAATTGAGTCACCAGGCCCCTTCCTGAGACACCAGCCGTTCGCTCGGTCCTCTCCTGGAAAAGTCCTCCCCTGGCTCCTCCAATTGCTTGGCTTCTCCCCGCAGACAAGACAGCACAGGACCACCCCTGGACCAGTAGACCCCTAGAAACTCCTGGGCCTACTTCCAGTAACACAGCCTCTGGCCAGCAGGCCCAAGGCAGAAGAACAGCTATGACATACCTTAGGCTAGGAGGGCCATCAGGTCAGAGAGAGAGAGCAGAAAATGGCGTCTGTCCCTTAAGTATCCTGTCCCAGAATGCACAGAGGCAAGAACACTCCCACTAGGCTGCCTCTGGGGAACAAGTACTCAATGCACCCAGCCTGCTGTATTTCCAACACTGACCTGTGGTGACAGCGACACCTACTGTCAAATGGGAAATGCACACAACACAGCTGAATTAGAACAGAAGCAACAATTTACATAACCCCTAAATTTACACATAGAGTCTACTCAACAGGAGCAGGGCGCTACATACGGAACCAGCAAACTGTGGATTCATCAATCACATGACTTCAAACCATGGATAAAGCAATCACATGACATCAAATGTACAGTATGTCATGCATCTTAGGGCAAAAAAAAAAGATCACAAGGTCCCTCTTTTATGGTCTGTATTCATACTGATAAGGAACATGTGAACCTTTGCCCTTCTGATTAAAAGGAACTCCTTGGGCATCAATCAAACCTTCGACCTATGCCTGTTCTTGGAACAACTAAGCCTGGCACAGGGCCATGAGAAAAAGCCCCCTTTTGGGTTTGAATCCTACCTTACCAGGTAAGTGAAAAAACAAAAAGATCAATAGTATTCACTAAGGCATATCACCACTTATCCTTTGCCTTTCACAGTTGAGTCAAGCTCAACAGGAACCATGATAAGACTGTTTTATTTCAACTGAAATTGGTTTTCTTGGTGACTTCCTGAAGGAAACTTTCACCGGTGACCCCCTTTCAAGAAAACAGTTTGCCGGGAGTTAAAATTGACACAGAACAATCATGCAGATTGGAAAGTTGGAGTGGAGTCAACTCCTTTTCTGAATATTTGTTCCTGGTCGCCAATTTGATTTTACCTCATCAGTATGACAACCAGGCAATGAGAATTTTCAAGAAAGGTTAGCAATGGCAAGCGTCATATTCTATCAGGACAAGTTTCATATATAGGAGCCCTTTCCTGGGAGAAGCATGGAGGCTGCTACTGTCAATTTCTGATTCTGCATTTGCTGGTTGCCTGGTTGTCATACAGATCCATTGGTTCCAATGCATACTCACCTAGGTGGATGCAGCATTGGTCCGATACTGCATCTGTCCCCCGCTGCCTCTGAACACTGATCACTCAGTTCATAGTCCTTAGTGAGCAGAGAGCTGGTAACTGTCAGTCACTGGCTCTCTGCTCTGGTCTTGCAGTGCTCACTGAAGGGCCGGGCTGTTCACGGGGCTGGAGTGACTGGCTCAGGCTCTCAACAGCACTCTGAAAGGCTGAGCCAACTGCTGCTCAGGCACCTGGGTGGATCCCAGCATTAAAAGTCAGATTTTGCACTCTTAAGTTTTAGTAAAGAGCTACAGAAGACCATTTATATCCATTTGTGTTTTACTGTCCAGTCAAAGCATTAGTATCTTTATAGACTGAATCTAAAATATGTCCAGCGCCTTTTTATAATTTTCTAAAAAAGAGAGTAGTGAGTCATCTTATTCCATCATATAAGAACTATAGGATATAAATCAAAATTATTTTAAGATTTTATAGAAACTGTAACTGCTGTTGGAAAAGTTAGAAGGACTATCTATAGGCAGGTTCACGATTAATATTAATGTGCTATAAATTGTGGTGTATAAGATGTCATCAACACTGAAGTAAATCTCAGGCTGTATTTTAAGTATAAATGAGCCATTCACTGGCCTGTTGTGTAGGTGGGAGAGGAGGGGTCTCACTATGTTACTTTTAAAGCACAAGTGACAATTACTACTCGTAACATAGTTATTATGCAGCCTTATCTTTCGTGCTCCTATTTACATTTTTTAAGACTTATTGCACAGCCTTATATTTTCAAGCAGCTTTGAATCCACTTATCCTACATTCACACCTATGCGCTTTCTAGTGCCTTTTGTAGTTTACAGAGTTAAGATACAGTCCATTTAACATGGTTTTCTATGGTACACGTTCACATCTATGCATTGTTCAGTCAGTGTGTATTTGGAAAGGGACTTTTTTCCAGCAGCAGATTGCATTTTGCGGGTAATAAGACTTCAATAGAGCCGCACCAGAAAAGCAAGTTTTGTGTTTTGTTGTGTTTTCCATTTTTCTTTCAACTTTAACACATTGGGGGTTATTTACGAAAGGCAAAGCCACTTTGCACTACAAGTGCAAACTACAAGTGCAAAGTGCACTTGAACGTGCACTGAAAGTGCACTTGGAGGTGCAGTCGCTGTAGATCCGAGGGAGACATGCAAGGAGAATAAAAAACTGCATTTTAGCTTTTACTTGATTGGAGGATAAAATCAGCAGAGCTTCCCCTCATTTCAGATCTACCACTCAGGTCTACAGTGACTGCACTTCCAAGTGCACTTTGCACTTGTAGTTAGCACCTGTAGTGCAAAGTGGATTTGCCTTTCGTAATTAACCCCCATTGTGTATAGATGGTTTCTAAGGAGCGAGTCGGGAAAGCCGACCACCACATCCTTAACAACCAATGAGTCATCAGCTGTCAGTGGGCTTCCCCGCTGACAGCTGAATGTAAAAAAAAAAGGCCTGGTATGGATTGGGGGGGGGGGGGGCACACAATTTTTTCCCCGTTTTTTTTTTGCCAGCAATTCTTCTTTTTACATTCAGCAGGGAACCAATTGAAATAGAACTACTAAAACTCAATTAATTAATCTCCTGACAAACTCAGGGGAGGCTAGCATTGTCCTACTGCAATAAAGAAAAAGACCAGGATGGTTCTCAGTGGAGGGAAAAAAAGGAATGAATGGCTGGAGCCCAGCCAGCTTCTGTTTTATTAAACAATACAAACTCTTCTCATTGGTTGACATGATACAGATACACACAATCACATGATAAAAACACACCCAGTTCCCTCCCATCCAACCACTGACACACCCCACATACTCCCTCATCCACGCCCCTTATCTACGCCTACTAAAGGCACATGTCTAGCTCTTTGTTTAAGTTCTTCTAAGGGGTTTCCCACACAAAACCTTATTCAGTTTCCAAGGGTCTGACGTATAACATGGAACAGTCCAAGATGCAAGGGGAGATTCATGTTTGGAAGAAATTTTCTGAGTAAAGGAGTTAATCAGTCCTTCAATATTTGCCAACTAAGGTGGAACAGTCCAGCACAGCTTCTTTTGACCAAAAAGTCCTTCAATTAATGCAGACAGGAAGTTGGGGGGGGGGGGGGAAGGGTTTTTGGCTTTCTCTTGCAAACGTTCTTCACAGATGGGGGATGGGACGGACACATTTGTAACATGAGGGTAAAATGGAGAGGAAATGGCTTTTGAACAAACAGCTCTCCTTTGTATTTCCAATGCTCGTTCATAATCTTCGTTATCACATAGCGGATTCTTTGTTTCAAACAGATGTGTAGTCGCATCTTCAGAACAATATCTGGACATATATTTTCAAGGAATATACACACTTCATTTCAAATGGCAACCCCTACAAGGCAATATCTAAGTGGCTCTTATTCATAACACAAAAATATAAATTTTTCCATATTCACATCCATCACACAATGACTCATTGTTTTTTAAGGATGCGGCTTCCCAGTGCGCTCCTTAGCAACTAGCTATATACAGTGTCTTTGAGGAGAAAATAAAACACAAAATGCATGAAAACTGCATGCAAAAAATGCATAAAAAAACACAGGTTTAAAAACACACCGCAAAACACGCCAGAAAAACGCATTAATCACAGCCTGCATAGATGTAGACCTAGACTTATTGTTTACTGACTCACTATCTCTGCTGGAAGTCTATTCCAAGCATCGACTACTCTTTGAACTTCCCTCCTGCTAGTTTGAGGTCATGCCCCAGTGTTCTTGATCTTAGCTTCATATTGAAAATACTGCCCTCCTGAACCCTTTAGATAGATAAATAGAAAGTAGTAGAGGCAATCATGGGGCTTCAGCAGAAGTATGTGTCCAAATAAGAGCATTTTTTTTGTCCAACGTTTCGATGGATCATCGTCCATCTTTGTTAAGCCTTGGCAAAAATGGACTGCAATCCATTAAAACATTGGACAAATCTTGTTTTCAAGGCAATAACAAATGCTGTTTTTGTACTCTTTTTTGAAAACTTTATGAAAAATATTGGAAACACAAAAAAAATGGACAAAACAAACTGAGTTTGGACACATAAGCTGGCCATACACTAAGTGGAAGTTTGAATGAACATTCGCACCAAAAAATCCCGTTATATTCACTGACTTGATGAATGTCACTCGAATATAGTTCAAAATGTTGTTTACTTTTATCAGGAGGACCATGCCTCCTACAAACCAACAATGGGCGACTCGTGGCCAGTTGGCCAATCACCAGGCCCCCATGCTGTCATGTGATAGGCAGAAGTCCTGTGCAAGTTTGGAGCTTCTCAAAAAATGTAAGCTTGCTTAGGAGTCAAGGAGATCTTAAAGAGGAACTTAAAGTGGATGGCCCCTTAAAAAAAAATATTAAAAGCCAGCAGCTACAAATACTGCAGCTGATGACTTTTAATATTATGACACTTACCTGTCCTGGAGTCCAGCGGCGTCCGCAGCAGAGGACGAGCGTTCGCTCGTCTCCCTGCTGCTCCCCCCTCCATCCACGGTGAGGGAACCAGGAAGTGAAGCGCTCCGGCTTCACTGCCCGGTTCCCTACGGCGCATGCGCGAGTCGCGCTGCGCCCGCCGATTGGCTCCCGCTGTGTGCTGGGAGCCGAGAGTTCCCAGCACACAACGGGAAAAACCCGTCTTTTGCCCGAGACTGCGGGCCGGAAGTGGGTGCAAATACCTGTCTTTAGAAAGGTGTCAAATGTGACACCGGAGGGGGGAGGGTTCCGATCAGCGGAACTTCACTTTAGGGTGGAGATCCGCTTTAAGAATGTCATTCTGGCCATGTTCATCACCAGTGCCACCATCTCTAAAAATCTGGCATATGCACAGATGTGTCAAGGGGCTCTGCCAGGTCTTCATAACCTGGCAGAGACCTGCAGCACATCTGTGCACATGCCAAGCTTCCGAGTGCATACACAGACAACCTAAGTCGTGGGATCTTCATACCAGTTGCGCCTTCACGCGTGTGTGCGGAAAACCCCCAGTTTGTGCGTTCAGATGTCCAGAAGTCTGATCAATATTCCTATCACACAAATTCCAGGCAAAACATGCAGCTATGAAAATAAATAAGAAATTACATAAAATATATATCACTGTGCTGTGCAAATTAAAGTGCTATTGTGTCTATGTAAACACTGCTAGGTAAAGAAAATGTGCAAAATGCAAAATTCCTGTACCGTTAGGGTACCTATGTTAACCCTTTAAAAGATGTGCCTTTTTAGTGCAATATAATGTCCTTATTGGAAGGAAACAAATCCAATTGCCAAGTGCTGAGTGATTCTAAAAGTGCTTTGTGCTCTTGTTGTATGCCGTGATCACTGCAATCCGTGCTCTTAGGCCCTGTACACACGATCAGACTTGTCTGATGAGACTTGTCTGACGGACCGTTTTCATCAGACAACTCTGAACTTGTCTGATGGTCTGATGTGCGTACACACCATCGGACCAAAATCCGATCAGACCAGAACGTGGTGACATAGAACACAACGACGTGATGAAAAAACGAACTTCAATGCTTCCAAACAGGCGTCGACTTGATTCTGAGCATGCGCGGGTTTTTGGTCTGATGCTTTTGTGTACTAACCATCGAACCTGTCCGACGGACAGGTGTCCATTAGACAGGTTTTAAAGCATGTTTTAAAACTGTGGTCAGATGGAAAACGGTCTGATAGGCCATACACACCATCGAACTGGTCTGATGAAACCGGTCTGCAGACCAGTTTCATCGGAGATGTCCGATCATGTGTACGCGGCCTTATACACCCCGCACACGCCAACTTTTTCACCCCTTCTTAGTGCCTTCACAGTATAGGCCACTATGTGGCCCTCTGGCCATTACTCGCCCCCCTGCGCTGATGATGTTAATCCAGTAATAGCCCATACATAGGAGAGAAAGGAGCCCCAGATAGTGTAGTATCGTTTTATACTTTTTTTAAATAAACGGAAAATGGGTACTCACATGTAGACAAAAATAGTATGGCATATAATGTTGACAAAAGTCTGATGCCTGGAAACGATGTGACGTTCGTAGCGTGTTCTACCAGTTTCGTTGTGTGACTTCATCTGGAACACGCTGAGCGTCACTTTCACTTCCTTTTTATAGCAGACCGTGACCTGTCTGCCACCATTTTGGGTGTGATATTGAAGACTGGTGCCTGAAATAGATCGCCCACCATTTTGGGTAGGTTTTTGATCAGACCCCGTGGTCATATTGCTACACAGTGCTCAGCAGTCCCGGCCGCCAATCACGGCGTGTCACGCCTGCCACGAATGCGCTTGTGCCCGTAGCTACGGATGTGTAGAAGATCTCTGCCAGCTCCCAAAATGTCTGGGCTGAGCCCTTCAGCACATCTGCGCATGTGTGGAATACAGCAGGGTGCAATGCATGCCCCTTTAGGCACCAGGAGTACAAATGTGTTCTTTCCTGACAAAAAAAAAAGCAGTAAATGTCTAATTGTGGGAGAGGGAGGGGGCTAGAGCCAGGTGTAAACTTGTTTTTTGGTGTGAAAGTTCATATTAACAGTGTCTGCTATCATTTTAATTCAGTTGTAGAGAACAGCAGTAAAACTGAATCTGAACCTAAAATCTCAGTATAAGCAGTAATGACTTGTATGCACGGTCAGACTTTTGACTGTGCAAAAGTCCGCCGTGAGTCCGTTTGACGTCCGACGGAAAGAAAAGGAACAGGTTCTCTATCTAAGGTCCATCGGACTTCCGAGAAAAAAAGTCAGATGGAGGCTACACGTGGCCGGACTTTCCGAGAAAAAAAGCCTGTCTGACTTTTTTTCTCAAAGTCCGGCTGTGTGTACGAGGCATTAGGGAACTTGAATAACACTGGTAGACAGCATCTTGTACAATTAGCCTCTGCACACACAGCAGAGTATAGGGTTGCATTCGTTCCGTAGGTGAAACGACTTGCATATCTTGGAATGTGACGATAGGCTGTCTTCAGTACATGCTTAAGTGGTCTTTGTGTGTTTGCCATGCAGACCACTGCACTACTCACTGCAAAAATATGAAGCTTGATCTCGACACCAGCTATGAACAATGTGCACAATAACCCCATCCGTAGCACGATGCTCTCTTGTTTTGTGTCCAAGCTGTAGGAAATGTATCTGGCGTTCTCTAGGATTCCTATGAAATAGGCACGCTAAACCAACTCTGATGTTTTCTTTGGGTTTCATACGTTTTGTGAGATGCCCACTTCCACCTGCCAAAAAGGGTTATGCGTTATGGTCAGCTTTTTTTCCTGTCACAGATACTTTCCGACTGATGGTCCAAGGTGCTGATACGCTAAACTCTACACTCTGCCGCCCACTTGACTTTCGATGAAGCAAAACATTCAATGGGGTCTATTCATGACTCAACATACTCACGCTTAAAAATGTAAAAAAATAAAAATAAATCATATAACAAGTGGTTTTCTACAGCTCATTATGCTATAGTCCAACAACGTTTAAGATCCTCTCTAAATTGCCATGCTGTACAGAACACATATCAATCAGTGCGTCCATGTAGTTTCCCAATTGATGTAAACCATAACTAGATGACATTTGGTTTGTTGTGTATCATAAACAATTGTAATTTTTTTTAAATAAAAGAATGCTTTAACCTTTTTTTCTTTCTTTGTTGCACCACATAGCTTCTGATCATCTGCAACTTCTTTGGAGACACTTCTTGACTAAATGTACTCCATCTATGGTCACATGCCATTTCTCAGGGTAGGTTTCCTGATGGTGACAACAGTGTACCATACATGTGTAATCTGTGTGGAAGTTTCCCCCTGTAGTATTCATCAGAAGCCTGTGAGAAAGAGTAACCATGCAAGAAACAATAGTAGGAGACATGGACAGAGGGTTGTCACCCTTTGACAGGAAGTGTCCAACCAGTGACCCTCCTGGAAAGGTCACCTTTTATTAGTTTAATTACATTCGTTTTGAAATTGCATTAAAATACTAAAGACGATATGAAATGTTTGTATTTTGGTTCAAGTGGTAGTGAACCGGCAAAGAAAATAAAATGAGGTCCCCTGCACGTTAATGCCATAATGTGCTGATATGCACTGCATACCTTTCAAATGAAGCCCTCCAGCAGCACGTTGTCACTGTTGCCAGCCAGGGATTCCATATTCACCCGGTTTTGCTTCCGGGTTCATCGGCTCCCGTCACTCGAATGGCCGGGGCCATGATAAAGTCACTCCCACACATGTGCGTGGGAGCTGCAGCACCATCACGGCACTCGGTATTCAGTGGCATACTGTGTGCTCTGAATGCCGAGAGTCACTGCGCATGCACGAGTGACGTCATCAGCTATTGCCAATGTGAATATCTCAGAAATAGTGCACGTTTAGTAAATAAGATAGAGGTGCCTAGAGATGAGTCTGATTGTAAACTTACCTGTAGGTACAAGTTAATACAGCAAGTTTACTACCACTTTAAGACTAGGTTCACACTGCTGTGATCCGATTTTCAGTGCGATTACGTAGCGCAACTTGGATGCAACTTGTGGTTTGCATATTGTATGAGGCCAAAATTGTTCTGGAATTGAACCAAAGTAGTACGGGAATCTTTTCCAAAATTGCACCATGCTGAGTCGCATTGATGTGACCAGACACCATTGAAAACAATGTGATTTTTTGTGGGGGGGGGGGGGGGGGTTACATTTTATTTGAATTTGACCTTATTTTTTATTTATTTTTACTTTGTTTATAAAATCTTGTCTTACAAGGTGCACCATTCATAGAGTATTAAAGGTTTACCCCCCCCCCCTCCTCTTTCCAACCAGGCCATTTTTTGCAATATGGCACTGCATTAATTTAACCAGAAATTGCGTGGTAATTGCGTGGTCATGCAACGCTGTACCCAAATAAAATTGATGTCCCTTTTTCCAACAAATTCAGCTTGGTGGTATTTGATCACCTCTGCGGTTTTTATTAACCGACAGACAATTTTGACAGACAATTTTGAAAAAAAAAAATATTTTTTACTTTCTGCTATAAAACATATCCAATAAAAAAATGAAAAAAATGTCTTCATCAATTTAGGCCAGTATATATTCTGCTACATATTTTTGGTAAAAAAGAATCCCAATAAGTGTATATTGATTGGTTTGCTCAAAAGTTATAGCGTCTACAAACAACTTATAGCGGGACTGCAACATTGCGGCACTAAGTGACACTTTTTGGGGACTAGTGACACTAATACAGTGATTAGTGCTAAAAATATGCACAGTCACTGTACTAATGACACTGGTAGGGAAGGGGGTTAACATTAGGGGTGATCAAAGGGTTAAAAGTGTGCCTAGGGAGTGCTTGCTAACTGTGTGGGAGGTGCTTGTACTAGGGGAAGGCAGAGATCCCTATTGCTGCTTTGGAGGAACACAGGATCACAACCTTTCCTTCTAACAGATAGCCGTTCTGTCTGTGCCCAAACGACCAGTGGGTCCTAAAGGGGATTGCTGATTGGCACCCGTTGTGTCCGATCGCATGGGAGTGGGTTCCCGGCGACGCCCATGTATGCCTTAGACCCAAAAGTGCATGATCCTTCCAGTGATTCTTGCTGTGAAGACCAATATAGGTAGGGGCAGTGACTGTTGTTTTTTGTATTGTTGTCATTATGGTCAGGCAACGCACTAGCACTATGCTGCCATTGTGCAATGTGCTGGGTGTTTAGTGTGTTCCTGCCCCTTTAAGGAGGGTTGGGCTCCCTCCAGTCATCTGCCCTTCATCTATCCATCAGCATACATGTGCTTCCACTGAGGAGACTTTTTAAATTGTTGAGTTCGGGTCTGCAGTACACAGGGAGCCTTGATGGGGCCTGCAGCTTACGTATTTTTTTGCAAACGCGTGCAACTAAACCCCTGTTTTTAACGCACTGTTAGACAGGTGAATTTGGTTTGTTGCTGATTGGTTGGTAAGTTTAGCTTGGAAATTCTGTGTGTTTTTTGACAGGCACAGGTACGTGATTCTGCACAGGAGAGCCGTCATATATACAGTATACAATATATGGTCGACAAGCAGTTAAAAGAAAAATTCCACTAACCCAAACTGTCATGACTGAGCTCTCAGCCCTTCCTTCCCTGTGCTCAGGTTGCTCAGCTGTTGGCTAATTGCCAGTACTTATCGTTCCACAGTGTCTCCCCTGTTCATCTTCTGCTCGTCAGTCAAGCCCACAGCCAGCCCCTTCTGGCTATTTAAACTGCCTGGTTTATTTAATCAATTGTCTTTGCCTTGGTCAACATATCTAGAGACTCTCTGCTGTGTTCCTGTTGAACACTTGCCTGGCTGACGTTCCTTCTGGTTCCTGATCCTGTCTGCTGCCTCTGACTATGCTGATCTCTGGCTTCCTGATTTCTGGCTTGTTCTGACTACCCGATTTGGCTACCAAACCCTGGCTATATTTGTACCATTTTTACCATTTTATTAAAAGGTGAGATTTTTACTGCATTTTCTATCTCCGTCTATTTCATGGTTCCTAACACAAGCAGATTAAGGCCTCTTGCACACAGGATTAAAAAATGCTAAGTTTTTTACTGATCTGAAATTAGATAAATTGTTGTCTATGGGACTTTGCACACAGCTGGGTAAAGATCAGTAATACTGCGTTCAGTACAGAGCACAGAGCAGTAAAACTAATTAGAAAATGTTTCATTTCAGTGCAGTAATTTACGCGCATACACATATTTCCTCTACTAAAAGACACCTTGCACACAGGCACCATCATTTACTGATGTTTACTCATGATGCTCCTGTTCTGTGCAAGGGGGGTAAGCTGCACCCAACAATCCTCTCCCACCAGACTCTCTCCATAAATGACAACTCCCCTACTGACAGCTGAATGTCAACAAACCGACCAGAGATGCTGGTTAATGTCAACGACCAAATATTGCAATGACTATATTTGGTCAAAAATGTCACCTGGGATACCCGTGGGTTTGTTTACTATATGAAACAAGTCACTGGGTGGACAGGAAAGCTGTAATTTAGTGGCTGTATTGATTTTCGTATATCCCTGTATGTTGTGGTTGGTCAGTGCTTATCTAATCATTTTTTTAAACTATCGATGCCCCCCCCACTGAAACCACCGCCTGTGGAAGGAAATTCCACATCCTTTCCACCCTTACAGTAAATAACCCTCTACGCAGTTTAAGTTTAAACCTCTTTTCTTCTCATTTTAATGAGTGGCCATGTGTCTTATTGAACTCCCTTCCGCACAAACATTTTTATCCCTATTGTAGGGTCACCAGTATGGTATTTGTAAATTGAAATCCTATCCCCTCTCAAGCGTCTACTCCAAAGAGAATTAGTTCAGTGCCCGCAACCTTTCCTCATAACCAATATCCTCCAGACCCTTTATTAGCTTTGTTGCCCTTCTTTGTACTCTCTCCATTTCCATTATATCCTTCATGAGGACTGGTGCCAGGAACTGGACAGCATACTCCAGGTGCGCCTAGACCAAAGTCTTGTAGAGTGGGAGAATTATCGCTTTATCCCTGGAGTTAATCACCTTCTTAATGCATGCCAATGTTATATTTGCTTTGTTAGCAGCAGCTTGGCATTGCATGTCATTACTGAGCCTATCATCTACTAGGACCTCCAGGTCCTTTTCAATCCTAGATTCCTCCAGAGGTTTACCCCCTAGTGAGTAGATTGCATTCATATGTTTGCCACCCAAATGCATCCTTTTACATTTTTCTACATTAAACCTCATTTGTCATGTAGTTGCCCACCCCATTAATTTGTTCAGATCTTCTTCCAATTGACCTTACTTTGTACAGTAAAAGTTTATGGGGAACTGTGTCAAATGCTTTTGCAAAATCCAGATATACCACATCTATGGGTCTTCCTTTATTTAGATGGCAACTCACCTCCTCATAGAAAGTTAATAAATTGGTTTGGCAAGAACATTCTTCATAAATCCATGCTGATTACTGATAATGATACAATTTTCATTACTAAAATCCTGTATAAAGTCCCTTATGATCCCCTCCAAGAGCTTGCATACGATTGATGTTAGGCTAACTGGTCTGTAATTCCCAGGGATGTATTTTGGCCCTTTTTTAAATATTGGTGCTACATTGGCTTTTCTCCAATCCGCTGGTACATTCCAGTCAGTAAACTGTCAGTAAAAATTAGGAACAATGGTCTGGCAATTACTTGACTGAGTTCCCTAAGTACCCTTGGTACCATTAGTGTTTGGTTAGAACTCTCCCTCGACTCAAACCTGAGATTGTTCCCTAAAGAGCATGCAGAGATGGGGAGTGAGGGAGAAGAGTCACTAATTCAGTGCTCTGTTTACATTTTAGTTTATAGTTATGAGCTCTGTAAACAATGTGTTTTGTTTAGCAGAGCAGCTAACAACCGACAAGTAAACATTGTGAATGAGAGTTACTCCTGCTGACTGAAAGTGAACAGATGTAATATTTCATAAATGTAATGAAATTTTAAGCCCTAAACATAATAAAAAAAATCTATTGAAAAAATACACATGCCTTGTTGGCTGGCAAGTTGGACTGGCTGACTCCTGAATTCCACAAGAATCTTTCCGCCCCTGCACTAGCTCATGCTGAAAGTTAACAATTTTCTAACATTCACTACAATGACACAAACCAGATGTCTGAAAATGTTGCCACTTTGCTATGAAATAGAGGAAAACTATTTTAAAATCTTAGTGTTCCATTTCAGGTATTTCTACGTTTTTGGCAGAAGCCATTTTTTACTTCCACCAGAAGCACTGCGATTATGAATAGAAGGATACATGCACTGTCCTAACAGATTCGTTTTGTTTTCTTGAAGGATATACAATACTCAGGAATTCCATGCTGTGTGTTTCCATAATTGCTTTAATATTGTCTTTATGGACAGGTTGTTATTTCACCTAAGTGAATGGTTTATTAGGCATGATTTACCATTGGACAATGTGTTTACTTTACATTACTATAAATGTATCATAAAGTGGCCAGTGGCCAATGGTATGTCTGTGGCCGCCAAGTACAACACTGCTTGTAATACCTCCATCGTCAGCGAATAGAAGCCATTCTGCTGGAGCCATAATGTGAAATATCACCCTGTTCATTTTCAGCTGTGACCCCCTTCATGAATGGAGGTGCAGAGGAAAGAAAAAAGTTAAGTATATACCACTGGGAGTAAGTTTAACCACTTGGATCCAGGGTGCCATTTAAAAACAGTGCTGGAACAGTGTCTTTTTGTCCCAGTACCAGATAAAAAAGACATGAAGCACAAAAAGACTCACCAAAGCTCTACCACTATATTAAAGGTAAATGAGCAGTGGCCGTGTCGTTCACTAAAATTCCATGATACAAAAAATGAGCCGGCAACCCAATAGCGTCTTCTTACATGATTTTATTAGCATAACAGCAATGAATGATCCAACATAATGCTAGCACGTTTCGGCCAAAGCCTTCCTCATAGCAGCTATGAGGAAGTCTTCAGCTGAAACGCGTTAGATAATGCTGAATCATTCATTGCTGCTGTGCTAATAAAATCATGTAAGAAGACGCTATTGGGTTGCCGGCTCATTTTTTGTATCACTGTTAAAAAAGACACCTGGGTCACAGCAGCTCTAACAGGTGCTGGCGGGGTTCTGCTCTGGAACAACTGCCTGTCAGTAAAGGAAACAATCAATCCTATTCTTACTACAGACTTTTCCATATAAGCACTCTATAGCAGGCAATGTAAACCCAATGCTTCCTCATCAAGTTAACATAGGAAGTTAAGTGACATCATGAGTGACATCACAGCACTTGCTGTCAGTAGTAAGGCTCAGGTTGAACAGTTGAACTGTTGCAGTTCTATCCAGCCTACTCAACAGCAGTAGATCACTCCCAGAGTAATCTAAATCTAAATAAAAAAAGAATAAAAAAAGTAAAGAACTGGCCCTAACATTCAAGGTGTGCAGTGTCAGAACCAAATTCATAAATGTGCCCTGTTTGTCAATGATTTAATCTTGTTTATCACGTCAGCCCTTGCTCTCCCTACCTAATTTACTAAGACTTTTGTATCAGTTTGGGGAGATTTTAGAACTGTGGGTTAATGACAATAAATCGGTAGCAATGAATATCAATCCCCCCTTGGAGCTGGTATCTCATCTCTAAGCAGCATTCTCATTTCATTGGAAATCTGATTTTATTCCTGCATAACTCTAGATTCACATCTATGTGACTGTGCTTGATGAGTTTTTCAGGCATGTCTTGCAGTGCATTTTGCGTTTTTAAAATCTCGTTTTTTATGTATTTTGCGTTTTACTTTTTTTTTAAACACACTGTAAACACACTGTACATTGCTGGTTGCAAAGGAGTGGGCCGGGAAGACGGCCGCCGCATCCTTGACAACTGATGAGTAATCAGCTGTCAGTTGGGTTCCCCCCTCACAGCTAAATGTAAAGAAAAAAATCACGAAAGTCACGAAAAAAAAACAGCGTGACCCATGCCAGACCCTTATGCGAGCATGCAGCCTGACAGGTCAGGAAAGAGAGGGAACATGCGAGCACCCCCCCGGACTTTAGCAGGCCACATTCCCTCGACATGGGGTGAAGGGAACTTTGGGGCCTGCCCCCAAAGCACCTTGCCCCCATGTTCCTGTTCATGTTCATGGGGACAAGGGCCTCTTCCCGATAACCCTGGCTCGTGGTTAAAACTAAAAATAATCCTGCTGCTCCAGGTGAACCGGCAATAATGATACGTTCTGGTGAGTAGAATGTGAATGTTGGTGGAGAAGAGACACATCAAAGTCACTGTGTTTTTTCCTGAATATAACAGCATTTGGACACCATGGAATGCTTATGGAATTGTTTTCAATTTGATCTTAGTAACTTTTTTCTGGGTGTTCACTCAACACTATATTCATTTGTCACATTATTGATGTTATGCACTTACATTTTTGTTGGGAGTGTGGTTAGTTAAAATCAGTTGTAAGTTTCATGATCTTCTTCTAACTATGTCTTCCTCCGTTGTGTTGTCTCCTGCTGTCTGCCATTTCTTATATAGCCGTGGGGCATGGCCATCTAATGATGTCACCCGGATACGTGTCGTGATGTCACGTGTCGTCACAAGCGACAGGTTCTCTGGGAGACTTCATCGGATGGTCCCATCTTATGTTATACTATCAAGCGGCCCAGGTAGCACACATATCGGTAGTATACTCCTTGGAAGAAAAAAACAAATGGTTGGCTATGGAGAAGTATGAATGGTGACTAATAAAATTTTCATTGATTGTCTTAAGTAGCAACCGAGTAGAGAAAGACCGCCCATTTTAGTCCCCTACGCTGTCCAACTCTCTGGCAGTATGGGATAAAGTCAGCCACAACTCTAATTTTGGAAAAGTAGAAGGAAGACTGACCATCTAATACATACAAAAGAGAAACAGAAACAGACAATGCCAACTCCAACATAGAACATGGTAATATATCAAATATTCAATCTTGCGAATAACAATTCTGTTGCAAGGGGCTCCTAAAAAAATAATATTGTAAAATGTAATTTAAAAAAGGTTGTGCAAATTAATTAAAAAATAAGATAATAAAAATAAAAGCGATTGACACCATCCACTGCCCTACTGACCCCAACCACTTGCATACTGCCCTACTGACACCAACCACTGCCCTACTGACCCCAACCACTTGCATACTGCCCTACTGACACCATCCACTGCCCTACTGAACCCAACCACTTGCATACTGCCCTACTGACACCAACCACTTGCATACTGCCCTACTGACACCAACCACTGCCCTACTGACCCCAACCACTTGCATACTGCCCTACTGACAACATCCACTGCCCTACTGACCCCAACCACTTGCATACTCTAGAGGCCGCAGACGAAGGAGGATCTTGTCTTCTGGTTCTGTTGGACCTAAGCGCAGCTTTCGACACTGTAGACCACAAACTATTATTGACACGGCTAACTGAAGTAGCCAGAGTCACAGAAGGCGATTTATCTTGGTTCTCCTCTTTTTTGGAAAACCAATCGCAAACAGTGAAGCTAGGACCCTTAACTTCTGAAAAACGCACAGTTTCATGCGGAGTCCCTCAAGGATCCCCTCTGTCGCCGGTGCTATTCAACATCTATCTTCGTCCTCTTTTTGAAATCATCAGCAGCCAAAAACTGCTTTATCACTCATATGCAGACGACACGCAACTATACTTCCGCATCTGCAATAGTAAGGATCACCACCTCAATCTAGAGACATGCCTTTCTTTGATAGAGAACTGGATGACAAAGAGTTACCTTAAACTCAACGGAGCAAAACAGAACTTCTCCTGTTTCACGCCAAGCGTATGAATCAACCCGCAACAACCTGGACACCCCCGCCCATTCTGGGCAAAATCATCACCCCTAGCGCCAAAGTCAAAAGTCTCGGGGTCATCTTTGACTCCTACATGACAATGGACGCACAAATAGGGTCAGTAGTCAGCGGATCTCACCATCTGCTGCGCCTACTACGCAGACTTACACCTTTTCTTCCAAAAGAAGATATTGCGGTCGTGGTGGGAGCAATTGTAAACTCAAGATTGGACTATGCAAATGCCCTTTACCTCGGACTCCCTAAGTACCAAATCGCTCGTCTGCAAGTCGTTCAAAATACGGCCGCCAGACTTGTGACTGGGAAAAAGCCCTGGGAATCAATCTCACCTTCACTGAGAACCCTTCACTGGCTACCATTAGAAGACAGAATTGCTTTTAAAGCACTCTGTCTTACGCATAGATGTATCCATGGGAATGCTCCCCATTATCTATGCGAAAAAATAAAAGCCCTTAACCCCAATCGCGTTCTGCGATCCACCAATCAAAATCTCCTCCAGATACCGAAAGCCAGATACAAGTCCAAAGGAGATAAAAGATTCGCGGTCCAAGGTCCCAGACTATGGAACGCTTTACCAACCACCATTCGGTTGGAGGAGAACCACTTAGCCTTCATGAGAAAGATCAAGACTCATATCTTTTGATATCAAAGGAGACAGGAACAACAAGCGCCCAGAGGCGATTAAGTTTGCATGTGCCGCACTATATAAGTTTTTCATTCATTCATTCATACTGCCCTACTGACTGACATTATCCACTCCCCTACTGACATCAATCACTCCCCTACTGACACCAACCACTTCCCTACTGACACCAACCACTTCCCTACTGACTGACACCATCCTCTGCCCTTTTGACACTGTCCACGTTTAAGATAGGCTAAGTTTATATTTTTATAGTGACATTTGCTTTATTATATGTTTCTAAGTTTTCCCTACTATTTAGTTAGGCCTTGCTAGTTAATTTCTTTAAAACAAATAAGGGCACCAAAACTCTGTGATCTTTGATCTATTTTCTATTGTTCAGGTAGATCTCCACCTTTGAAAGGTTGCCTACCCCTGGGCTAGAACTTTTGGCCTGGGCAGTTTTACCAAACTGTAAGGCCTAGCCATTGTACTGCACAGGCACTTATTTATTTGTATATTGCATATTTCATTTTCTCTCCATATGTGGCACCCTGAAGTCTAGGGGAAGGATAATTGACTATCAGCTTTCTGCCTCCCCTGCTTTGGGGGGGGGGTCTCTCTTAGGGTGACCAGGGTGACCACGTGTCCCGAATTGCCCGGGATAGTCCCGCATTTTGCAGGTCTGTCCCGGGCACCTTCATTCCAGGACAATACAGTGTCCCAGAATGAAAATGACACAGCCACCCCCCGGGCCAATCTGATGCCCCCAAAAAAGGCCGCCACAGTACTTGTCCTGACCAGGAATGCCTGGAGGAGCACAATCCCCGCCCCCTGTTTGTGATTGGAAAAATCATAAATCCTGCCTCTTGTGTCCAGTCACTGTGCTGTGATTCGTTACAGCACAAGCTGATTTTTGGGAAGGGGGTGTCCCTGAATTGTAGTTTGGAAATGTGGTCATCCTAGTCTCTCTTCAGGAGAGATCCTCACCTAGTACTCGGCAGTCGGCTTTGGCTGATCATGAGGAGAGGGGTCCACCAGGCCTTGCACCCTAGGAGGATCCTTCTCCTTTTAAGAGGTACCAAAGACACACCCTAGCGGCACTTTTTTGGTCCACTTACTGTTGTTTTGTTTTTGTACACCCGGTAGGGTGACCACGTGTCCCGGATTGCCCCGGACAGTCCCGCATTTTGCAGTTCTGTCGCTGGTCCCGGGCACCTTCATAACAGGACAATACAGTGTCCCGGAATGAAACTAACACAGCCACCCGATGAGAGAGTGGGGCTGGGAAGCCAGTGTCCCTAACAACTGATGAGTCTTCAGCTGTCAATGGGCTATCCCGCTGACAGCTAAATAAAAAATAAAGCTGCCAGTAAAAAAAAAAGTAAAAAAAAAAACATGGCATGGGGTCCCCCTCCCCTAGTCAATTCCAGACCCTTTGGGGGCTTCCAGATTCTGATAGCCCCCCTGCCTGCATGCCACCACAACCACCAGCCAGGGTAAGATGGGGATGTGATGCTTTGGGGTGGGGGGGTAGAGTCTGTGGGTGCTGGTATGGACTGGGGGGGGCACTAGTTTTTTTTTTGCTTTTTCTTTTTTTCAATAGCCGGGTGACAGCAATTCCATTGTGATTTGACCTTTTTCTTTTTTTTTTTTCATTTTTGCTACAGCAGAACATGCTGCAGCAAAAGCGGAGACTGTGAGCCAGGCCTTCTTGTCCACATCAGTGCCTGACCTCACAAATGCTCCTCTGGAATAATGGTCAAACATTCCCATAGACACATTTCTAAACTTTGTGGACAGCCTTCCCAGAAGATTTCGAAGCTGTTATAGCTGCAAAGGGTGGGCCAACTCAATATTGAACCCTACAGACTAAGATTGGAAAGTCATTAAAGTTCATGTGCGTGTTAGGCTGGATTTACACTTGTGCGGTGTAGAATTTCAGCTCTCCTATCTCTGCAGAGAGATAAGAGAAGTGTTCAGCAGATCCATTGCGTTTTAGCTGCAGATTAGCTGCAAATTTGGAGATCTGGGAGAGGGGGAAAGTGTATTGAGCTGAATGAGAGAAATCCTGAAGAGAAATGAACACATTTGCGAATCAGCTGCGTACCCATAGAAGATAATGGGACTGACTTTGCACCTGAGCCGCACCGCAAGGCCTAAAATACGCACACGTTTTTTCTGCAATGCGCAGTGCGAATGCATCGCACATATGTGAACCAGCCTCATTGAAAACAATGGGCCAGATTCAAGTAGCCCGCCGTAAGTTTGTGCGGGCGTAGCGTATCCTGTTTATGCTACGCCGCCGTAAATTAGCGAGGCAAATGCTGTATTCACCAAGCTAAGTTACGGCGGCGTAACGTAAATGGGCCGGCGTAAGCCCGGGTAATTCAAATGTGAATGAGGTGGGCGTGTTTTATGGTAATGTGTTGTGACCCCACGTTTTTTACGTATTTTTTTTTAACTGCGCATGCGCCGACCGTGGACGTATCCCAGTGCGCATGCTCCAAATTATGACGCTACGACGCATTTTTTTCGATTTGAACGTAATTGACGTAAATCCCCATTCACGGACGAGTTACGCAAACAACGTAAAATTTTTAAAATTCGACGTGGTCCCGACGTCCATACTTAACATAGGATGCGCCATATTTTTGGTGCTTTATCTTTACGCCGGGAAACGCCTTACGTAAACGGCGTAAATTCACTGCGTCGGCCGGACGTACGTTCGTGAATAGGCGTTCCTCGCTGATTTACATATTCTATCCGTAAATCAGCGCAACTAGTGGCCAGCGTAAAATGCAGTTAAGATACGCCGGCGTAGGAGACTTACGCCGGTCGTATCTTAACAATATTTAAGCGTATCTCACGTTGAGAATACGCTTAAATATACTCCAGCACAGATTCTTAGATACGCCGGCGTAACTAATGATGAATCTGGCCCATTGTATTTAGAAATGTTCTGCGTATTGGATGCGGGTTATGTCGCACTCAATTCGCATAGGTGTGAACCCGGCCTACAGGCAGGTGTCCCAATACTTTTGACAATAGAGTGTATCTCTATTACCTCTATTGCACGAGCTGAACAGAAAAATGATTTCATGATTTTCTAAGAAAAACAGAAGTGTTTTTATACGCTCAGTCTGGGTTGTTCTTTAATCCAATAAAATAACTGCAGAAATTCTCATGGTTCTCACTCGGGCCGCTGCGCTGAACACACAGCATTCCTCTTCATGAACGATATCCTGAACGACAGAACAGAACGGTGCAGACAAGAGTGAAACACATTTCATTATATTAAGCCCATAAAGCATCTGTTTCCTCTGTCCTAAGAGTCCCTTGTAAATGAAGACGTATGAAGCGGGATCTGCATGGACTGACGACAAGCCCGCTAACGGGAGATTGTTCCGCCATATGGATGTGTTTGGTTTGGGTATGGAAAGATCTGCTGCCACATGGTCTTATTGGCTTAATTAATGTAAGTATGATTTAAGAGTCATTCCCTGCACTGATGAGTGATAGGCGGCTGTAATATAAACATGCATACTATTAGTTAGTCGGTAAATGAAGGAGACCTGACCCGGCCTAGAACACAAGCTGAATTCATTCATACAGTAATAAGCCGCTCTGCTCATTTGCTGCGCCGCGTGTGCGCAGATTGGAGTAATAACTTATAAATCACGTCTCCGTGTTACATTTGACCCAGCATGCTGAAATACCTCTTGCTAGTTACATAAGTCATATTTCAATCGAAGTCACTGGGCCTTGACAGGATAAACTAGGCCCAGTGATGTCTACAAGGAAAAAACTAGACACTGGGTCTCTGATTAGAGTGCATTAAGTGCAGGGCAGAACTGCCACACTCTCTGCAACTGTTACCTGATCTGAACAGGACAAGCATGTACATAGGAAAAAACTTGTAACCCCCTAATTGTGGCATTTTGTGCCTTTGTAATCAGAGCCCCCATTAGCAATCATGGGGCCCTGTACAATCTATCTAAGAGGGCCCCATGAACACTATGAGAAAAAAAGTGTGCGCTAAGCACACGGCGGTGGATTGTTGGTGTGCAAAACTGAGCTAAAAGTGGGAGGGGCTTAAAAATGTAGCCTACATACAGAGTGCAGATGTCAGGAGTATGTAACGTACAATGTGCTGGGGTCAGGAGTATATAACATACAGAGTGCTGAGGTCAGGAGTATATAACATACAGAGTGCTGGGGTCAGGAGTATATAACATTCAGAGTGCAGGGGTCAGGAGTATGTAACATACAGAGTGAAGGGGTCAGGAATATGTAACATACAGAGAGCATGAGTCAGGAGTATCTAACACAGAGTGTAGGGTCAGGAGGATATAACAGGCAGAGTGCAGGGGACAGGAGTATATAACATACAGAGTGCAGGGGTCAAGGGTATATAATGTACAGGGAGCATGAGTCAGGAGTATCTAACGTACAGAGTGCAGGGGTCAGGAGTATGTAACATATATAGTGCAGGGGTCAGGAGTATGTAACATACAGAGTGCAGGGGTCAGGATTATATACCAGAGTGCAAGGGTCAGGGGTATGTACTGTAAAGAGTGCAGGTGCCAGGATTGACTGTCAGTCCAATTAACCACTTAAGCCCCGGACCAAAATGCAGGTCCAGGAACACACCCCTTTTTGCGTCGCTTTAAGTGACAATTGCACGGTCGTGCGACGTGGCTCCCAAACAAGATTGGCGTCCTTTTTTCCCCACAAATAGAGCTTTCTTTTGGTGGTATTTGATCATCTCTGCGGTTTTTATTTTTTGCGCTATAAACAAAAATAGAGCGACAATTTTGAAAAAAAAATGCAATATTTATTACTTTTTGTTATTATAAATACCCCCAAAAATATATAAAAAACTTTTTTTTTCCCTCAGTTTAGGCCGATAAGTATTCTACCTATTTTTGGTTAAAAAATCGTAATACGCGTTTATTGATTGGTTTGCGCAAAATTTATAGTGTTTACAAAATAGGGGAAAGTTTTATTGCATTTTTATTTTATTTTTTTAACTACTAATGGCGGCGATCACCAATTTTTTTTGTGACTGCGACATTATGACGGAAACATTGGACTATTTTGACACATTTTTGGGACCATTGTCATTTTCACAGCAAAAAAAATGCTATAAAAATGCATTGTTTACAGTTGCAGTTTGGGAGTTAACCACTAAGGGGCGCTGAAGGGGTTAAGAGTGACCTCATATGTGCTTCTAACTGTAGGGGGGCGGGGCTGGACGTGTGACGTCATTGATCGTCTTTCCCTATATCAGGGAACAGACGATCAATGACAGCGCCACTGTGAAGAACGGGGAAGGTGTGTTTACACTCACCTCTCCCCGTTCTTCAGCTCTGGGGACCGATTGCGGGACTATAGCAGTAATCGGGTCCGCGGGTCCCGCCGCCGCGGACACGGAGCTTCGCGACCCACAGCTGGGCATTTAACAATCACATACAGGTACATGATTGTGCCAGCCGTGCCATTCTGCCGACGTATATCAGCGTTAGGCGGTCCTTAAGTGGTTAAAGTATTACTAAACCCTCAAAAGTAAAATTAGTCTGTAAATGCAGTACAGCATGCTTGCTATACTCATTTGGAGCCTAAGGGGTAAATCCTCTGCATTGTGTAAAAAGTCTGTTTGATCCTGTCATCTCTATTTCTCCCCTATTCCTCCACATGGCGAAACTTGCACGTTTGTGCATCTACTCATGGTTGTGAAATATTGTTTGCCATGGGTTTTCGATGACATCATAATATATTTGTCTGTAGAGGAATTACCATACTTTGGAAAGGAGAAGGTTTGTCTAATCCAGGGATCCTCAAACTATGGCCCTCCAGCTGTTGCGGAACTACACATCCCATGAGGCATTGTAAAACTCTGACATTCACAGACATGACTAGGCATGATGGGAATTGTAGTTCTTAAACATCTGGAGGGCCATAGTTTGAAGACCCATGGTCTAATCTATTAGAGTTGATTGGTACAGACACAATTTTAAAATTTTATAATAAAATACATTTTTAATATCCTGTTGTAAGATTCATCATTCTGGAAGAAGGTTTCAGCAACTACGGTCCCGATATATTGTTGTTTTTTCGTTGTGTATCCTTACTCCGGGATATTGTGTCGATTGTCAACTGAGTACATTATTATATAAAAAATTGTCGATTCCTCCCCTTCTTCCACAGTCCCCAAACCATCTCCTGATTAAACAGAGCCTCGGGGGCAAGCTGCACATGCTCAGTTTGGTGTGTACTGTTTTTATTTTCTTGGGAGGGTGCATGTGATCGACACAGGTCCAATTAGCACTGTCCAGACAGAGGGTCAAGAGTCATGCAGCCTCATAGGACAATCAGAGGAGAATGAAAACTCCTCCTACAAGCTTTAATCAGACACTAATAGAAGTCACAAGACTGCAATATACCACTGATGAAAAAAGGTATTTAGCAGTTTCAATTGTTGCATGTTCTGTGTACTGTGGGAGACCAGATATAGTGAATGCAGGGTCCTGGGTTTAGTAACACTTTAATATTATTCTGCCTGCTCCCAAAGGCAAAAAATATGTCATCCTCCTGAATAATGGCACCACGGGGACTTATTATAAGTGCTGGGAGCCACGTCCCACAGCAGTTGCGGTGCGTCCATAGAGGGCGCCAAAGCGCCGCCCCCTCTCGCTCCCGCACCACCACTGAATACAGTACATAGATTCATGAATATTGCATGAATCTATGTATTGCCGCTGCCGCCGACTATTCAGATGGCCCGGCCCCCTGGTGAGCGCCGGCCATCTGAATAATGGCAGCTGGTTGGCTGTGGAAGTGCCTATCAGAGCCAGCGGCGGGGGGCAGCATTTTACAGGGCACAGTGGCGATAATTAAAGGGCACAGTGGTGACAATTACAGGGCACAGAGGTGACAATTACAGGGCACAGTGGCGACAATTAAAGGGCACAGTGGCGACAATTACAGGGCACAGTGGCGACAATTACAGGGCACAGTGGCGACAATTAAAGGGCACAGTGGCGACAATTAAAGGGCACAGTGGCGACAATTACAGGGCACAGTGGCGACAATTACAGGGCACAGTGGCGACAATTAAAGGGCACAGTGGCGACAATTACAGGGCACAGTGGCGACAATTACAGGGCACAGTGGCGACAATTACAGGGCACAGTGGCGACAATTAGCAGAGTGGCGACAATTACAGGGCACAGTGGCGACAATTTAAGGGCACAGTGACGACAATTACACGGCACAGTGACGACAATTACAGGGCACAGTGGCGACAATTTAAGGGCACAGTGGTGACAATTACAGGGCACAGTGGCAACAATTTAAGGGCACAGTGGTGACAATTGCATGCACACTCCTGTGTCAAGCTAAAGAACATTATTTATTGCTTTCTAAAATGTTGAGTGGAATGATATAACTTACATGTGGCTGCCACTTCCAGCCTTTCGACCATAAATACCAGGCTCCCCCGTTCTCTCTTTAGCTTAACAAAAGAGTGAGCATGCTCATACACAGCACGGAACATGCTCGGAAACTCATCTACACAGCAGTTCTGGATCCTGCAACTGCTCGAGGGCTTTAGAGGAATATTCCGTTTACAGCTCCGTTCTCCCACAGCGAGAGACATCCAGCTACCCAGCGCACGAGGAGTACGCGGACAGCCCCCCCAGAATTACCTTTAAGAATGACCATCCGCTGACACCCGATCTCATCAGTGACTGTCCGCTATGCTCCAATTCTGCAGACCTATTCTTCCATCCATCATCGGATCGGATGAACATGGACAGACGGTCAGTGTTCATCCGATCCCTCCATAGAGGAGAGCGGAGATCTGACAGGGCGGTCCCTGCACCGTGTGCAGGGCCCGCCCTGTCATTTTCCGGCTCAGCGGGGATCAACGGAGCGATCCCCACTGAGCAAGCGGATGAGAAAAGTATGGATCCTCACGGGATCCATATGTGTGAATGGGCCCTAAGTTAGGGTGACCAGACATCCCCAGTTTCAGGGGACAGTCCCCTGATTGAGGACACTGTCCCCGGACCAAGTCTGTCCCTGGTTTTGTCCCCAGATTGGATTTAATAAGGGGCAGGGGCATTTTCAAAGACAGTCAGTTTAGAATCAAAATAAAAAAAAATAGAATTACACCCCCCCCCCCCACTCCGCAGTGCCTACTAGCAAGCATAGGGGGGTTTATTTTTCCCATTATCTGTGCCCCTTTCTGATGATCATGTGCTGGTCGGAGCGGAGGGAATATTTCTTCAGTTTCGGGCGCATGCCCATTCAGCTTCGCTCGCATGTTCTTCTGCTTTGGCTCAAATCCTGGCCAGCCATCTGCCTATCTCCTTGCCTTCCCTGGCGGAGTGATCTTCCTCCGCTCCCCATCCAGTAGAAGCCGGGGCCTGGAGAGTAAGACTTGACAGGCTGTGAGGCGGGCGGCGATGGGCAGAGAGTCGCTGATTGTTGCCATTAATAGTAAAGAAAAAATATGTCCCCGGATTTCATTTTAAAAATCTGGTCACCTTACCCTAAGTGTAGCAATAAGTTGCTAAATGTTGTACCTTCAATAAATGTAACCATATTGCTACACTTCTTTTTTATACTCAGCTATAACATGACACTACTTTTATATCAAGACATCGCTTGTATATCAAGGCAAAATTGATTAAAACATTTTGCTTGTGTAGCGGGGTCATCCTGTCAAAGCCTTACGACAGGTCATCCTCGCTGGACTTACATTCCCATTTGTAAATATGTTAGACATGGTTATGAAGTTATGCATTGCAGGACTACAAGTAGCAGAAGATATGGACTCCATTGACGCTTAGGAGAAGCGGACTACATTTCCCGCAATGCCTTGTCCTGTTGAAGCATGTGACGCCTCTGCACAGACTTGTGGGGGAGGTTACTTTAGGAGAGGGAGTGGCGCCTTTTCGCTCTCTTGGGACCAGCCCTATCCCCTCCGTGGAGCTGCTGACAGAGACAGCCGTGCTGTTAGGCCAGAAGCCTGGACCTAAATTTACAGAGAACGGCCATCCAGAAGGAAGCAAGGCTCCAGGATCCACCCCTTGTTCCCAGGGATCGGAGACGAAATCCAGCTGACGACTGCAACAGTGGAACAAAGCCCCCCCATCCGAAACCCTTGTGCTATGGAGCGGTGACTTACCAACACGCCTTCTGAGGGGAATTCAGATGGATCGGCCTGCTGGGTGAGAGAGCACACACTCAACTCCAGACTCTCTGTTTCATATAGATACATAGTGCCACCTCACAGGCCACGGACATACGTTCAGCCCGTAGGCAAACTTAGAGGCCTAGTAAATCGTTCCCTTGTTTCATCAAAGTGATCAACGCTGACGAGCGATCGATCCACTAACATTCTACTGTCCTAGACATTTGGTTATGTGGATTCTTCTATTAATTATCACCCTTGGATTACAATTTTGTTAATGTGCACCAACCGGCCGCAACGCGGATCCTGACTGTTCTGTAACACTGCCCACTAGGGGCACCCATGAACATAGACTGCCTGTTCAGTTTAGCCGAATGGTATCATTCCCAGGTTTAAACATTGTTTATTTACATTAATTGCTGATTCTTGCAAGGGCCCTTGCGAATCGGACTGAGTTATTATATGCCGGTTGTATTATACTTAAAATCCATACCTGTTGTTCCCAAGGTCTCTATACAGTAAACTTTACCTTCTTATATTTAAGTAAATTCACAGTGTGGAGTGCATTTTTCTCGTCTGAAGGGACCGTCCTTTACAGCAGGTAATCCATTGGTACATTGTCATTGCACCTAGTAGGCCTGTCATTGTGACCCCAGCCCAGCAGAGGTCACAATACACCATTAACAGACTTCTGATGTGTCAAGGGAGGGTTTGAGTCAGTAAAACAGGGGTGAGCTGACCCAAAAGAGAGTAGATCCCAAATCAACCAGCGGCTCCTCCGGGATACTTGTCTTGCAAAATGCTCTCAAACCAAGTTACTCTCAAACCAAGGTTTTACTGTGTATACATTTAATGTATGCTGTGTGTGTGTGTCTATGTAATGTACATGAATACTTTATAGAACCCTTCCTCATGCGTAACACAAACCAGACAGGGGGCACAGTAGCCATTTGATGGCTTTTATTAGTGTGTCTTCCTGTCTCAGGAAGATTTCCAGTGTTTACATTTGAGGGTTCTTTTTATACCATTACTGGAATAACGGTTATAAGTTCCAGTGTGCAGGGTGTATTCTGTATGCAGCTCTGAGTGTTTGTTGTCTGCAGCCTCACAGAGCGCCCCTGTGTACAGTCTGCTCCCCCCCGCCGAGAGTTACATTCGATAAAATGTTTCCTTGATACCAATCCCCTTTCCAATAAGTCTCCATTTGTTTTATTAGCAGTACAGGAACAGATTTACAATTGACGGAGGAACCGGCTAACCTTACGAGTCAACAAGTGATGTGCCTGCCCAGACTGGAATTAAAAATCTGATTAAATTGCAAATGCAATTATGTAAAATGCTGCAAACGGCTAGAAGAAAAAGAACATTTATTTCAGTGTCAGGCTGTAAGATTTGTTTTTCTGTCATGACGTTTTTGACGAGAATTTTCTAACACCATTTACTGAAGTCACTAATAGTGATAAATAACTTATCCAGCAAACCCTTATGCCGCGTACACACGATCATTTTTTGTGATGAAAAAAAACGACGTTTTCTGTGAAGTAAAAAACGACGTTTTTGAAACGTCACTTTTCAAAGACAATTTTGCATACACACCATCGTTTTTTCACAAAAAGCGAGGTTACGTTCACCACTCTTTTCCATTGAAGCTCACTTCATAACTAGCTTCTGGGCATGCGCGGGTTGAAAAACGTCGTTTTGAAAGACGTTTTTGCTACACACGGTGACTTTGTGAAACAAAAAACGACGTTTTGAAAAACGACACAAAAAATTCAAGCATGTTGGAATTTTTTTTTGGTCGTTTTTTTGAAGACAAAAAACAACGTTTTGCCCACACACGATCAATTTAAATGACGTTTTAAAAAACGTTGTTTTTTTTCATCGCAAAAAACGACCGTGTGTACGCGGCATTAGGAGAGAAGCCGAGTACAACGGCCCTGGAGACTAACACTGCCTTCAAAATTCAGCCTACGGGTCCTCACTAGGGATGAGCCGAACACCCCTGGGTTCGGTTCGCACCAGAACCTGCGAACAGACCAAAAGTTTGTGTGAACTTTAGAACCCTGTTAAAGTCTATGGGACTCGAACATTTGAAATCTAAAGTACTAATTTTAAAGGCTAATATATAAGTTATTGTCCTAAAAAGTGTTTGGGGACCCGGGTCCTGCCCCAGGGGACATGTATCAATGCAAAAAAAGTTTTAAAAAACTACCGTTTTTTCAGGAGCAGTGATTTTAATAATGCTTAAAGTGAAACAATAAAATTGAAATATTCCTTTAAATTTCGTACCTGGGGGGGGGGGGGGGGGTGTATAGTATGCCTGTAAAGTAGCGCTTGTTTCCCATGCTTAGAACTGTCCCTGCACAAAATGTAATTTCTGAAGGAAAAAAGTCATTTAAAATCACTCACCTTAGGGTCTGGTATGGATATTAAGGGGAACCCTGCGTCTAATAAAAAAAAAATGATGTCGGGTTCCCCCAAAATATCCATTCCAGAACCTCCAGGTCCGATATGGAAAAGGGGAACTCCACCCCAAATTTAAAAAAAAAATGCCGTGGACCCCCACGCATTTTTTTTATGAATGACTTTTCCCTGTATTGCCGGGAGCCGACAATTCATTATAGCCACGAGTTTTAAATTGCAGGGACAGTTCTAAGCATGGGAAACAAGCGCTACTTTACAGGCATACTATACACCCCCCCCCCCCCCGGTATGAAATTTAAAGGAATATTTCACTTTTATTGCTTAAAGGAATTATTAAAATCACTGCTGCCAAAAAAACTGCAGTTTTTAAAAAAAAAATTGCATTGATACATGTCCCCTGGGGCAGGATCCAGGTCCCCAAACACTTTTTATTACAATAACTTGCATATTAGCCTTTCAAATTAGCACTTTAGATTTCAAATGTTCGCGTCCCATAGACTTTAACAGGGTTCTAAAGTTCACACGAACTTGCAGCGAACACCCCAAATAGTTCGCTGTTTGGCGAACAGGCAATGTTCGAGTCGAGCATGAGTTCTACTCGAACTCGAAGCTCATCCCTAGTCCCCACAGACACTGAAGCTGGGCTGTATTTAGACACCCTAATGATGATTTGTACCAACTCTGCCCCTCTGTCGTGTGACTATTTTTAGTAAAAACTGCTGCTAGGACATGTTTGAGACAGCATGGTATCTGCTTTGTATGCAAAATTACTTTTCAATGGTGTAGACACCCAAACAAGAGAATGGAAAGAGGGTTTAGCGTTTTCTGAACTATAAGGGCCAGATTCAGGTAGAGTTGCGCTGGAGTATTTCGATATGCGCCGCGTAACTGTCAAGATGCCCTGTTGTATCTCCGCGGCCGTACCCACGAACCTAGATGCGCCAGAAAACTGGCCTTTTCCGATCGGCTTAACTTTCCCTCGCCAGAGTATCGTTAGCGCATATTTTCGCTCGTCGCATCCGTCACGCCTATTGATGTGCCATGCAAATATGCAAATGAGGGAGATTTCCCGATTCGCGAACGGATTAGCACCATACGCTGGCTACATGCGCCGCGCGTATCTCGTCCGTCCGGCGCAAAGTTATTTCTACAAATAGCTGCTTTATCTTTACTCCAGACGGCCACAGGTCAGCAGGAGAGCAGCTACAGCAGCAGCGTTACCGACGAAACTAGCAAGCTGAACAACCACACGTGCAAGGACAACACCTCTGTGTGCCAACATGCCAGGGGCAGTCGCGGTCCTATCACTAGTACTGGGTCCCCCGGTACGGAGGAGGCGGGCACGTGAGAGGATATACCGCACGCGCATGAGCCTCTTTGGCATGGGGGATGAGGAGGTGTATCGCCTCTTCAGATTCAGCCCTGATGCAATACTTGAACTAACCACAACCCTGCAGGATGACATCACCAGCAAGACACACTGCTCACAAGCAGTGCAGCCACTGGTGAAGGTACTGGTGAAGGTACTGGCAACACTTCATTTCCTTGCCAGTGGATCATTCCAGCGTACAAGTGGAGTGGTGGCTGGGATGTCACAGTCCTCCATGAGCAGATGTGTGCACCAGGTTGTCCCTGCAATCCTCAGACGCATGTCCAACCAGTTCATTAGACCCACCACTGAGGAGCTGCGGCTGAAGGCAATGACAGATTTCTACAACATTGCAGGATTCCCACGCACTGTGGGGGCCATTAATTGCACACATGTGGCCCTACAGCCCCCCAATGCCACAGAGCACATATACCGCAATCGGAAGCATTGGCATTCCATCAACGTACAGGTGATAGCCGATGCCCAACGCCTCATATGGCACGTCCGTGCCAAACACCCCGGGTCCAGCCATGACAGCTTCATATACAATCAGAGCCCCATCCCAGCAGAATTCGAGCAGAACATGTGTGGGGACAGCTGGCTGGTTGGTGAGTGACATGGGTGGCAGGCATGACTATCCCCTCCCATGATGCACACATCACAAGGGCCACATGCATGACTAACATCCTCCTGTCTTTTCCTTTACAGGTAACTCTGCATATGCACTGGGACCCCATCTCATGACTCCTTTCCGGAACCCCCAAACCAGAGGAGAGAGAAAATACAATGAAGCACACATCAAAACCCGTGCAGTGGTGGAACAAACATTTGGGCTCCTGAAGTCCCGTTTCCGCTGCCTGGATAAGTCTGGGGGGGCCCTATTGTATTCCCCTACCTTCGTGTGTCAGATCATCGGTGCATGTTGCATTCTGCACAACTTTGCCATGAGAAAAGGCCTGCAGATTGACATATGTGATGACCTGACCCCCCAACCAGACAGCCCCCCCCTGCCAGAGGAGACCCATTCAGCTGATGGAAGAGCAGTCAGGAGGGTCCTCGCCGTAGGCATCTTTGGACACTAAACCAAAACATTGATCACACGGACAATGCACGCATGCACACCACTGAGGTCCCTAGATCACACACACCACATCCACATCGCATTGGATTACCCAAGTCCAACATGTAGGACTTGGGAGCAGCAACGCCAGCGTCAAGGCCCCAATGATGTCGCTGTCCATTCATACACCTTTCACACGTCATTCATACAGCCGTGGGGATAACTTCTCCACCACGGCCGAGGGTGACACCCCTTACTGGCAGGAGTGCCACCCCCTCACATTCACACACCATTCACACTGCAACGTGTGCAGTATCAAAAAATAAAATATCTCATATCCTGAGCATAATCACAAATAAAAAAACTCATAACCTGAGCATTAAGAATAAAATAAAAAGCTCATGTCCTGAGCATTAATAATCAAGAAAATAAAAATCTCATGTCCTGAGCATTCAAAAAAAACAAAACAAAAAACAAATCATCTGGGATGCCGGGGGCTCCTTCTGGTGGCCCCTCTCTGGCTCCTCAGCTGCCTGGATGGAGTGGGTGGGGGGGCATCTGGAGGTGGCTGATCCCCGGGTGGGCCACTCCTGGCAGGTGTGGCCTGCATGCCCTCCAAGGCCACGGCAATCCGGCCGAGGTACGAGTTGGTCTGGGCCTGCACCCTGAGCTGCTGGGCCTGCATCCTGAGCTGCCGGGTGACCTGGTAATGCTGGGCCCGCCGACTCTGCCTCCCCTGGTCCCGGATGGCAGCAGTGTTTGCCTGGACGGCTGCAGTGAGGTGCCTTATATCACCCTGCACCTCCCCCAGACTGGTCACCACTGCAGCGCAGTTGCAGCTGACATCCTGCACTGCATTGGATATCTGGGCCACAGAGCACAGGTTGTCAGCCACTCTGTCCAGGTGCCCAACTATGTCCCCCATTTGCTGCGTCTGCCTGGCGTGATCCCTCGCCACCTGGTCCTGGACCAGATCAGACACCCCCCTGGTCTTACGGGTGGCCTTCCTGGGGCCAGTAGATGGTTGTCCCCGGGGGGATGGAGTCGCCCTTGAGGGGCTTGCTATGATGGGGGAGGGGATCTGAGAGGGCCCTGCAGAAGAGGAGGACTCCTCCAAAAATAATATTATGTCCTGCTCTGCCACAACAGGCTGCTCCTCAACGACCTCTGCATGTGAGGTGTGGGCACTCTCCTCCACCTCGGTCTCTTCACCACCCATGGGCTCGGGCACAGAATGCCGTTGGGGGGATGGGGTGGACTGGCCGCCAACAGATGATGGCCCAGCTCCGTCATCTGTGGATGACACAAAGCAGACACATGTTGGGTGGTCCCACACACTTGGCACATGTACCCTCCCCCCCCATATGCAACACACCAAAAAGGGGGTAAAAATCACTTACCTGTCCTGGAGCCTTCCTCCATGGAGTCATATCCAGGGACCCCCTCCAACTTCTCCCTGTCCAGGCAGCGGACGACCACCTCCTCCTCCGTGGTCAGGCTGACCGCACATGGGGGTCCACCACCCGTGCCCCTCTTATGCCTCCTGATGGTGGCCACCTTGCCACGGACCTTGCGCCGCAGGTCATTAATTTTTTTTGGATATCGCCAGCAGTCAGGGTGGAGTACCCCAAAACATTCACCCTGCCAGCAATGGTCTCCAGGATGCCTTGCTTCCTATCCCGGCTAGTCTTCCGACTTTTTTTGCCGTGGAGGAACTCATTAAAAGTCTCCATAGCCGAGATGATAACAGACACCTCCTGGGAGTTGAAATTGAGGTTCCTCCTCTCTTTGGGGGGAGCGGGAGCAGCCATCACAGTGCAAAAGTAACTTCCCTGGGGTGGGGGGGAAACGGAAATACTTTTGCGCCGGAATGGCGCTTCTGCTGGCGCTTTTATACGCGCAACGGAACACATTGCGCTGACGTTTCCCGTGAAGTGGTGCCGACGGAAGTTGTGAGCATGCGCACAGGGGGCCGAGTGAAGCCTCACTCACTGCGCATGCTCCGTGGATGATGCACTGAACGTAAGCCTCTGCGCTGGGCTCCGCCCATCATTTACATATGATCACACACACTTCCACTTGCGTCGGGTTGCGCCAACGCATCTTCGTTACTCCGTCGCAAAGTAACGGCCATGCGCTTGGTGAATGCTGTACTTCACTCGCTAGTTTGTGTCAGCGCAGCGTATAGGCGTTGCGCTACGCTGGCGAAAAGATGCGCGCATCTACCTGAATCTGGCCCTAAGTCTTCTGACTTAGGTCCCTTTCACACGATCAGACCGTTCAGGTCCGACTGTCAATTTTGTCAGCGGACCTGAGCGGCCACTCCATGCAAGCGTATAGAGCATCGGATGTCAGCGGTGACATCCGACCCGATCCGATAAAATCAGACGTATGGCGATACGTCGCAATCCATCCATGGCGGATCGGATGGGGTGAGATCTGATGAAAACAAACTTGCTGTCCGTTTTCATCAGATCTTTCCATAGGAGACAGCTGGGCTGGACAAGCCCCTCCCCGCTCAGTGAGCAGAGAGGGACCTGTCATCTGCCGCCTCAGCGGAGATCAACAGAGAGATCGTCTGAATGAAGCCTTAACCACTTAATCCCCGGACCAAAATGCAGCTAAAGGACCAGGCCCCTTTTTGCGATTCGGCACTGCGTCGATTTAACTGACAATTGCGCGGTCGTACGACGTGGCTCCCAAACAAAATTGGCGTCCTTTTTTTCCCACAAATTGAGCTTTCTTTTGGTGGTATTTGATCACCGCTGCGGTTTTTATTTTTTTGCGCTGTAAACAAAAATAGAGCGTCAATTTTGAAAAAAATGCAATGTTTTTTACTTTTTGCTATAATAAATATCCCCAAAAATATATAAAAAAACGTTTTTTTCCTCAGTTTGAGCGATACGTATTCTTCTACCTATTTTTGGTAAAAAAAAATCGCAATAAGCATTTATCGGTTGGTTTGTATAGCGTTTACAAAATAGGGGATAGTTTTATTGCATTTTTATTATTATTATTTTTTTACTACTAATGGCGACGATCAGCGATTTTTTTCGTGACTGCGACATTATGGCGGACACTTCGGACAATTTTGACACATTTTTGGGCCAATTGTCATTTTCACTGCAAAAAATGCATTTAAATTGCATTGTTTATTGTGGAAATGACAGTTGCAGTTTGGGAGTTAACCACAAGGGGGCGCTGTAGGGATTATGTGTTCCCTGTGTGTGTTTACAACTTTAGGGGGGTGTGGCTGTAGGTGTGACATCATCAATCGTGGCCCCCCTATAAAAGGGATGACGCGATCGATGCTGCCGCCACAGTGAAGCACGGGGAAGCCGTGTTTATACACGGCTCTCCCCGTTCTTCGGCTCCAGGGGCCGATCGCTGAACTCCAGCAGCGATCGGCTCCGCGAGTCCTGCGGTCCAGGAGCTTCGGACCGGGTCACGGGAGCGCGCCGCGGGCGCGTGCCCATGACCCACGGCTGGGTAGTAGTACAGGACGTACCTGTACGTGGATCTGTCCAGCAGTGCCATTCTGCCGATGTATATGTGCACGAGGCGGTCCTTAACCACTTAAGCCCCGGACCAATATGCTGCTAAATGCCCAGAGGCGTTTTTACAATTCGGCACTGCTTCGCTTTAACAGACAATTTGCGTCCTTTTCTTCCCACAAATAGAGCTTTATTTTGGTGGTATTTGATCACCTCTGCGATTTATATTTTTTGCGCTATAAACAAAAATAGAGCGAAATTTTTGAAAATAAAACAATATTTTTTACTTTTTGTTATAAGAAAAATTGAATAAACTAAATTTTAGTCAAACATTTAGGCTAAAATTCATTCAGCCACATGTCTTTAGTAAAAAAAAAAATCGCAATAAAAAAAAATTAGCTACCTAGCGGGAACAGTAACACTAATACAGCGATCAGAAAAATGATCGCTTAGTGACACTGGCAATAGGGAGTGAAAGGGTTAACTAGGGCGGTGATCAAGGGGTTAAAACTGTATTAGGGGGGGTACGGGGCTACCCTGAACCTAACACTAACTGCCTGTCACACTGACACTAAATGCAGTGATCAGTACATATATGATCACTGCATTCAGTGACAGTGTGACAGGGGGTGGGGGGGGGGGTTGATTGCAAGGGGTTAAATGTGCCTATGTGTGTGGTGTCAGTGTAGTGTTGGTTCAGACTTACTGTGCCTCTTCTCTCATCTCAGTGGTTTGAAAATACCGCCGAGATGAGAGCTGTATCACTTCCTCTGCCTATGTTTACATTTTACAGGCAGAGGAAGTGACACGGCAGCGGCGCACAGGATTGGCTGGGAGCGATCACGAGGGGGCGGACAGAATCGAACCGCCGCCCCCTCAAGACGGATCGCTCCCGCAGGTAAGCCGACCGACGCACGCAGCGGAGGGGGTCTCGATCGGACCCCCGATCCGCTAGAAGGCAGGGACGTATATATATACGCCCATCTGCCTGTACGTGCCCTTTTGTGGATGTAAATAGGCGTGCGGCGGTCGTTAAGTGGTTAAAGTGGTGTTTCAGCCAAAATTACACTTTTTAAATAAAAATACCCCTATAATACACAAGCTTAATGTATTCTAGTTAATTTAGCCCCGTAAACCAAGGTCCGCTTTGTTAGGTTATTACAGCATTTTGTAAGTTTATAAACTTGCAGCAGACCATGGCCATCTTAAGTGTGGTGGACATCTGAAGCCAGGCTATATTTCTTCCTGGATCTCATGCTTGCAGATCTCGTACATGCTCAGTTTCTGCCCCTTATCTATGCAAACCTCTCCTCCCATCCTCCCTCAAGGAACCAGTAAATATACTCTGCATGTACAACAAGGAATATTATTCAAGATTTGGGATTTGTGTTTTGGTGTTATATGAGATGGAGGGAGGATTTCAAAAACTGCTTGTTTACAACTATTTGCACAAACAACTTTGTCTGTTATATAGATAATCGGGTTAAAATTGAGTAAATATTCCCCCATCACATCGCCCCACCAAATTGCATCGCCCAAGCACATTGCATCTCCCACCCACCAAATCACATCGCCCCAGCACATTGCATGCCAAATCGCATCCCCCCCAGCACATCGCATCCTTGCCAAATCGGATCGCCCACCCACCAAAAAGCATTACCCCAGCATATCGCATCGCCCACCCACCAAAATGAATTACCCCCAGCATTGCCCACCCACCAAATCGCATCACCCCAGCACATCGCATCGTCCACCATAATGCATTGCCCCCCGTACATTGCATTTCCCTGCCAAATTGCATTGCCCAATCACATCGCATCGCCCACCCACCGAATCGCATCGCCCCAGCACATCACATCGCACCTCTGCCAAATCGCATCCACCCACCAAAATACATTACCCCCAGCACATCGCATCGCCTGCAGCACATAGCATTGCCCACCCACCAAATCGCATTGCTTCCCGCTAAATTGAATCACATCGTATAGCTCACCCACCCACTAAATCGCATTGCTCCAGGACATTGCATTGCCAACCAAATCGCATCACCCCCGCCAGATTGCATCGCATCGCCCCAGCACATCGCATCGCCCACCCGGCAAAATGCATCGCCCCATTGCATCGCCCCCGCCAAATTGCATCGCTTCGCCCCAGCACATCGTATCGCCCCCCACCAAACCGCATCACCCCAGCACATTGCCCCTCCGCCAAATTGCATTACATCAACACATCGCATCGCCCCCCGCCAAATTGTATTGCATCACCTTAGCACATCGCATCGCCCACCCACCAAATCGTATTGCCCCATCACATCGCCCCCCACCAAATTGTATTGCATCGCCCCAGCACAACGCATCGCCCCCATCACATTTAATTGCCCCCTGCCAAATTGCATTGCCCCCAGCACATCACATCACCCCCCGCCAAATCGCATCACCCCAGCACATAATATCACCCACCAAATCACATCGCCCCCCGCAAAATTGCATTGCATCGCCCCAGCACATCGCATTGCCCACTCAAATCGCATTGCCCCAACACATCACATCGCCCACCAAAATGCATCGCCCCCAGCACATTGCATTGCCTCCGCCAAATCGCCTTACCCGAGCACATCACCCACCGGCCAAGTTGCATCGCATTGCCCCCCGCCAAATTGCATTGCATCGCCACAGCACATTGCATCACAACCCACCAAATTGCATCGCTTCAGCACATTGTATGCCAAATCGCATCGCCCCCAGAACATCGCATCGCCCCCTGCCAAATCGCATCACCCACCCACCAAAATGCATTGCCCCCAGCACATCGCATCGACCCCATTGCATCGCCCCCCCCACCAAATTGAATCGCGTCACCCTAGCACATCGCCAACCCACCAGATTGCATCGCCCCCGCCAAATTGAATCACAGCGCCCAATACATTGCATCGCCCCCAGCACATTGTATCCCGCCAAATCGCATCGCCCACCCATTAAATTGCATCGCCCCAGCACATCGCATCGCCCACCAAATCGCATCGCCCCTAGCACATCGTATAGCCAAATCGTGGGCGACAGAATAGGAAAACAAAACAAGTATACCTGGGATCTATTGAGAATCAATATTACCGAGAATGGACGAGGGAGTAGGGGGCTGTAGGGTATAAGCAATTTGCCTTTTAGAATGGGAATTCTTATAAGCAATAATGGGAATTGCTTAAAAGATGGATCCTGATCACTGGCCCCTTGGGTGTCCATGAATAGAGTGTAGAATGGTAGATTGCTGGCCCCCTATATATACCCCGCAGGGTACAATGAAGAGTGTCATAATTAGTGGCCCCCTGTGTGTCCAAAGAGAGAGAGTAGGATGAAGATCACTTTCCCCTTTATGTGTCCATGGATGAGTGGCACTGTTGTAGATTATTTCCCTTTTATACATAACCTGCAGCGAGCAATGAAGTGTGTCCTGTTAAATGTGTGTCTATGGAGAGCAGTAAGGTGGAGATCAGTGTTCATCTGCGTGTCCATAGATAGGGAATGGGGTTATAAATCAAAAAGATAGATTAAAACGTGCACTCTGTAGTCAAGTGGCAAACTTTACTCTTCTGGGCACAGGCGGTCAGAAGCAGTGCTGGGACAAGGCCACTTGATGCCCAGGATGAAGATGGCAAACTGTATTCCCCCCCCCCCCCCACGGTTTTAAGAAAGAATCAATGTCGTTTCAAAACAAGAATATACTTATAAAAAATACAAATTGAATTAGGTATAATGTGATAGAAACAGAGCTCACTCACACTCAATTTGTAAAATGCGGCATGGGGGGGGGGGGTTAATGTCTTGCCACTGGTTTCTGATACATTAGCAACCAGTGCAGTTAATTGCCCCTTTACATAAAATGCGCCCATCAGTGTTGCTCTTAAAATAAAATATGCCCATCAGAGTGCCCTTTAAATAAAATGTGCCCATCAGCATGCTACTTATTTTATGTTAAGAGTCAGGCTGATGGGGATATTTTATGTTAAAGGGGTGTTCCAGACAATATTTGTGTTTATTAAAAGTCAGCAGCTACAAAAAGTGTAGCTGCTGGCTTTTAATAAACAATCACTTACCTGCTCCAGCGTTCGAGCGATGCGCTGACCGGTGCTCCGCTCCTCTCCCCCCCCCCCCGGCCGGCGTCCTCATCGCAACTGTGGGCACCCGGCCGTGACAGCCTTCGGCGAGTAGCGCGGCCCGCCGCTGATTGGACAGGCAATCGCATGGGACCTGTCATGTGTCCCATGCGATCGCCTACAGGGAGGGGCTGCTGTAGGCGATTAATCTTAATCGCCTAACCAGCCCCTCGGCGGAGGCAGGAAGTGGGACAGAAGGTCCCACTCCTCCTGAAGCCCCCACCCCCCCCCCCCCCAAAAAAAAATTACATGCCAAATGTGGCATGTAAGGGGGTGAGGAGTGGGATTAGCGGAAGTTCCATTTTTGGGTGGAACTCCGCTTTAAGGGGCACTCTAATGGGCATAACAAAATGTGCCTATCCATGTTTCACTTAGCATAAAATGTGCCCATTAGTGTTGCTCCTAAAATAAAATATGCCCATCAGAGCAAATAAGTAGCATGCTGATGTGCACATTTTATGTTAAGGGTCACTCTGGTGGGCACAAATTATGCCCATCAGTGTGCCCCTTAACAAAACATGGCCATCAGAATGCCCCTTAACAAATAATGCCCATCAGTGTGCAGCCTAGGAAACATGTGCCCCACAAACCTTGAGCTCAGGAGTAGTCAGTACAAGCTGCAGTGGGGCGGAAAGCTGCAAGATATATCTCGCAAGTAAAAGTCAGGACAGGAGTCAGGAGCAGGTAGCCGGAAGCCGCTAATAGCAGGGGGATGGGGCAGAGCGCGCACATGATGTCACACCCGGCAGGGCACTCTTGTGACAGAAAACCGAGAGTAGCAGGGCGGAGCATGCACGTGACGTCTCACCCGGCTAGGCACTCTTGTGACAGAAGACTGGGAGTGAGAACCGCAGTCAGGAGGCAGGGCACACACACGAAACGTCATTGGTTGCTGGGAAACCCGCAGTCCCAGCAAGCCAGTGACTGCTACTACACTGGCGGCCTGGCGGTCCGGGCAAGAGCGTTGCTCGGTCCGTGCACAGACCGCAGGCCGCCATTTAATGACTGCTGTTTTAGAAGGACGCTTTCACTGCACCCCCCCCCCACCCCACCCCCAATAAATTGTACTGCCCAGGGCATCTTCCCCCCATACCGCCTCTGGTCAGAGGGACAGAAAGATGTGAAATCCCTCCAATGGGGACAAAGACAGCAATAAAACAACATTTTTTTTGTGAAGTGTGAAAAGGGTAACAACCAAGAAAGTATTCTAGTTTTTTTTCTGCTGTTAAAACTTAAATCCCAAACCAATAGCACAAGAACGAATCTGAAAAGTTTTACCAATATGTTGGCATGTTTTAGTGGCTTTGACAGCCATGGGGCACAGAAGAATACTTCATGGCTGCAGCTTACATATATTTTAGTCATTTACCTATAATATATTGATTGGTTTCTCCAACTGAAAAATTGAATCTTACTAACAGCTGGCTGTCCTGGTACAAACTAGTGCAATGAAACAGAGACATTATATTTTCAGTCTTAGAGCGACATCTGGTGGTAGCTTCATGTATATGCCACTTGCATATAATTCCAATAACCACTTAAAGGGGCTATAAACCCTCGCTCTCCCCCATCTTAATGCATTCTATGCCTTAAGATAAAAAAAAGACATTCTGTGCTGCAGCAGTGACCCCGAGCTCCACTTATGCTTACCTGAGCCCTGTAATTCCCACGACAGGAACAAGCACACCAGCTCCAGCTGGTGTCTTGTGTCCTGATTGCTGCTGTCAATCAAATCCAATGACTCAGCGCTGGGGTCAGAGCGCTTCACCGACGGGGCACTCGAGAGGAGGAATGGGGGCCACTCTGTGCAAAACCAACTGCACAGCGGAGGAAAGTATGACATGTTTGTTATTTTTATTTTTTTAAAACCAAATGTTTACAACCACTTTAGGTGGAACCTTTTTTGACACTTGTTAACAAGTTAAAATCTTTTTTTTTTGCTAGAAAATTACTTAGAACCCCCAAACATTATATATATATATATATATATTAGGGCTGTTACTGATTAAAATGTTTGTGGTCGATTAATTGTTTTTTTTTTTTTAATCGATTAATCAACTAATTTCGATTAATTATAACGCACATACAGATCCAACTAGTTTTAGCTGATCTCCTTGCAGTCTAATTCCCAGTGCAGATACCAACCACTGGAAAAAAACAGGATACAAAAAACACACAAAGGCAGCGCTCGATGGGAATAGCATCAAAACTTTTATAGTCTTCAAGAAGGTAACCAAATAAATATCGCACTGGAGATAAAATCGATGTAGCTACATAAACTGTAAAAATGGTGCGAGTAATACCAAACGGTAGCAAAAGTAGTCATAAAAACATGTACAGTAGCTAAGTGTGATACTGGTATAAAAATGTGTACAACGATACCACTGCTGAATCCAGATGAGGAGGGGTTAACATCAGTCCGTCTGCATGTAGATGTCCCATGAAGGGAACTATCACAACTCCCAGTGGATGGCTGTAGAATTCCAGGTTAATAGAGGGAAGTGATAGAGGGAAGTGTAACAGCCCTTGTGTGTGGCAGATAGTAAGGTCCCGCCGTCATGCAGATATGAAGGCACAGCAAAGGAGCCCTTCAGATGGACACGGCAACCCCCGCCGGTGTCCGTTACGTTATCGGATCTCCGACAGAACTCCCTGAAGGCCCAGAAGCCGGCGGAGAGGTGAGTACCAATCAAAAGAATTTTAATCGATCAAAAAAATTAAAGATTAATCGATTAATTAAAAGTTAATTTGCACAGCCCTGATATATATATATATATATATATATATATATACCCCATACTCCTTCACCTAGGGCTAGGCTTGTTAAAGGGGGCTTCCAGATTCCGATAAGTCCCCACCCGCAGACCGCGACAACCACCGTGCAAGGGTTGTTGGGAAGAGGCCCTCGTCCTCCCCAACATGGGGATGAAGTGCCCCCATGTTGAGGGCATGTGGCTTGGTATGGTCCAGGAGAGGGGCGCTAGTTCACCCCCCCCTTTCCTCAGATAAGGGTCTGGTATGGATCTTGGGGAGACCCCTACGCCATTTTGTTGGTATGGGGGTTCCCCTTAAAATCCATACCAGACCAAAGGGCGTTTTAACAGCTGCTGTTTTTGGCAGTAGACATTTTTTTATACAGTCATTAAACCTTCCATAATGTTATCCTATGTATCCAAGCACACATAGGCTGTTATCAGCAGTGGCGTTTTTTGAGCAGTACAAAAAAACAAAACTAGTGGGTTCTCTAACGCTGAAAAACTATAACATGCTAAAAAACGCTGCTCAGCTGCGTTTTTGTAAATTGTTGATCCATTGAAAAAAAAATACGCTAAAAAACGCTAAACGCTATTGCAAAAACGTTGAAAAACATTGAAAAACTCACTGCAAGGCTACTGACGCTTTTATAGCGTTATTTTTTACGTTGAGTGTGCATGAGGCCTTATTACACTAACATGCAAAAAAAACAAACATTTCCCCTTTAAGATCATTGGGTGGAAGTGACGTTTGACGTCGCTTTCGCCATCCAATGGTGTGGAGCCGTTAGGGAAGAGGACCCGATTGTCTCTGCCGCTACCGACAGCTCCAGTAAGAGAAGGAGATGACGGCAGAAGGGGGGGGGCTCTTCCCTAACGGCTACACACCATTGGATAGCAAAAGGGGAATTTATTTTTTTGCATTTTAGTGTAATAAGGCCTCATGCACACTGAACATTAAAAGAACGTTATAAAAATGTCAGTAGCTTTGCAGTGAGTTTTAACAAAGGGGCCCCCAGATCCCGGCCCCCCACTCTATGTGAAGGAGTATAGGGTATATTGTACCCGGAAGAGGCAGAAGACAGTGGACAAGACCCGGCAGAGGCAGAAGACAGTGGACAAAAGGGAGATTTGGCATGGCATTCCCCCTTAAGACTCATACCAGACACAAAGTGCCTGCATTGTCGGAATCAAAGTTGGATCACCATTCATTGAAGTTGGACTGATGTCGGACTTCAAGTTGCAGAGCTAAGTTGGAACCACAGTTGACTGTCGTGTCGTGTCGTACCAGTGTGAACCGGTGTACCGTCATACTCCGCTCCCCATCACAGACTGCTCCAGAAGTGCTGTGGCGACCAACTGCGCATGCGCGATGCGTTCCAAACGCATCTGCGATGCGTTCCAATGCATTTACGACAGTGCACACCAGCAAAACCTCGTTCGGAAAAAAAATGCACAACACTTTTATAGCCAAAAAAAAATTGTGCGCTGCAACACACTGATATACAACATAATTTCTGACCAATTCAGACTTATAATCTCTTCAGAGTATGCATAACCTGTCCTTAAAAGAACCCCCCCCCCCCCCCCAGAGGAGCTGTCACTTTTTGAAGAGATCTGTGAATCAATGAGCTATAAGTCTCATCTACAACTGCAGCAGACAAACTTGTTCTCAATGAAACACAAGTGCAGAGATTACTGCACTTATAGTCCATTGACACTTCTTTCTGCTCTCTAACTGCAAATCTGTACATTGGTATAGACAGCGGTGAACGAATGTGCTGTGGCGATCAACTGCGCATGCGCGATGCGTTCCAAACGCATCTGCAATGCGTTCCAATGCATTTACGACAGTGCACACCAGCAAAACCTTGTTCGGAAAAAAGTCTCCAGAATGACTTACTCCTGTGTGTATGCATGGGATGACATCATCCCCCTGCCAGCCAAGAGGGAAAAATGTCAGAAGATGACAGCAGACAGCGAGGGATGCAACTGCCGCATCGCTGGAAGGTAGAGGAGAGAGTATACTGGTGGGTTTGTCCTGCTGCCTGTAGTTCTTTTTTTCACTCTGTTCCAGAGCCATGGACAACTGAAAAAAAACTTGAAATTCAACACTTCAGGATTATTAGATGCCTGTGTCTCCTGCCACAAGCTGTTTAATTCTGCTGTCCCCTATGTTATTGTGTATGGTGGTGACATAGGGTAAGGAGGGAGGAGCCACAGCACACAGCGGTGGACCAGGTAAAATTTTCTCCCAATTTTACAAATGATCCGTAAAGGTTTTCTTTTTTTGGAAAACGCTAGCATTATCCTGGTTCAGACGCGGTAATGTTTTAAAAGTGAATGCGATGCCCAAAATCATGTATTTGCTTTAGCCCCTGCCTGTTCATATTCCTCTATCATATTTCTGTTCACTTAGGACTGAGTTCACCCACTTTGCTTGGCAGGGAATTGCCTTGCATAGGTAGAGACATGCTGACAAGATTGAAAAACAGAGGTGAGGTGGGCTTGCCAGACCACGCCGCATATTGTACAGCCTCTCATACGACACAAGTTATTGACTGGCACATTCAAACTATGGGTGTGACTTGAGCGAGACAATTCACAGGTTCCCTTGACAGGGCATGGTCTTGTCAGCTCACTACTGTCTCTTCAGTAACTTTCCTTCTCCACTGACCCCAGTATTGACTCACCCAACGTTTCTTCCTGACTGATAGATTGTTTCAGGCTTGGGCTGCCAACGGCCTTAGAAATGCAAGGGTCTCCGTAATAAGTTACTTATTGGCAGCAGCTCCTGAGGTCACAATGGCATACCACGGGCAATAGCTACAACTGCCCCACTTTTTGCACCGCAATGGTTCTTCTCTTGAAAAGACTTGCATGACTGGAGGTCTGGTGCGACACACGTTGTAAATTTCTTACAAAGAGCTTTTGCTTACTCATTCTCAAGATGACCCAAGGTTTCTTTGGAAATGAGAGATCCATTTTGGGGTTACTTTTTTTTAAAACAGCCAAGAGAGATAGAGAATGTTGATCTTTGCCCATAAGGTGTCAATTTGTAATAAATACCAAGAAGTTTCTAATAAGATTGTCACCAGATGGTATATAGAACACCAGCTAAACTGCCCAAACTCTTACCTCTCCATCCCATGCTTTGCTGGTGTTGAAAAACTCAGGTTGGCACATTTTTACGTCTTTTGGAATAGACTGGCCTTTCAAACTTTGACGACTGGTCTTAGAAGCCTGTTGTGTGATGCATAATCTCTGGCAGATGATACAGCCGACATCTTTTCTCATCTAGCCCGTGTCACGTAAACATTACAAGAAATATTTGCTTCTGCAGCTATTAAATGTGGCAAAAGCCTGCATCCCCAGTGTTTGAAAAAGAAGCCTTCCTCAGACTGTGGGACAGTGGTTTGCCTAAGTAAATGTAGGACCTTACAGCAGCCCTTGAGGACAGGACCTTAAAAAAAAAAAATGGTTTTACTGGAACAATTTTAAGTAATCTTCCAGATACAATCAACAGCCGAGTCCTTGATTACCGTTTGCTTGGAAGATGGTCCTCTTACATTTTTATTACTCATGAGTTGTGATGGGGAGCCGTATGGCATGGTATCTTGACCCATAATTTTCTCTGATTATAGGTGATGCGTATTGATGGATCCCTTCTTATGGTTATTTCATCTTTTAATCCTCCATATCATTCTAGTCTCGTTCCCCTTTCCTTCCCTCTTTCTGACAAAATGAGCCCCATGGCCTTAGGCCACAAGACTTATTCTTTCTCTTCTCTATTAGCACCTATTCCAGCGATAGCGAACCTTGGCACTCCAGATGTTTTGGAACTACATTTCCCATGATGGTCAACTACACTGCATAGGGCATGAGCATAATGGGAAATGTAGTTCTAAAAACACCTGGGTGCCAAGGTTTGCCATTGCTGATCTATTCCTTCTGCTATGCTGAGCCATCTTCCCAGTTATGGATTTTCTTTTTAAATTGTTTCAAATAATGAAACACTGGACGGCGTTTCATTATTTGTACTTTATAACGTATGTGGAAAGTTCAGATTGCATTGAGCTGTGGAAGCCAACAGATGTCTTCTAACCTGTACAAATTATCAAGCTTCTTGTTCTTCCTGAATAATTAGAATTGTACACTGTAAAGTGTATGAGGTGCACTCCTTTCTTTATTCAAAGAATGTCCAAAAACAGAATGTAACATTTTAAAAATGAAAAAAAAAAAGAAAGAAACCACAGTGGATGAAAGGCAAATTTATTGAAATTGTCACAATTTTCATCTTCAAATTTAAAAATAAAAACACAACTTTCCAAAAAAAATGAAAATAATCAGCACAGTTTATCAGCTGCTTTATTTCTGGAGTGCAGTGCAGATATATAATTGACAATGGAAGCAATAGTGTAAATCCCAAAAGCCCACCTGTCCTCTATCTCTGGCATTGTTCCAAAGCAGCCATTGCTAGTAAAAGGCAGTTGGCAGAGATGGCAGAGATGCTTTTGTGTACATTCTTTACAAATCAGATAGATTAAGGTATGTTGGGGGGAATCTTACACTCCCCCAGGTGATTGGGATTCTCAGATGATGTTTAATATGTGAGCAGCAAAAGCATTGAGCATACCTGAAGTCTAGCAATCAAGACTGACGAACTGCACGAAAGCAGGCACTCTGGTATTTAGGAGACTTGCAAAAGCGCAACTAACCTAGAAAGTATTAGACTTCACTTAAAACAATTGTGTTATATGTGCCCCGTTTCCACCATAACACTGCATTGAGATGGCTGCAATACGATGTTGCATAAAAATGCAAACATTTTCACACAGTGCAACTCGCCTCACAGCATTTGGCTGCCACAAGCTGTGGTGCAAAGAGTTGAATGAAGTCTTTTTTTTACGCTTCAAAAAGTAAAAAATAAGTGTAATGTGTGCAGGCCAGTGTGCACAAGTTTTAAGACTTCATGCACAGAACTATAGATCAGCACACTTTCCACGCCAAAATAGCATTCTTCAATGCCAAAAAAGTACCGGTTCATCCGGACAAAATGGTGGAAGGAAACATTTCAGAATCTATGGGCTGCTTAACACAAGGGCAATGCTGCGGTACCAGCCTTACAGAAACACAAATACAATAGGGGGTCCTGGCCTTCTCCCACCTTGTGTCCCCATCTTAGTGACAAGACTAACCAGGACAGAAAGTCACAGGCTCCACAGGGAGCAAAAATCCCCAATTAAATTTGTTTAACCTTTGCTCACTCTAAAAACATTTAGCTGCAGATTCCCTGCCATGTTGCATCATTTCTGACCAGTTCAGACTTATGATCTCTTCAGAGTATGCAGAACCTGTCTTGTGAATCAATGATCTCTAAAGTCCCATCCACAACTGCAGCAGACAAACTTGTAGCTCTCAATGAAACACAAGTGCAGAGATTACTGCACTCATAGTCCATTGATCTGTACATTGCAAATCTGTACATTGGTATAGACAGCGGTGAACGAATAGTCTCCAGAATGACTTACTCCTGTGTGTATGCATGGGATGACATCATCCCCCTGCCAGCCAAGAGGGAAAAATGTTAGAAGATGACAGCAGACGGCGAGGGATGCAACTGTCGCATCGCTGGAAGGTAGATGAGAGAGTATACTGGTGGGTTTGCTACCTGTAGTTCTTGTTTTCACTCTGTCCAAGAGCCATGGACGATTGAAGAAAAAAAAAAAAGATAGAAATTCAACACAATCCTGCCACAAGCTGTTTAATTCTGCTGTCCCCTATGTTATTGTGTACGATAGTGACATAAGGTCAGGAGGGAGGAGCCACCGCACGTAGTGGGGGACCAGGAAAAAGCATGTCAGATGTGAGAAGGCCATTACTCTGCAAGAGAGGGAAGATCAGAGGAATAGGTGGTGGGACAGGTAAGCACAAAAAACTTGCTAAAATGAATGCCAAGTGTTACCCAACTACCATGGCCTGCTACCTGGAAACAGCTGCCTTTTGTGATTGGGGCCAACTGGCATAACACTTCATTCCCATAATCTAAAAACAGCCAAATCACAAAATAAGGAAAAGAATTACAATGACAGTTTTAGAAGAACATGCACCATATTCAGGGGCAGATGAGCAGCCCTAAACACAAAATGCATTCTTTCCGGGCTGCTCGACCGCCCCTGCATGCATGTCACATTAGGAAGGGGAAGCTTTTTTTTTTCCCCTCAGAGAATCGTAGGCTACCTGCATGCAGCTCTGGCCGCATAAACAAGGTGCTTGTCCATGCTGTACGGGGCACACAGCACCCATGTGAATTAACCCCTAGATCAGACTTTTCTTATCCTTGGGTTAATAACAAGCTACTTGCTTGCAAACTAGTAGACAGATTAGGTGCCCTAGGCACTTTAACAACTGCACTGGGCTTTATGATAGCTTTTATTTCTTTGACTGCCAGTGATCAGTTTGAACAGTCTGTTTGGGGCCATGCACCCACATGGATTTCAAATTGGGAGAAGTGTCCGAGCAAAATGATTGTGTCTGTCTGCACGGGAGTTGCATGGAACACCTATGCATCCTGTGCGGGTAAACACCGCCCTAACACAGGTGTACGCTTCTGTAGACGTGATTAAGGCCTTAAATGTAAGGTGGTCACATGTTACATCCATATTCAGGGTATATTCTGTGACAGGTTATAAACAGACCGGCCGCCACTTCCGACAGCTAGTGGGGGGGGGGGGTGGGGTGGGGAATCTTCACCCCTCTGCTAGTTGTCACAATTTTTAAAAACGTGGCCAAGCAGGGCTCCGGTCGCATCACCCATTCAGTGTCCTGGCAGCCTTTGAAAGATGATGTTATGCCGAGTAAATAGATACCAAGCATGTCACGCTTTATAATTGCACGCACTTGTGGCATGGCGACAAACTACGGTACCTAAAAATCTCCATAGGCGACGCTTTAAACTTTTTTTTACGGTTACCAGGTTAGAGTTACAGAGGAGGTGTAGTGCTAGAATTATTGCTCTCGCTCCGACGATCACGGCGATACCTCACATGTGTGATTTGAACACCGATTTCATATGCGGGTGCAACTTCTGTATGCATTTTCTTTGTTGCGCGCGGGGGGGGGGGGGACCCCCGATCCCTCTTTTGCACTTCACAGTATTCAGATCGCTGAAAACGGCAATTCTGAACACTGTGTACTTTTTAAAATCTGGCGCCATTGGCAGCCAAGAAACCCGTAAGCGACGTCATGACAGGAGGCACCGGGTCGAGGATCGGTCTCCCAGTGGAATGGGAGGCCCGGTCAGAGCGGCAAGAGGTGGCGGGGGGGGGGTGTCCCCTCCCACTCCTCCGGCATTACAACCGAGCGGCTTTTAGCCGCATCGGTTATGTCAGAATAGCCAATCGCCGGCTCTAAACAACGGCAGCTGCAGGCATCATCTCCGTATAACTCCTGAAAGCCGAGGACACATATATATGTGCACTCTCAGCGTGAAAGGGTTAAAAGACATTTGCTGGCTGGGGCTACAAAATATATTGTAGCTTTCCTTTAACAAGACAGTACTGTATTGTTATGATCTTATGATTTCCCAATACTGTACACCAGCATTAAGTGGAAGTAAAAACACATTTTTTATTGCTTCCCAGTCACTGGCTTTCAACTTTCAAAGCCCTCTCAATTCTACTGTTGAGACTACCAACAGAGTTCACATACATGAAAAAAATAAACCCTTTCCATAAACACCATCTGCAGATAACATGCCCTATGACGCTTTATTCCTAGAAATTGGTAGCATTCCTTTTATTACCATTTTACCACCATTCTAGGCAGACACGGCTCCAAACAGCACTATAGCCTTATGTGTCCCACCATTATTCTGGAAGTTCTTTAAAATAAAGCTGGCGTTACCGAACCTGGACATCAACCTGATTAGATAAGTTTACACATTTTTATTATTAATCAGCTGACAGAATCTGCAATTTTAGATCAAGAAAAATTCAGTCTCATAAATAAATTTGTACTTACATACTTGTCAAAATGCCAAATACATTACATATTTCCAATTTTTACATTCAGTATAAGAAGCTTAGTACTGGGGGAAGGTGCATCCCATGTAATGAAGGCTTGGACCCACGACTGTCTATGAATGAGTCAAAGGCGTTACTATATTAAAATGTATAGAAATAAAATACATTCCCAATGTTTAATTATGCAAAGCACCACAGAACTTTCTCAGATAAACAAGTACTTTCCTACTCTAGGCAAGAAGGCAATCTTACAAGAAGCATAAACCACAGTAATACATTCTCTGCCTGCAAGGCAGCATTGTGAAATTAAATTAAGCATCAAATATATATAAAAAAAAATAATGCCAAAATACAACACAAAACAGCAAAGCTGTTAATTAGAAGGGTTTTCCATTTTAAATATAAAGTAGAATACTGCTTCCAACTACTCTTTATAGCAATAAGGAGGGTTCATGCTCCCACATCTCCCGTTTTACCTGGCCTGGGATCTATACTTTCAGAGTTACTCAGCAGCACCACCAGAGGCAGAATCTGGTAATGCAGCAGAACCACTCCAGCAAATTATGTTCCATCATACTAGCAGTTAAAAAGCTAAAGGGCTTTGTTGGAGTCGAAGGAAAGGCAAAGCAGTCACATACCTGTTAAACAACGCCTTCCAATTTCTCTTATAATTACAGTTTTTTTTGTTTTACTTTTTTTCAAACAGTCACATGCTGCAAGGCTCCAGGGAATGTATCTGCCTGCACAGCTAGGGAGGTGTCAACTCTTTCAGGGCTACCAATGCTTTAGAGCTATGAAAACAGTGGCAGGACCTTTAACCGCTGTGAGATTGGTTCACTATTTTCCTCAGAAGTCTGCACTAAGATACAAGTCAGATTTTAGGCATCTCCTACAACAAAAAATTAATTTTTGGTCAGACACTCTCAAAAGGGGAAAACCATGTCTAAAGGGATGCAGATCATGACACTTTCTTCATTAAATCCCTGCAAGTGCAGCAGCTCATTGATAATTATGTAAACCCAATTATCAGGGTGATCCATCAGGTAGAGGGTTATTTTTCACACACCAAGAAGAGAAAACACCATGGATCCAAAACATAGTTCAAATTTTTATTGAAGCAATCATATCACAAACGCAATGTTGGGGGCATACAAGGCCCGTTTGCCTGATGAAGTTGCACTTGCACGTCTTGTTAGTCGATCGCTTCAATAAATGTTTGGAGTATATGTTATGGATCTATAAGTGTGCTTGTGACATATGAGAGAAAAGGTTAACCGCTCAGAGGTCCCAAGGAGCTGAAACTGAAAGGTAGGATCCAAACCCTGGGTGCAGGCACTGCAATAGTATGCAAAATTGTGTGGAGGAAAACCGGGACGGCCGCACTCCAAAAAATGTTCCTTTATAATAAAACAGATCACAACATCAACATGTCACAGCAAAAAAAACAGAAAAGAGCGGACGCGTTTCACACCAAAATACAGTGCTTATTCACAGCTCAAATAAATAAGCACTGTATTTTGGTGTGAAACGCGTCAGCTCTTTTCTGTTTTTTTGGAGGAACATTTTTTGGAGTGCGGCCGTCCTGGTTTTTCTCCACACAATTTTGCTTGTGACATATGTTCTAATCTAATCTAAAGGGGAAGCTCTACTCATCTGCTCCTCAACCCCTCCGCTACCACATTTGGGGGAAGCGGGTACCTCAGCCAGACGTTCGACCTCTCGCCTCTTTCCCCCGCAGTCAAAAAAATTAGAGCGCGCAGCGTGCTTCCTGCATGTGTAGTAGCGAACTCGCTCTGAGGAGCTGCATAGCTTCACTGCCGGTTTTCCTTAGCGGAGATGGCGACGGCACCCGATTAAAAATCGGCTTGGGTGAAGACACCACTGAATTCCACGACAGACGAGTGCCCTAATATTAAAAGTCACCAGCTACAGTATTTGTAGCTGCCAACTATTAATATTTTCTGCAGGAGCCTGGAGTTTCACTTTAACCACCTGGCTGTTAATTCATACCTTCTTACCCAATTCTGGCTTTTTCCAGGAATGAGTACGACAGGAATTAAAAAAAGTGCCCTTAAAAAGTATGCAGTGCTGTGCTGGTAAGATGGACACAGTCCTGACAAGGCCAATATGGGGGAGTCCCAACCTGCCACTATGTATTGCCCTGAAGCATGAGTCTACTCGACATTTAGACTTAAAAACCCTTAAAAAAAAAAGGTTTAAAATCCAAAATGTTTGCAGAATAAGCCGTAAACATTTACTCTGCCAACATTCTGAAACTAAACCAAAATGGAGGGATCATAGTACAAAAATAAAAATAATATTGTGCTATATGATTTTACAATTCATCTTCAGGTTTTCATTCAAACAAGATATCTTTAAAAATAAAACGCAGCCGGATGCTGATGGAATGATGGCAGCGGACTTAAACAAAGCCTTTATTTCACCACATATGGTTGTTGTGAATATGTGGCTCGACAAGGGAGTCACCTCAAAGGCAAAAAAAAACCTTAGAACATGGTAGCAGCGTTTTGAATGTTATGAGAAATAGGTTTGGGGTGTTTAATTCTGTACTTCAGCCATCTGCTCCTTCTCCGCCTTCTCTTTGGCTTTCTCCTTCTCCACCAGCTTCTCCTCCTTCTGTAGGAGCTCCATGATCTCTGCAACCTGTTTGGTGGAAATGTCAATATCTTCCTTGTCAATCAGTTCCACAACCTGAGGGAGCAAGAGAGAAGAACTTAGGCAAATCTTTAAAGATGAACTACAGACAAATAAAAAAAGGCAAAAAGTTAATGCAGCTCTGTAATCATTAATACATCATTATAGGTTTAAAGTGAAACTTCAGTCAGAAGATTAAAGCCTGCAAGATCACTTCAAGCTGGTCCCTTCTGCAGGTGTAGCTATGTAAAATATTACAAATAAGTGCGTATACCTTTTAAAATACAGTAATACATGGTCTCATCCAGCTCTGCACATGCTTAGTGGTTCTCTAGTCTTGGCGTTGTGCTGAAAATCAGAGCCACTAGATGCTGATCTAGTGACAGCCTAAATAATACAGCACTGGAGCTCAGGGGCTCCAACTTCAGAAAAATGGCAGTTTTCGGCAAAAAGAAACAGGAGCAATTCTGGAGGCAATTTTGGTACCATAATTATTAACCACTTGCCTACAGGGTACTTTACCCCCCTCCCACCCAGGCCAATTTTCATCTCTGTTGCACTTCAAATGACAATTGCGCAGACATGCAACACTACCCATATGACATTTTTCTTCATTATTTTGAGACAGATCAAGCTTTCTTTTGGTGGCAATTAATCACATTTTTTGTATGGTTTCCTGTAGGGCTGCAACTAACGATTTTAATTTTCATAATCGATTAGTTGGTCCGATTAATCGGATAATAGCCTTAAAAAAAATAAAAAAAATAATTTTTTTGGGGCCAATTTGTTGTTGGGCAGATTACAAAACACAAATTGCTGCAAAAACACATTACATGCTTTGCTGCAGCTTTGAAGTATTGAACCAAAAAAAAATAGCACCGTTTTGCGTTAAAAAAACGCTGCCCTTTCCAAATATGCAGCAGCTGAAAAAAAATCATGGATGTGAACGTGTCCCATAGGAAAACATGTAACTGAACTGTAGTGTGCTTCTGCAAAAAGCACCAAAAAACAGGTGTGACCCCCAGGCCTGAGACGTTTAGTATCATAAAGTAACATAAGTAAGCAAATCGCTACTGTAAGGGGTTACATTTTTTTATTGTGGGACAGTGAAAGTAATACTTACAGTAGCGATTTGCTTTTTTGTACTATAAAGGGCCGATTTTAGTTTTCTTAACCCCATTATGTTACTGGCCGATTAATCGATTATGAAAATTGTAATCGATTAATTTCAAAAAGTTATTTCGGCCCTAGTTTCCTGAACAAAATGAAATACCAAAAATATAAAAAAATTATACCAATTTGCAAATACAGTAACTGTTCCTCGTTGATAAGGCTGCACAGATGGGCAATGTTGAGGCTGCACTGACATGCTGCATTGATGGACACCGTTCTGCTGCACTGATCATCAGTGCCCCGATTATTACTGTAAATGTCCCCCTGTAACTGGAAAGGCGGTTATCGGTTTTCCTTTCCTTAGACACTAACAGCACTGAGTAAAAGAAGTGCCAATAACTGCCATTTGTTTACATATGATCAGCTGTGATTGGACACAGTTGATCACATGGTAAAGAGCCTACATTGACTCTTTACCATGATTGGTGATGCGCGGTGTCCAAGGGACACAGCTCACCACGCTGCGTGCCCCCAGGTGATAAGGGCATCATATGATGTTCAGTCAGGAGGCTAAAACGACACGGCTCGGTTGCTGCCGGTAGCAGCTGGTAAGCTGCCATAGGCAGGACGAGAGGGTGTCAACGTTGAATGTATTTTCATTGTTACATAACACTATTTTTGTAAGTTAAGGGTAAAGTTCCTCTTTAAGTACCTGTATTTGTTTTAGGTATGAGCCTCTTGCAATCTACTGTACAGCAGAGCTTAGAAAGGGGGAGGGGAAGCAGCACATGGAATCATGAGTGCCTCAACTCAAAGGAGCATGCTGGTTGGCGGAAAGAGAAGAGAGACAGAGAAATTAGCTCAGTCTGCTGCTTTTTGAATCCCTGTCCAGTCCACAGGTTTAAAAAGGTGAGGAGGAGACATGTAAGTTAAATAAAAACTGCAGCAGAGACAACTAGATATGTTTCCCTGATAGTCAGTATGGTTGTGTGTGACAGAATTGTGTTTTAACGTAGGACTTCATAGACTCATTTTTTGGAAGGGGGAACTGCCCCCAAAAATGCATTTCATCTATATATTTAGTCATTTTGCAGGAGTTCAGCTATGAATAGAAGCAGCCAGTGTTTCACCCAGCAGGGGTATCACTTAAAACAGATGTATTTTAATTTCAGGGATTTTCAGATACATGTGTAAAAGAGACTACTATATAATGCACAATGCATGCAAAGGCTTAAAAAATACTAAATGCTTGCGATTTGTAAAGGCAAATGTACAAAAGACAGCCATATTTACTCATTACATATGCATGCCCTGCTTTGCAGTGCTGCTACACAATGACTGCGCTTTACTAGGTGATTATAGAACGAACATCTATGATTGTGCCGACTAGAAGACAATGCACTCTCTATGTTGTTAAATGCAAGTGAGCAAACTCTAAATCATCTAATCTCTATATTTTTTTTTCTTTTTTTATCTAATCTCTATATTTAATAGCAACTTCAATTTTACAAGCATGTCTAATGTGAGTTACACCAAAAATGAGTCAAAAATAAAATATAGATGAAAGGAAAAACTTTTTCCTGTTGTATCGTTTTATTCGTTTTGGATAAGAGTGCAAAATAATGTGTTTGTCAGTCTTTTTTGTTCTTGTTCTTTGCTGTGTCCCAGTTTGAGTGTATCCCCCTTTTACTGATCAGGAGAAAGTCTTATAATTGGGACCTGTTCCAGTAACAACTGTCTAACAGGGGATTTAGCCCCTGTAATAGAGAATGGAAATTGCATTATTCTTTATGGTGCCCATTCACATCAATGTAACATGATGCAGTGCAATTTTTGAAAGGGTGCAAGTGCCTCTTTGGTACAGTATAAGGTTTCTAGCCTCAGACTTCAAAGGAAGTGCATGTACATGCATTTTTGGCAGAGCCTTGTGTCTAATAAACAGTCTTCTACCAATAAAAAAAAAAAAAGGATGACGACAATATGTGAGGGTAAAAAATGCATAAGCGCACAAAAAAAAAAAAAGCATTGAAATTACTCTAGACACTGGTTGTGTCTTTGACCCACCAAAATGCAGTGCAGCTCTGCATAGAAACCAAATAGCTTCCAAGTATTATTGTCACTGTTTGAACAAGCTGAGGTTAGAAGCCGATTGGCTACCACACACAGATGCACCAGATTCTGAGTACTCCAGTTTTATTAAGGCTGGGTTTACACAATAGCAAACTGGATGTGGGTTTTCTCTGCATCCAATTCGCATATCAGGAGATTGTGACCGACTCTATGCAGCGGCTCCGGTGCAAATAGCACAGCAGTCCTGTGCGTCTCTTGGTCCGCTTCAGGCCCAAATTCAGCCGAAAATTTGCACCGAAATCAGACCTAGACCAGTAAATGGGGATGCACCAGACCCCTGCCATGAGCTGCTCCAAGTGTGAACCCAGTCTTAATCTCGCCCATTGTGTCTAACCCATTACTAATGCCAAGGTGTTTGCTCTATAGGGAGAAGCCTATGCACACATCACAAATATTGGATAAAGCCTCTCCAAGTTCAATTATGTTGTGTGGATTATGCCCACTTTGCTTTTTATTTACTATACAGTGCAGATCAATTTAGCAAATAGTACATATCAGTTTCTATTCCTATAAATACCTTTGCCACATCATCCAGGTCGATCTTTCCATCCTTGTTCTCGTCCAGGGCTGCGGCAATCCTCAGCAGCTTCTGTTCAGGGATCTTTTGAATGTGCCTCATGAGGTTGACGAGTTCAGAAATGCTGACTAGATTTTCCCTAAAGGCGAAATATAATCTGTATACAGCAAACAGTTACCATTATTAAAAAGAGGAAAAAAGAGCAAGCAGAAAAGGGTGAGGGGGTGCGTAGAGGCAATTACGCCAGGGATCGTTGATGATTGCAGGTCACAATAGATCTGAAAGCGATTACAAAGACACGACCAAACACATACACACAGTAAAAAGCCAGACAACACTCCGCACAATGGACAGGATGAGCTAAACATAGGATGTTGGTTATACACACCAAGAACTGGGTAGGGCAAACTTCAGGGCCAGTGTGTGATGAAGGGCGCTGTCCCTCACGGTGAATGCTGTGGATTGGGGGAATTTATTGATTTCTCTTATTCTGCCCTGCTGGCTGCCTAAACCCTGCCAGAGTTGGTTTGAGGTATGTAGGGATTTATCTCCTCGCTCCAGGAAGTGAATGGAGGGGCAGGGGGGGCAAAGAAAGATAAGCTAGGAAGGGACTGTCTTATTTTTACCAGTATAGGAAACGTCATTAGGAATATCACTCCTTGCACATTCCTTTTAAAAATTATGCTGATGTTTTAAAGGTCTTACGGCTGTTTATAAAAAAGCCCGTGAGAAAGATAGATTTAAAAGTAGAAATCCAGGATAAACCCAACTATTATCTATGCTGACTAACCTGTGTAAGAAACATCTGTATACTAACTTATTATCAGGCTGCTCCAGCCGGTTACATGATCTGGCTCCCCTGTGTTAAGCAAGCGGTGGCTGCAGGGAAGAAAAGAGGAAGCCGGCAACAGATAGACCATAGCAGGCTTAAGCAGGGTACACATGGGCTAAATGTTGGGAGACAACAGCCAGTTAAAAAAAGCTGAATCTCTTGTATCGCTGCTCCGGCGCTGTGACTGGCCGGAGCGGCGATAACATCACTCCTGTGCACGCGAGCGGGACTGGCACGATCCCCGTGCATGCACTAGTTTCCGGCATCATCACTGATAATGCCGGAATGCTCAGTGCACCTGTGCCGTTGTCTGCAGCGCGCATGCGCCGTAGACATTGGTGCAGTGTTTTCAGCAAATATCTCCTAACCGTGTAGGTTAAGGAGATATTTTTTGAACCTACAGGTAAGCCTTAAAGGGGTGTTCCACCCAAATGTAATGTTTATTAAAAGTCAGCAGCTACAAAAAGTGTAGCTGCTGGCTTTTAATAAACAGACGCTTACCTTCTCCACATTTCAGCGACGCGCCAACCGGGGCTCCGCTCTTCTCCCCCCCCTCCCCGGCCGGCATCCTCATTGTGACTGTGGGCACCCAGCCGTGACAGCCTTCACGGCCGGGCACCCACTGCGCATGTGCGCACGGCCCGCCGCTGATTGGACAGGCGATCCTCTAGGACCTGTCAGTGTCCTAGACGATCGCCAAAGGGAGGGGCTGCAGTAAGGTGATTAGGCCAGCCCCTCGGCGGAAGCAGGAAGTGGGACAGGAAGTCCCATTCCTACTGAAGCCCCCACTCCCCCCCCCCAAAAAAAAAATTACATGCCAAATGTGGCATGTAAGGGGGAGGGGATTAAGCGGAAGATCCATTTTTGGGTGGAACTCTGCTTTAATGTAGGCTTACCTGTAGGTGCAAGTTGTCTGGTTGGGTTAACAACCACTTTAAAGATGTGCAATAATCAATGCTTACTTTTCCTGCTAATTGAAGAGCTCTAGATGTGACTTAAGGGTGTTTTACAGCGATACAGAGAGACCACTGCTTCCACACAGACCACAGCATTCCCCCTCTGCAGCCAGCTACTTGGGGAAAGGAATCTGGGCAAGCACTGAGGCTCTTTTATAAAGACTGCATTAAGACCTTAAAAGTCTTTGTTTTTATACAGCATCAATTGAAATACGATAGATGAGTTTTGGTAAGCTCTGGCTCACAATGATTCACTGCATTTCCTTGCACTGCATAACAATTGCACAGTGTCCATGTCATCTGCTGCGGTGTCAATGTTAGATTGACACCACGAAACTGATCGCAAAACAGAGTGCGATTGTCAGAATTTCATTGCATGCAACCCATGCGATTCAAGTGCAAAGGGGGAAAAGTGGTCCTGCGCCATTTGTGTGAATGTGATTTGAACCATTCAAAATGTATGGCTCAAATCGCACCGCACAGACATTGCATGTGATGTGCACAGAAATGCAGTGCAAAACCTGTGCAAATCACATGCAGTGTCCCACACTGCACAAGTGTGAACCCAGGCTCTAACTTTAATTGGCTGTTAAATCCTGTTCTTTGCTATAGCACTTACAGAATAGTAAGAATTGGCAGCAGTGAAACCACAACATGAGGGATATAATTTTTCCTAAAGTATATGTAAACTTATACAGTAATTTTAGTTAAAGTAGAACTATAGGCAAAACTTTTTTTTCTCATTTTGGATAGAGTAAAGAAGTAACCCCAGTCTGATTATAATTTTTTTGCCACCTGTGTCCCATTGGGGAGATTTCCCTTCACTTCCCATCCCATAGCCAAACAGGAAGTAAGAGAAAATCCCTGTAAATTAAGGGAATTGCTTAATAGTAGTAACCCCAGTCTGATTAGTAACCCCAGTCTGATTATAATTTTTTTTGCCACCTGTGTCCCATTGGGGAGATTTCCCTTCACTTCCCATCCCATAGCCAAACAGGAAGTAAGAGAAAATCCCTGTAAATTAAGGGAATTGCTTGGGGACCCCCTATGTCACCAGAACTAGTCCCCATTGGAAGATTTTTCCTCCATTATTTTTCTGGGGACAACCCCAAATTTTGGACTATTACTTTCACGTTCAATGATAATGGTAAACAGGACAAAGAGAGAGTGAATCTCTAACAGGGGCAAAGACACGAATAAAAACAGACAAGTATTCTAATCCATCTCCACTCTATCCATTTTTTTTTATTTGGGTTGAGTTGAGAAGGGTTAAACCCTCTGTCAAGAATTGCTGCCCCTGTCCATATTCGTCCTGGTGACCATTACCTTTGACACAAAAGTGAGGGCAAATAAAAAAAAATAGTTTTGAGTTGTCATCAGATCAAGATGTAAGGTAATTACCTCCAATGGATACAAGCTCATGCGACAACTGCCTAAGATGGGAAATCCATTCCTAGATCTACCCATATCCTGTTGCATCTCCAGGACAGGGGACCTGGCATTTGCACGCACCCCATGCAAGAGAATAATGAGGGGGTGAGTGGTGCTTGACAGTTATAGCTGAAGGACTTCCAGCACCCATGGACCTTTACATTTAAAGTCCCAAGGGCGACTTTTTCTGCATGGACCTTTTTTTCATTGACAATGCTGGTAAATATCCCAGGGATTATTAAGTGCATGACACTGAAGGACTTGTACTTGCTGCATGCGCTTAGCAGCATTTCACAATACTAGCAAAACATGGGGACATACAGAATTGCAAGGTTTTCTACAGGGGTTTATTCTTGCTACTTCACTACAGCAGATTCTGGGCAGAAAGAACCTCAAAAAGGAAGGCAAAGCTGCAAGCCAATGGGTAGAAATGATTTTAAGTGGTTGTAAAGGCAGACGATTTTACCTTAATGCATTCTCTGTATGAAGGTAAAAACAAATAAATAAAAAATAAAAAAAACTGTTCAGCACCCCCCCCCCCCCCTAAATACTTACCAGAGCCTGATCCAACACCATGCATGAGAGCAGTGGCACTCCCCTCTCTCCCCCCCCCATTAAACATGAAGACAGCAATGGGAGCCATTGACTCCTGCTGCTGATAATCACAGTCTAAAGGAGAGACAGAGGCACGGCGGGGTTGAGCTACACTATGTCAATAGACAGATGGCTCAAGATCCAACCCACACAAGCAGCTAGGGGGTTGAGGTAGAGCCAGGTGTGGCGAGGGGGGACCCAGAGGAGGATCACGGCTGCTCTGTGCAAAAACGACTGCACAGAGCAAGTACATATGATTTTTTTTTTTCTAAATGTACGTTTACATTCAGTTTAAGATGGGACTTTCAAACACAGGCTTAGAAGAACATGAAAATGGGAAACCGTGCAATTACACTATCACCTCACTCCAAGATCCCTGCTCGATGGTATTGCCGTTTAGTTTATGTATGTAAGAAATGCACACCAAATCAAAAGACATGGCAATCTACACTTAATTTATATAGAGAGTGCTGGTAAATGCAAACACCTAAGCAGATGAGAAAAAGGGATGGGATGCTTAAAAAAAAAAAAAAAAAAAAAAAAAAGTTATTCAAATGTATTCTATTTTCTGCACTAAACCCATACACAGTCCAGTCATCTACCCCTGTGACTGAGGAGCATAGAATAGCAGTCCCATACAATATGTATTCTGAGCAGTCCCAGATAATTCTGTATTTGCGTATAAGGAACACAGTAAGAAGTCTTAGGCTGGAAATAGGTGTTTTTTTTTTTTTCAGTGGGTTGAACCATAAAAATTACAGATCCCTGCAGATAGACGTCTGTACAACCACTGTCCCTGCTGAACCGGACAAATTTGAATCCATGTATGGTTGGCCTTCGGACAATGCTGCATTCCAAAAACAAGGAGCACAGTATTTTGGTCTCAGACAATGGTGCAGTCCGATGACAAAGCCAACTATGAGATCTGCGCCTGTTAAAAGGTGGTTGGTGAGAGAGATATTTTGATAGAGACAGAGGACTGTCCTCTAACACGTGTCATGCGATATGTCAAAAACCTCCTTCTCCCGCAGGTGCTTAGTTCCCAATATACAGACATAGGTTTCCTTCATTATTACGATGTTTTAATTCTTCAAGACAGGACAAGCAAACAGTCAAATGCTTACATCTTAGCAGTTGGTAAAACATGGCAGGATGGTACTTCAGAAACAGGAATTAGATGGTACATCTTCTCTGCTGGATAGAGCCCCTTCCCCCGTCGGGTCGGGTGACCCTGAGGTCCCTCATCTCTCTGGCCGGTGACCCTAAGGCCCCAGAGCTTCCCCTAGCTAGCTATGCACATCACATGTGTTCTTATACTGTTTTTAAGCCATGCTCAGCACAATTTCTTTTTGGAATAGCTCCAAGAAAGGTGACAAGTTTCTGCCTCAAATGTAACACCCCCTTGTGTATATTAAGCAATTCTTCTCCTCCCATTATCTTGACGTGAACTCCAAAAATACATGTAGTCTACACACCAACTGACCTTCTTCTGTCCTCAAAGCTACCATGTTTAACCCAAATGATTCAGAAACGTTTATCACATAAAATAGTAATAAATTCAAAATCTAACAGCGCCATATGGTAAAAGGTTACCAGGTTATTTAAAGTGGAGGTTTGTCTAAAAAAAATTTTTTAACATTGCATTTATGACATTAACCACATTAGCCCCGGACCATATTGCTGTCCAAAGACCAGAGCACTTTTTGCGATTCGGCACTGCGTCGCTTTAACTGACAATTGCGCGGTCATGCGACGTGGCTCCCAAACAAAATTGGCGTCCTTTTTTTCCCACAAATAGAGCTTTCTTTTGGTGGTATTTGATCATCTCTGCGGTTTTTATTTTTTGCGCTATAAACAAAAACAGAGCGACTATTTTGAAAAAAATGCAATATTTTTTACTTTTTTCTGTAATAAATATCCCCCAAAAATATATAAAAAAAAATGTTTTTCCTCAGTTTAGGCCGATACGTATTCTTCTACATATTTTTCGTAAAAAAAAAAAAAAATCGCAATTAGCGTTTATTGATTGGTTTGCGCAAAAGTTATAGCGTTTACAAAATAGGGGGTAGTTTTATGGCATTTTTATTATTATTATTTTTTTTACTAGTAATGGCGGCGATCAGCGTTTTTTTTCAGTACAGCGACCTTATGGCGGACACTTCGGACACTTTTGACACATTTTTGGGACCATTGGCATTTTTTTAGCGATCAATGCTATAAAAATGCATTGGATTACTATAAAAATGCCATTGGCAGTGAAGGGGTTAACACTAGGGGGCGGGGAAGGGGTTAAGTGTGTTCCTATTTGTGTTCTAACTGTATGGGGGGGTGGACTTACTAGGGGGAATCACTGATGTTCCGTTCATACATTGTATGAACAGAAAATCAGCGTTTCCCCCGCTGACAGGAACGAGCGCTGTGTGTTTACACACACAGCTCCCGTTCCCCGCTCTGTAACGAGCGATCGCGTGTGCCCGCCGGCGATCGTGCCCGCCGGGCACACGCACGGGACGCGGGGGCACGCGCGCGGGCCGCCGGCGGCGCGCTAGCGCCCGTCGAAAGTGGCGACGTAGAGCTACGGGCTCTCGCGCAGGAGTGCCGACCTGCCGCCGTATTACTGCGGCGGCTGGTCGGCAAGCGGTTAAAGATGATTAGAATCGGCTGTTTTTTTTAAAAAATACGTTCCGTACATATTGTTTCCAAGATGTATTCTCAACCCGGCTTCCGGGTATGATGGTCGGGGATGGGCGCCGTATAGAGCCACATCGACGTTCCGTTTCTTTCGACGCATCGTGACACGCTGTATGCGTTGGACGGATGCCTGTCCATCAATTAGGCACGCCCAGCCTCGACCGTCATACCCAGAAGCCGGGTTGAGAATACATCTTGAAAACAGTATGTACGGAACGTATTTTTTTTTAAAACCAGCCGATTCTAATCCTCTTTAATGTCATAAATGCAATGTTAAAAAATTTTTTTTTAGGCGAACCTCCCCTTCAACATCCCTGTATAAGAACTATTCCTCTGAACGGTGCTCATCCTCTCAGGTGATTACATTTCCATGCACTCAGAATGATAAGAGGTTATTGTGTATAGTTATTTTAGACAATCATCATATACTTAGAAATGATCGAAATTTTAAAGCGAACCTGAAGTGTAAAAAAATTACTTAATCCAGAGCTGTCCGCACATAGTAGGCATTCCCCATAAGCTTTTATGTCGGACCCTTTTCCAGTTGGTCTCCTGCTGGGTTCAGGAGTCTGACTATTCCCTCTTCAAAGCCTAATTACTGGATTGGGAGACAGGTGGCTTAATTGGACCCGACATTAAAGGGTACCTGGGTGTATGCCGAGATAAAGGAAAAACCCCCGCTCCAGACGACACTCTTCAGTGGTGAGTAAAGTTCAAAAACCCGAATGGGTGCAGGCAATGCGTGGTGCAATATAAGGAAAGAAAAATGTATGCCGAGTATGGGAGGATTAGCCACTTTCTTGGCACTTTTGGTTTGCTTTAACAGTCTTCAAAAAGAAGAACCAATGTTTCAAAGGGCCTTATTACAACACTAAAAGCCCAACCTGAAAGCACTAAAATGAGGGAAAATGTTTACTCTGAGCCCCATCTGTTTTTTAAAACATCTGCAGAGGAACACTGTAAGGGCCCTTTTACACAGGCTTTCCGATCAGGTCCGCCCATCAGTTGTCCACACGGACCTGATGGGAGCCTCTATTCACTCCTATGGCGCAGCGGATGTCAGCGATGACATGTCTGCTGACATTCGGCGCTATTCCATCCGCATATGGGATGAAAATGGCCAGGTGGTCTGTTTTCATCTGATCCCCACATTGAGGAGAGCGGAGCTCTGACAGGTCCATCTTGGCACAGTGAGCGGAGATGGACCTGTCAAACGCCAGCTCAGCAAATCAATCCCCCACGGAGCAAAGCGGAGTTTGCTGAGCAGACTGCCCATGTGAAAGGACCCTTGATCACAGTCTATGCACAAAGGTTCCTTTCCCTGGGGGCTCTGGATCTGCAGTGGTCCTCCATTTGGTGGATTTTTTTCTCCCAGATTTTCTGGGGCAAAGCTACAAGTAAGAGGGACAGAGACACTAAAACATAGCTTGAAAGAATTATTTTACTATAACAATTTTAGTGTTGTCAGCGCTGAGTATAGACTTCAGATAGGACCGCCTTAAAAATTTAACACTTCTGCTCCTACAGGGAACACACACAAAGTAAAGCTGCATATACACACATGCAGTTTTTTTTTTTTTTTCCCCCATTAAACCAATGGGTGGAACGGAAAAAAAAAAACTGATCCTGCATCCACACAATGTAATGCAGGTACAATTGTGCTCATAAGTTTACATGGTAGAATTTAGGATTTCTTTCCCATTTTTCAGAGAATACGAATTATAACAAACATTTTTCACTCATGGTTAGCATTTGGCTGAAGCAGTTTATTATCAGTCAACTACGTTTACTCTTTAAATCATAATCGCAACAGAAACTAGCCAAATGACCCTGATCAAAGTTTACAAACCCCAGTTCTGAATACCGTGTATTGCCCCCTTTAACATCAAGGACAGCTTGAAGTATTTTGTGGTATTTGTGGGTGAGGCCCTTTATCTCCTCAGATGGTAAAGCTGCCCATTCCTCTTGGCAAAAACCTTGAGTTCCTGTAAATTCTTGGTCTGTCTTGCATGAATGGCACGTTTGAGATCTCCCCAGAGTGGCTCAATGATATTGAGGTCAGGAGACTGAGATGATCATCCATTCATATTATACTTCCGTCCATATAATTGTATTTATATTGTAAGCAGACACAGCACTTAGTCACTTTCTTACAGTTTGCACTAATTTGTATTCTTTAGCGCAAGATCACTATTTATGAATATCCATCTTTGTGTACAGTGAACACTATCAGATCTAGCAGCTTTTTAGCACTAGTTCCTCTCTATCACACATATACTCACTAGTAGCGCAAAAGACATTTATCTTTCATAGGAGACTGAGATGGCCACTCCAGAGCCTTCACTTTATTCTGCTGTAGCCAATGACAGGTCGACTTGGCCTTGTGTTTTGGATCATTGTCATGTTGGAATGTCCAAGTACGTCCCATGCGCAGCTTCCTGGCTGATGAATGCAAATTTTCCTCCAGTATTTTTTGATAACATACTGCATTCATCTTGCCATAAACTTTGACCAAATTTTGTGTGCCTTTGTAGCTCACACATCCCCAAACATCAGCAATTCCACCGTGTTTCACAGTAGGAATGGTGTACCTTTCATCATAGGCCTTGTTGTCTCCTACAAATGTAGCGTTTATGGTTGTGGCCAAAAAGCAACATTTTGGTCTCATTCCAAATGACTTGCCAGAAGGTTTGAGGATTGTCTGTTTTGTTTGGTGTATTTTAGGGATACTTTAGTTTGTGGTATTTGCATAGTAATGGCTTTATTCTGGCAACTCAACCATGCAGCCCATCTTTCTTCAAGTGCCCCCTTATTGTGCATCTTGAAACAGCCACACCACATGTTATCAGAGAGTCCTGTATTTCACCTGAAGTTATTTGTACATTTTTCTTTGCATCCCGAACAATTTTCCTGGCAGTTGTGGCTAAATTTTAGTTTGTCTACCTGACTGTGGTTTTGTTTCAACAGAACCCCTCATTTTCCACTTCTTGATTAGAGTTTGAACACTGCTGTTTGGCATTCTCAATTTCTTGGATCTCTTTTTATATCCATTTCCTGTTTTATAAGTTCAACTACCTTTTCCCGCAGATCCTTTGACAATTCTATTCCTTTCCCAATGACTCAGAATCCAGAAATGTCAGTGCAGCACTGGATGAAAGATGCAAGGGTCTGTCAGGAGTCCAGAAACTCATTGACCTTTTTATATATATATATATATATACATATACACACACACATATACATACACACACACACACACACACACACACACACACACTAATTACACACAGATCACAAGTGAGGATGGTTACCTTTAATAGCAATTCAAACCCGGTGTCAACTTGTGTGCATATCAGGCCAAAATCACCAGGGTATGTAAACTTTTGATCAGGGTCATTTTGGTAGTTTCTGCTGTCATGATTTAAAAAGAGTAAACACTGTTGACATAGGTGTGCGCAGCCTATTGCATTAGGGTGTGCACCCCAAAACTCCAACACATATGCATTTGGCATAATTACCAGCCACTTCTCTGCTCTCCATCCTGAAATAATGAGATAAAGGGGGAACAAGGCAGCACATGGGGGACCCAGGCAACAGAAGGAAGAGTAACAGGAAAAGGAGGGGTGGTATATATCAGTACCGTTCCCCTATATTTTCCTCCTGTGGCAGCTGAATGTTGACACAAGGGAGAGTAGGAGAAGCCTACTTTTAGCTGCTGCAGGATGAAAATACAGATCGGTTCCACGCCTATGACTGTTGATTGATAATAAATGGTTTCAGCCAAACACTAACCGCGAGTGTAAGAAAAGTTTGTGTGTCATTCATATGCTCTAAAAAATGGCCAAGAAATCAAACTCTGCCAGGGTATGTAAACGTATGAGCACAACTGTATCTCTCCTGCTGTTCGATTGTATTCTGACAGGGGATGGGGACCGCCCTGCCCCCCAAAATACACTAATCAGCTTTGCCAGAATTCCTTTTTTTCAAGCAAGACTGTTCAACAGAGGACAATCCTTAGGCCAGGTTATGTTTAACAAACAGTGGTACACGTTTCAAAATGTGCTTGGTTCCTGCTTAACCAGTCTACTTTTGGTACTTTTTTAGTGGGCTTAAATCAAAATCAAGCAATCCCCACGTAGTAAAGCTGAGCTACTTAAAGTACTCATCTGTAGAGATCCAAATTACTGCATAATCCATCTGGTTCTTTTTAAGATTTATTCTTCCAGTATGGATCAGACTTTTAAAAAGGAAGTTCACCTTTTGTAACATATTACACCTATATTCAGGGTGTGACCTGTAACAAATCCACCAGACCTCCCTGGCTCCCTGATGTCGCAGGCGGCTGGGGATCTTCTCCCCCAGCTCAGAATCTATAAAGAATGTGGCCGCGTCACTCATACACAGTTCTGTAAATTGAAAACTATAAAAAGGTACAGCAGGTTTTGCACCTGTCTGCTAGTAGTTCTCAATGAACTACCAGAGTGCTGTGGTAGATCATTGAGGATTCTTGTTAATGTGTAACTGTTTGGCCCTACGATTTAGGCCAAATCACTTACACACAGAGCCTGCAAGAGCCCTACATATTACCTATGATCTGCTGATCGTGGGTGCAATGCTTTCCAGGCTCCCAATAAGGCCCAATGGGGCTGCGGGTCCCATAGCGTTTAAGTGCTGCTGGTTTATCAGAGCTTTACCGCTTTTTAAGCAAAGTTTTTCTGGCCACTAGCAGGGAGCTTTTACCCCCAAGAAAGTCCTACACCGTCCGAAAGAAGCTGCTTGCAGGACATTTCCCGTGCCGCAAGCACACAGCCTCAGTGTGAAAGCACTCAGGCTTTCACACTGGGGAGGCATGAGAGGCAGTTTTCAGGCGCTTTACAGGCACTATTTTTAGCGTTAAAAAACCTGAAAGCTGCCTCAGTGTGGAAAAAATTAAATATTTAGACCTACAAAGGATGTGCATTTTTTTTTTTTTAAAGGCAAACCTATCCTTTAAGCTCAAGTTTAGACACAAAATATCAAGTTCTCTACAGCTTTAGTGACCTCATTTACCTGTAATCATGTATGTATCTATGTATGTATGTATCTATGTATGCATGCAGGCATCATGTATGTATGTATGTATGTATCTATCATGTATGTATGGATCTATGTATGTATCTATCTATCTATCATGTATGTATCTATGTATCTATGTATGTATCTATCTATCTATCTATCTATGTATCTATGTATGTATCTATGTATGTATCTATCTATGTATCTATCTATGTATCTATCTATGTATCTATCTATGTATCTATCTATGTATCTATCTATGTATCTATCTATGTATCTATCTATGTATCTATCTATGTATCTATCTATGTATCTATCTATGTATCTATCTATGTATCTATGTATCTATCTATGTATCTATCTATGTATCTATCTATGTATCTATCTATGTATCTATCTATGTATCTATCTATGTATCTATCTATGTATCTATCTATGTATCTATCTATGTATCTATGTATGTATCTATCTATGTATCTATCTATGTATCTATCTATGTATCTATCTATGTATCTATCTATGTATCTATCTATGTATCTATCTATGTATCTATCTATGTATCTATCTATGTATCTATCTATGTATCTATCTATGTATCTATCTATCTATGCATGCATCATGTATGTATCAAGTATGCATGCATGTATGTATGTATCTATCATGTATGTATGTATGTATGCATGCATGTATGCATCTATCATGTATGTATGTATGTATGCATGCATGTATGCATCTATCATGTATGCATGCATGTATGTATGCATCTATCATGTATGCATGCATGTATGTATCTATCATGCATGTATGTATGTATCCTGTATGCATCATGTATGTATGTATGTATGTATCATGTATGTATGTATGCATCATGTATGTATGTATGTATCTATCTATCTATGTATGCATGCATGCATGTATCATGTATGTATGTATGTATGTATCATGTATGTATCTATCTATCTATGTATCATGTATGTATCTATCTATCTATCTATGTATCTATGTATCTTGTTCTGCTTGTAGGACCTTATTCCTAAAGAGTGTGCATGAACACATTGGCCAACATGAAGGCGAGTTTCTAGGTAGAAAAAAGAAGCCTGTAGGAGATGCTTCTTTTACATGCAGTGTACACTATAAGGGCTAATGCACACTGCAGCTCAAACAATCTGTAAACAGGAGAGAATCATGTGACTCATTGGACTATCCCCTATTCAGAGAACGTATTACACTAAATGTAACAATGAAACAACTTTTAGGATAAATTCACACATTTTAAAGCATTGTAAAAGGTCTGTCACCACAGGGACACAAAGGAAACAGTTGTTCCCCATATGTCACATTCACGCTACAATGCAACCTAGCGCTGTGATAAAATGCTTAATCGCACAGCACTGTACAGATAACGCATGGCACTGCGGTGTTGTACATTGCCATGAATAAATTTAAAAATTAGCCGTGTGATGCCCTGAATTGCGCACCACATTGCCCCTTACCGCAGCCAGCACGATGAATCACTGTGCCAGCTCTCCGTTGCTGTGCTCATTAATGGAGGAGGAAGTGACTTCCTGTCGGGAGCTTATTCACTGCAGTTTCACAGACAACCCAACATTCAATTCTCACATCGCTAAAAAGTCCAAGACTAGGACGAGGAACAGGCATCCTTTTATGGAGAATTTTACAGGACCCAGCTGCCTGTACAACATGGGATATACTTTGTTATATGTAAACTAGGTCACTGAAGCTTTAGAGAAGGTTTTTTTAGACTAAAATTCAGTTTTAAACATTCATGTAAACTATAGTAACAAGCACTTTTAGCAATAAACACTACAGGACAGTAAGTTAACATGGAAGACGTTACAGGTGGAATTCCCTACTCGGGTGATTATCCATCCTAACCCCCATCCCAACACTGGCTCATTAGCAGTAAGTAACACACAAGCAATAATCAGTGTGCCACTAACTACACTATTATATTCTATATTTTCATGGCAATCTCCCGGCACTTACCCTACAGGTGGGGCAACACCACTTGGTGCATGCTCATCTAGTACCCGGTCCTCATTCTCCAGTTCAACGATGATCTTATCAATCTGATTAATCATACGATTAACCCTCTTTGTTAATCTCTTACTGGCCTTCGATTCTTCAACCACCTGGTCTTCCCCGGTCTTTGAAAGCTCCTTCTTCATTTCTTCCAAATCCTTTAAAATCAAGGCAAGCAATGAACAAAACCCTTTTACTGAATAGTAACATAGAATCTGTTCTGTTACCACCCCCTGCCATTGCACCTGTAAACACCAACATATGCAGGTACTTTGTCCACCACACTGTGTACTTCAACACAAACATGAAATGAGTCACCCCACCCCCATCCTGCATGGTAATTCTGACCAAGAACACATGTATTGCACCCTTGAACACTAACATTGGCTTATTCAGTTACTGTGGTCAAACCATACTGTACTCAAATCGCTACCAGTGAGCCTATTCAGTTACCTGCCCCATACCACTGCACCCCCAAACACTATCATGAAGTATGCACAATTATACTCCCCCCCCCCCCCCATTAATTACAACCTCAAACCATACCTCAATGCACCTCTCAGCACCAACATTGAGTACGCGTAGTGATCATCCTCCACCCCCCCTTATTAAATTACAACCCCAAGTTTGCAGTGGGACTGCCACTACCTCACTGTACTCCTGAACATCATCCTTCAGCTCCAGGAGTTCTTCCTTCTCCTTTGTCAGCAACTTCTTCTGCTCCATCAGCTTAGTGCAGGCATCACTCAAAATGTCAATTTCCTCCTTTGTTAACTCTTCACCCTGAAAAAGACATCGTATTACAATTATTAAAAAAAAAGAAAGACCAAACAGTCTGCAAGATTTGTCAGTGCTTGCACTCCTTGCCCATAGCAATCAGATTTTCCAATACAGTACTGGAAAGACAGAAGTGAATATATGATCTAGTGGAGATCATTTTTTGAAAAAGTTTTACAGTTTAGTTTTATTCTTGTGTTGTTTAGACAACCCAAAAAAAGAAAAAAAAAATGAAACCTCACCAGGGGGACTTTCCTTCCCATGACAAGCAGTAGGCAACTTCCATTGACTATCATTACAGTCTTGCCCGTGCCACCTACCAGTGCCCTCTTGTCAGCATACATCAGTGAAGGAGAAAAAAATTGCATGTTTGCAAAGTTTTATAGCAAAACTATGAAAAAACTTTTGCTTTTTTTTTTATTTATTTATTCAAGATCACCAAAAGAAACCTCCATTTGTGTAAAAAAAATTAAATATAAAAAGATTTCATATGGTTACAGTGTTGCATGCCCGTGCAATTGAAAGTGCAACAGCCCTGAAAGATGAAAATTGGCCTGGGAAGGACAGGGGGGTAAAAGTGCCCAGTAGGTTAGTTAAAGGTACATTGTAAAATACAGAAGATATATTTGGGTATATAGGAATCTAGATCCCAAGATTGTAACAAAATGACAGCTTTTAGGAGGGAAAAACTTGTTAAACATGCAGTCCACCACACCAAAATAAATCTGGCTGTACATTACCAGTCATGTGCAACAACATTTAACAAATGTAATCTCATATCTTGATGTAATACCATACGGTAATCTGGAGTAAATTATATGGTGCTGTAGCACCAAGAACTGAATGGTGCTGCCAACATTTGGCACAAATCTTTTGCATATTCTATGATGAAGAGCCACTTACTGTACTTAAAGCGGATCTCCACCCTCCACCCTCAAGTGTCACATTTGACACCTTTCAGGGGGGTGCAGATACCTCGCACACAGCGGGAGCCAATCGGAGGGCACAGCGCGACTTACGCTTGCACCGTAGGGAACCAGGCAGTGAAGCCGGAGCGCTTCACTTCCTGGTTCCCTCACCGTGGATGGAGGGGGGAGCAGCAGAGATGAGCGAATGCTCGTCTCTCTCCTGCAGACAGCGCTGGACTCCAGGACAGGTAAGTGTCCTAAAATTAAAAGTCAGCAGCTGCAGTATTTGTAGCTGCTGGCTTTTAATATTTTGTTTTATTGGGCCATCCGCTTTAAAGTGGTTGTAAACCCACTTTTTTTACTTTTACCTACAGGTAAGCCTATCATAAGGCTTACCTGTAGGTATAAAGAATATCTCCTAAACCTGTACGGTTTAGGAGATATTCCCCTGGCAATGCGCCGCTGATTGCAGCGGCGCAGGGGATATCCACAGCGAAAGGACCGGCAGCTGCCGACACATTGCCGATTTGAAATCTCCTGCGCGCATGCGCGGGAGTGACATCGCCGCTCCAGCCAATCACAGCGCTGGAGCGGCGATACCCGGAAGACACGCTGGAGAAAGACGACATCTCGCTCGGCGTGGACCAGGTAAGTGTTCTTCGCCTCGTTCCGAGGTAAGTTTTTCATAATCAGCTAGTATGCGGTGCATACTAGCTGATTATGCCTTTTGCCTTGCAGGTTTACAAAAAAAATTAAAAAATTGTATATGCGGTTTACAACCGCTTTAAAAGGACAGCGTTACCTAAAGCTGTCCATTAAGTAATCCTACCCAAAGTGCAGCCCTACTTAGATGTGCCACAGTGCTATTCATTTCTATAGGTTATCCATTCAGGAGTACAGCTTGCCACTTAGGAATGAATGGGGCAGTAGGAAAGAAGAGCAAGAGGGGACATTTTCTTTGCAGACTGTCTGGTACCAAGGAGGGAGGCACAGTAAAGGTCACTGGAATGGGGAGAAAGGTTAAGTATTTAATCAGGTGAGGATTTACAGTAATTAGCCACTTATCTACAGGCACTCTCACCCCCTTCCTGCCCAGGCCAATTTTCTGCGCCGTCACACTTTGAATTACAATTGTGCAGTCAAGCAATGCTATACCCAAATGTTATCTATTTTTTCTTTCAAACAAATACACCTTTTTGGTGCCATTTAATCACTGCCGTTTCAGTTTTTATTTTTTGCTGAACAAAATAAAAAATAAATTTAGGTCAATATGTATTTTGCTACATATTTTGGTGAAAAAATAAAAATAAATCCCAAGCAGCGTATATTGATTGTAAATGCTTTAACTTTTGCGCAAACCAAACTATGGGATATTTTTATTAATTTGTTACTAGTAATGACGGGCATCAGTGACTTATAGCGGGACTGCGGTATTGCAGCGCACATTCTGACAGCAACACTTTTTGGAAACCAGTGACATGGTGATCAGTGCTGAAAATATGCACTGTCACTGTATTGACACTGGCTGAAAAGATGTTAATTAGGGGTCGATCAAAGGGGTTATACAAAGAAGAGGGCGCATCCATGTGAGGTCAATCAAGGAAAGTGTTGTTTTGAATGAAACGAAAAAAAAAAAATGCACTTACTTGAATGGAGATGGCTGTAGTGCGTGTTGTCCTGGGAAGCATCTGTGACATCCAGGCTGGTGGCAAGTAATGAAGCACGTTGGAGACAAAGCAGTAGCATCTGGAGGGTTTCAGGATAGATAGAAAGGTGTGTTGGGGTAGAGGGGACCTGGAACGCAAGCTGACAGTGCGACGACTTCCGTGTCCTGTAACCTTTCGGTCGGCGGTTGTTTCGACGGAGGCTCCGGTGTTGCAGGTCCAGTCCGCCTGATCCACGAGGATGACGTCCGCATATCAGTGGGGGAGGCAGAGTTACGCATTTAAGGGCTTCCTTCTATTGTCAAACCATTAGCATGAAGGGAGATTCGGTGTGCAATTTAAAGAGAACGTGTGCCCTTCCACTGTGTGTATCACTACACAGACAGATCGTAGCTCACGATATCAGATGGGTAAATTATCAAATCAATGAGGAGTGTATAAATCTAGAACTTCTAGATTTATATAGATAGAAGTGGATCATAAAATTGAATAAACGAAGGAAAAAAAGTTTAGGAGAATTAAAAAATGGAAAAAAAATAAAAATAAACTTAAGGCGAGTCCAAGTAGATCCAAAAAAAGGAAAAAACATAAGATGCAGCGAAAGGATTAAAAAACGGCATATAAGATGCATGCCTGAAAAATACATGTGAGATGTGCCTAATAAAAATGCAAGTTACAATTAAAAAAAATAGGAAATGTTGAATAAAGAATAAAAAAAAATAAATGAAAAAGTGAAAAAAGCATGAATAAAATTGTGCCAAGGAGATCATGCATAAAATGTAAATAAAAACAAAACAAAAAAAACAAACGCATGTTAAAACCAATGCATGGGAAATGCATGTACACTATGCATGTAAATACTCAAAAATGGAATGGATGAAATGCAGAATGCCCTAAGGGTTCCTTTGGAATTGATCTCAAGTCATGTGCAAAAAAATGCATGTGTGGGCAATTGTGTTGATATTGAATGAGGTCTATAATTGCCCTAACAAATAGTAGCGAAAGGAAGATGGATGTTATCAGATGAGAAGGTTGGGGAGTTGTATATAGTTGCAACAACACATGATTTGTGGATGTTTATGGATGACAAATTCATGCTGATCATGATTATTTGAAGAGGGATTAAAATTACAGTGTTTAATTCTCTTTCTTCGTTGAGTCCATGAGGAGAAAAAAAAAAAAAACAGGATGTCCTTTCTCACAAAGTTTCTTAAAACATTTTGCCCAGGTATAGTTCGCTGGGATGCTTTTAATAAATAAAAATTTGTAGTCCCTTGTTGGATTTGCTGTGGGTATCCGAGGTGTTGAGGGACACTATAGTTTGTTTTTCCTTCTTCTATAGCCCAATGGTGCTCTCCAAATCTAGCTTTCAAAGGTCTAAAAGAGCTCCCCACATATAGTAAATCGGCAAGGGCATTATAGACATTAGATCATGTATTCGGCGGAACTATAGTAGAAATGGGAGATAGGGTAGGCTTTTCCATTGGTTATGAAGAATTTTTGTCCGCGTTGTACGAAAGAGCAGGTCAGAAACTTAATTTTTCTACACTGGAACATCCCAAGCAGGCAGAGGAACAGGGGTATTGTTTTCTTGGAGATGTCGTCGCTCCCTTTCAACTTACTTGGAGCTATGCGACTCTTAAAGGATCACTAAAGAAAAACATTTTTTTTTAGCTAAATAGCTTCTTTTACCTTGCTGCAGTACTGGTTTCATGTCATTGTTCGTTTTTGCTTTGAAGTTGCTGTAATCCTGCTCTGTTCTCCACACATCCTGCTTGTCTGTTTCCTTATAACCACAGTGCTGGGAGATTTCCCACGGTGGTCTAAGCTGTCGTTACTGTGTGTCTAAAACTTCCCAGAACCAATCAGATTCATTTTAAAAACAAAACACTGCCCTGGATTTGTTTGTTTTTGTTCTGTGTGTCTCTTTCTACTTCACAGAAACATGAAGCCAGTTCAAAGGTGAAACTAACCTGCAGGCACATTATAGGATTGATTTTTATCTATTTTAAATCTCTATACCCTGTAAACAGTCATTTCAGCAAAACATTTTTTTTCCTTTAGTGACCCTTTAATGTTCTGTGCCCTACAGTAGGTGACTAGAGGTCCTGCTGAAATTACCGGCTAGAGGAGGGGGTCTAGTAACAAGATATTCCAAAGTTTTCTGATGATTTTTTTCATAGAGCGATAATTCAAATGATATTGTGTTCTAAAACAAAACGGGTGGGTTCATTGTCATGCGTTGTGGTTCAGGCATTTTAGTGATTTTCCTAGTTTGTAGCAAAGGACTCTTCAACTGTTCGCTATAACCTTTTTGTAGAATTTTGTTTCAAAGACCTCACTTCGTTATGTAGAGTTGGCATCAAGTGTGCAATTCCTTCATAATCTCTGGTATTGGCTCCTAGGGATGTTTGTGTTCCACCTAGGGTGGCGCCAGCTGTTAAAACATACATACGAGTTTCCTGCTGTACTGTTGAAATGATTCTTAGATGGAATGGTGGATTTTATGTGACTCAATTCAAGATCCAAACAGATTAAAAAGAGTCATCATCAATGACATAGGTGAATAGGCAATCGTCATTATTGTAATATTCAACAAATTCTGTAACAGACGAAAGGGGGCCATGCCAGAGGATGACGATGTCATCTATGTACCTTCCAAAAAAGGTGATGTATCGGGCAAAAGGGTTATGATGATAAATATGTTCTTCCCACAATCCCATAATCAGGTTTGTGCAACTAGGGGGAAAACAAGCGCCCATGGCAGAGCCTTTGGTTTGTAGGTAAAAATTACCTTCAAATTGAAAAGTTATGCTCCAAGACCAAATTTGGTGGCTTCTGAAATGAAGACGGCTTGCTTATGATTAACCTGGGAATGTTGTAATAGAAAAATGATCAACAGCTTTATAGGCCAATGGGATTTGGCAGGTGGGGGGGGGGGGGGGAGGAGGGGTAGAAGTATAAAGAGAAGAGACATCGAATGATAGCCAACTGTAAGAAGATTCCCAGGAGTAGTCAGCCAAGATTTCTAGGAGGTATGATGAATCACGGATATAGGAGGGTAGTTCTCGAACGATCGGTTGCAGAAACGGATCAATGTACTGGTACAGGCCAAATGTGACACTGTCCATGGAGGCAATTATGGGTAATAGGCTTTTTATTTCTTGTTCAGGATACCATCTATGCTGGCCTTGTTGCCAAGTGTTTGAAGGTCTTCACTAAATGAGGCGGAGGGATCTCTTTGCGGTTTTGTACAAGTGTCTTGGCCTGCCTTCATGTAGTCTGTTTTCTCTAGAATCATTATTCCACCACCCTTATCTGCTGGTTTTATCGCTAGGTCATAGTTATTTTTAAGTGACAGAAGGGCAAAGCTTTAATCCTTATGAAGATCAAAGGGTTAATTGTCAGCCTAGCTAGTGTTTAGGAGTACAGCGTGTACTCTGTCCCCGCTGACAGGGCAGAGTTCTGCCTGTACATAAATGAAAATCGACTAAAATCGAATGTGTTTAGTTAAATTTAAATGCATTATATCTTTAGAACTGACAAATATGATATACTCCTGGAATAAATCTAATAACATGTTCATTATTTATGGTATGGTATTAAGGTTTAAACATGCACAACTACAGACACAGATTTAGCCGTTGTGATATAAATTCAAATTAGTTTTAGTCACAGTCTTGACTTAAATGTAATTTTAGTTGTATTTTAGTCAAGCAAAAATTAACACTGTTCCTGTATGTGTTCCAGGCGATCAGGGCCGCCATCAGGAATTTTGGGGCCCCTTACACAACTTCAGGCATGGAATAGAACTGGGGGGGGGGGGGGGTACTGCCACAAACAGTTTGAGAAGTAGGGGGCACGGCCGCTGCAAGTTAAGAGGGGGGCGCCGCAAATTGAGAATGGGGGGGCGCTGCGAATCGAGAAGCTGGGGGGCTGCCGCCACAAAGGCTTAGGGTGCTGACGAACAAAAAAAAGGGGGGGGCGCCATCCGGCCCCTGGGGACCACCGGGAGCCTTACAGGTCTACTGCCTGGCGGCCCTGCGGATGATCAGCATCTGCTGTGTAAAAAAAAAAAAAAAAAAAATCACAGATCTAGCACAGCAGACTTGCCTTGTCACTGTATATCTATGGTATTATACAGTCGGCAAACGGTTCAAAAAAGCATTTCTGTTGAGCATTTATGAACATTGAGTCTGGTAAAGGAGTTGTCAGCAGAACAAAAAGTGGGGATATATTTTTTATCAGAGCCATGGATAGCAGTAAAAAAAAAAAAAAAATGGCGGTCATACACCTTACATTTTCTATTAAACAGGGTGTGCAGTCACAAAATCAATGGAAATCATTTTCTCTGTGCTGTGCTTACTGATCGCTCAATCCTTCCACTGTCCATCCATACTCCTCTTACCCCACACTACATGGTCAGAGCATTCACAGGGATAAGAGCCGATTAACCTCAATGTGAAAGTACACTCAGCACTGCTTGTTTATAACAGTTCATAGTGGATATTTCAGAGGGCCCAGGTAGATAAATGTGGTGGTGAAGGAAAGTAAATACCATTAACCTCCTGCCGGCCGCCTACCACAGATGTACTGCAGCAGGTCGGCTCTACTGCGTTAAATGATGTACCTGTACATCATCCCATGCAGTAGACACTGGGGGCACGCCAATTGGACAAAGGTGGAGCCAATCAGCAAGCCCGATGTCCGCCGGCCAACCTTGATCACTCCCCAGAAAGGCAGAACGGCAATGTGACAGGGAAGAAGATTGTGTTCCTGCTAAGCAGAAACACAGGTCTGTCTTTACCCAGTCAGACCACCCCCACAGTTGGCAAACCCCCCCCCCCCCCCCGGGACAAACTTAAAAGGAGAAGTCCAGCCTGAGCTTTTTAGGCTGGGCTTCTCCTAAGGGTCACAGGAGTGCAATTCGTTTTGCACTCCTGTGACCTGTTTTCAGCAGAGTCCACTCTCTGCCGATGTCACTGCCATCAGTCCAGGCAGTGCGTCATGATTTCCAAGTCGGGACCTGACAGCTGCCTTGATTGATGGCAGTCTCAGCGAGCCGATGAGACACTAAGACTGCTCCACGCCCCTCCACGGCTCAGTGCTCCAATGAGCGCTAAGAAGTACTGCCAACTGACTGTCAGCACCGCTCTGCTCGGAGAGCAGTGAAAACCGAGCCATCGGCGATGTTCGCTGGCTTGAGTCTCAGTGCAGAGACGCCAGGGGACAGATGCAGTATTGGTCTGATGCTGCATCCACCTAGGTGAGTATAACTAGCCAAAAAAAAAACAAGAAAAAAAAAAAACACACTTCTCTTAACCCGTTGATCGCCCCTGATGTTAACCGCTTCCCTGCAAGCATCATTAGTAAAGTAACAGTGTATAGTTTTAGCACTGATCACTGTAATAATGTCCCTGTCAAGATCGGTCAGCTGCAACCCCGTTAAAATTCGCTGATCGCCACCATTACTAGTAAAAAAATAAAACAAAAATAAACGCCGTTAAAATATCTCAGTTTGTAGACACTATAACTTTTGCGCAAACCAATCAATATACGCTTATTGGGATTTCTTTATACCAAAAATATGTACCAGAATACATATTGGCCTAAACTGATGAAGAAATTCGATTTTTTACTTTTTTTTGGATGTGTTTATAGCAGAAAGTAAAAAAATTGTTTTGTTTTTTTCCTTTAAAAAATGCCACCAAAAGAAAGTTCTATTTGTGAAAAAAAAAAGACAAATTTTATTTGTATACAGCATCACACGACTGCGCAATTGTCAGTTAAAGTAATGCAGTGGCGTATCGCAAAAAATGGCCTGGTCATCAAGGGCGTAAAACCTTCCGGGGATATAAAGAAAAGCACAGGCTCCCTTTAAAACGAAATTTTTACCAAGAAAAATATGAAAGCAGGCAATGTTGCCCTCTTTTAAAATGGGTTGTAAAGGTACAATTTTTTTTCCTAAATAGCTTCCTTTACCTTAGTGCAGTCCTCCTTCACTTACCTCATCCTTCCATTTTGCTTTTAAATGTCCTTTTTTTCTTCTGAGAAATCCTCACTTCCTTTTCTTCTGTAACTCCACACAGTAATGTGTTGTGATTGCCCCCTCGATTGGACTACAGGAGAGTCAGGACTCTCTCTACGTTGCAGATAGAGAAAGGAGCTGTGTGTTAGTGGGCATCCTGACTCTCCTGTAGTCCAAGGGAGGGGCGAGCACAACACTCCACACCAGGGAGAAAGCCTTGCATAACTGTGTGTAGTTACAGACAGAACAGGAAGTGAGGATTTTTTTAGAAGAAATAAGGACATTTCAAAGCAAAATGGAAGGATGAGGTAAGTGAAGGAGGACTGCACTAAGGTAAAGGAAGCCATTTAGGAGGAAAAAAAATGGTACATTTAGAACCCCTTTAAGCATGCTATTTGTCTGAATGTCATGAACGTGCTGAGCGGCTGACCCAGAACAACCAAGCAACAAGTAAAAGTCCCAAGTCCTGCTCTGCATGCTTGGGTCAGTAGCTAAAAAAGAAATATAAGTCAGCATAAGTACCAGACAACTAGCATTTTTATACAACAGGTCAGCAATGAGAGCAAGAAATGGGTATGTAAAAATTCTGCGGAGGAAAGGCCATTAAGACGGTCTACAGGAAATGCAAATATCAGAAATAATGGGTACCTTAATGCCCTCCAACACAGGAGCAGCATCCATTAACACTTCAGCTTGGTCAGCTGCACTTGGTGCCACTTCTGGCCCGGATGTTGAAGCCACCTGTGCAGGTTCCAGTTCAGCAGCTGCCTGTGCCTCCGCCTGAAACAAATCATCATAATAATCATTTCAACTACCTCATCAGTCTATACAAAATATATATTATGTGTGCCAATTCAAACCAATAAGGATTCATTCGCACTAGTACAGATTTGAACAGTTCACAGAGGTGCCAATGTGATGGCACAAAATCCATGCCAAGCTCCACCCTCAGAAGCTATTTTTTTTTTTTTCTGTGAAATTCAGTTCTCAGGCTATCCTGCACATATGACAGACCAGAAAAAGAGTTCTCACAGTTGCATAAAACAAAAATTAAATTGTTGTCTCCCCTGTGCATTTTTTTACTTTTAAAACATCAGATTTAAAAGTTGTAGTAAACTCCTGATTGCAAAAATCCACCGACAGAATCTAGAGGTTTCTTCTGTAATAAAATGTCCCCCCTGCCTGTCAGCGGTAATGTGATCTGAGCTCTGCATGCCATGGCGAAGGGACTCTTGTGCACATGTGACCACAGCCAGCCAATCAGACGGGTGCAGATTTCGAGCCAAGAAAGACGGCTTAACATGGAAGCCGCTGGGAATCAGGGGAGCCCTGACAGCCTAGGGCTGGAGTGCTCCGTTTGTAGGAAAGTCTCTAATAATTTTGTAGTTTGCAGTGCATTTGTAGCATGTGCCCCCCTGCAACTTTAAATCATAATGTACTAATATGCACCACATACCAATACATTATGATTTAAGCCTGCAGGGGAAACTTTTTTTTCCTTTAGCCTGAAGATGTTATTATACCCAAAGAAGATGCAAACCCTAAGGGCCAGTTTACACCAGACGCAGTTCCGTTCAGTTCTGTGTACCTTTTTTCTGCACAAAATGCATGCACAGCATTTTCCATGTATTCCAATGGCTCAGTTTCAGTTTCTGCACCGAAAACTGACTGCATCGTGTGAACCAGAGCCATTGGAATAGATGAAAAACACTGTGCATGCATTTTTAGTGCAGAAATAATGCACACAAAATTGTACGGAACAGCGTCTGGTGTGAACTGGCCCTTAATGAATTACATTTAGTTTCTTCCTTTGTTGCATTTCAGTGCTGCTGATCTTATGAAGCCATTTCATGTCTATATGCAGTCCAGTTACACCTACATGGCAATTCTCACAATGGATCTGAGGGTGACAAGTGGGCCATGTATGTTGAAAAGGCCACTTGTAGTCTGAAAACCAAGTGACTGGGCAACATTGAAAAAGTACAAAAGGAAGGCAGGGGTAGAGTTGTCACCCTTTACCAGAAGTGCCTAAACAAGGACCTTTATAACAGAATAAGTATTTTACCTGCTTGCCGACTGTATACTGTAGATATACCGTGGCAGGGCGGCTCTCCTGGGCAGAATCACGTACCCATTACATGTAACCTGTGCTTCTGGTACCCCGCTCTTGCTGTGATAAGCTGATGCTTTAATACCCCAGCAGAATGGCGGAGATTACTGTTCCGTCACTACAGAAGACATGGATCCTATGTCTCTGCTAAGCAGGGGCACCAATCCATGCATTCTCCCGATACAAGCACCTGCCCCACAGTAGTAAAGCACTGATCAGGCACCCATTTAACCCTTTCCCTGCCAGTGTCAGTACAGTGACAGCGCATTTTTTTTTACCACTGAACACGGTATTGTGTCGCTGTTCCCCAAAAAGTGTCAGTTGGTGTCTCTACTGTCCATCATAATGAAGTGCTGATCGCCACTATTACTAAATTTATATATATATATATATATATATATATATATATATATATATATATATATATATATATATATATATATACACACACACACACACACACACACACACACACACACACACACACATATATATATATACACATACACACACACACACATTGTGATTTTTTTTGTAGCAGAATACATATTGGCCTAAACTGATGAAGAAAGATTTTTTTTTTTTGTTATTGGGTATGTTTTATAGCAGGAAGTAATTGTTTGTGTGTGCGTGCGTGCGTGCGTGTAAAATATATATTTTTTGCTCTATAAAAACAAAGAAGAAAAAAAATTCAGAAGAGATCAAATACCACCAAAACAAAGCTCTATTTGTTAAAAAAAAAAAAAAAGGAAAAAATAAGTTTGTTTAGGTACTGCGTCGCACAACCACACAATTGTCTGTTAAAGTAACGCAGTGCCATATCGCAAAAAGTAGCCTGGTCATGAAGGGGGTAAACCTTCCAGCCCACTTAAAGCTGCAAATTAAAAAAATATATATATAATAAAAAGCTAAAAATACCTAAAATTTTAAAAGACAGTGTTGTGTTTATATACAGTATATATACACACACACGCATACGTAAGGAGCCTCACTTCAACATATGCTAGATCTTAAAACCTGCTGATAGACAAAAACCTGTATTAGGCATCTATTGAGCAGTAAATGTACACTGAGGTTTTACATGACCCATCTACTATTTTAAGTGTCCAAGTCGCTCGTAACTACAGATTTTCACAATCCAATCAGCAGAGTAAGCATTTACCTTGGCAGCGGTCTGTAAGCTTTCCTTGGCAACCTCAGCCAACCTGTCCATCTCCTTCTCCTTCCTAATCGCCTCCTCCTCCTGCAAAGTTGCTTCCAGCTTGGTCTTGTTATCCACCTTTTCGCCCTCTACTTCTGCCACCTTCACCTGGGCCTCTTTAGCCTGGGAGAGAGAGAACATTATAGAACCAACCACACACAGAATTGATAATTCTATAGATTACAGTAGGACCACACTTTACAATATTGGTCTTAAGACTATTATTGTTGGGTAGCAAGTTGGGAAATCTTTGCATTGATTTTTATCAAAATACACCATGACTTCCTTTTAGAGGTGGGGGAAGAACTGAATCAGACAGGCTGCAAAAATCTGTTTGGTGGACTGTTGCTCTGCCTTACATGAGTATTGCTAGTATTATGCCACCCCACCGACATTTACTTGTCAAGTAAAAAGATTTCCAAGGGTTTAGATTTCCCTGACTTTGGGTGGGTACACACAATACAAATCTGGACTTCTGTCCACAACAAAAGCTTGACAGTCTAGGCCAAAGAAGCCCTCCATTAATTTTACTAATTAGCCAATAGAAAGGCTATACAGTCAGGTCCATAAATATTGGGATATCGACACAATTCTAATCTTTTTGGCTCTATACACCACCACAATGGATGTAAAATGAAACAAACAAGATGTGCTTTAACTGCAGACTTTCAGCTTTAATTTGAGGGTATTTACATCCAAATCAGGTGAACGATGTAGGAATTACAACAGTTTGTATATGTGCCTCCCACTTTTTAAAGGGACCAAAAGTAATGGGACAATTGGCTGCTCAGCTGTTCCATGGCTAGGTGTGTGTTATTCCCTCATTATCCCATTTACAAGGAGCAGATAAAAATGGCCAGAGTTAATATGAAGTGTGCCATTTGCATGTGTGCTATTTGCATGTGTAATCTGTTACGGTCATCTCTCAATATGAGATCCAAAGAGCTGTCACTATCAGTGAAGCAAGCCATCATTAGGCTGAAAAAACAAAAACAAACCCATCAGAGAGATTGCAAAAACATTAGGTGTGGCCAAATCAACTGTTTGGAACCTCCTTAAAAAGAAAGAACGCACCGACGAGCTCATCAACACCAAAAGACCCGGAAGACCACAGAAAACTGTGGTGGATGACCGAAGAATTCTTTCCCTGGTGAAGAAAACACCCTTCACAACAGTTTGCCAGATCAAGAACACCCTCCAGGAGGTAGGTGTATGTGTGTCAAAGGCAACAATCAAGAGAAGACTTCACCAGAGTGAATATAGAGGGTTTACCACAAGATGTAAACCATTGGTGAGTCTCAAAAACAGGAAGGCCAGATTAGAGTTTGCCAAACAACATCTAAAAAAGCCTTCACAGTACTGGATCAACATCGTATAGACAGATGAGACCGAGATCAACTTGTACCAGAGTGAAGAGAAGAGTATGGAGAAGGAAAAGAACTGCTCATGATCCAAAGCATACCACCTCAGTGAAGCATGGTGGTGGTAGTTTCATGGCGTGGGCATGTATGGCTGCCAATAGAACTGGTTCGCTTGTATTTATTGATGATGTGACTGCTGACAAAAGCAGCAGGATGAACTCTGAAGTGTTTCAAGCAACATTATTATCTGCTCATATTCAGCCACATGCTTCAGAACTCATTGGACGGCGCTTCACAGTGCAGATGGACAATGACCTGAAGCATACTGCGAAAGCAACCAAAGAGTTTAGGGGAAAGAAGTGAATTGTTATGCAATGGCCAAGTCAATCACCTGACCTGAATCCGATTGAGCATGCATTTCACTTGCTGAAGACAAAACTGAAGGGAATATGCCCCAAGAAGAAGCAGGAACGGAAGACAGTTGCAGTAGAAGCCTGGCAGAGCATCATCAGGGATGAAACCCAGCGTCTGGTGATCTCTATACGTTCCAGACTTCAGGCTGTAATTTACTGCAAAGGATTTGCAACCAAGTATTAAAAAGTGAAAGTTTGATTTATGATTGTTATCTGTCCCATTACTTTTGGTCCCTTAAAAAGTCGGCGGCACATATACAAAAATTCCTACACCATTCACCTCATTTGGATGTAAATACCCTCAAATTAAAGCTGAAAGTCTGCAGTTAAAGCACATCTTGTACATTTCATTTCAAATCCATTGTGGATGTCTGTTTGAGGCTCGGTTCACACTGGAACCAGCTGCGGATCGCACAGGAACGCTGTGCATCCTTATTCTCCAGTTCAGGGACAAATCAGGGCCTGGATTCGACTCCAGATCAGAGCTAAAGATGCACTGCATGTTTCTGTGCAGTGTGCTCCGCAGCCACCCTGAAAATATGTGAACCGGCTCCATAGAGAGCCCATCACATACTCCTGCTATGAAAATTGGATGTGGGGAAACCTGTAAAAAATAAAAAAACTTGCTGCCTTTAGAACCACTTAAAGTTGCTTAAAGGGGTTGTAAAGGTACAATTTTTTTTTCCTGAATAGCTTTCCTTTACCTTAGAGCAGTCCTCCTTCACTTACCTCATCCTTCCATTTTGCTTTTAAAATGTCCCAATTTATTCTGCGAAATCCTTACTTCCTGTTCTTCTGCCTGTAACTTCACACAGTAATGCAAGGCTTTCTCCCTGATGTGGAGTGTCATGCTCGCCCCCTCCCTTGGACTACAGGAGAGCCAGGACACCCACATCTCCTTTATCTGCAATGTAGAGAGCATCCTGACTCTCCTGTAGTCCAAGGGAGGGGGCAAGCACGACACTCCACACAAGGGAGAAAGCTTTGCATTACCTCACACCCCATACGGCTTTTATTTTTCTATTTTCGTGATCACTTTTAATTAATGTCATCTGTATATGACTTCTGTTTTATTTTAATAAACCTTCAGTGTTTTTTTTTGACCTGCACCATTTGGAGCACTCTTATTTTATTTTTTGGAGTTTACATGAACTGGTCCGTATCCAGCCTGTAGCAGCAGGTCTATTTGTCTGTTGCTTCAGCCCTAGAGATCTATCCCATAGGAGACATCTAGACTGCATCGCTTACCTTGGAGACTTTACTACATCGCCTCAGGTCCTTGAGGACCACAAGCTCATCAGACAGACAGATGAGTCCACAACATAGGGTAAGAGCATTTTATCTTCTCTCCGTGTGAAGTAATCGCGATTCCCTTTGGTATCGGTCATCCTACCTTCAGTATTCCCATTTGGAAGGAATTTTTCCACTATAGGTAATTAGTACACATATATCACTGAATTCATTGTGACCTTTTTACATAATTATTTGTCACTTTATTAATTTTTTCATTTCGATTGAAGTAGCGCATCAATCGATCATTGTATACTTTGTTAGAGTGCTGGCAGCTTTTTCAGTTTATCTTATTTTACACGTGGGTTTAGCAAAGTTTTTTCCTTTATTTCACAAACCTTTTACATATAAAGTCCCAACGGAAAGTACTAAAATGACGTGGCTTATTTCATGGCAAGATTGCCTTTACAAGTTTTAGGGTTGTCCAGATACCGATACTAGTATCGGTACCGATAGCGAGTATTTGCGGGAGTACTTGTACTCGCGCAAATGCTCCCGATACCTAAATAGAATACTTTTTTTGTATTTATCAACATGTTCTGTGAAAATTATTTGAGTTTTTTACTACTGCGTGACAAGAAAAAAGTGGTATCGGGACAACCCTAATAAGTTTCATTGTAGAAAGCAGAAATGAAGGTCAAATGTCAATTTCCCTTTTAATGAAAATCTAGAAGTGGAGTAACATTTATTACTGCTACAGGTCTCAATATAAATCAATGCAAATTATAATTGGGTTAATTTTTTACCAAATGCAAACTACATAAAAAGTATCGCCAAAGTGCTGTTAATTGGGCTCCTTTTAGAACCTTCCCTGTTCTTGTCATGTGACAGAACTGACAGCAGCACTCCATACATCTACATGCACACACACTGCTGACATGAAAAGCTGATGACGTACGTACCATGCTTTCGGGTAAAGTCTGCAGAGTTGTTTTGAGCTGATCAGCTGGGGAGAGTGTTTCAGGGAGATACAAAGCCCTGGACAATAGAAGTAATGATGTGGGGATTTGCTGATTCAAATGTAGTTCCAACCACTGTAACGGCAGATAAAACAAGAAGTTATTTTCCTAGAACAAAGTCTCATGAAGCACAGAAAACAGCCTCACAATATTAGAAGGATTCTCCTGATGTCAAGCATTGCTTGAGATAAACAGTGTTGGCTATTCTTTATCAGAGATTTTTGTATCTTGCTGTGAAACATGCCTAGCATGGCTGAAGATCTAACTCTTCTGAACAGAAGAATAAGGGATTAAAGCCGACCATAGGTGGGTCAAATCTGGGCTTAAAGCGGAGGTCCCACTTAAAAAAAAAAAAAAAAGCTACAAATACAGCAGCTGCTGACTTAATATGTGGATACTTACCTGTCCATGGTGCCCACGATGTTGGCAGCCGAAGCCAAGCAGCTGCTCGGCTCTCGGCTGCCCACGCCGCCATCCTCGGTGAGGGACTCAGGAAATAAAGCGTTGCGGCTTCACTTCCCGGTTCCCTACTGCGCATGCGCTTCTTCACTGGTCCCTGCTGTGTTCTGTGAGCTGTGTGTCTCCCAGAAGATAGCAGGGGGTGCATTACAGGCCCCGAAATGGCGTAGATCACTGAGCGATTTTCAGGTTGCAGGAAAGAAAACCGCATTATCAGGCCTTCTTGACTGTAGTACCACTGTCACCATCAGGAGGGTATACATGCATAGAGTATCCCTACATCCACACAAGCAATGTGGATGCAAGGATCTCCCCCACTGCGCTGTTGTATTCTGACAGCAATGATTTTATTGAGGTTTTGCAGTCATTTTAAAAAAATTACTAGATTAATTCCATTTTAAAACTATTGTTTACACATTCTGTTAGAGTAGCTCATTGTCACTGTACTACTCAGGCAGGGCATCTGAATTTTTTTTTTATTTTTTTTTAACTCATTGCGTACACAGTGATAATCGTTTTACAAACAATAGTTTTATTGCTCATGAATGGGTTTTCTCATCCATGAACATCTTGCTTATGGTTGTAATCTGTGACTGGCTACAGCTAATCACATGGTACAGGTAGCCAAGTACCATGTGATTGCTGTGGGCCGATCACAACAGCTAGCTGTTTAATGTAAAACCATTCATGACAGGTTGTTGTAAATGTACTTTGGCAGGGCAGCAAGTTTTTAAAGGTAAGATACCACCAAACGAATGCTGTGAAAAATTAAAAAATTATAAAAATAAAAATTATATATAAATTTAGCTGCTGTTTTGCATGAGTACATTGTCAGTGTCATCTCACTGAAACCTGAAAAATATTTTCTTGTCCCAGAGATATGACAAGAAGCAAGATGAGGTCCCAGTAGCACAGGTCAATGGGAGAGGAGAGGGAGGGAAAATCTCACTAAACAAAAAACACATGCAACTTCAACTATCTCAGACCTGCTTCAGCTGGTCTCGTAACCGTTCTTCTGTGACGCCAAGCGCTCTCATTCCTCTGGCACGACATGCCGCTTGTAGCTCTTTTACATTCAGTGTGTCCACGCCTTCATCTGCAATAAGCTATTGTACACAGAGAAAATATAAAAATTGACAGTTCAGTTTCTGTTCTCGAAGCATGTAGATGTTGAATTCCCATCACCGGGAATTATGTACTGCTGTAGTCAGACAAGTGACTTACCTTGTCATCGGCTTTAATGGATCGCAGCTTCATGGTGAGCTGAAAACGCAAAAAGTTGTTTGTCCCAATAGACTGGAGTTCTAGAAGTTTACACAGAGCTACAAGCTGTGGCCTAGTCAGGTTATCGAGAGTCAGTTCATCCTCAAACAGCTTGGAGAACCGCAGAATCTCTTCATTGCTTGGCCTTTCTCCAGAGCTACGGATCTACAGGAAAATAAAAAGGTATCAAGGTATGACAGGATAGGGAGGTTACACATAATATCTGAATGGGGGTTACACATAATGTTTGAACGGAGATAATACATTTTGCATTTGTAACATGGAAAGGTGGGAAGAATCTGAGGTCTATAAAGCCCCTTTCATACCAAGCGGATCCGTTGTAGCGGAGTCCGCCAGCTCAGCGGGAGATCTCTGTGGATCTCTGCTGAGCTGGCGAATGACAGGTCCCTCTCTGCTCACTGAGCGGGGAGGGGCTTGTCCAGTGCCGCCGTCTTCTATGGAGAGATCTGGTAAAACCAGACAGCATGCCTGTCTTTATCAGATCTCACCCAATCCGCCATGGACGGATGGTGACGTATCGCCATCCGTCTGATTTTAGTGAATCGGATGTCAGCAGACATGTCTCCGCTGTCATCGGACGCTCCATAGAGATGTATGGAGTGGCTGTTGAGGTCCGCCAACAAAACTGACAGGCGGGCCCGAACGGTCCAACCAGGTGAAAGGGGCCTACTGCTGTCATACTAATAAAAGGTCAGCTCTACTGAAAACAGATTGTTGCCTTTCATAAAGTTAATTAGTAATCAGGTAGTTAGATAAATTAGGTGTCCAAACCTTCAATGATCTGCAACAAGATTCCATCACTTCTAAATTCCTACATGGAGTCTACCTGGTATTTTCTGCATCGGGAATACACCCTCTCAGATGCCTTTTATATGTTACAAAAAAATAATAAAAAAATAATAAGAATAAAAAAAGGAGTTTATAATCTGAACACAGACACCCATACATTTTTTTTGCAAAACCAAGGATCCTGCGTTCACTATATCTGGTCTCCCACAGTACACAGAACATTGAATTGCAATTATTTTAGTAAATATAAACTGCCAAATACTTTTTTTTCAATCAGCAGTATATAGCAGTCTTACAACGTCTACAGTGGGTGGGGTTGAGTAGTTGATCCCCTGCTGATTTTGTACGTTTGCCAACAGACAGAGAAATGATCAGTCTATAATTTGAATGGTAGGTTTATTTTAACAGAAAGACAGAAAAAAAAAAAAAAAATGAAATAATGCAGAAAAAAAACGCATTTCAAAAAAGTTATAAACCGATTTGCATTTTAATGCGTGAAATAAGTATTTGACCCCTACGCAAAACCTCACTCTGTGCTTGCCAACAAGGCTTTTGTCACCAAGTACAGATCAGACGTTTCTTGTAGTTGGCCATCAGATTTTCACACATCCCAGGAGAGATTTTGCCCCCCTCCTCTTTGCAGATCCTCTCCAAGTCATTGAGGTTGACATTTGGTAACTCGAACCTTCAGTTACCCCCACATATTTCTTATGGGATTAAGGTCTGGAAACTGGCTAGGCTACTCCAGGACCTTAATGTGCTTCTTCTTGAGCCACTCCTTTGTTGCCTTGGCCATGTGTTTTGGCTCATTGTCTTGCTGGAATACCCATCCATGACCCACTTTCCATGCCCTGGCTGAGGGAAGGAGGTTCTCACCCAAGATTTGATGGTACATGGCCCAGTCCATCCTCCCTTTGGATGCAGTGAAGTTGCAGTCCCCTTAGCAGAAAAACACCCCGAAAGCATAATGTTTCCACCTGCATGTTTGGCGGTGGGGATTGTGTTCTTGGGGTCATAGGCAGCATTTCTCCTCCTTCAAACACATCAAGTTGAGTTATAACCAAAAGAGTTTGATGTTGGTCTCATCTGACCACACTTTCACCCAATTCTCCTCTGAATCATACAGATGTTAATTAGCAGATTTCAGCCTGTACATGTGCTTTCTTGAGCAGGAGGACCTTGGGGACGGTGCAGGATTTTAGTCCTTCATGGCGTTGTGTGTTACCAATTGTTTTCTTGGTGACTTCAGTCTTTGTTAAAAAAAGTTTGAAATATCCAATAAATTTCGTTCCACTTCATGATTGTGTCCCACTTGTTGTTGATTCTTCACAAAAAAATACAGTTTTATATCTTTATGTTTGAAGCCTGAAATGTGGCAAAAGGTCGCAAAGTTCAAGAGGGCCGAATACTTTCGCAAGGCACTGCTTATCCTTGAGGTCAGGGATTGGAGGTGAATGTACAATATGTAAAGCGCTGCATAAATTGTCAGCGGGATATACATATCTAATTTATAAAATAAACCCTGGCACAGCTTTTGACTTTGAGTGCCTCTAGGGAAATTAAAAAACACACATGGGCCCATAAGATAGTAGAGTCGTTTCCTAAGGTGACATTCCTGTTGCAGGATGCTGTGCAGAGTGGAAGTCGGGCCCAACTTCTCACAGTGTGACAGGATGCGTATCTGACAGGCATGTCTGCATGGAGGAGCATTCACTGATTGTTATGCCTGGCCATTGTCAAACATTGCCATAAATAATAACTGTACCCCCGATTACACTAGCACTTGGAGTCGGGAAAGCTGAACTCTGTCTACTATAGTGCGTGGGCTAAAGAGAACTGTGCACAAGTCTGCTGAGGGGGCACATACATCAGCTCATGGTGCCATTGTTGCCGACTTCTAAACTTTTTAGGAGTACATTCTAAAATTTTAGGAGGAGAAGTTGCCCAGGTCTTTTGCAGATATCAGGAAGAGAACAGTAAGCCAACATGCGAAATGAGGGCTAGAGAATTGAAAGCTTCAATCAGATTGTATTGTTCTACAGAAAACAGCCTGTCAGACAGTTATACATCACACAGGTTGTGAAGGATAAAGATGGCTGCCAAACAGCCAACTCAGCAATGGCAGCTGCCATATTACTGTCCTAACATTTATAAAAAAATAAAAAATACCATAATCCCACCTGTCTGTAGGCGACTTAATGTTAATCACGTGAAGACCAGGCTTTTTCAGGCACTTTATTTACAAGTTTAAATCAGTATGTTTTGCTAGAAAATTACTTAAAGGGGTGTTCCAGCCAAAAATGGTGTTTATTAAAAGTCAGCAGCTACAAAAAGTGTAGCTGCTGGCTTTTAATAAACACTCACTTAACCGCTCCTGCGTTCCAGCGATGTGCAGACCGGGGCTCCGCTCTTCTCCCCCCCCCTCCACGGCCGGCGTCTCCATCCCGACTATGGGCACCCAGCCGTGACAGCCTTCGGCTTCACGGTCGGGCACCCACTGCGCATGCGCGAGCCGCACTGCGAATGCGCGAGCCGCACTGCGAATGCGCGCGCGGCGCTGATTGGACAGGCGATCGCATGGGACCTGTCATGTGTCCCATGCGATCGCCTACAGGGAGGGGCTGGTGTAGGCGATTAAGGCTTAATCGCCTAACCAGCCCCTCTGCGGAAGCAGGAAGTGGGACAGGAAGTCCCACTCCTCCTGAAGCCCCCACTCCCCCCCCCCCCAAAAAAAAATTACATGCCAAATGTGGCATGTAAGGGGGTGAGGAGTGGATTAAGGGAAACTTAATTTTTAGGGTGGAACTCCTCTTTAAAAAAAAAAAGTTGTCTTTTTTTTCCTTGTGGTGTTTTTTGTTGCAAGTCATTAAAAAAAATTGCAAACAAGGAAAAACTCGCATTTTTTTGTAAAATGTAAAAGATGCATACCCATTACGGTACTTACATTTTTTTTTTTAAATGCCTTTTACAGGTTACCCGTTTAGTGTTACCAAGGAGATCTAGCTCTAGAATTACTGCTTTTGCTCGAACGTTTTGTGGTGATACCTCACACACTTAAATATTTTTTTGCGTTTTATTACACTGTCCCTTTAATTTTTTATCACTTTTATTCCTATTAAAAAGGAATGTACAACTTCCCTTAAAACAGAAATAAGGATCACAGGTCCTCTCTATGTAGAGATCTGGGGTCAAAGACCACACATCTCTTTACCATTTACAATACAAAAGATAAAAAAATAAAAAAAATGACTTCCAGCCTGGACAAAGTGACCTCATGACATCGCTTCAGTCCTCCAAGGCCATAAAAGAATATCTACCCCTATCACTTTGAAAAGCATTCCAGCGGCTTTTGGAGGAACTCAGACCGTTTTAATGAGAAAGCCAGCCGCACAAAAAAAATAAAAATAAAAACATAAAATACAGGAGGTTATGGCTAATATTTTAATACATTCAAACTGCAATGTATATACATAAAAAAATACTAAAAAGGGATTTTTTTTCTCTAAACAACATGTTATACTTACCTGCTCTGTGCAATGGTTCTGCACAGAGCAGCCCTCATCGTCCTCCTCTTGGGTCCCCAGCTGGCACTGTGGTCTCCTCCCCCCTGCCAAGTGCCCCCATAGCAGCAAAACCATTGCACATAGAAGGTAAGTATGATGCGTTTATTTTGAAGAGAAAAAACACACACACACACACACACACACACACTTAAAAGCACTTTAAGATCCCTGCCTGGAGTAAGGATATATTTGCACTACCTATTTAGGTGAGCCTTTTATAGGCTTGCCTATAAGTAAATATCATCCAAGGAAGGTTACTAATTAATGCAAGACTACTTGGAAGCCCGGTGTTCATTGTTAAAGGGGTTGTAAAGGTTCCTTCCCCCCCCCCCCCCTTTTCTTTTTTTAATTACTTGCCTCCACTGTGCAGCTCGTTTTGCACAGAGTGGCCCCGATCCTCTTCTTTTGGGGTCCTTCAGCAGCTGTCTTGGCTACTCCCCGCAAGAACTAACCCCCTCTGGGAAACGCTCTCCCAAAGGGGGGGTAAGTTTGTGGGAACGCGCCTGTGATACAGGCATCACTTGGCCTCGCCCCCCAGCATACCACCTCATTGATTTCATTGACGGCAGCGGGCGCTAATGGCTGCGCTGCCATCAATCATCCAATGAAGAGCAGAGAAGCCATCGTGTTCACGAAGCGGGACTTTCGAGGGCTCAGGTAAATAAATAAGGGGCTGGTGGGGCCTGTAAGAAATCAGATATTTTTAGGATACATTAAGGTAAAAAAAAAACGCAAAGCTTTACAACCCCTTCAAGTCTACCTAGAAATCATTCATAATCTTAAGAGGACACACACAAGGTTAAGCAGCTCTTATCATCGCTCCTCACATGCTTACAGTGCTCTGTGACCTCTGCTTTACTGTGCTAGCAAAAAAATTGGATCTATCGAGACAAGAGTAGGCAGTAAAGGTTTATAACCTTTATATACAGTTGAATAATATAAAAAGGCCTGTAACTCAACATTAACCTAAAAACACAGCTAAAAGCACTGAAACATTATGCATTTTGAAAGCTTGTATTCACCTGCAACGTGCCTTTAAACTTGCTAGAACATTTGACTATAGCCTCTAGCAATATTCACGGTCTTCTCCCGGCAGGGATGGCTTTACCCGCACGTGCCGGGAGAAGACAATTGCTGAATCCTTTGTCAGCACTGTCTGTGTTGATGGGGGAATCGTGTGAACTTCTTTCCTACAACCCGTGGTTGCAGGAAAGAAAGTGACACTGTGTATGGCCTTAGAGTCAATTCCCCAGCATCATCCCCTCCCTCCTTGTACATCATAGCCCTCTCCTGCTCCGAGTGTCTAATTACCATCTGTGCTGGGCCAGCCTCTCCACCCTTCCTTCATCTCCCTACATAACCTTTTATGTAGCTGCCAGAAAGAAGTGAAGAGAACTATAAAGTGTCCCTTCAGAGATCTTTAGGCCTCATGCACGACTGGACATTTTTAAAGCTGCTCCTAAGAGCGTCTGGCGTTTTTTTTCCTGCATCTAAACTCCCCTGTATGTTAGCCTAAAGGCCCCTTTCACACGGGCACTTTAGTTTTGCTGGATTCGCTTGCTCAGCAGGAGATCGCTTCACTGATCCCTGGCTGAGCAGGTGGATAACGGGTCCCTCTCCACTCACTGTGCAAAGCGGAGACCGACTCAGTTCCGCTCTCCTCTAAAGGGGAGATCCGATTAAAATGGACAGGTGGTGCTTTTTCACCAGATCATATGCGATAGACCAGGAATATGCAATTAGCGAAACCTCTAGCTTTTGCAGGACTACAAGTCCCATGAGGCATAGAAAGACTGACAGTCACAAGCATGACACCCAGAGGTAGAGGCATGATAGGACTTGAAGTTTTGCAACAGCTTATCCCTGCGATAGACAAATGGATCAGATCAGATAGCACTGGGTGTCAGTAGACATGTCAATGCTGACATCCGCCAAGCCATAGGATTGCATTGGGGGGGGGGGGGGGGGGGGGGGGGGTTTCGACCAGGACCACTTGACAAACCGACAGGCGGATCTGATCAGACATCTTGTGTGAAAGGGCCCTGTGTGTCTACGTACACATAGGCTTTTAGCAGCTTCTAGAAGCTAGAAAAAAAAAAAAAAAACACACACTGCCACTGTGTGCAGGAGCAGCAGAGGTTTGGGCAGTTGGAACGCTTGACGCTACTAAAAGCTAGTGATCAAGCATTAATTTTGTTGGCCAGATTTATTCTGCCCAATTAAATAAATTAAACACCTACACTTGACTCCTGTAAAAGCTCCTAAAATGCTTGCGACACTTACAGGCGTAAGGGTTTTTTTTAGTGCAAAAATGCTGCTGGCTTCTAGGGAGAGTTAAACGGCGTGTGTGCGCGCATATGAGGCCTAAAAGTGATATTTGTGCCCCTTTCACACTTGTAACTGCAAAGTCGCATGACAAGTCAAACCCCATGATCTTTAATGAGCACTGTTAATATCTGTGTGACTTCAAAGTAGTCCCTGGCGCTCATGACTACTCCTCTTCAGCAAGTGCCCCCATAGCAAGCAGCTTTCTATGAGGGGTCGTGTGTAGGCTCGCTCCCAAGACAGACTCCTATAGACAGGATGGCTCAGCTAAAGCCCCCTCCCCCCCATCAAGGTATTTGACAGCAGTGGGAGCTAAAGGTTTCTGTTGCTATCAAACAGAATTTTCCACATTTTGTTACGTTACAAACAAAAAGTAAATGTATTTTATTGGGATTTTATGTAATAGACCAACACAAAGTGGCACATAATTGTGAAGTGGAAGTAAAACGATAAATGGTTTAACTTTTTTTTTTTTACAAAATATGTGAAAAGTGTGGTGTGCATTTGTATTCAGCCCCCTTTACTCCGATACCCCCAACTAAAATCTAGTGGAACCAATTGCCTTCAGGAGTCACCGAAGTAGAAAATGAAGTCCACCTGTGTGCAATTTAAGCTAAGTAGAAATACAGCTGAAACCCTCAGAGGTTTGTTAGAGAACTTTAGTGAACAAACAGCATCACAAAGACCAAGAAACACACCAGACAGGTCAGGGTAAAGTTGTAGAGAAGTTTAAAGCAGGGTTAGGTTATAAAAAAAAAATCCCAAGCTTTAAACATTTAACGGAGCACTGTTCAATCCATCATCTGAAAATGGAAAGTGTAGGACGCAACTGCAAAACTACCTAGACATGACTATCCACCTAAAATGACAGGCCGGGCAAGGAGAGCATTAATTAGAAGCAGCCAAGAGGCCCATGGTAACTCTGGAGGAGCTGCAGAGATCCAAAGCTCCGGTGGGAGAATCTGGCCACAGGACAAAAATATTAGTTGTGCACTCCACAAACCTGGCCTTTATGGAAGAGTGGCAAGAAGAAAGCCATTGTTGAAAGAAAGCCATAAGAAAGTCCAGTTTGCAGTTTGAGAGAAGCCATGTGGGGAACACAACAAACATGTGGAAGAAGGTGCTCTGTTCAGATGAGACTAAAATTTTACTTTTAGCCTAAAAGCAAAAACGCGGAAAACACTGCACATCACCCTGAACACACCATTCACCGTGAAACATGGCAGGTGGCAGCATCATGTTGTGGGGATGCTTTTCTTTAGCAGGGACAAGCAAGCTGGTCAGTTTTGATGGGATGATAGATAGAGCCAAATACAGTGCAATCTTAGAAGAAGCATCTTAGCTGCCGCTCCGTGAGGACTTCTTCGATGACGAAACGCATAGGACGGGGCTAGGACACCGACGTCACCACTCTTTGTTTGATCATACTTGCGGCTTGGGTTTGCAGCCAGAGACAAATTGTTAATTACAAGAGTCTCCGACATGAAGGTGTAATGCGAGTGGTTTCTGCATTGTTTCAACAGTCTTAAAAGTATTATACCATAGAAGTCTTCCTCCATTTGTTTCACTGTATATGTGGCCGTGACCTACACGATAGTGTAGGATTGCAAGAAAAAGGAGCGAGAGCCAATACCTTGGAGATTATAATTTTAAAAATAAAGCGCAGTAGGTGGTTTCTAACCTGACCAGTCAATAGATCTAGCGAGGATGGTGATGGATCAGACCGAATGTCACCAAGTGTTTTAAAACACATTTTAAAGAAATAATCACTCTTCTGGATCACTTGGAGTTTTTTTTTAATTGACTAATATTTTGCACTTATATTACACTATATTTAGATTACATTATATATTTATATTATATACTACTTATATTTTCAATGTTTTTATTAATACTTTGCGATTTCTACACTTAATACATTGATAGCATTTACACTTAATGAACGAGCATTAGGAGTTATGAATTTATGTATTGCAGGGTTGCGATACACATTTAGATAGTGACAATTCTGTGTTTTGTTTTTTTAGTTTTGCCATTTTTCACTTAAGTTTTTTTTTATATTTACATTTTTATATTTTTTTGATCATGTTAAGGTGCAATTGCACATAGGGTACATAAACTGTCGCTATATGAAGATTGGGGTTAGGATTACAGGCTAGCGCAGTTTTCGGTCTTCTTTAAAGAGGTTGTAAAGATACAATTATTTTTTTTTTTTCCTAAAAAGCTTCCTTTACCTTTGTGCAGTCCTTGCAGTCCTTGCCTAAGGTAAAGGATACTTTTTCAAGGCAATGTACAGTGCGGAAAATAAGTATTTGAACACCCTGCTATTTTTCAAGTTCTCCCACTTGGAAATCATGGAGGGGTCTAAAATTGTCATCGTAGGTGCATGTCCACTGTGAGAGACAAAAAAAAAAAATCCAGAAGTCACAATGTATGATTTTTTTAACTATTTGTATGATACAGCTGCAAATAAGTATTTGAACACCTGAGAAAATCAATGTTAATATTTGGTACAGTAGCCTTTGTTTGCAATTACAGAGGTCAAACGTTTCTTGTAGTTTTTCACCAGGTTTGCACACACTGGAGGAGGGATTTTGGCCCACTCCTCCACACAGATCTTCTCTAGATCAGTCAGGTTTCTGGGCTGTCACTGAGAAACACGGAGTTTGAGCTCCCTCCAAAGAATCTCTATTTTGGGTTTAGGTCTGGAGACTGGCTAGGCCATGCCAGAACCTTGATATGCTTCTTACAGAGCCACTCTTTGGTTATCCTGGCTGTGTGCTTCGGGTCATTGTCATGTTTGAAGACCCAGCCTTGACCCATCTTCAAAGCTTTTAACTGAGGGAAGGAGGTTGTTGCCCAAAATCTCGCAATACCTGGCCCCGGTCATCCTCTCCTTAATACAGTGCAGTCGCCCTGTCCCATGTGCAGAAAAACACCCCCGAAGCATGATGCTACCACCCCCATGCTTCACAGTAGGGATGGTGTTCTTGGGATGGTACTCCTTCTTCCTCCAAACACGGTTAGTGGAATTATGACCAAAAAGTTCTATTTTGGTCTCATCCGACCACATGACTTTCTCCCATGACTCCTCTGGATCATCCAAATGGTCATTGGCAAACTTAAGACGGGCCTTGACATGTGCTGGTTTAAGCAGGGGAACCTTCCGTGCCATGCATGATTTCAAACCATGACGTCTTAGTGTATTACCAACAGTAACCTTGGAAACGGTGGTCCCAGCTCTTTTCAGGTCATTGACCAGCTCCTCCCGTGTAGTCCTGGGCTGATTTCTCACCTTTCTTAAAATCATTGAGACCCCACGAGGTGAGATTTTGCATGGAGCCCCAGTCCGAGGGAGATTGACAGTCATGTTTAGCTTCTTTCATTTTCTAATGATTGCGCCAACAGTGGACCTTTTTTCACCAAGCTGCTTGGCAATTTCCCCGTAGTCCTTTCCAGCCTTGTGGAGGTGTACAATTTTGTCTCTAGTGTCTTTGGACAGCTCTTTGGTCTTGGCCATGTTAGTAGTTGGATTCTTACTGATTGTATGAAGTGGACAGGTGTCTTTATGCAGCTAATGACCTCAAACAGGTGCATCTAATTTAGGATAATAAATGGAGTGGAGGTGGACATTTTAAAGGCAGACTAACAGGTCTTTGAGGGTCAGAATTCTAGCTGATAGACAGGTGTTCAAATACTTCTTTGCAGCTGTATCATACAAATAAATAGTTAAAAAATCATACATAGTGATTTCTGGAATTTTTTTTTTTTGATTATGTCTCTCACAGTGGACATGCACCTACGATAACAATTTCAGACCCCTCCATGATTTCCAAGTGGGAGAACTTGCAAAATAGCAGGGTGTTCAAATACTTATTTTCCGCACTGTATATACAGTAAGTTCAAACAAATTTGCCCTGGCCTAAAGCTTCAACACTAGAAAACATTTTCTACTGCAGTTGTTGGGTTTGAAGTATTTCTACTCATCTCCCCCATAAAATATTCTTACCTTCTGGAAAAAAGAGGAAAATTCGATGGTCACATCGCCTTTGGCAGCTTTGTTCCGCAGTGCCATCTCCTCAATGGTATCCTGCAAGAACTTTGCCACTTCCAGCTTCACTCTCAACTCCTTCTTCAATCGCTCATCCTGAGGGTAAAAATGATCAGTATTAGTACAAAAGCTTTCCAACTAATAAGTTCATTAAATTGCATTAACAACAGAAAATCACATTTCAGAAAACAAAAAAAAGGAATTGTTCCAATAAGGCCTCATTTACATGAGGAGTGCAAAAGCATACACACATGGAAGGCTGTGTTTACTCACATATGTACCCACAGGTATCCTGTGAATCCCCATGCAGGTAGTCCCATTGATGTCAATTGGGACACAGTGGCTAGACAGACACATAGATGCTGCTCCCAAGTTGACAGCCATACTTGTGCATGGCCCCAAACGCACCCAGGGAGTGTGGTATAACAACACGCACCTTTGCATGCCTTCAGTGAAGCCTGGAAGGTTGATCAGGAAAACTTTTACTGCATACACAAAAGACAGTAAAAAAAAATAAAATAATGCAGGACTGACATTTTTGAGGTTAGAAAATTATGGAATAAAGTCAAAACTACTTTCCAGCTCTGGATAGATTAGGGAAGGATTACAACCCAGTTAGTTCCTATGGCCATTTGAGTATGCCAAACAAGGAAGAAGAATCTCACCAAAAGTGAGATGACATTCCCTCTTTAGCAGCGGTCAAGAGTACACGTGTTCCCATTGAAACCTTTACCATCACCTCCTGTTCTGGTAAAATCTAAAATCACTTCTCTTTTGGTGACAACAGTCAGAAGGAAAAACAGTGAGGCTGAACTTACCCAACAGAAAAACCAAAAGCAATAAAAACCTAAAGATACAAAAACTCACAACTTTCTACTCAAAATTAGGGGGAAAAAATAGGATTTTTGTACTCACCGTAAAATCAATTTCTCTGAGTTCATGGACGGACACAGCAGCATTGACCTTAGGGTTATATCACCTTCCTTCCAGGAGAGACTAGGCAGAAAAACAGCACTTCAAGTGTTAAACACTTCTGCAGTACAGCTCCTCCCAGGGGGCGTTGGCTCCCCGGGTATATAACCCCCACTCTGACTGAACAGCTCCAGTTTATAACAAGCAGTACAAACCAAAAAGAGGGGTGGGTGCTGTGTCCGTCCATGAACTCAGAGAAATGGATTTTACGGTGAGTACAAAAATCCTATTTTCTCTTCCGTTCGTGGACGGACACAGCAGCATTGACCTTAGGGACGCCCCCAAGCAGTGTAAAAATTTTGAGGGGTGGGGAAAACACAGCAAACCAGGGTTCACCCCAAAAAAAAAACGTAGTTTCTCAACGGAGGCTTGATGATGGAAAGCCCAGGAGGCACCAATCGTCCTGGTCGAATACGCCGTAACCTGAAAGGGAGGTGCCCGTCCCTTTAGGGCATAGGCCTGAAGGACGACCTGTCTGATCCACCTAGAAATGGTGGCCAACGAGACCGCCAGACCCTTTATAGGACCAGTCACCGACACAAACAGTGAGTCTGATCTCCGGTACGGAGCCGTAGAGGACAAGTACACCCGTAGGGCCCGAACCAAATCCAAGAAATGCAAGGACATAAGAACGGTAACACCATGCCCTCATTAATGTAAAAGGCAGACACAACCTTTGGAAAAAATGACGGCTGCGGGCGCAGCACCACCTTATCCTTGTGGATGACCAAGTAGAGGGCCTTGCAGGACAAGGCCGTCAGTTCAGACACCCGTCTGACAGAGGTATTTGCTACCAGAAAAAGCACCTTCTGAGGCCAAGTCAAAAGAGGAATCTTTCGAATCACCTCAAACGCAGAGTCTTGAAGCGCCGAGAGGACCAAATTTAATTCCCATGGAGGCAGTGGAGGACGCACAGGAGGGGACACATGCTGGACGCCCTGTACAAATGTACGCACTAGAGAGTGCGCCGCCAAGGGTCGCTGAGTAAGTAAATAGCTAGAGCCGAGATCTGACCCTTAACCGTACTTAAGGCGAGAGCCTGATCCACTCCCCGCTGTAAGAACAGCAGAATCCGGGACATCACGTATGTACGGGGGTTCCACTTCCATCTCTTCACACATAGAGATGTAGGCCTTCCACGTACGATGGTAGATCTTACGTGAAGTAGACTTCCGTGCTTGTAGCATGGTAGAGATCACCGGGCCTGATAGACCACGGTCCCTCAGAACCTGGCTTTCAACAGCCACGCCGTTAAAGCCAGCGACTGTAAAGCAGGGTGAAAGATTGGTCCCTGTGACAGGAGATTTTCTCTCAGGGATAGACGCCAAGGGACATCTGCCACCAGACGCACCAGGTCGCCATACCAGGGATGGCGCAGCCAATCTGGGGAGATCAGGATTGTAGGAATCCCCTCGGCTTCACACTGTGTAGCAGACAAGGAAGGAGTTCAGAGGAGGGAAGGCGTAGACTAGTCGATAGTGACCCTATGGTGCCACCAGCACATCTGACGCGTGTCGATAGTGACCCCACAAGTCTCTTGACCTTGCCACAAACCGTGACACCTTCCGATTGAGACGGGACGTTAGAAGACCCACGTCTGGAGTGCCCCATTTTTGGCACAGACTCTGAAACACCTCCGGGTGTAGTGACCACTCTCCTTGGTCTAGCGTTTGGCAACTTAGGTAGTCGGCTTGCCAATTCTGTACCCCCGGAATGTACACGGCTGACAGAGCCAGAACGAACCATTCGGCCCACTGAAGGATGTATGCGACCTCCTTCGCTGCAGCCGAGTTCTGTGTGCCTCCCCGATGATTGAGGTATGCCACGGCTGTGGCGTTGTCGGACTGGATCCTGACCGGACAGTCCTGCAGACCCCGGCACCACTTGGTGAGGCACAGCTTAATTGCACGGAGCTCCAGTACATTGATCGGAAGGCGCAACTCCTCCCAAATCCAGCGCCCCTGGGCTGACCGGGAACCCCAGACACCCCCCAGCCAGAGAGGCTGGCATCCGTCGTGGCCACAGTCCAATGGCACGGCAGAAACGCCTTTCCGGTCCGAAGCTGGTGCTTTGTGCATATGGGGACATGTAGGTATGCATCCATGATGTCCAGGGAGGCCATAAAATCCCCCTGACAGAGCGCTGCCACCACCGAGCGAATCGACTTTGAAGTTTTGCGCTTTCACAAAAAAATTGAGGGCCTTGAGGTCCAGGATTAGACGAACCCCTTCCTTTTTGGGGACTACAAACAGATTGGAGTAAAACCCCTGAAACCGTTCCCCTGAGGGAACCGGTACAATCACTCCCCTGGCCAGTAGATCCTGGACAGCCCCTGACAGAGCCTTCCGGCGAACCGGAGGAAGCTGGAGGTTGGAGGGGAAAAATCTGTTTGGCGGACAAGAAAGAAACTCTAACTTGTACCCCGAGGAAACTACCTTGCAAACCAAAACAGTCGGCTAGAAGAGAACTCCACCGAGCCGCAAATTCACTAAGTCGGCCCGAGACACGAGTGGGGGGCAGACCTTCATGCGGAAGCAGGCTTGTTAGGCTTGCGGTACCAGGTACGCTTTTGCCCTGTAGCAGGCGCTTTTGCACCTTGAAATTTTTTTCCTGCCGCACTTAGCGGGCAAAAAAAAACGCTTGGGGGCAGCAAAGGAGGGACCTTGCTTACGGCGAGGCTCCTTACCCTTCCCAGATTGTGGGAGCAGTGTGCTTTTTCCACCTGTGGCATCTTTTATGTCATCCAGGGACGCCCCAAAAAGCCGTTCACCCTTAAAGGGTAAATCCACCAAAGCCTTTATTAAAAAGATTGGTCCGCAGACCAAGGCGTCGCATTACTACCGCATAGGCGGAGGCCCTGGAAAGCAAGGGAAGCGTATCCAGGGCTGACTCAGACGAATTTTAGGCCCTGTACCAACTGGTCGGCCAGGTCCATACAGGTCTCAGAAACAGTCTGTGTCCCAAGCTCACACCGGAGGGTCCACTGAGGAAGGAGAAACCCACTTTTTTAAAAAGTCCGCCTCAAAAGGATAAATGGACCGCAAAGCATTTCGGAACAGCAAAAGCTTTCTGCGGTGTAACCCATTCCTTGTACAGCAGTTCGTCCAGATATGGAACACAAGGAAACACTCTCGCGGCGCGGGGTGGATTGCGGAACCCAAAAGGGACCGGTATATCCGATGCCTCCACCAATTCCTCAAGTATCTCGCACCGCAGCGATAAGGGCTCCAACAAACGCTTTATCATGCGTCGGCTCTGCAACAGAGTCATCCTCACTGTCCGCGTGGGCCAAGCCTGCATCATCTGACATGACAGAACCAGAGCCGGAGGCAGTAGCACGGTCTGGTTCCCCGTCAGAGACATCCCCAGAAGCTGGCGCAGGGAGGGGGCGTTTACCTCCCTTCTGGCCACTAGTTGCTTCAACCCTGGCGAGAAACGCCTCAAAGACTGCCGTCATAGCCTCTACAGAGGCAGCAGGGGCACTAAGGGTTAACTCAGGCATGGTTGGGGTGGAAACCTCTGGTTCAGACTTCTTGATAACCAACGCTTATGCCACCCTAGCACTGCAAGGCAGACACCCACGGGTTGCCCTCTCGGCTGTAAAAACAGAGCAGGGGACCCACCAGGGAAACTCACCACCCGACCCAGTTGTAGCTGTGCAGAAGCGCTGACAAGTGCTAAGAAGGCTGGCTGTGCTGCGCTGTCCCTTAGGAAGAGGCCAAGACTAATTCCAAAATGGCCGCCGTATGCCAGAAAACAGCATGCGGGCTACAGGAAAATGGCCGCCTACCTGTACAGGTCGCGACCGTGGCAAAATGGCGGGCACACACGCTATTGTAAAAACGCAATGGCGCAGCAGACAGTGACACAGCAGCACTCCCCACACCAAATCAATCTGCCCATCACAGAACACGGACCCTGGTAGTGACAGAACCCCAGGAGAGCGTCCCCCCTAACAGCCGCCACCCAGTAGGGAGAGGAAGGGTGATGGGCAAGCAGGGTGTACCCTCAGTCGACCTCCCCAGGAAAGGCCCAGCCATACCACCTTGCCGAGGTAAGGGGTCTACTCACCCGTCATGTGACCACCGGCTGGAGGCATTCCTGACTGAACCAATGTCCGTGAACAGCATGGCAGTCGGCCAGACACACTGTGACAAGGCCATAGAGACTGGTCATATGTGTGCCCTAGAACATGAAAGTTCCCCTGGGCCACCCCTGGAGCAACGGGGCATGTCCTGGACGACCCAGAGCTGAGCCAAGGGCCGACACACGCTCGATGGCCGAACATGGGGGGACCACAAGGATCGAGGATCCAGCCTGTCACCCAGTCGGCAGTTAATAGTAGGATCTACTCCTGATGCTAGGCAGAAGAAAAAAAACTGGAGCTGTTCAGTCAGAGTGGGGGTTATATACCCGGGGAGCCACGCCCCTGGGAGGAGCTGTACGGCAGAAGTGTTTTTAACACTTGAAGTGCTGTTTTTCTGCCTAGTCTCTCCTGGAAGAAAGGCATTATAACCCTAAGGTCAATGCTGCCGTGTCTGTCCACGAACGGAAGAGAAAAATGTTTTTGTTGGCGTTCCACTATTGGTAACTTGAGAATTACATCAAATAATACAATTAGGAATACAAATTATCAGATCGAGAAAAATTGCTTCACATTTTAGTTGAATGTCTTTCTCTGATACTTTTCATATGAAAAGCCTCAGGGAAAGATTCTGCAGACACAAGACACAGGTCTTTATGGACCTAGGCGGCCTTCCTGATGATGTCTATTAGGCAAAATGCATAGGAGGTCGGGTTGCTGTCTATTGTCTTTGATAACCAGTGACTTCACGTCTGGTTTTTGGTGGAACACACGCGCCAGGCTCCATTAGGTACAGTTGTGCTCAATTTTCTTTCACTCATGGTCAGTCTTTGGCTGAATACATTTATCATCAACTGTGTTTACTCTTTTTAAATCATAATGGACAACAGAAACTACCCAAATGACCCAGATCTGGAAAAGCATTCTTTGGACGGATGAAACCAAGATTAATCTGTACCAGAATGACGGGAAGAGGAAAAATAAAAAAATGTGTGGAGAAGGCTTGGAACAGCTCATGATCCAAAAGCACACAATGTCATCTGTAAAACACGGTGGAGGTTTTCAAACTACATGCTCGCATGACACTCTCGTCCCGTATAAACTCCATTAAGGCCACATCTGCAGAGGCACTAAATAGGGCCATGGAACTCACCGCGGCAAAAGAGAGGGAGTACACCGCCAACCCGATGGCCGACCTGGCTGCTGAACTTAAGCTCTGCTCTAGGGCAGCTGACCAACTTCACTATGAGAAATCGAAGCGGAAGCTCTTCTTTCTTAGGCAGCGGACATTTGAACATGGTGGGAGAGAGCAGGGAAGTTACTTGCATATTTGGTACACTGCGAGGAGAGACCTCCAGTGGCGATATCCCTGCGCTCTCCAGCTGGGGACTTAATAACTGACCAAGAGCAGGTGACTACCTTATTCCATGACTTCTCTTCCCTATACGACACGGTGGCCCCAGACACTGACTCCCTGTCGGAGGACTTCCTTGCCGACCTACTGATCCCACGACTGACTGCACAGCAGGCCCAGACACTCGAGGAGCCACCGACAGCGGAGGAAATTTCCGCTGCTCTAGCTGGCCTCCCGAAGTCCAAAGCACCAGGGTCGGATGGTTTGCCAGCCGAGTTCTACTTCACCTACGCTGAAACATTGGTTCCTAGACTCCTCTCCCTCTATAATTCCGTCTTTGATAGCTCCGAACTCCCGCCCTCGATGAGGGAAGCTACCATAGTACGAATCCCCAAGCCAGGAAAAGACCCCCACCTGCCAGAGTCCTACCTCCTCATCTCCTTTTTACAAGTGGACATCAAGATTCTGGCCAAAGTGCTCTCGTCCCGCCTCAATACCGTGATCCTTTCCCTAGTGCACACCGATCAGGCAGGCTTTATGCCCGGCCGGAATACCTCCTTTAACCTCAGGAGGCTGTTTATTAACCTCCAGGCCAAACACGATAATCCAGGGTCTAGGATAATCGTCGCCTTGGACACTGCCAAGGCGTTCGATTCGGTAGAATGGCGGTACCTATGGTCATGTCTCGCTAAATTCAGATTAGGCCCAAAATGCATCCACTGGGTGAAGCTCCTCTATCAAGCCCCGGTGGCCAGAGTACTGGCCAACGGGTGGCCCTCGGACCAATTTCCTCTACGCCGCAAGACAGGGTTGCCCCCTGTCGCCGCTGCAGTATGCACTGGCGGCGGAACCGTTGGCGATTGCCATACACACGCACCCAGGTATAACGGGACTACGGAGGGGTGAAGTGGAGGAGAGAAGAAGTACATACGCAGATGACACACTTCTGTATCTGGACGATTCCACTGACTCTTTCACTGGCTCTGGCCCTGATAGAGCGCTTTGGCGCTTTCTCGGGACTCAAGATCAACTGGGAAAAGTCCCAAATACTCCCACTGGATAGCTACTCGGTGAACAGGGATGGTGCCCTCCTTCCGCTGCACAGAGTAGCTGAAATCAAGTACTTGGGGATCCGTACCACTAGAGACCCGGCAGACTATACCGCACTGAATGTCACGCCATTATATGATATGCTAAAACTAAGAACTCGGGCCCGACTCCCACTGGGAGTCACAGGCCGCATAAATTTAATAAAGATGGTCCTGCTACCCAAGGTTCTCCATATGGTGTGGCATTCACCGATGTATCTAGTGCTCAGGTGCTTCAGGCTGATGGAAACCCTTCTCAAGCCATTTGTATGGGGCACCGCGAGACACAAACTCCCCTGGCATAGACTGAAAAATCCAACTGACCTAGCCGGACTGGCGTTACCCGATTTCAATGCGTATTACCTAGCTGCCCAGTTGTCGCAGCTGTTTCATGTGGACAAGGTGGACAGGACCAGGTTCCTTCGCCTCCTTTGCCCTACATGGTCCCAGCCAATAGGCGACCCCTTGGTGGCAATAGCAGGGGGGGGGGGGGCGAGGCTGGCGGGGGGACGCCACTCCCTGCTGTATCACTACAGGAGGGTGTGGAATGTGGTCTCAGACAGGTTAGGCATCTCGCCCTTGCATGGCTACACCTCCCTGTGGCACAACCGTGCCCTGCTGGAGTGCATTCGAGACACCGAGATGTGGAGCGCCAGGGGAATATACTACTTGTCCCACGTTACCAGAAACGGGAAGCTGAAACCCTTCGATGTGTTGCAGACTGAGTCCAACCTGCCTGACCACATGTTCTTTCGCTACGCTCAAACTACGTCACGCCTTCCAGGCTCAGTTCCCCCAGGTTGACCTGACCCTTGCTGACAACCCCCTTATGGCCGCAGTTAAGTACCCTGACCCCAAAAAGCTAATCACTCAATTCCACACCATGATCACACTCCCGAGTGCGACAGTGTCTGCATACGCCCTGAAGCCCAAGTGGGAGGGGGAGGTGGGCCCAATGGATGACGACGAGTGGAGTGACACCCTAGACACATGCAAACTCGTATCCCCACAACTGTCAGATCGCCTCACGCAAACCATCGTAAACAGAGCCCATCTTACACCCCTTAGGATCTCTAGGTACAGGAGGGACTCCCCCGCTACGTGTCCAATGTGTAATCGCGATACGGGTACCTTTTTTCACTTAATATGGCAGTGTGCTAAGATCCAGGCCTTCTGGGAGCAGGTGGTGAAATTCCTCCATGATAAAATGGGGTCTCCCATTACTCTACAGCCCAAGCCGTGCCTGCTGGGCATATTCCCGGATGTTGGAATCAATAAATTTCTTACAGTATTCCTGCACGAGACACTTTTTATAGCTCGAAAGGTTATAGCGTGGGTCTGGATGCGATCTGACCCTCCAGAGCTGTCCCATTGGCTGGCTGAGGTCAACAGGGTTCTACCCTACAAAAAAAAATGGTTTATTCGCATAGGGGCTGTTCGACCAAATATGAAAAAATTTGGGAAAAATGGCTGAACTCATCTGCAACCTGTTCCTAGGAAGGATAGATGTGCTCAATGGGTCCTAGTGCCCACGGGAAGGTCTGGCAGAATGGGAGGGATGCGGGTGGATTTACAACTGACCCTGCTGTACTGTGTCCACACTCTGGGACACCTAGGTATAAGCGTTATGTTTTATGTCACCTACCATTGTCATGCCTGTACCTGCACCTTATCTGTGATCATTTGTCGTGTATTGTCACTGTACGCCGCTTGTATGCCCTGTGCGTTGTTTTGCTCAATAAAAGCTTTTTGATAAAAAAAACACGGTGGAGGCAGTGTGATGGTATGGGCATGCATGTCTTCCAGTGGCACTGGGTCATTGGGGTTTATTGATGTAACAGAAGCAGCCGCATTAATTCTGCAGTGTTTAGAGATCTACTGTCAGCCCAGATTCAGCCAAATTGATTGGACGGCTCTTTACAGTACAGATGGGACAACGAAACACACTGCAAAAAGCATCGTAGGAGCTTTTGAAGGAAAAGACGTGGAATATTCTGCAACGGCCGAGTCAATCATCTGATCTAAACCCAATTGAGCATTTCATTTGCTGAAGGCAAAACTAAAGGCAGAAAGACTGAAAGTATTGAAGATAGCTGCAGTTAGAGCCTGGCAAAGCATCAGAAAGGAGGAACACAGCCTTTGGTAATGTCCATGGGTTCCAGACTTCAGGCAGTCATTGCCAGTAAAAGGATTCTCACCAAAATATTAACAATAAACATTTATGGATTATATTAATTTGTCCAAATACATTTGAGCCCCTGAAAATGGGGGGACCGTGTATAAAAAGAGCTGCAGTTCCTAAAATTTGTAATTGATATTTATGTTTAACCCCTTGACTTAAAGCTGAAAGTCTGCACTCCAAATTTATTTGGATTGTTTTGAATTTTATTCTGGTGGCATACAGAGCCAAAAAGTATTAAAATTGTGCTTGTATCCAAAAATATATAGACTGAACTGTATATTGTCAAACGTGGCGGAGCACCTGTTTGTTTTGGGAGAAGAGCACCATCAAATTTTTCCAGGATTTCTTTACATAGCGGTTGTTTTACAAAAAATTAGTGCAGTATAAGTATTACATGATCTGTATGCATTTTCATTTATTTTGCACAATTTAATTTTAATAATAATTCTCAATGGTCCCATGCCATTACCAATATTTGAGGTTTTTTTTTAGCATGGTTTGGATGAGGGGCTAATTATTGAGCATACAGTATAGTCTACACATTTTACACAAGAACAGCACCTGACTTTTTTTTTTTTTTTTTTTTAAACATTACTTTATGGAGAGGAGTAGTAGCTCTCTTGTACGTGACAAATATTTATTACAGAGAGGTTCAAGTGATAAATTTCCTAATGAATAAGCACAGAGTACATGCTGAATGGATAAGTATGCTGGCTGTATCTCACCTTCTTAGAAGTGGTCTCAAATGTGGAAGGCAGCATTTCTGGAAACAGCTTCAGTGCAACTGGCAGAAGAAACTCCATGAAGGGGACAATGACGAAGACAAGGAAGGGAACCAGTCGGAAGAGGTCAGCGCATATCCTCAGGAACTGCAAGACATGAGCCACATTACAGAGAGGTACAAGTCCATGACAATAATAAAAGAAAAAGGGCTTCACTTTATATTGCATCATTCCTCATTAATATGTCACCTGGTGCTTTTAGTATGCCTGTGGATTTCTGTAGAATGGCAAATCAACTGGCTTGCTTTATTAACCCCTCCCCAGCAGTAAAAACATACCCATCCCTCACTCCCCCCTGCCACTCCATGCAGCAGCCAGGGGCAGAGATACTTCCAAATATAAAGGAGTACGAGACACAATTTATACGAGAGAGCTGTGATTTGTGACTGGCCTAGCTCTGTGACGTGGTGGGCAAGCATTAGCTCTGTGTAAACTCCCACAGAGACAACTCAGACTATACACAAGAGGGATTTCTTTCCACACCCAAAAATTGATTTCCCATTGGCACCCATCTTTCATGCATAACTGCTGACTGGAAATAGGCAAGTCAGTGGAGTTGCAACATGCCACAGACTTGCTAGCTGTACATTTGACCTTGTTCAGTAACACAAAGTATTGAGGCCAGAGACAGACAGGGAACTGGTATTTTCAGATGGCTTTAATCAGTGGTAGCTTTCATAATTCTCTCAGTACAGGGTTCCTATCCGACTAAAGCAAATCACAACCATGGCTGCCCCCAGATACAGGCAGACAGGAAAATACATTATTAGCAGGATTACCAGGTAAAAATTAAGGGAAATAGAATAGAAAACAAAATGTTAAAGCTGCAATATAGTACATTTTTGTATTTAGATATCCTTTTAAGCTCTGGCTTGGCAGGGAGAGAGCCATTTCCACACATAAAGCAATGGTCTTATGATGATCTTCAGTCCAATGCCCCAGGCGGATGATTTTTTACTGGCGCTGGAGCGCAAAGTCCAATACAAGACGGACATATTTTATATTTTCCTGCGCCAGAAAGTTACCTACTTAATGCTCAGGGGAACTAAAAACGAGCTTTAACCACTTAAGACCCAGACCTTTAGGCAGCTAAAGGACCCGGCCAGGTTTTGAGATTCAGCACTGCTTGAACTGACAATTGCGCGGGCGTGCGACGTGGCTCCCAAACAAAATTGGCGTCCTTTTTTCCCCACAAATAGAGCTTTCTTTTGGTGGTATTTGATCACCTCTGCGGTTTTTATTTTTTGCACAATTTTGAAAAAAAAAAAAATGCAATATTTTTTACTATAATAAATATCCCCCAAAAATATATAAAAATATATTTTTCTTCCTCAGTTTAGGCCGATACGTATTCTTCTACCTATTTTTGGTAAAAAATATCGCAATAAGCGTTTATCGGTTGGTTTGCGCAAAATTTATAGCGTTTACAAAATAGGGGATTGTTTTATTGCTTTTTATATTTTTTTTTTTTTTTTACTACTGATGGCGGTAATCAGCGATTTTCTTCGTGACTGTGACATTATGGCGGACACTTGTCATTTTCGCAGCAAAAAATGCATTGTTTATTTACACACGGCTCTCCCCGTTCTTCAGCTCCGGGGACCGATCGCGGGACTCCAGCGGCGATCGGGTCCCGCAGCTTCGGACCGGGACGCGGGAGCCGGCCCGTGACACACGGCTGGGCATCTAAAGTAAAAATCTGATAAACAGTGAAACGTTTAGGAAATATTTACAGTACCTATAGGTAAGCATATAATAAGGCTTACCAATAGGTAAAAATCATACGTGGGAGTTTACTCACATTTCAATTATTAAAAAGTAAAGTATAGTATCCCCCCCCCCCCCCCCCGTTTTATACTTGCCTAGTTGGAAGAGGGAGGGAGAGGGAGAGACACAGGCATCAGACACTCAGTAGCTTTAAAATGTTGAGCCATCTGATACAACACCAGACAGCTGGCATCTTGTTACGGTCTGGCAGCCAGAAGTGCATACTGCAGAAAGCAATGAGGTTGTATTTCATCTCATCTACTGTGTGCAGACATGTCGGATGAGTGGAAGAACATTACCAACACTGCAACATGTGGCAACAGCAAACAAAGGCGTATGCATTAGATCCAAGACTCCAGGATCATCATGTACGTCTAATCTGTGCCAGTGAGTCAATTTCATATATCACTCTACAGTTTAGAGGCAGAATACCATCCAAATCGACAAACATTCAATTAAAACCAGAAAGCATCTAACAGCTAGTGCTATATTCTCAGCTCCTCACTGTCTGCACGGCTTATACAACCACTCAGATCATAGTGAGGAGCTGGCCATAGCATGACCAAGAGTCCTAAAAAAAAAAAAATATTTTTATAATGAAGGGACGCAATGAAATTGTGAGGAGTTTCCAAGCCACCTCCATGCAAACTCTTTCAACATTTATTTATACCTCATTTCCTTTTCTTGCTACCCCAACATTTCATATTCCTGATACGTGCCTGCTGTACCCTGTACTTGTATGAGAAAGTATCCTGTTCTCTTTGTATTGTTTCTTTTGTGTGAAATCCCTAGTGTTCCCGTCAGCTTTTCTATTAAAACCTGACCACACCAAAGCCATTCACTGGGAAGCTCAGTGTGATGCTGTTTCTCCTCTCCCCAGCTCTTATGCAGCGGAGAACAGAGGGAAGGTGATCACTTATAAAAAAAGGTCATTATCATTTGTTTAAATCTCTACATCAATATTTTTTTACTTTCATTTTTTTTTTCAAACTGAGTGGATTGTTTTTCAAGGTGATCGGTTACAATATATATATATATATATATATATATATATATATATATATATATATATATATATATATATATATATATATATATATATATATACACACATACATACACATTATATATATATATATATATATATATATATATATACATACATACATACACACACACACACACACACACACATTATATATTATATATATATATATATATATTAAAAAAAAAAAAAAAAAAAAAGAGAAGAGGCCTAGTTTAATAAGTTTCAGAAAATGCAGCTGAAAAAATAAAAAATTGATAACTGGGGACATAATTCAAGAAACAACGAAAAGACTGGATCCTGTAACAAAGTAAAACAGAGAAACTATTAGAATTATTTTTTTGGACAAAAAAAGTAAAGTAATAGTGTGCTTCTTTAAATCAAACACATTGGTTATACTTTAAAACTAAGTACAGGTTCCCTTTAGTTCCCTGCGCTAGCAGGACGATAAAAAAAAAAAAAAAAATCCTGCTAGCCACATCTTTGGCCGCTCCTTCACCGCTGCTGCCCATTGAAAATCAATGGGACATCGTGGCTATACCGCTGGAATTGCGGTGCTGCAGCAGCGCATTGCAGGCGGTTTTCTAACTCTTGGTCGCCAACGGGGGGGTAAAACCACCCCGCTAGCGGCCAAAATGAGCCACAAATCCACCTATAGCACCCGTGGTAAAAAAAGGGATTTTTAAATACAGCTTACCTGTAAAATCCTTTTCTTGGAGTACATCACGGGACACAGAGCGGCATATTCATTACTATGTGTATGTGGGTTATATGGAGTACCTTCAGGTGTGGACACTGGCAATCTCAAACAGGAAGTCCCCTCCCTATATAACCCCCTCCCCTAGAGGGAGTCCCTCAGTTTTGTAGCAAGCAGTATGCCTCCCAAAATGGTCACCCAAAAGAGGGGTGGGAGCTCTGTGTCCCGTGATGTACTCCAAGAAAAGGATTTTACAGGTAAGCTGTATTTAAAAATCCCTTTTTCTTTCTCGTACATCACGGGACACAGAGCGGCATATTCATTACTATGTGGGATGTCCGAAAGCAATGCTTTAATGAGGGGAGGGAGACATCTTCCAAAGAAGGATTCAATTTAGAGATAAACTCAAATCATAATAATAATTCTAACTTAGTCAAGAAAAAACTTTTTTTTTTTTTTTTTATAACCAAGGGTGTTTCTGATCCCGAGGATTTCAAACTGCAGCCTGTAGTACTGCCTGACCAAAGGCAGCATCCGCATTTCTTCTCACGTCTAGTTGATAAAACCTTGTAAACGTGTGGACTGATGACCACGTTGCCGCCTTGCATATCTGAGCCATAGAGATCTGATGGTGTGCTGCCCAGGAGGCGCCCATGGCCCTGGTAGAATGGGCCTTTACCGACAAAGGAGGAGGCAACCTCTTCAACCCGTAGGCTTGAATGATTAATTGTCTAATCCATCTCGAGATGGTGGATTTTGCAGCTGCCTGCCCCTTCTTGGGGCCATCTGGTAGAACGAATAACACATCTGTTTTCCGGATCTTTTCTGTAGCTTTAAGATAGGCCTTCATGGCCCGGACAATATCCAAGGTATGCAGCAACCCCTCCTTTCTAGATGTAGGTTTTGGAAAGAAGGATGGAAGTACCAAATCCTGGTTTAAGTGAAATTTGGATATAACCTTTGGTAGAAAGGAAGGATGGGGCCGGAGAACTGCCCTGTCCTTATGCAGAACGAGATATGGTTCCTTACACGATAAGGCTGCTAATTCTGACACTCTCCTGGCCGAAACTATGGCGACCAAGAAAACCAATTTTCTTGTCAGTAAGACTAAAGGAATCTCAGCCAACGGCTCAAAAGGCTGTTTCTGTAGAGTGGACAGGACAAGATTTAAGTCCCATGGACAAATTGGTGACTTGACAGGAGGATTAATACGCAAGACCCCCTGTATGAAGGTCTTTACCAGCGAGTGGGTGGCCAGCGGCCTCTGAAACCACACTGACAGAGCTGAGATCTGTCCCTTGATTGTGCTTAGTGCCAGGCCTTTATCCACTCCTAGCTGGAGAAAACTTAACACCCTATCAATAGTATATTTGCGGGAATTCCATCTTTTGGATTCACACCAGCCTACGTAGTTCCTCCACACCCTGTAATAAATCACCCTGGAGACCGGCTTTCTAGCCCTAATCAGGGTAGGAATTACCTGCCTAGACAGGCCTCTATCCCTGAGAATCAGGGATTCAGCCTCCAGGCCATCAAATTTAGACGCTGTAATGTAGGGTGGAGGATCGGGCCTTGTGAGAGTAGGTCTGGTTGTAGAGGAAGAGTCCAAGGGTCTCCCACTGCCATCTTCAGGACTAGTGAGTACCAAGTCCTCCGGGGCCAAGCCGGAGCTACTAGAATGACTGGCTTGTTCTCCACTCTGATCTTGCGCAACAGGCGCGGGAGTAACTGTAGTGGAGGGAATGCATATAGAAGTTTGAATTGATGCCAAGGGCAAACCAACGCATCGGTTCCGCAGGCCATAGGATCCCTCGCTCGCGACACGAACCTGTCTAGTTTCTTGTTGAACCTGGATGCCATTATATCTACGTCCGGCATTCCCCACCTCTGGCAGATTGTCTGAAAGACCTGGGGATGCAGAGACCACTCCCCTGGCAACAGACTCTGGCGACTTAAGAAGTCTGCCTGCAGGTTGTCCACTCCGGGAATGAATATCGCTGAAATGCAGGGTACATGAACCTCTGCCCATTGAAAAATCAAGTTCACCTCCCTCTGAGCGGCCTGGCTCCTGGTTCCCCCTTGGTGGTTTATGTATGCCACCGCCGTGGCATTGTCTGACTGGATTCTCACCGGGAACCCCTTTAATCTGGAGGTCCAAGCCAGAAGGGCTAGGCGGGCAGCTCTGATTTCCAAGATATTGATGGGGAGCTGCCTCTCTGCTTTCACCCAAGTTCCCTGGCGGGAGAACCCCTCGAAGACCGCCCCCCAGCCTGCCAGGCTGGCGTCTGTGGTAACTACCTTCCAGACAACAGGGCTGAAGGATTTTCCCTTTAGAAGATCCTGAGGGTTCAACCACCAGGCCAGGCTTTGTCGGACCCTTGATGATAGCGTCAAAGGGGACTCTAAGGCATGTGCCCTCTTGCCCCAGGCTGCTAGAATGGCTGCCTGTAGGACGCGAGTGTGGATCTGAGCGTATGGTACTGCCTCGAATGTGGCCACTAGCTTGCCTAGTAATCGCATACACAGGCGAATAGTTGGTTTTTTCTTGTTTAGAACCAACTGAACCAACCCCTTGATAGCTTCGATCTTTACAAGGGGCAGGAACACCTTTTGATGTTCTGTGTCTAACCTCATGCCGAGGTATTCCAACTGCTTTGTAGGCTGGAACGCTGACTTTCCCCGGTTCAGGACCCAGCCGAATTCTTCGAGGTACCGAACCGTGAGGTTTACTGCCTTTTGCAGACCCGGCCGTGAGTGATCTATGATTAAAAGGTCGTCCAAGTATGCTAGGACTGTGACCCCTTGGATCCTTAAATTGGCCAGAATTGGGGCTAGGATCTTCGTGAATACCCGGGGGGCCGTGGCCAGCCCGAAGGGGAGCGCCCTGAATTGGAAGTGTCGCTGCCCCACCGCGAAGCGTAAAAACCTTTGATGCGACTGAAAGATTGGTACATGAAGGTAAGCATCCTTTATGTCTATGGAGGCCAGAAAATCGTCCTTCTGAAGCGCGGCGGCTGCTGACCGGATGGATTCCATCCGGAAGGAACGAACCCTTAGGTAACCGTTTAACCTCTTTAGGTCCAAGATTGGCCTGACATCGCCGTTGGGCTTTGGTATGACAAAGAGATTGGAATAGAAACCTAGGCCTTGCTCTTGGGCTGGCACTTCTATAATTACGTCCTGGCCAAGCAGGTGATCCAAAGCTGCCAGCATTGAGGCCTTCCTCGCTGGATCCCTTGGTAGCCTTGATTCTTGAAAATGAGGCGGAGGATACCTTAGAAACTCCAGTCTGTAACCTGTGGTTACAGATGCCCGGACCCATTTGTCGGGGATCTTGGCTTCCCAAACTTCTGAGAAGAAACGAAGCCTTCCCCCCACCCGCAAGAGTGGGGGCGCCCCTTCATAAGGCAGACTTAGGGGCTGTCTTTGACGGCTTGCGATACCACGGCCTCTTACCCCCAGGGGTCTGTGCCTGCGATCTACTGTTAACGTTGGATCGTGCAGGCGGCCGTCGATACTGCCTGGAATTTGAGGGCCCCGAGACAGGAAAGAGCTGCCTTTTAAATGTAGGAGCCCGGAATGTCTTTTTGACCGGTAAAAGGGTACTCTTGCCATTTGAAATAGTCTGAATATATTTATCCAGATCCTCTCCGAAGAGTCGTCCTCCATGGAAGGGAAACCCTGCCAGAAGCTTTTTGCATGGGGGCTCCGCCGCCCAGTTCTTCAACCATAAGAGGCTTCTCATGTGCACCAAACATAGTGATAAACGAGAGGCCTGCTGGATGGAATCTTTTATAGCATCTACCGCAAAACACAGAGCTCTGGGAATGTCAGAAAACTCTTCTGCTTGTTGGGTAGGCATGTCCCTTAACATTTCCTTTGTCTGGTCTTTTAATGCCTGACAAACTCCAATTGCAGCCACCGCTGGCTGCACCACTGCTCCTGCCGTAGCAAAGGATGCTTTTAAAAGTGTCTCTAATCTTTTATCAACCGGATCTTTAAACATATGTATGTTTTCCACCGGGCAAGTTAGTGATTTATTCACACATGAGATGGCTGCATCCACTACTGGGAGCCTCCACCTCTTGGAGAACTTTTCCTCCATGGGGTAAATGACCGCAAATCTTTTCGGTGGCAGAAAAATCCTGTCCGGCCGTACCCAATCCCGAAAGATCAATTCCTCCAAGAGAGGATGGACCGGAAAAACTGCGTTGTTTAACGGAGCTTTCAAAGAGCCCAGAGAGGATACCGGAGGAACCTGAGGCTCTGGCAATGGTAAACTAAATGCCGAGCGGACCATGTCCGTCAAAGACTGTACCCACAGTCTTTCTGTCTGGGAGTCTGAAAATGGTTCCTCAGAGGCAGATCCCTCAATCCCTGAACCCTCTTGGTTCAGGTCTAGTTGATCCTCCTGTGATTCCAATTCCTCTGGAGAGAGAATCTCAGCATCTGAGGATACACCTCCTGGTGATGGGGATCTAACCCGTTTCTTACCAGGAATAGCTCTAGCGATCAATGCTGCTATTCTCTCTTCTAGCCCCCCTAGGGATACGGCTAGCATCTCCTCTGTGATAAACACAGGGCTGGGCTGATCTGGGCCAGCCTCCGCACCAGATCCCCCTAATGGCTCATCCAAGGCGCTTCTTATGTTAATAAGTTGCGGGGAAAGTATCGGCATATCAGAATCAGAAAGGTAACCCTTTTGTTTTTTGGTCTTTTTTGTACCCTTTGACCCCGAACCCTTGGAAGCCATAATACAAAATCGAGGGACTCCGCCCACACAACAGACTGTAGCGGGCAGGAGTACAAAAATCAGAGTTTAGGGGACAATAGATCACTAATGCCCAAAAACTGATGGGATCCCGTATGTTCCTTTTTTTTTTTTTTTTTTAAATATATTATATATTTTCTTTTGACAACATACCGTGACCCCAAACTAAGTTTGCCAGCCTCCAAACCTGCTGCAAAAAAGGGGGATTTCTTGGCTTAACAAAAAGGTATTGGAACAAAGTCCACATGTACTACCCCTCTTCCGCCACCGGGAGTCACTGTTCTGCCGCTCTGCGTCCTCTCCTCTGAAAATCAGCCTCAGACTGAGCACTGACAGTGCCTGCTGTCTATAACAGCACAAAGGCGCGCCCCTGTATGACGCCGCAGGCACGCCCCCCCCCCGCCCTCCTGTCTGAACGGCGCGAAAAACGTCAATAAGACGTGCGCGCGCGTATGCCGGAAACAGGAGGAACATGGAGGAGCCGCGCTGCTGGAGATCCAGGAACGCAGAAACAGGCGGCAGATTCAAACCCCCGGCCAGGTAGGACTCTCCAAAGGCCCCTAGGGATCCTTACTAGCCCTAGGAAGAAACAGCAGGTTTAGCTAGCACACATATTTAGACAGGGGGACCTAGTGATGGGGGAGAAAAGGTGTCATCCTGTCTCTCTTTAGACATAGTGAACAAGGTTGCCCATGCAGAGCATACTTAGGCTATCCCCCCTTTTAGGTTACCCCGGAGAGCCTGCTGTCGAACCAAGTCCCGCAGGCTCCCCCTTACCTGCTCCATGCTGCAGGATGTTTGTCCAGCAAACTGATCCAATCTTCTCCCATCTCCGTGGGTAGCGTAGTAGACCTTCAGGCCCTGGGGTCCTATGAAGGTACCCACTGTCCTGGACCTATATAGCACCCTGGCAAACAGGAACTTATGGTTTTTACAAACTCCAAGTCCTGGGCCCAGGGTCCAGCCCTCCAAAGAGGAGCATTATAGGCAAAACCCCACGGCTTGGGGCCCGGGTACTGTCCACTTTGGCACTGAGGCTCCTTGGACAGATCCGGTTAGCCCGCCCTTAATCCCAAGGATGTGGAGCAAGCTATTCCGTGACCAACACCTAAGACACTGGCGAAAAAAACTGAGGGACTCCCTCTAGGGGAGGGGGTTATATAGGGAGGGGACTTCCTGTTTGAGATTGCCAGTGTCCACACCTGAAGGTACTCCATATAACCCACATACACATAGTAATGAATATGCCGCTCTGTGTCCCGTGATGTACGAGAAAGAAATAGAGTTTTACCGCTGATGCCATGAGCGGCTCAGTGTGAAATGGGTTTAATACGGCGCAGGCCAGTATTTTTATTCTGTGCTAGGCTTAGATTAATATGAAGTGCAAACTTTTATAAGAGGTACATTTTAACCACCATTACTGAGCTCATTCATTTTTCCATTACCTGCCTCCTTTCCCTTCGAGACAGGATAGCTCCATTCAGAATCTGCCACATCATTCTTGCAGCAATTTTGGTATCGATCCACAGAAGGCGGAAGCCATGATAGTAGTGCTTTAACTCATCTACGACCTTCTGTCTCAAAGACTTCTTTACAGTATCCACCTCTGTGGTTGGACTATACACTGGGCCACCTTCTTCCAGCTTTTTCTTTTTGTCCTTCAAAGATTTCAAGGATTTCTCAACCACAGAGTCATCAAAAAGTGGTCTTGAAGAGTGAAGACTTCTGACAGACAGGTACTGGGAGGCCAGAGAGCCACTCCATGCAGGCGAAGGACTGTGGACTTTGTAATATGTTCTTTCGGGTCTATTAGTCCATGAACAGGCATTACTCCTGTCTCTTAATGAAATGTAAACAGGGTGGGCAGCAGTGCAATTTCGAATATGAGAACTCCTTTATGAAAAAAGAAAAAATTTAAGTTAGATGAACATAACGCCAATAGGTTACCATTACATGCTAATGCAAGAACACCAACCACAGCCAAGAGCAACATACAGTAAGTACTCAAATTTCTGAAAATCAGGGCTTGGCAAAAAAGATTTGAATTTAGGAGCCAGTCATTTTACATAGGCTTCACGGTAGTGCATGTCCGGGGCTTTGGGCAATAGGAATTGTTCACGTCTGGGGCTAGGCCCAGAATGGGACAAAACAATAAGCTTGGACATTTTAGACTGACCAACCCGGATTCCGTTGCCACCTCTTTTTTTTCCAACCTCACGCCAAAACGAGACATAAAATGGACCTAGAGCCAACCGCTCTGTACCCTTGAATGTCAAATGTGAGAGTGGGGATGAGCGTATCCATCCCTCAGAATGTTAGTGGCTGGTGGCACACCCCCTTGGCGGTGATTGGCCAAGCCCTAAAGCGATACAAGTTGTAGCCTTTTGTGCATGGACCGTGTATGCCACGAATTTGAGCGTTAGGGCGGACAAGAGGATCCGGTTGGCTCTAGGCAGATTGGAGGTATAGAAAAAAAGATAGCCAAGGGCTGAAAAAAAAAAAAACATTGGAGCACCTTTCAATTACTGTTGGAGCAAAACAATTTCTTCTTTTTATTCCTCACCTCAATCACTGCTGCAGCTTTTTTCACCACATCCACAACACAAGAAGCCCCTGGGATAACTTATTTGAAGTGATGGACACCGCAACATGTGTACCAATTGGCTTAAGTGGGAGGCATGCAGCTTCTGCCTCCTCCTCAGCCAATGGGTAGCTGAAGTACTCTTAAGTCCCCCTCCCTCTTGACTTCACTCAGAATCTCCCAAGTCCCAGTCAGCTTGCTATGTGGGCAAACTGGGGTGACACATTTAACCACTTAAATACTGGCCACTGCGTGTCCAGGCCAATTTTCAGCTTTCAGTGCTGTCACATTTTGAATGAAATTTGCGCGGTTATGCAGCACTGTACCCAAATGAAATTTATCATTTCATTTTCACACAAATAGAACTTTCTATTGGTGGCATACAATCACCACTGGGTTATTTTTTGCTAAACGAAAAAAGACTGAACATTTTGAAAAGAAAAACAAGACTTAAAAGGGGTTGTAAAGGTAAAAAAAATAAAAAATTCCCTAAATAGCTTCCTTTACCTTAGTGCAGTCCTCCTTCACTTACCTCATCCTTCAATTTTGCTTTTAAATGGCCTTATTTCTTCTGAGAAATCCTCACTTCCTGTTCTGTCTGTAACTTCACACAGTAATGCGAGGCTTTCTCCCTGGTGTGAAAAAAAGACTCTTGAGGGGGAAGGGGGCAAGCAGGAGTGTCAGGACACCCACTAACACACAGCTCCTTTGTCTATCTGCAAAGTAGAGAGTGTCCTGACTTGCCAGCTCGCCCTCTCCTCCCTCAAGAGGATTTCTCCACACCAGGAAGAAAGCCTTGCATTACGGTGTGTAGTTACAGACAGAAGAACAGGAAGTGAGGATTTCTCAGAAGAAATAAGGACATTTAAAAGCAAAAAGGATCAGGTAAGTGAAGGAGGACTGCACTAAGGTAAAGGAAGCTATTTAGGGAAACATTTTTTTACCTTTGCAACCCCTTTAAGCTTTTGTTATAGACACACAGAGCGGGGTTCAGGACCAAGCACACATACGAATGACCCCATAGTGAGCCCGACAAGAGATTACCTTTAGTATCACTTTAAAAGAAATTAAAGCATTAAAAAAAAAGAAGTTTTTAACCACTTAAGACCCGGACACTTAGGCAGCTAAAGGAACCTGGCCAGTTTTTGCGATTCAGCACTGCGTCGCTTTAACTGACAATTGCGCGGTCGTGCGATGTGGCTCCCAAACAAAATTGGCGTCCTTTTTTTTTCCACAAATAGAGCTTTCTTTTGGTGGTATTTGATCACCTCTGCCGTTTTTATTTTTTGCGCTATAAACAAAAAGAGCGACAATTTTGAAAAAAATGCAATATTTTTAACTTTTTGCTATAATAAAATATTCCCAAAAAAATTTATATATATATATATATATATATATATATATATATATATATATATATATATAAAAAAAAAAAACTCAGTTTAGGCCGATATGTATACTACCTATTTTTGGTAAAAAAAAAAAAATATATAGCGTTTACAAAATAGGAGATAGTTTTACTGCATTTTTGTTAATTGTTTTTTTTACTACTAATGGCGGCGATCATCGATTTTTTTTGTGACTGCAACATTATGGCGGACACATCGGACAATTTTGACACATTTCCGGGACCATTGTCATTTTCACAGCAAAAAAATGCATTGTTTACTGTGAAAATTACAATTGCAGGTTGGGAGTTAACCACACTGAAGGGGTTAAGTGTGAACTAATCTGTGTTTCTAACTGTAGGGGGTTGTGGTTGTAGTTGTGACGTCATTGATTGTGGTTTCCTATATTAGGAAACACACATCGATTACGGCGCCACAGTGAAGAACGGGGAAGCTGTGTTTACACACAGCTCTCCCCGTTCTTCAGCTCCGGGGACCGATCGCGGGATTCCAGCGGCGATCGGGTCCCGCGGAGCTTCGGACCGGTTCGCGTGCACGCGCGCGACCCCACGGCTGGGCTTAAAGGGCCATGTACGTAGATGTGCCCAGTCGTGCCATTCTGCCGACCTATAATCGGCGTGAAGGGGTCCTTAACCACTTAAGACCCGGACCAAAATGCAGGTAAAGGACCTTGCCCCTTTTTGCGATTCGGCACTGCGTCGTTTTAACTGACAATTGCGCGGTCGTGCGACGTGGCTCCCAAACAAAATTGGCGTCCTTTTTTCCCCACAAATAGAGCTTTCTTTTGGTGGTATTTGATCACCTCTGCGGTTTTTATTTTTTGCGCTATAAACAAAAATAGAGCGACAATTTAAAAAAAAATGCAATATTTTTTACTTTTGCTATAATAAATATCCCCCAAAAATATATAAAACATTTTTTTTCCTCAGTTTAGGCCGATACGTATTCTTCTACGTATTTTTGGTATAAAAAAAAAAAAAATCGCAATAAGCGTTTATCGGTTGGTTTTCGCAAAATTTATAGCGTTAACAAAATAAGGGATAGTTTAATTGCATGGTCATGATTTTTTTTTTTTTTTACTACTAATAGCGGCGATCAGCGATTTTTTTCATGACTGCGACAATATGGCGGACACTTCGGACAATTTTGACACATTTTTGGGACAATTGTCATTTTCACAGCAAAAAATGCATTTAAATTGCATTGTTTACTGTGGAAATGACAGTTGCAGTTTGGGAGTTAACCACAGGTGGCGCTGTAGGGGATGTGTGACCTATGTGTTGTGTTTACAACTGTAGGGGGGTGTGGCTGTAGGTGTGACGTCATCGATCGCGTCCCCCTATTACAGGGATGACGCGATCGATGCTACGGCCACAGAGAAGCACGGGGAAGCCGTGTGTACACACGGCTCTCCCCGTTCTTCCGCTCCAGGGACGGATCGCCGCACTGCTGCGGCGACCGGTTCTGCGAATCCCGCAGTCCCGGAGCTTCGGACCGGGTCGCGGGCGCGCGCGACTCACGGCTGGGTACTAAAATCAACGTATATATACACGTTGATGTGACCAGCCGTGCCATTCTGCCGACGTAAATGTGCAGTAGGCGGTCCTTAAGTGGTTTTGTAGTCCTTCATTACTTCCTCCTCCTTATTAGCCTAGGCTATTAAGTCACAAGGCTATTTGCAAGGGTTTCTGGGATAGGCATCATGTTTCCCAGTAGTCCTTGCAAACCTGACTGAAACCTATTACATTGCTTGTGCAGCACTGAGCATGTGCAAGATATACAAAGCTGAAATTCAGGAAGTCATACAGTCTGGCTTCATGATGCCCACACTTAAGATGGCCACGGTCTATTTCTAGATTATAAACTCTAAATGCTGCAACAACCTAACAAAACAGACCTTAGTTTACAGACTAACTTTACTAGATTACCAGGGGTATTTATATTTAAAAGTGAAATTGTGGGTGGAACTCCCCTTTAAGTGGTTAAACAGTGTAATCTACATACACCAATTCAGCTATGTTCCAATAAAAACTAGCCTTTCAACCATTACACTGACTTGGAATGTGCTCATCGCCTTCATCAAAAACACTCGTAACACTACTCCAAAATAAAAAATAAAAATGTATATCATTTTTAGAATCGAATGGGACACACCCAGAATAACGTGGGCAAGCATTTATTCCCTTTAGCCCCTGTTCACATTGGTGCAACTTTTCATACGACTTGACAGTTTTAAATTGCATGACAAGTTGCACCCCATTACTGGCCCTCTGTATGTAATAATCCTACACTGTTTAGGTACCCAAGATGCAACCAGCCCTTAGACAGCAACAATACTGCTGATGTGGCCCCCTAATAAAACAGTTGGCCACCCCTGGTCTAATCCTAACAAGATAGTCTACCAGAGCAAATACCCTTAAACATAAAAAACGTAACATGTGTTTCCTACCTGTGATTCACCAACCGTAGAGAAGTGCAACCAAGACATACACGTTCAGTAAAGAGGCCTAAAAAAAAAAAAAAAAAAAAAAGAATAGTCAGTAAATTAGATCTCTACATGTTTTTCACAATTTTGAGTTCATAGAAAAAGCAGTAGAAATAAATAATGGGCTGGTAATGATTTCCTGCAACTTAAAACCGTTTAGAATTCTGCCAACAATTCAATCCTCCAATGACTTGTGTAGGAGCCAGAATGCGAATAATCCTGCCAATAATTAGCCTGGGAGCTCCGCTGTCATTTATAACGAAAACCTTCAATATGCAAATAAAACTCCTCCCACTGAGTTTTTTTGGAATCCATCGTGTTTTTTGACAAATCTCTTGTTTTGTCATGTTTGTGCATTTCTGAACAGATGATGTTTTATATAATCATTTTCAGTATTTCTTACAAATACGCAGGATGCGCCCATATTACTCGCCCGATAGTACATTTTAAAAACTTTCTAAAATAGAAAAATCGCAGAACTAGCAGCTCATTTTACAGCAGTGTCAGTCCAAATGAAGAGCCAGACATGTATTTGGAGAGCAATGAAAGCAAGTGCCGTGTCCACACTGACTGAGCGCCGATTCAAAATCCAGGTTATTCACAAGATTCTTACATCCTGGCAAAAGATAGAGAGCAGTCTCCAGCACCACCTGTTGGCTGCTATTGGTAAACGTAAACTAAAAAGGAGACGAAAACGCATTTTGCCACGATTTTACTGCGCTTATGTGTTTTTTCATGGGTCATGTGACTCAAAAGCTGCATCAAAAACGTAATACGTTCAATGCATTTCAACAGGGAGGTGCGTTTTTGGTGCATTTTTTTTTTGCAGTAAGCAAGATTTTTAAAACAATGGAAACGCAACAGACTACTGTGAAGACATACAGAACTTAAAAGGATGCATTTTCCTTGAGCTTTTCTATCACTAAAGGCGTTGACAATACATTTATTTTCAGCCATTATCATTTAAAGCGGAAGCTCCACCTTAAAGTGGAACTTCCGCTCATCGGAACCCCCCCCCCCGTGTACCTGCAGCCAATGGCGCTGGACTCCAGGACAGGTAAGTGTCCTAATATTAAAAGTCAGCAGCTGCAGTATTTGTAGCTGCTGGCTGTTAACATATTTTTTTTTCGGCGGAGATCCGCTTTAAATTTATAAGTCACACAGATAAGAACAGTACTCTCTGGAAATTATGGGGTATAACTTGTCGTGTGACTTTGTAAAGGCGCAGGAGAAGTCGCACAAGTGTGAAAGGGGCACTAAAATATTATACTTTTTTTTTTTTACAATTCCTGATCAATATAGCAAGGTACAGAAAGTAAAACTTAGAGAGAAACAAAAAGCCCATATACATACTCCTTGGTAGGAATGTAGAACTAAAAACAAAAAAGTACAAAAACACTGCCAGAATGGCCTGAGATTCGGCTGCGACAGGTTTTTAAAGCCTGCTGGAGGTATATGGCACCTCCACATGCCTGCACTTTTTTTTTCCCACATCCAAGTCTATTAAACAAAAAAATAATTCTTCTTGCAGGACAATCGTGGGAGGAGCGCGTCTCCGTTAAGTGTGACCTTGCCATGCATGCCCTTAGAACTACATCTCACAAGAGTTTTTCCTCCTACAAACAAGTGAGTAGGCTCTTAAGCACCTTTAACACTGAGAAGTTTCCAGGCGTTCACCTTTCACACTTTCAGGCATTTTAGCGCTAAAAAAAAGCGCCTAAATACTGCCTGAAAAACTCCTGCCCTGCAGTCTCAGTGTGAAAGCCCTCAGGCTTACACACTGGAGCGGTGCGCTAGAAGGACCGCTCCACAAGTCCTGTTAGCAGCATCTTTGGAGCGGTGTGTTTACCGCTCCTTAATATTGAAAGCAGTGGGAAACCGCAGGCGGTGTTAACCCATTTTTGGCCACTAGCAGGGGTTAAAACCACACCGCTAGCGGCAAAATACCGTGCAATTCCGTCAGTATAGCGCTGCTAAAAATAACAGAGCTATACCATCAGCGCACCTCCCGCCCCAGTGTTAAAGGGGCCTTAGGAGTCAAGGCAGCAGCACAATTTTGCTGCAAAAAAATATTGTACGTACGAGGGGTGACAGAATTTATGTGCCAGAAATTGAGGGCACTCCTAAGAAATTTTTCTGTACTAGGTGAACTAGTACTAATAGTTTAACTCATTAGCAAAAATAAATATGAAACACAATGAGAAAGGCTTCAATAACAGAAATGCATAGGTTGAACCACTGACTATGTGACTTTGCTATACAGTAACGTTTTGTGACTATATTGTTACTTTCAATAACAAAAGCTTTAGCATGTCAAAGGCTTATAGTCTAGCACAATCTTTTGGAAAAAACACACACACACACACGTTCAGGTCCAATGAGTAAAAGATACCCCATGATTGAATGTGCATCTTTAGGGTAGACCCCTAGTCCAAAAGTAAAGTTTACCTAAATTAGTCTATGGAGGACATTTACTAAAACCTGAGCACTCAGTATCTAGTGCAGCTGTGTATGCTAGCCAATCAGCTTCTGACTTCAATTTGTTCAAAAATATGGGGTTCTTGGTAACACAAATTGCTAATTAGCCAATCACATGGCAGCAACTCAATGCACAGCGAGTGGCAGTTGCGTGGACAAAACTGCCTTGATGTCAGAGGAGAATTGACAAGACTGGTTTGAGATAAAAGAAATGCAACAGTAACTCAAATATCCACTTGTTACAACCAAGGTATGCAGAATACCATCTCTGAACGCACAACACATTGAACCTTGAAGCAGATGGGCTACAGCAGCATAAGACCACACCGGGTGCCACTCCTGTCAGCAAAGTACAGGAAACTGAAGCAACAACTCACACAGGGTCACTAAAATTGGACAATAGAAGATCGGAATGCTCACTGGAGCACCAGGCTGTGGAGGGGGTGGAAGCAGCTGGCTCAGGTTCTCGGCGGTATGCTGAGAGTCTAAGCCAGCTGCCAGACCAGGCATCTGTGTGGAACCCGATTATAAAGTCAGGATCTTTCCAGATCCTGGACTAGCTGACCGACATCAGCCACTGAATGCAGAACAAACTTCACTCCTGTGAACCATAGGAGAAGTAGGGCCATTATTCACCTTTAACCACTTGCCTACCTGTGCACCCCTTCCTGCCCAGACAAAATTTAAGCTTCCGGCACTGCGTCGCTTTAACTGACAATTGCGCGGTCGTGCGACGTGGCTCCCAAACAAAATTGGCATCCTTTTTTTCCCACAAATAGAGCTTTCTTTTGGTGGTATTTGATCACCTCTGCGGTTTTTATTTTTTGCGCTATAAACAAAAATTAGAGCGTCAATTTTGAAAAAAATTCAATATTTTTTACTGTTTGCTATAATAAATAACCCCAAAAATATATATAAAAAAATATTTTTTTCCTCAGTTTAGGCCGATACGTATTCTTCTACATATTTTTGGTGAAAAAAAAATGCAATAAATGCAATAAGCGTTTATCGATTGGTTTGCGCAAAATTTATAGTGTTTACAAAATAGGGGATAGTTTATGGCATTTTTATTTATTTTTTTACTATTAATGGCGGCGATTTTTTTATTGGGACTGCGACGTTATGGCGGACACTTCGGACACTTTTCTGACATTTTTGGGACCATTTACATTTATACAGTGAACAATGCTATAAATATGCATTGATTACTGTATAAATGTGACTGGCAGTGAAGGGGTTAACCACTAGGGGGCGGGGAAGGGGTTAAATGTGTGTCCTATGAGTATTCTAACTGTAGGGGGAGGGGGGGGTGACTGGGGGAGGTGACCGATTGTTTTATGGGGTATTAGGGCTTGGGCCTCCATGCCTTCAGGCGTTTCTGAATTGCTGCTACTTGCCTTTTAAGTGGGAGTAAACTATTTTCAACTATAGTGAGGCTTACCTTCAGGTACAGTAAATATCTCGTTAACGTGCTCCGTATAGGAGATATTTACTTTAGAATCAGCCGGAGAAATCATCATGCCTATGTCACACCGTCAGAGCCATAAACTGTGCGCACATGTGCAAGAGTGACACCATTGCGTTCATATCGCCAACCTGGAAGGAAGACTGGGTGAAGCTGGAAGCATCTGAAGTGGTGATAATGTGCCGCTGGAGGGCTTCATTTTTTAGGCTAAACGTTTTTTTGCATACGCGTTTACACGTTTTACTTTTTTATTTATTTATGCGCTTCGTTCAGAGCATTTTCTCCCCCTTTTTATTTTATTTTTTATTTCCGACACTTGAAAAATCCACCATCAGCTGTATATAGCAGTCTTGTGACTTCTATCAGTGCCCGATTAAAGCTCGTCAGAGGAGTTTTCATTCTCCCAATATCTGTCCAACAAGGATGCAGGACCCCAGGCCCTCTGTCTGGACAGTGCCAATTGCCCCTGTGCTGATCACATGCACCCTCCCAAAGAAAAATCTAGCAATACACATCAAACTGTGCATGTGCAGACTGACTCCACAGTCTTATCCCGAGATGTTTTGGAGACAATGCAAGAAAGGGAGGATCAGAGAAGACAGGATTAAATAGCCTTTTTACACAATGCAGATGATTAACCCCTTAGGCTCCACAGTGAGTAACAAGCATGCTTTTCTGCATATATACACTGATTTTACTGTTGTGGGTTTAGTAATACTTTAAAGTGGTTCTAAAGACTGATTATTTTATTTTTTGCCTAAATGCATCTATGCATGAAGGTAAAAAAAAAAACCTGTGTGTAGTGCCGACCCACAGATTTGGTGCCGAGATTTGGCTGTATTTCCCCTTTAACACCACTTTAAAGTACTGAAGTGATCGCTCAAAGGCCAGGCACCAGTATTTTCAGGAAATCCGTGTGGCATCTCCCAAAATTATTTTTCTTTTAACAGCTTTCTATTTTTTTTTCTTATTTGAGTAAAACACACAACACTTCCATAATGATGGATATAAATCACTGGCCATGAGGTCTGGTGACCTTTGGGAACTTTCAGACTAAAGCTCTGGCTATATATACACAAATATTCATAATGCAAAATATCGCACTTTGCACACTGGATTGGAAGTCATTAAACCAAGGTCATCAGAGACCGCACTCGTGTAAACCTGTATGAGCAGGCCCCTGGCAAAGCAAAGCCAGATCTCACTTGTTGTTCAAAATGGTTTCTTGTAGCAATACAATATACTGACATCATTCAACAAACACTAATATAGTGTCACAAAACAAAATGTCATTGGATAGAGGGGAGGAAGATCTTGTGGCTGGGAAGATCTGTCCCTTCCTCTCCTGGAAACCACAGTGTCTGGTACAGGAAGTGAAGGGAAAGAATGTTCCCAACCATATAAACACAATAAAAAACTCTCCAATTCAAAAGCTAGCCATACATGCGTCAGTTAGCTGGAGAATTATTCCCTGCCATATAGACAGCCGAAGCACCTGGGGCTGATTGAATAATTTCATCAGAATAAGGCTGCCCATACATTATACCAGTGTTTTTCAACTCCAGTCCTCAAGGCACACCAACAGGTCATGTTTTCAGGCTTTCCATTATTTTGCACATGTGATTTGATCAGTTTCACTGCCTTAGTAATCACCACAGCCATTTCATCTGAGGGAAATCCTGAAAACTTGACCTGTTGGTGTGCCTTGAGGACTGGAGTTGAAAAACACTGCATTATACAATCTTCTTCAATTTTCTTTTAGCCCAGGGTCACATTGCTGCTACTTTGAAATCACGCTACATCACTTGATGTACTCGTGCGATTTCAGATGCTACTTGATAGACATTGTGTGGCTTCATGCACAGAGGTCTATTGAAGTCGCACCTGAAACCGGCAAAAGGAATGCAGGAACTACTTTTGCAAATTAGGGCTGTCCCGATACTAGCATCGGGACCGGTACCGAGCATTTGTGCGAGTACTCGCACAAATGGTCCCGATGCCTGACCCAATACTTGGTCGGCGGCGAGCGGACACTGGGCGGGCGGCGTCAGTAGGTGTATCGGGCCGCCTCAGTGGGCGGAGCGGGCAAATGGATTCAGTGGGCGGATCGGGCAAAGTGGGTGGGGTCGCCGCCATCTTGGCACACCCTGCACATGGCCACAGTAAGCCAGCAGCTGACATCTTGTTACACCCAGCCCATGTAGTTTGGGCTGGGTGTAACAAGATGTCTGCTGATACTTATTGATGCCGAGTGCAGGGTGTACCAAGGTGGGCGCTGCAGCATAGCATTTCCTCATGTCATTTATTGCGGCATTTCAGTGCTTGCCTATCAGTGCCAGCCACCTGTCAGCGCCCATAAGCACCACCTGTCAGCGCCCATCTGTATTAAAAAAAATATTGGTAATCGGTATAGGCGAGTCCTAAAAAAAAAAAAAAAAAAAGGGGGGGGGGGGGTATCGAGACAACCCTCCAAATTATATAAAATTACCCCGCTAGAAAAAAAAAAAGTGTTAAAACCACCAGCAAAGTGCCGCTGCAGCGGCGCTTTTCCGGCAATATAGCCGCGGTGCCCATTCATTTCAATGGGCAGGGGTGGTATACACACCGCTCCAAAGATCTTGCCAACAGGACTTTTTTTTTTTTAGCATCCTGCCAGCGTACCGCTCCAGTGTGAAAGCCCTTGTGTTCAAACCACACATATGAGGTATCGCCACCATTGTAACCATAGAAATAAAAAAAAAAAAAAAAAAAGTAAAAGCATCACCCATGGCAATTTTTTAAAGGTGTTGTAAAACTAAGATTTTTCACCTTAATGCATTCTTCTTACCTAAATCCAAAACTATCCAGAAACAAGAACAAGCCTAGCAGCTCCAGCCGCTGTTTTGGGTCCTCATTGAATAGATTAATAGCAGTGGGAGCCAATGGCCCACTGCCGTTAATCAAATTACCCTTCCTTTTGTGATGGCAACAGTTCCAGGCGGGTCCGCAACTGGAATATCAGGCAAGGAGGAGTCAGTGTATAGGGAGAAAGCCACACTAGGACTGATGAAGCCTTACAACAGGAAGAGCTTTTTTTGTTTTGTTTTGCAGTTTTGTGTTGCCTTTTTAATTGTCAAGTACTGGTCCTTTTTGATTTGTCTAAAAACTGAACTGTCTGAAAATAATCTTTCAATTGGGTGAAGAATGAATCACTATCTTTTTTTTTTCCCCAGCTATTGCTTAAGCTGGACCAACAATGTGTTTGTGCAACTATACAGTGCTACTTGAACGGCTTGGGTGTGGCCAAATACCCGCACTCTGCTTTTGTTTGGAGGCCCTCCCTGTCTGGAGTTCCTTTCATTGACTCTGAGTGGACCAATTTCTTTCCAGGGGAGGTATAGAGAAGAAACCTTCTCGTTCCTGAAAACATCAAAAAGTTAAATCAGGCTTTTACCTTGGAATTGTGTTCTGTTATTTTCTGCCCTAATACTCAATGTGTAGGTAAAAGGATTGCCAAAAGTTGTTGTAGTAACACAAACTAAACATTCAGGTTGGGACAGGTAAAGTTCAGCTTCTTGGCTTTGGGAGAAACATTTCACATGGTTTCTTGAATTATATCAATGCCACTGAAGGGGAGTTGCCAGAAATGAGAGCGTTCTTGCTACAAAGCCTAGTAAAAGTTCAGGATTTTTTACGCAATTCTCGGAATGTTTAGATTTTTTGGCCCTACAGATATTTCCTGTGTAGAAGAATCACATTAAAGCGGATCTCCACCCTAAAGTGGAACTCCTGCTGATCGGAACCCTCCCCCCCTTCCGGTGACACATTTGACACCTTTCAGGGGTATTTGCACCCACTTCCGGCCACAGTCTGCGGGCAGGACAGAAAAATGTATGTATCCCTTTAAAAATTAGTTGTTTGTCTTCTCACTGGTCCATTGTGCTTCCGTTAAAAATCCTGCTTGCTGCATTTTAGGTCAGTTAAAAAAAAAAAAAAACTGCACCAAAAACTTTTTCTTTGTGTCCTTTATACATATTTGCAAACGAGTAAGTAATTTTTCCTCTTCGGTGATGAGGCTGCATGAATGATCATCTTCCCTTGGCAGCCCCAGGTAGGGTCTGTAAGCTGGTATCAAAAAGCAAGTGATACATATTTATTTCAGGTCATGAGGATCTCATAAGGAGACATTTACATAAAGTAAGAAAACGCAAACACATTTGTTAGAGAAAAATACATTTTCCTAGATTGGTGCAAAAGAAACTAGGTGGAATAAAATATTGGGTTCATCTCTTAGGCCAACAGTCTCCGTTAGGTCTCATGCACACTGGACGTATATATACATATATATAAAAATTGCATTAGCTTTTTTACCGTGTTAGCATTTATTTTTCTCCCCCTCTTTCATTATCTCAAAAATGTTAAAAATGCTGGCGAGTGACGTTTGAGCGTTTATCAGCGTTAGACCCCTTTCAAACTGGGGCGTTTTTCAGGCGCTTTAGCGTAAAAAAAAACTCCTAAAAAGAAGCTGCATCTGCAATCCCAATGTGAAAGCCTGAGTGCTTTCACACTAAAGTGCCTGAAAAACGCCCCAGTGTAAAAGGGGTCTTAGCGTTATAAAAAGCGCCTGTAAAGCACCTGAAAGAAGCCTCATCTGCAATCCCAATGTGAAAGCCTGACTGCTTTCACACTGAGGCGCTGCACTAGCAGGGCGTCAAAAAAAGTTCTGCAAGCAGCTTCTTTGCAGCGCTTTTGAATACACCGCTCCTAAAGTGCCCCTTCCCAAATGAGGCACTTTTTTTAACGCCAAAGCGCCTGAAAAACGCCTCAGTGTGAAAGGGGTCTTAGCGGCGCTTTACCAGCGTTTTTAGGGTGCTGGCAGTGTGAAAGAGTTCTGAAATTACTCAGGCTTTCACATTGGGATTGTAGATGAGGCTTCTTTCAGCCACTTTACAAGTGCTTTTTTTAACGCCAAAGCGCCTGAAAAACTCCCCAGTGTGAAAGGGGTCTAAGAGCGTTTTTACAGCTGTAAAACGTCTCAGAACCCTCTAGTTTTTTTTTTTTTTTTTTTTACTGCTCAAAACTGCTGATAACAGCCTATGTATGTATGGACATACAGGATAACATGCAGAGTTTAATGACTATAGAAAAAAAAAAAAAAAAAAAACATCTACAGCCAAAAACAGCCGCTGTAATAACGTCAAAAAAAGTCCAGTGTGCATGAGGCCTTACAGAAACCATTTTACGCATTACTTCCATTGGTGGTGTTTAAACAAATTTACTTCTGTCAAATCAATAGCAATGAGTAGCCCATAAAAGCGGCAGAGTAAACTTTGAGAGGGAGGAATGTTGAGGAATTGCGACTTCTGTCAGGCCACAGGTCTGAGTTATGGTCTTGTTCCCATTAGTCTGTTGCAATCAGATGCTGATGTACCTTAACCCTTGAGGTCAGCATGTCTCTGGAAGTTTCTTGACTCTGAACTAATTGGGATTTCACACACAAGTAAGCAAGGTGTGTTATTAAGAATGTATAGCACCACCATGCACCTGCACAAGTGATGCATGTTTTCTGTACTTTACAGGAACATGCACAGTCTTCCGCCAGCAGGTGAGGGGGGGAGGGGCCTTCTTCCTGCACCCACCTTCACAATTTGAAAGCAGCCGAACCGTGCTGGTCTACACCGATACGGCCATATCATTCATTCACAGCTCCTTGTGAATTAATAGACTACAAGTACCATTCAGTAACCTCCTGCCCTCATCGGAGATACGTGCAGGAAATGTACTGAGGGTCTGCAAGATCCTGCACATTTTATTACCTGCAATAAGGTGTGCATTTATTATCAAGGGGAGCTTAGTCTATAATTGGCTTGTCTCAATCTACAAACTGCTACTTTCGCTGGACAGCTTGGTCTGGTACCCACATGTGGTCCGCCGGTACTGTACACAGGAGGAGTCCGTCAGCAGATCCCAGCCAATAATTCATTGACAATCAACACGGCTCTGTACAGAGGGAACAATCTCGCTTTCTTCTTAAGTAAAAAGCAGCACACATTTAACCTAGGACTCAAACCCCAAGCGCAAGGTAACCATGGTGACAAGAATTTTTGTCCTGGCACCTGGGCTGCCACCTGAATACTGCCCACACCGACCATGGCCCCCGCAGACATGCATCCCCAGTTCTACTTTAACCCCCCTTCAAACGGCTATCAGCAGAACGGCTGTCACTTTTGTGACATCAGTGTCTATTGAGGTTTTTTTTTGCTCCATTTAATAAAAAAAAAAATATTCAAAGCTTTCCTGACTCACGATAAGTCTATGCAAGGCCAGCTGTAAGCAGGTTTGGGTCTGTTTATAAACTCCGATCCATCACATTTAGGCCAGAAAAGTACACAACCTCATTTTTTTCCGGCTCTGGTTGAAATGGAAGGTAATCGGATGTATCGGATCAAATTCTATAAAACTTTTCTAAGGGAACCAACAATCCAGAGCATGGAGAATATATGAAGAATGGGAAAATGTATTTCCTTCACGTTCTTTACTGTACTCTAATATACAAAGGCATGCAGAACACCCGAGGCAACTGCCTTTACTTTCACTTTTCAGGAGGAATGAAGCACTCTCTCTGGGACAGACCCGTGCACACCCTCTCTGGGACAGACCCGTGCACACGGCCGTCTTCTCTCTGGGACTCTCTCTGGGACAGACCCGTGCACACCCTCTCTGGGACAGACCCGTGCACACCCTCTCTGGGACAGACCCGTGCACACCCTCTCTGGGACAGACCCGTGCACACCCTCTCTGGGACAGACCCGTGCACACCCTCTCTGGGACAGACCCGTGCACACCCTCTCTGGGACAGACCCGTGCACACCGTGCTCTCCTGTCTATAATGTCATGTTCTCTCTGGTATAGACCTATGTGCCCAATTGTGCTCTCCTGTGTACATGGCTATGTTCACCGTTACAGACATGTGCCCTCCTGTGTAGGTAGGTTAAGGCCTGGACCTGTGGCCTCCTGTGTAGGTAGGTTAAGGCCTGGACCTGTGGCCTCCTGTGCAGGTAGGTTAAGGCCTGGACCTGTGGCCTCCTGTGTAGGTAGGTTAAGGCCTGGACCTGTGGCCTCCTGTGTAGGTAGGTTAAGGCCTGGACCTGTGGCCTCCTGTGTAGGTAGGTTAAGGCCTGGACCTGTGGCCTCCTGTGTAGGTAGGTTAAAAGGGGTTGTAAAGGTTCATCTTTTATTTTCTAAATTGATTCCTTTAAGCTAGTGCATTGTTGGTTCACTTACTTTTCCCTTCTAAATGTTTTTATTCCCCCTTTGTTTGAATTTCTCACTTCCTGTTTCTCCTCAGTAAGCTTTCCACCATCATCTGAGCGGTAGAAAGTCATTTAGAACACCTTACTGAGGAGAAACAGGAAGTGAGAAATTCAGACAAAGAAAACAAAGAAAAAAAAAACCATAAGAAGGGAAATTGAAGGAAAGGGTAAGTGAACCAACAATGCACTAGCTTAAAGTAACCTATTTAGAAAATAAAAACAAACCTTTACATCCCCTTTAAGGCCTGGACCTGTGCCCTCCCATTTCTGCCATGGCTGTGTGCCCTCCTGTGTACATTGTGTGCCCTCTCCAGTATAGACCCATGCACACGGCTGTAAATTCTCTGGCATTGACCTGTGTACAGGCCTGTGCCCTCTTGTGTAGGTAGGTATACGCATGTGCCCTCTTGTGTAGGTAGGTATACGCCTGTGCCCTCTTGTGTAGGTAGGTATACGCCTGTGCCCTCTTGTGTAGGTAGGTATACGCCTGTGCCCTCTTGTGTAGGTAGGTATACGCCTGTGCCCTCTTGTGTAGGTAGGTATACGCCTGTGCCCTCTTGTGTAGGTAGCAGGGTTGCCAACCGTCAGTAAATTTGCAAACGTTTTGTAAAAGCCGTCATTTTTGCATCTGACCATAAATGTCCTTTACGGACATACAGACTACACGTCCATAATGGACATTTATGGATAGATGCAAAAATTAGGGATTTTACAAACTGTTCGGAAATGTACTGAAAGTTGGCAACCCTGGTAGGTATAGGCCTGTGTCCGCTTGTGTAGGTAGGTACAGGCCTGTGCCCTCCTGGGTTGGTACTTAGGTAGGTATAGACCTGTGCCCTTCTTGGTGTGTGGGTGGGTGGGTAGGGAGGTATAGACCTGTGCTCTCCGGAGTAGGTAGGTTGGTACAGGCCTGTGCTCTCCTCGGTAGGTAGGTATAGACCTGTGCTCTCCTTGGTGGGTAGGTAGGCACAGGCCTGTAGACACACACACAGAGAAGGTGACTCACCCCTCACTCCGTCTCCTCGCAGTACAGGCCCTCGGCTCAGGCCTCCTCTCAGTAGCAGGGCCGCCATGGTAACAGATGATCAGCTGTGCCGTGTCCTTTCTCTATGTCGCCCCATGTCCCTCTGCCAAGCGGCTCTCACTCCTCCTCCATCTCCTCACTGGTAGCCAAGTGCCGGTTACGGGGCGGGGCCACGATGTGACGTACTTTCGGGTGACCCACTTCGGCGTCCATGTTGACTATTGGCAAAGGAACCGCCGCATGAGCCAACCATTCATAGAACTCGGGCGGCCATTTTGATCAATGGCAGCGACGTTAGATGACGCAGGATTAGAGGCGGCCATCTTGGTAGTGGGAAGGGGCATGAGCTGTGACATTGCAGATAATTGCTCCATGCAAACAGTGGTAACTCCCCTGTGACTCATATCACCCAGCCAGGAGAGAACAGGCCAGCCATTCCACCCTCTAATAACAGCAATAAATGCCACTCAGTCCCGCCAAACAGGGCCTGTAAATATGATTTTCAAGCAAAAATCCATGGAATGATTTTTTATAAAGGAAGTGAACTGTATAAGAAATCACCCTACTAAATATTGAAGGTTATAATGTTACCACGGATGACTAGGTCTTTACTGTTAAAGTAGAACTAAAGTCAAAACTTTTTTTTTTTTTTTCATTTTTGGATAGAGGGAGGGCCGTGACAAAGGTTATTTTTTTATTTTTTTTATCCATCTGTGCCCCCATTGGTGAGATTTCCCCCCACTTCCTGTCCCACTGCCAAAACAGGAAGTGAAAGGAAGTCCTCCAAAGTGAGGGAATACTTGATTGTCACCAGAACTAGTGTCACCAATTGAAGATCTTCCCTCTTACTGTTATGGTGACAGCCCAAAATTTAGACTTTTCTTTTTCGCTTAGTAATTGCAGTAAATAGAACACATAGAGAGGATGAATATCCTTAGCAGGGACACAGACAGCATTAAACCTGACAGCTGTTCTTATCCCTCTCCACTCTATCCAAAACGAAAAATTTTTTTAGGTTCAGCCCCGAACCATTTGGCTGGCCAAAGACCAGAGCACTTTTTGCGATTCGGCACCGTGACGATTTAACTGACAATTGCGCGGTCGTGCGACGTGGCTCCCAAACAAAACTGACGTCAATTTTTTCCCACAAATAGAGCTTTCTTTTGGTGGTATTTGATCACCTCTTTTTTTTTTGTTGCGCTATAAACAAAAATAAAGCGACAATTCAGAAAAGATCAGTTTTCAGTTTAGGCCGATACGTATTTTTCTACATATTTTTGGTAAAAAAAATCCCAATAAGCGTTTATTGATTGGTTTGCGCAAAAGTTAGAGCGTCTACAAAATAGGGGATAGTTTTATGGCATCTTTCTTAATTTTTTTTACTAGTAATGGCGGCGATCAGCAATTTTTTTCACGACTGTGACAATATGGCGGACACATGGAAAACTTTTGGCGCTATTTTTGGACCAGTCACTATTCATACAGCGATCAGTGCTATAAAAATGCACTGATTACTGACTGTCATTAAATGTGACTGTCAGTGAAGGGGTTAACCTGTAGAGGCGCTGAAGGGGTTAAGTGTGACCTAGGTATGTGTTCTAACTGTGTGGGGGCGGGGATTCCGTGTGACACAACACTGATCACTGCTCCCGATCACAGGGAGCTGTGATCAATGTCCTGTCACTAGACAAAATGGGGAAATTCTTGCTTACATTAGCATTTCCCCATTCTTCCTCTCCGTGAGATGATCGCGGGACATCGAGTCCACGGGACCCATGGTCAGGCCCACGGATTTTGCGGTTGGCACGTGCCCGTGCTTGCAACCCCTGGGCCTTAAAGGCGATGTATGTATATGTTGTTCTGCCCACCCCAGTGCCATTCAACCGACGTATATACGTATATAGTCGTGCTGCGGTCGGCAAGGGGTTAACCCAGGGCGCCCGGTCGCAATTGCGACAAGAAATAGCAACCTGGCGCCCGGGGAAACATCCTGTGTCTCCGTGCGCCCCCACCTCCCCCGCCGCCTCGATCACGGCGGGCCCACAGCGGATGGTAATTGAGGCCACAGCTTTGCAGCTTTCTGCAGGCCTAAGCTTCCTTCTGTGATCTGGCGCCATCTTGTGGTGGCCGTTGGCATGACAAGTAAAACAGGAGAAAAGAAAAAGGGGGTTCCCCTGGGTGGACTTTTAAGGCACTAATAATATTTCAAAATATACAGGATATTGAATGTAAAAAAAGGTTTTATTCACAATTATACATAGTTACATAGTTACATAGTTAGTCAGGTTGAAAAAAGACACAAGTCCATCCAGTTCAACCATAAAAAAAATAAAAAATAAAACAAAGTAAAACACAGTACATCCTCCCATACACCCAACTCCATACCCACAGTTGATCCAGAGGAAGGCAAAAAACCCCAGCAGAGTGATGATCCAATTTGCTACCGGAGGGAAAAAAATTCCTTCCTGATCCCCCGAAAGGCAATCGGATTTACCCCGGATCAACTTTACCTACAAAACTTAGTACTCAGTTATATTATGTGCATTTAGGAAAGAATCCAGGCCTCTCTTAGGCCCCATACACACGATCGGACATATCCGATGAAAACGGTCCGCGGACCATTTCCATCGGATATGTCCGATCGGGAGTTTGATCCGATGGCGTGTACACACCATCGGATCAAATTCCCCGCCGCCGGACGGCGCGGTGACGTGGCGGTGACGCGGCGGTGACGTTGACGCCGCCGTGTCATCGCCACGTCACCGCACCAGGAAGTAAAACACTTCCGCGCATGCGCCGAATCCATTCGGCAGCGGCGCGGCGGCGGTGGGGGACGACATGTCTGCTGGTAAGTGTACTAACCAGCAGACATGTCGGGCGGACAGATCCCCACCGGATAGATTTCAAAGCTTGCTTTGAAATCTGTCGGGTGGAGAAATCTGTCCGCTAGCCCATACACACGAGCGGAGATGTCTGCTGAAACGGTCCATCGGACCGTTTTCAGCGGACATATCCCCTCGTGTGTACGCGGCCTTAAAGCAATCTACTGAGCTGGCCAGAACCACCTCTGGAGGGAGTCTGTTCCACATTTTCACAGCTCTTACTGTGAAGAAACCTTTCCGTATTTGGAGGTGAAATCTCTTTTCCTCCAGACGTAAAGAGTGCCCCCTTGTCCTCAGTGTTGACCTTAAAGTGAATAACTCAACACCAAGTTCACTATATGGACCTCTTATGTATTTGTACATGTTGATCATATCCCCCCTTATTCTCCTCATCTCAAGAGTGAATAAATTCAGTTCCTCTAATCTTTCCTCATAGCTGAGCTCCTCCATGCCTCTTATCAGTTTGGTTGCCCTTCTCTGCACTTTCTCCAGTTCTCCGTTATCCTTTTTGAGAACTGGTGCCCAAAACTGGACTGCATATTCCAGATGAGGTCTTACTAATGATTTGTACAGGGGCAAAATGATATCTCTCTCTGGAGTCCATACCTCTCTTAATACAAGAAAGGACTTTGCTCGCTTTGGAAACCGCAGCTTGGCATTGCATGCCATTATTGAGCTTATCAACTGATCAACTAAAACCCCCAGATCCTTCTCCACTACAGATCCCGCCAGTTGTACTCCCCCTAGTATGTATGATGCATGAATATTCTTAGCCCCCAAGTGCATAACTTTACATTTATCAACATTAAACCTCATCTGCCACATAGTCGCCCAATTAGACAGAGCACTGAGGTCGGCTTGTAAATTGGAGACATCCTGCAAGGACGTTATTCCACTGCATAGCTTGGTGTCATCTGCAAAGACAGAAATGTTACTTTTGATCTCAGACCCAATATCATTTATAAATATATTGAAAAATAAGGGACCCAACACTGAACCTTGGGGTACACCGCTGATAACCTTGGACCATTCAGAGTAAGAATCATTAACCACAACTCTCTGAATTCTGTCTTTCAGACAGTTTTCTATCCATTTACAAACTGATATATCTAATCCTGTAGACCTTACCTTACACATGAGCCGTGTGTGGGGAACTGTATCGAACGCTTTTGCAAAATCCAAGTATACCACGTCCACTGCCACGCCTCTGTCCAGGGTTTTACTTACCTCTTCATAAAAGGAAATCAGGTTTGTCTGACAACTTCTGTCCTTCATGAATCCATGCTGTCTGCTGCTTAAATAGTTTGTTTCCAGCAAGAACTCATCCACGTGGTCTTTTATTAAACGTTCCAGTATCTTCCCAACTATAGAAGTTAAACTAACAGGTCTATAGTTACTAGGTAAAGACTTTGTTCCCTTTTTAAATATGGGCACCACATTGGCTTTATGCCAATCCAGTGGTACCATTCCTGTCATTAATGAGTCCCTAAATATTAGATACAGTGGCTTTGAAATTTCAGAGCTCAATTCTTTTAGGATCCGTGGGTGGATGCCATCTGGTTCAGGTGCTTTATCCACCTTTATTCTGTCTAAATATTTCTGGACCATATCACTTTTGAGCCATTGTGGATTTGGGGCTGTGTCACTCCCACCCCCTATATCGACATGAGCTCCCCCATTCTCCATTGTATACACAGAGCTGAAGAAAGCATTTAATAAATTTGCCTTCTCTATGTCCTCAGTCACCCACTCTAGATTATTTTGTAAAGGGCCTACATGCTCAGACTTGACCTTTTTACTATTAATATATTTAAAGAATTTTTTGGGGTTTGTCCTACTATCTTTTGCAATCTGTCGTTCATTTTGAATTTTTGCATCCTTGATTTCCTTTTTACATATTCTATTATATTCTTTGTAACATTTAACCACTTAAGGACCGCCTACTGCACATTTACGTCGGCAGAATGGCACGGCTGGGCACATCAACGTATATATACGTTGATTTTAGTACCCAGCCGTGATTCGCGGACCCGATCGCTGCTGCAGTGCGGCGATCCGTCCCTGGAGCGGAAGAACGGGGAGAGCCGTGTGTACACACGGCTTCCCCGTGCTTCTCTGTGGCTGCAGCATCGATCGCGTCATCCCTGTAATAGGGGGACGCGATCGATGACGTCACACCTACAGCCACACCCCCTACAGTTGTAAACAAACACACATAGGCACACATCCCCTACAGCGCCCCCTGTGGTTAACTCCCAAACTGCAACTGTCATTTCCACAGTAAACAATGCAAATTTAAATGCATTTTTTTCTGTGAAAATGACAATTGTCCCAAAAATGTGTCAAAATTGTCCGAAGTGTCCGCCATAATGTCGCAGTCACGAAAAAAATCGCTGATCGCCGCTATTAGTAGTAAAAAAAAAAATAATAATAAAAATGCAATAAAACTATTTCTTATTTTGTAAACGCTATAAATTTTGCGAAAACCAACCGATAAACGCTTATTGTGATTTTTTTTACCAAAAATAGGTAGAAGAATACGTATCGGCCTAAACTGAGGAAAAAAAATGTTTTTTTATATATTTTTGGGGGATTTTTATTATAGCAAAAAGTAAAAAATATTGCATTTTTTTTAAAATTGTCGCTCTATTTTTGTTTATAGCGCAAAAAATAAAAACCGCAGAGGTGATCAAATACCACCAAAAGAAAGCTCTATTTGTGGGGAAAAAAGGACGCCAATTTTGTTTGGGAGCCACGTCGCACGACCGCGCAATTATCAGTTAAAGTGACGCAGTGCCGAATCGCAAAAAGGGGCAAGGTCCTTTGCCTGCATTTTGGTCCGGGTCTTAAGTGGTTAAACGACACTAGTGTTCCTTCATTTTTATATTTTTTAAAAGCTATTTTCTTATTGTTTATAGCTTTTTTAACTTTGACCGTGAGCCACATAGGTTTTATCTTTAGCCTTTTAAACTTATTGCCCATGGGAATATACTTTGCAGTGAGGTTCCAAAGAGTCTTTTTGAAGAATTTTCATTTCTGTTCTGTGTTCATCGGTGCCAATATTCCCTCCCAGTCCAAGCCCTGGAGAGCAGTCCTCATGCTTTGAAAATTTGCTCTCTTGAAATTAAGTGTTTTTATCTTTCCTGTATGTATTTCTTGCTTATAGTTTACATTAAACGAAATCATGTTATGATCACTGCTACCCAGGTGTTCCTTTATCTGAACATTAGTAATGAGCTCTGCATGGTTTGAGATTACCAGGTCCAACAGAGCATCATTCCTAGTTGGGGCCTCAATAAACTGGACCATAAAATTGTCCTGCAATAGGTTTTTAAATTTTTGTCCTTTAACTGTCCCAGAAATTCCATTATTCCAGTCAATTTCTGGGTAGTTAAAATCCCCCATTATTATCACCGTCCCTGCCCTTGCAGCCCTTTCCATCTGTACATATTCATCAAAAACATTTTTAAATATCAAATTAAAATACAAAGTTCCAATGATTGTCACCATATAGATAAATACAAGAAGAACCTTCTTAACACCCAGGGGGTGTACAGAAATTCAGTTATAGCACTACCCCCATAAGAGCTGCTGGATTAGATTTGGGCCTTGCACGTTACCTCACCGTTCGTTGTCTAGGGAAAGAAAGTCTGTAAAGAACTCCAATGTCCACACAAGTTGTAAAACCTTTAGCTGTTAGGTTTTATTTTCCTCATAACTTGCAGGAAAGTAGAAGGATGGAGGAGCAGGGGAAGGTTCAGGCGCAATTTCCTTCACCACTTCCTCTCGAGTGGGTATTGCTCACCTGGATAGGCCCCTCTCACCTGGCCTAGCATCCGGGATGAAGCACGAACAATGATCAGTAACAGTCTCTGCCACAGACTGGTTGCAAACAAAATGAACAATCTGGAATTCTCTGCCACAGGACTGGGTACCCGAACTTCCAGCCTTACAGACTTAGAGCCTTTAAGCCAACCCGGCACACTATAAGGTTTCGTAGGCTACGGTGTATCCTCCAATATGGTTACCAGGCCTTTCTCAAAGTACCAGCCTTCCGCTCGGTCCTTTCTGGGACAGGTCCTCCCCTGGTTTCCTCCATTGTGTGGCTTCTTCCCTCAGGATCACTCAGAGCGTAGGCCCCAGTCAGGACAACTGGGCCTACCTGGCACGAACGCAGCCTCGGGCCAGCATGGCCCCGAGGCCTAAAATCATGCAGCACATACCTCGCGCCAGGAGGGCCATGAGGTGGAAAAAAGTTGAAAAAAATGGCGTCTGCCCCTTAAAGCGGAGTTCCACCCAAAAATATAACTTCCGCTTATCCCACTCCTCACCCCCTTACATGCCACATTTGGCATGTAATTTTTTTTGGGGGGGGAGTGGGGGCTTCAGGAGGAGTGGGACTTCCTGTCCCACTTCCTCCTTCCGCCGAGGGGCTGGTAAGGCGATTAAGCTTAATCGCCTTATTGTAGCCCCTCCCTGTAGGCGATGGCCTAGGACACTGACAGGTCCTAGGCGATCGCCTGTCCAATAGGACGGCGCAGCGCCGGGCTGTCACGGCCAGGTGCCCACAGTAGCAATGAGGATGCCAGCTGGGGAGGGGGGGAGCGGAGCGGAGCCCTGGACAGCGCGTCACTGGAACGCTGGAGCAGGTAAATGTATGTTTATTAAAAGCCAGCAGCTACACTTTTTGTAGCTGCTGACTTTTAATAAACATAACATTTGACTGGAACACCCTTTTAAGTTTCTTTCCCCAGCATGCCCAGCAGGGAGACCACTCCCACTGGGCTGTTCCCAGAGAAAAACACCCAATACAGCCTGACCTGCTTGAGTTCCAACATTGGTCTATGGTGGTAACGCCACCTATAGGCAAACAAAGGGAAATCCCTCCAAGCACAGCCAGAGCCGGAACAGAGGCTGATTTAGCCTTAATTGGCAAAGTCTGAGCTAATTATCAGCTCAGACACCCACTAAATTTGAACATAGCGCCTGGTCATCAGGAGCAGGGTGCGACACAGTTATGTGTATAAAATGGGATGACACAGGGAAAAAAGTATTGAACACATGAAGAAAGGGAGGTGTAAAAAGGCATGGAAAGCCAAGACACTAGCTGAAATCTATCAGTAATTAGAAAGCAATAATAACATGCGTCAAAGAACTCTGCAGTTTCCAAAGCCCAGCAGATTCCTTCAGCTCATATGAGCATGAGTGCACAATCTCAGTCTTACTGAGGTGAACAAGGAGGAAGTGCTGCCCCGTAGCACACAAAAAAATCCCAAAAAGTTGAAAAAAAATCCAAAATTTGCTAAATATACAATTGTGGGAGAGAAAGGGGGCTGAAGTGTTTTGCTTTTTATGGTGAAGGTGTTATAAGTGAAGATGCTCAAATAGAAGAAACACTACTACATGGAAATACAATCTGTCCTGAGTCCAGCAGCAATCTTCTTTATTTAGCTGGCAGCTGGTATTATTTATCTGCAATATCTGCTCTGGAAAGGTTATGTCTCCATTTCTCCTTCTTTTCACTCAATTCCCATGTTTGACCTTAAAATGTACTTTGTTTTATTACGTAATATAATGTCAGAGATTACATATTCTTTATGTCATACTAAGATTTCACCACTAGAGGGAACACTCTTCCATTGTATGGAACTACTGTTACTCTGCTTACTTTCTACTGCTGATATTTTATTGAATGAGATAGAATTCCTTTTTTATCAATAAACATTTAAAAATTATAACTTCCTATCACCATACTCAGGGGAAGGTGGCATAGGATCTAAGTCACAAGAAAAAGTTCCCAAGTTTTTTACATCAGCCACAATGACTATATCGTTGTACGCAGCCAGCGAGTTCCTAAGGCTGCATCCACACCTATGCGTTAGCTATTTTGGGCGTATTTGGGCGACAAAGTTTAGGCGTTTTGTACCCGTGATTTGCGGTGACAAAACGCGTATCCTGCTTTTTGTATAGCCATTGTCGGCTATGCGGAACGCCAAAGCCTCCCGATACGCGCGTCGGAAAAGGGTCCGGGACTTTTTTCAAAATCGGCGTTCGACGTTCTATCAACGTACAGCGTTCGTCGTTAGGAGATGTGAACGGTCTCCATAGACAATAATGCAAATTCGACGGTACGGCGTATTGTAGCTGTGCTTCAGGCGACAAAACGCCTAGGTGTGAATGGAGGTGTCTGTGTCGGAGGTTTGATGACAATTTTGCATTGCTGTGCAAGTCCATGAAAATGCAAAACACACTTAAAGAGATCAAATGCAAGTCAGAAGGTCAACTGCATTTCAAACCTTTCGTGGCTCATTTGCAGTGACCTGCATTTTTTTGTACTGGATAAACGCAGGTTACCATTAGGCAGGCCCGGACTGGCCATAGGGCATACCGGGTAAATGCCCGGTGGGCCGCTGCGGCCCGCGAACGGCCCGGGGCCAATTGCGGCCCGCGAACGGCCCTCGCGGCCCACGAACGGCCCCCGGCGGCTATTAAGCCTCACTGTGCCCATCAAATGCAGCCACTGGGCCCATCAAATTATTGCTACTGGGCCATCAATTGTCATTACTGTGCCATGCCACCAAACGCAGCCACTGTGCCATGCCATCAAACGCAGCCACTGTGCCATGCCATCAAACACAGCCACTGTGCCACCAATTGTCACCACTGTGCCATGCCATCAAACACAGCCACAGTGCCATCAATTGTCACCACTGTGCCATGCCATCAAACGCAGCCAATGTGCCATGCCATCAAACGCAGCCACTGTGCCCTTTAATTGTCGCCACTGTGCAAATTGATGCCACTGTGCCCTTTAATTGTTGCCACTGTGCCCATTGTTGCCACTGTGCCCATTGATGCCAGTGTTCCCATTGATGCCAGTGTGCCCATTGATGCCACTGTGCCCATTGTCGCCACTGTGCCAGAGGGGGCGGCTGAGCCAAAGGGAGCAGCGCTCCGGCACCCTCTATAGATGCACTGCCACTGTCTATCTATCTATCTTCTTTCTATCTATCTATCTATTTTTATCTATCTATCTAGATCTATCTACCTATCTTCCTTCTCTTCTTTTTTTCTATCTTTATCTATCTTCCTATCTATCTTCTATCTTTATCTATCTATCTTCCTTCCTTTCCTTATCTACCTTTCTTTCTGTATCTGTCTCCATTCCTTCCCTTCTTTCTTTCTATCTTTATCTATCTATCTATCTATCTATCTATCTATCTATCTATCTATCTATCTATCTATCTATCTATCTATCGATCTATCTATCTATCTATCTTCCCTTATTTCTTTATATATTATTCATTCTTTCTTTATCCATCTTCCTTCCTCTCTATCTCTATCTATCTATCTATCTATCTATCTATCTATCTATCTATCTATCTATCTATCTATCTATCTTCCTTCCTTCCTTCCCTTCTTTCTTTCTATCTTTATCTATCTTTCTTTCTTTATATATCTTCCTTCTTATCTATCTATCTATCTATCTTCCTTCCTTCCCTTCTTTCTATATTTATCTATCTTTATTTCTTTATCGATCTTCCTTCCCTTTTTCTATCTATCTTTATCTATCTTCCCTTCTTGCTTTCTATCTTTATCTATCTTTCTATCTTTCTTCCCTTCTTTCTTTCTATATTATTCATTCTTTATTTATCCATCTTCCTTCCTTTCTATCTATCTATATCTATTTATCTATCTTCATTCCTTCCTTCCCTTCTTTCTTTCTATCTTTATCTTTCTTTCTTTATCTTCCTTCCTTCCTTTTTATCTATCTATATCTATCTTCCTTCCTCCCCTTATTTCTTTCTATCTTTTATCTTTCTTTATCTTCCTTCCCTTCTTTCTACCTGTATCTATCTCGTTTCTTTATCTATCTATCTATCTATCTATCTATCTATCTATCTATTTATCTATCTATCCATCTTCCTCTCTTAATCTTTCAATCTATCTTTCTTTATCTCACCCCACATCCCGTCATTAACCACTTTAGCCCCGGACCATATTGGTGCCCAATGACCAGAGCACTTTTTGTGATTCGGCACTGCGTCGCTTTAACTGACAATTGCGTGGTCGTGCGACGTGGCTCCCAAACAAAAATTGGCGTCCTTTTTTTCCCACAAATAGAGCTTTCTTTTGGTGGTATTTGATCATCTCTGCGGTTTTTATTTTTTGCGCTATAAACAAAAATAGAGCGACTATTTTGAAAAAAATGCAATATTTTTTACATTTTGCTATAATAAAAATCCCAAAAAAGATCTAAAAAATGTTTTTTTCCTCAGTTTAGGCCGATACGTATTCTTCTACATATTTTTCGTTAAAAAAATCGCAATTAGCGTTTATTAATTGGTTTGCGCAAAATTTTTAGCGTTTACAAAAAAGGGGGTCGTTTTATGGCATTTTTATTATTATTTTTTTTTACTAGTAATGGCGGCGATCAGCGTTTTTTTTTCTTCGGTACTGCTATATTATGGCGGACACATCGGACACTTTTGACACATTTTTGGGACCATTGGCATTTTTATAGCGATCAATGCTATAAAAATGCATTGTATTACTATAAAAATGCCATTGGCAGTGAAGGGGTTAACACTAGGGGGCAGGGGAGGGGTTAAGTGTGTTCCTGGTGTGTTCTAACTGTATGGGGGGGGCTGGCCTCACTAGGGGAAATCACTGATCTTCTGTCCATACATTGTATGGACAGAAGATCAGCGTTACCCCGCTGACAGAAACGAGAGGTATGTGCTTACACACATACGTCCTGTTCCCCGCTCTGTAACGAGCAATCGCGGGTGCCCAGCGGCGCGCCCTACAAGCTGCTACAGGGAGGACGTAGAGCTACGTGCTCCCGCGTAGCAGTGCCACCGTCCCGCAGTAATATGACGGCGGGCGGTCGGCAATTAGTTAACCCCCGCTGTGCCCCCCCCCCCCCCCCCGGGCTGATCAGTCTAAAATGCCCGGGCCTATTTTTTGTCCCAGTCCGGGCCTGCCATTAGGGCACATAAAAAAAACTGTTTCCTATGTGCCTTATTCCATACCACAATTCTGGTGTGATTTGTGGTGCAGTGCAGAAAAATTTAGCATGTCTGAATTTTTACACAACGCACTGGATGGCATTGCATGGCACCAAACTGCAGTGTAACATACTATGCTGCATGAAGACATGAACGATGGGTCAATATGTGACATCAGCTCATATGAGTTACGATGCACTATGGATCACTTTTTTTGCAGGATGTTGTTGTCATGAGGCCTAAGGCTGTCTGGGGCATAAAGTGGTATTAAAAAAATAATTGGGGCCCCCTGCAGGTTTATCCAAAAATGTGCTGGACTAACATTTTGACAGACTGACCTGAAAATCGTGCCCTCCTGAGCAGAACTTGGTCCCTGCCACAGACCTGTGGGAATGAACTTGGTCCCTGCCACAGACCTTTGGGAATGAACTTGGTCTCCGCCATAGACCTTTGAATAAACTTGGATGCGTCCAGGAATTCTCTGCCACAGGATTTCAAAGTCCCGAACCTCCATCCGCGCAGTAGAAGAGCCTTTAAGCCAAAACCGGCAGACTGCAGGGCTTTCAATGTAGTGGATCGCTCCTTCCCATCTTCCCTGTTCCGTCCCGAGCCTGCCTGCCGTACTGAGCCCTTACGTCATGCGTTACCATGACGAATAGAGGCGTGCACCAGGTTCTTTCAATCCCGGTTCGCACATTGGTTACATGCGCCCACGCGCGTGACACGTGTCACACGCTGATTGGCCGGCACTCCCTCTATAGCTCCAGTACAGCAGGATACCAGTGACGATATTGGGGCTCCTGTTTACTTTGTGAGGAGCACTATGATTTACTTACAGACCGCTAATGAAACGTACCCCATGTACATACATCTATGAATGTGGGTGAGTGATGCACAGGCAGTGTTCCATTGCCCTTCTTATCACATTATAGGTTTCATATGGAGGGAGGGGAGGGGGAGGAGGAGTTAGGGGAGGGTCAGTTCCTTCCTTTTTTCTTTTTGCACATGGTTTGATTGGTGACTGTTCTTTATATATATCATTGCATTGCACTATGTTTGTATCACTTGCCTGACGAAGAGACCCTGCGTGGCCACGAAACGTTGCCTTTGTGTGTGATCGTTTCTTTGCATTAAAATTTTTTGGACGTTCTTTTAAAAACGATCCTTGGTGTGCTGGCGAATATGTTTAGATGATTGCCTTTCCAGTTCCCTGCTGGTGATCGTTTCAGCACCCGTTTTTTCTTTTTTGGCTGTTGTCCAGGAAGGTGTGCAATTGGAATATTTTGTGGCCCTCCTTAATTAGGTCACCAGGCCTCACCCGAGAAGACACCACTTTGCCGGTCTCCTCCAGGGCAGGTCCTACCCCGATTTCCTTCATTAAGATAGCTTCCTCCCTTATGGACAGACAGCTTGACATCCCCTTTTAGGATTTGTAGGCCCCAGACAGCATAGCTGGGCCAATTCAACATCAAAGCAACCCCGGGCCAACGTGGCCCTGGAGTCAGGCTTACACACACGCACCTCGCACCAGGAGGGTCACGAGGTGAAGGACCCCATAAAATGGCATCTGCCCCTTAAAGTGGTTGTATATCAAAAAAAAAAAATTTTTTTAATGTCACAATGTAGAGTATAAGATTTCCTATCATCTGTGCCCAGTCTTGCCACACAGAGTTAATCCAGCGCTGAGTAATCCTCTTTTAAAGTTCAGTGCAAATTAACAGAATTTCAGATAAAAACCTGCCAAATTAGGTTAAGTCCGTTTCTCTGTTATTGCTTTCAGTAACAGGTTATTTACGAATCTACCTTGGACATGTTTATCATAACAAGAGGTGATCCAAAGTTCATTGTATATTACTAGGATGTGTTATGATGTTATATCACCTCATGTTATGATAAACAAAACATAACATATGATAAACATGTCCTAGCTAGATATGTAAATAACCTCTCACTCAAAGCAAGAAGGGAGAAAACTGACTTTTTATCTGGAAGGCTGTTCATTTTCACTGAACATACAAGAGGATTTCTCAGATCTGGATTAACTCTGTGTGTCAAGACTGGGCACAGATGATAGGAAATCTTATACTCTACATTGTGACATAAAAAAAAAAAAGTGGTTTACAACCACTTTAAGTACCCCTCCCTAGCATGCATAGAGACCATGACCCACCACTCCCCACTGTACCGCTGTCGAGAAAGGACACCTAATACACCATGGCACACCTGTGTTCCAACATAAGGCCGAGATGGCAACGCCGCCTGCAGGCAACAAGGGAAACTACCAAGCAGTACCACAGCCAGAAGAGAGGCAAATTTGTGTTAATCAAACAGGTCTGGGCCAAAATACTGGCCCAGACTTCCCTTAAATTTGAAATATCTCCCCCTAGATTTGGGGTGGGGGCTACACATTTGTCAAAACTTAGCAGAGAAAAAGATTACTAATGCCATGTACACACGATCGGATTTTCCATCGGAAAAACCTTGGATGTTTTTTCCAACGGAATTCTGCTTAACCACTTGCCTACTGTGCACCTACACCCCCTTCCTGCCCAGACCAAATTTTAGCTTCCGGCACTGCGTCGCTTTAACTGACAATTGCGCGGTCGTGCGATGTGGTTCCCAAACAAAATTGGCGTCCTTTTTTTCCCACAAATAGAGCTTTCTATTGGTGCTATTTGATCGCTTGTGCGGTTTTTATTTTTTGCGCTATAAACAAAAAAAGAGCAACAATTTTGAAAAAAGACACAACATTTTTTGCTTTCTGCTATAATAAATATCCCATAAAAAAAAAAAAAAAAATTGATCTCAGTTTAGGCCGATACGTATTCTTCTACATATTTTTGGTAAAAAAAAATTAAAAATAAAATCGCAATAACCGTATAGTGACTGGTTTGCGCAAAAGTTATATTGCCTACAAAATAGGGGACATAATTATGATTTTTTTTTTTTTTTACTAGGAATGGCGACGATCTGCGTTTTTTTTTTCGGGATTGCGACATTATAGCCGACACATCGGACACTTTTGACACATTTTTGGGACCATTCACATTTATACAGTGAACAATGCTATAAATATGCATTGATAACTCTATAAATGTAACTGGCAGGGAAGGGGTTAACCACTAGGGGGCGGGGAAGGGGTAAATGTGTATCCTAGGTGTGTTCTTACTGTAGGGGGAGGGGGGGTGACTGGGGGAGGTGACCGATTATGTCCCTATGTACAAGGGACACAATCGATCTCCTCTCTCCCTGACAGGGACGTGCAGCTCTGTGTTTACACACAGAGCTGCACGTCCCAGCTCAGTTACACAGAAATCGCGGGTGCCCGGTGGCCATCGCGGCCGCCGGGCACGCCACCTAGTGGCCTAAATTGACATCACGTCATATGACGTGATGTCAGGATAATTGAGTATCCCGCCCGCGGTCATTTCACGGTGGGCGGGTATTAAGTGGTTAAGCTTGGCTTGCATACACACGGTCACACAAAAGTTCTCGTCAAGAACACGATGACGTACAACACTACGACGAGCAGAGAAAATTAAGTTTAATGCTCCCGAGCATGTGTCGAATTGTTTCCGAGCATGCTTCTGAATTTTGTACATCGGAATTGCTACAGACTAAATTTCCGAAAATTTGAGAACCAGCTCTCAATATTTTGTTGGTGAAAATTTCGACGGAGCTTATACACAGTCGGAATTTCGGACCAAAAGCTCACATCGGACTTTTCTTGTCGGAATGTGTACCTGGCATAAGCAGCATCTAAGCTGCAGAAAGTCTTGAGAGAGGGGTCTATATTATCCTTTAAAAGAAGATCCTTGTACAACCTCCTCCAGTTGAGGAGCTGGTTTTCCATCAATGAGGCCAGAAATCGCCATTGAATTAAATTTAAGAAGTACAGACATTGTAAATGTGAAGTATAAGTGCTGCCACTATAAATCCTGGGCCTGCCAATCCTTTGTGTAGGTTGAATTTCGTAGGAAAATTTTGTTACAAGTTTTTCCTCTGAGCAAATTGCTTTAGGAAATTAGATGAAGACTGAAATGAGTTTCTTGGAACTTGGCCCTTTTGTCCCCTCCCCCAACGAACCATTATGTACAAGTGACCCACTGATCTTCAAGCTTCTGTTCAATTCTTCTTAAAAACAAAGCACAGTGGGAGGCACTGAATGAGGGTTTTTCAAGAGGAAAATGGTACTTTGAAAAAATAAGAGCATTGCAATGTAAGGTGGCTCTCTGTCATGTCCAGTGGACTATGTGGATGCCCACACCATCTGGTTCATCTTAAAGGGAATCCTCTGTCTTTTCAAATACACATGTGAACGTGCTGCATTCTAATACACGTATCAGTGTGGTTTTTGTAAGTACATGGGGGCATTTGTGTCTGCACATTGTGCTTCCTGCTTGCTGTTACTGCATATTGATTGTGCTTTGCTGTTTCTCATTTATAGATAAGGTCTATCAGTCTACTCAAACTGATACATTTCACCCTCTCTATTTGTCCTGTTTACCATTATCATTGAAAGTAAAAGTAAAAGAAAATTAAAATTTTTGGGTTGTCCTCAGAAAAGTAATAGAGGGGAAATCTTCCACTTGGGACAATAACTCTTGTGACCTGGGGATCCCCAAGGAGGTCCCTTAAAGCGGAAGTAAGTCCACCGATTTAAGGCCTCTTTCACACATGCTGTCCATTGACGGATGAAAAATGAACATCAATGCATCGCTATGGAATAATGGATGTAGATGGATAATTATCCATTTACATCAGTTTACACCCACATCCCTCATCATCCGTTTTTTTGAACTGATCAAAGCTCTATTTTTCTTTCATTTAAAAAAAAAAACGGTTTGGACGAAAAATGGATGTAAACTGACAAATGGCAGGTGTTATAACTGATCACATGTGCAGCATCATGGCAGTGAAAAGTAGTGCACGTTTCTGGCTAAAATGAAAATCACAATTTGTTTGCTTAGAATAAAGATCACGATTCGGTGTAACAAAAAAAATTGGGCTAACTTTACTGTTTCGTTTTTTTTTTTTTTTTTTATTTAAAAAACATTGGGCCAGATTCACGTACATTGGCGCATATTTTTACCAGAGTAGCGCACCTCCTTTACGTTAGACTGGCGCAATGTAGAGGCGCAATCACCGTATTCTCGTAGTATTTGCGCAGAAATTAGCGCCGGTGTAATGTTAATTCCGAGGCGTAAGGCGGAGTAATTCAAATTGTGAAGGACGTGGGCGTGTTACATTGGAATGAGCCGTGACCCCATGCAAATGAAATGCCGGCCGGCTCACGCATCCGCACATGAAGCAGACCATGGTCAGCACCTCTGTGCGCATGCTCACAACTCGGGAACGGCGCAATCAGTGAAATTGGAAGTGGACCCGGGCAACTTAGTGAACTACGCAGACAGCATAAATAGACAGACACAATCGCACTTCCTTTGCAAAAGTACATCCCTTTGTATCCCTTCCTATACAGCAAGGTGCTTTTGTTCTGTTGTTTGTTGCGTTGTGACTTGTCTTTGTGATATTTGTTGACTGTTTGGTTGATAGATTTTGGTTTGTTTGTTTTGTTGCTTGATTTTTCCTGCTTGTTTTTGTGAGTGATTTTTGCTGATTGTTTGAGAGAGAGTTGTTGTAAGAGTATGACTAAGAGGAAGCGGAAGAGCAATTTTTCTTTGGGGGAGAAACAAATTATTGCACAGGCCATTACCCAATATGGGCGTTTCCTCCACGGCCCGGAGAGTGCCAACACCCCCCCGGCCAGGAAAAAGGAGATTTTGCAGAACATTACTGACCAGGTGAATGCATTGGGGGGGGGGGAGACCCGGACACGCGAGAGGATCGTCAAGAAAATCAATGATCTCCGGCGTCTGGTCAGAAAGAAGCTGGCCAAAATGGCTGCCCATGCCAGGGGCACAGGAGGGGGCCCACCATGCCCTGTTAGGCTGACAGTGGAGGAGCGTGCGGTGGCCCAGACCTTTAATAGAGAAGTGGAGGACCTGCCTGGCTATGACTCCAGTCACGAAGGCGTGATGCCAGGTAAGGTTTTTGTTTTCCTATCTGGTGTGTAACATGTGTGGGGGAGGGGGGGAAAGGGAATATGTGGCAAGTGTGTGGATTCTCCAACCTGTGAATGTTTTGTGTCATGCACAGATGTGCAGGAGGGTGCTGGGCCATCTGGCCTGACCGCACCATCCCAGGGACAACAGCCTGATGAGGACCCCCCGACAAGACCGGAGTCCTCGGAGGAGTTTGAGGAGGAGGAGGATGTCATGCCATAAGGGCTAGCCCCTCCCACTCCTCCCCCAACAGGGCTCCCCTCCCAAGGGCCTCGCCTTCTCCCCGGCCACAAGCATCAGCTGGAGGCAGGAAGTCGTCCCAGAAGACCAGGGGTGTGGCCGAGGTTCTGCCAGCCAATCTGAGAAGGGACCAGGCCCTTCAGACCCGCCATCTGGGACAGGTCAGCCAGACTTTGGGGTGGATGGAGGAGAGCCTGTCCCCCATAAAGGATACGCTTGGGGACCTGGACTGCCACTCCCGGGCTTTTACAAACTGCCTAAACGTACTGCAGACTACTACAGCAGACATTGGGCAGGATGTGAGGGCCCTCACCCAGGCTATCCAGGCCAATACGGCATCACTAAGTGCTGGCCTGACCAGAATTGCCGTGGCCTTGGAGGGCAGGCTGCCAGGTGGGCAGAGACCAGGGGCTGCTCCTCCTTCCCCGGATTACCCCCCCTCCCCATGAGTCTCCCCTGAGGAGCCGGGGCCGTGGCCGTGGTCGCCCCAGGCGTGGGTCACGCCAGCGGCATTAATTTGGTTTCCCCCCTTTTTTATTTTTTTACTTTTTTTTTTTTACTTTTTTTTTCAGGTTTTTTTTTTTTGCTGTTTTTTTTTGGTGTTCTGAATGCTTTCCGAATGTGGGGGTGACATTCCTGCCGGAAAAGTGGTGTCACCCTCATTTGTGGTGGAGAAGGGTTCCCCAGGACCAGGGGGAAGTGATCCCCAGGTCCGTGTGAATGGTATATGAATGTACAGTGACATAATTGGAGCCTTGGCGTGGCGTTGCTGCTCACAAGTCCAGCATGGTGGGCTTGTGCTAATCCAATTTGATGAGGATGTGATGTGTCTGTGCTAGGGACCACAGTGGTGTGCATGCATGCATTCTCATTGTGCCATGATTAATGTGTGTGTTTAACGTGCAAAGATGCCTAATGTGAGCTGTCTCCTGGCTGCTCTTCCCTCAGAAGACGGGGTAGCCTCGGTTAGGGGGGGATTGTCTGGTTTAGGGGTCAGGTCATCACGTATGTCAATCTGCAGGCCCTTTCTCACTGCGAAGTTGTGCAGAATGCAACATGCACAGATGATCTGGCACAAAAAGTTTGGGGAATACAACAGGGTCCCCCCAGACTTATCCGGGCATCGGAAACGTGACTTCAGGAGGCCAAAGGTGCGCTCCACCACTGCACGTGTTTGGGCGTGGGCTTCATTGTATCTTTCCTCTCCTGGGGTTTGGGGGTTCCGGATATGAGTCATGAGATGGGGTCCCAGTGCATAGGCAGAGTCACCTGTAAGAGAAAAGACAGGAGGATGTTAGTAGTGCATGTGCCCCTTGTGATGTGTGCATCATGGGGGGGAACAGTCATGCCTGCCACCCATGTCACTCACCAACCAGCCAGGTGTCCCCATACACGTTCTGTTCGAATTCCATTGGGATGGGCCTCTGATTGTATATGTAGCTGTCATGGCTGGATCCGGGGTGTTTGGCACGGACGTGCCATATGAGGCCTTGGGCATCGACTATCACCTGTACGATGATGGAATGCCAATGCTTTCGATTGCGGTATATGTGCTCTGTCTCATGGGGGGGCTGGAGTGCCACATGTGTGCAATCAATGGCCCCCATTGCGTGGGAATCTGGCAATTCTGTCGAAATCTGTCATTGCCATCCGCCGCAGCTCCTCAGTGGTGGGTTTGATGATTTGGTTGGCCATGCGTCTGAGGATTGCAGGGACAACCTGGTGCACACATCTGCTCATGGAGGATTGTGACATCCCAGCCACCACTCCACTTGTTCTTTTGAAATTGAGCCACTGGCAAGGAAATGGAGTGTTGCCAGGACCTTGACCAGTGGCTGCACTGCGTGTGAGCGGTGTGTTGGGCTGGTGATGTCCTCCTGCAAGGTTATGGTTAATTCCAGGATGGCATGAGGGGTGAATCTGAAGATGCGATACACCTCAGAATCACTCATGCCAAACAGGTCTATGGGTGTGCGGTATATCCTCTCCCGTGCCCTCCTCCGTGCCCTCCTCCTTCTTTGCTCCTCTAAAGTCATTAGTATAGCTATGAGCAAGGATGTCCCTGGCATGTTGGCATACAGATTGTTGTGCAGCAAGTGTGACTGCTGAGCTCCTCACTAACAGTGTTGCTTTCTCTGACATGTAGACGGATTGTCTAATTTTATACCACCTTTTATATGGTCTAATTTTAGACAGGACGTGCAGCTATTGCGCACAGCGCGTAGCCTGCGCTGCAACAACGCTCTTTTGTGGATCCCTGTAACTCCCTCATTTGCATATTTGAATAGCAAATCAATGGTGTGTCTAGCGCAGTTTTGCGCCGACGGATACGCCGGTCTATCGAAATTACGCCGGTCAAAAAAAAGTAGATTTCTTGCGTATCTCGTTTTGGGGATGCGGCGCATTGAAACGCATGCGCAAAATTAGACTTACGCCGCGCATCTCCTGTAACGCCGGCGTAATCGCTCTGTGAATCTGGCCCATTGCTTTGAAAAGCACTAATTTATTTTCTAGGATCTCTATATATACTGTATATATCATGTTCCAAGTAATTTTCTAGCAGAAAATAATGATTTTTACTTGTAAGCAAGAAATGTCAGAAAATATCTGGGGCCAGATTCTCATATAATTCCGGCGGCGTAGCGTTAACCATTTACACTACGCCACCGCACTTGCTCCGTAGTTTGTGGCGGCGTAGCGTAAATGGCCCGGCGTATCCCCGCGTAAATCGAAGGGGACGGCTTGTATTTAAATTAAGCGCGCCCCCGTGCCGATTGAACTGCGCGCGTGCCAGCCGCGACGAAATCCCAGTGCGCATGCTCCAAAGGACGTCACATTTTCTCAATGTAAACAACGTAATCGTAGCGTACACCAGCCCCATTGAGAATCGACGTATGCAAACTACGTAAACGCCGCACAACACGACGCGGTCCCGAGGCCATACTTAACATGGCATCCGACGGCAACCGACGGCACTTCGTAAGGTTACTCCACATATTAGCAGGGGTAACCTTACGCGTACGAAAACAACGTAAACTACGACGGGGCGGCGTAAAAGCGTTCGGAAATCGGCGTATTAGGCTCATTTGCATAGGCAAATGAGAAAACAACGTACAGGCCACCTAGCAGCCGCCGATGTCATTACATCTACGATCCGACAGTGTAATTGTTTTACACTTGTCGGATCTTCACCTGTATCTATGCGTAAGTGATTCTAGGAATCATACGCATAGATACACGGGGAAAAAAACTGCGATACAACGGGGTATCTGAGATACCCCGTCGTAGCGCGGCTGATAATCTGGCCCCTGGTCTTTAAATGGTTAAACTTCCCTCGCTTTTTTTTTATAAAAGAACGAATAGATACTTTGTTTCTACTTATTTGCCTGTTGTGATAAAACTTGGCAGGCTGTCTGGATTTTTTCCCCCAGCTGTGAGAACTTTGCACTTAGAAAGATTGTGACATGCTGTTGTGAAGTTTAGAAAGGGAAAAAGATTGCGATTTTGATTCTTATAGGGGTGTTCCAGTCAAATGTAATGTTTATTAAATGTCAGCAGCTACAAAAAGTGTAGCTGCTGGCTTTTAATAAACATTCACTTACCTTCTCCACGTTCCAGCGACGCGTCGACCGGGGCTCCGCTCTTCTCCCCCCCTCCCCGGTCGGCGTCTTCATTCCGACTGTGGGCACCCAGCCGTGACAGCCTTCGACTTCACGGCCGGGCACCCACTGCGCATGCGCGAGCCACACTGTGCATGCGCGCGCAGCGTGGCCCGCCGCTGATTGGAGAGGCGATCATCCAAGACCTGTCAGTGTCCTAGGCGATCGCCTACAGGGAGGGGCTGCTGTAGGCGATTAAGCTTAATCGCCTAACCAGCCCCTCGGCGGATGGAGGAAGTGTAACAGGAAGTCCCACTACTCCTGAAGACCCCACTCCCCCCCAAAAAAAATTACATGCCAAATGTGGCATGTAAGGGGTTGTGGAGTGGATTAAGCGGAAGTTCCATTTTTGGGTGGAACTCCGCATTAACGATTAATCATGCAGCTCTAGTATTTATTTATTTATTTATTACAATTCTTAAAAGTACAAAATGGTACAAAATGCAGTCAGTTACCCGTAGGCCTCGATGCGGCGAGAACAACAATACAGCAACAACCAAAAAAACACACAGGCAGCGGAACAGATCAAATTTTAAAATGGTTAGCAGATCAAAGAACTATAAACCTATGTGATTCCATAGGCTTGATTAAAAAGCTCAGTATTTAGAAGCTTCCTGAACTTAAAAAGATCATTATCAAGCCTTAATTTTAGAGGCAGGGAGTTTCAAAACAGTGCTCCCTGAGACACTGAGAAGATTAAACAGAGACCAAGATGGCAGCTTCCTTGGCTGAAAAAATGATAGGAGTGTTTCCTGATGCCAACATGGCAGCATACCTATGATATAGCTCCGTCCCTATATCCACCCACAGGACCTGTTTAGCGCTATAAAAGTCTGACTGAGAGCTAACTCCCCCATTTTCCTTTTTGCCTCAAAGATCAACACCTACAGACCGTTCCTCTCAGGATAAGCTCTTACCTGCCGACTATGTCAGAGTCCGTCTGATTTCAAGCCTCTCCCAGCAAGCAGTCCCACATCTTAGGCTGCTAAACGCACCAAGGTAGGGAGCCCCTTCTGGTGGTCTTTTGGGGCCAAGGTGTTCTTGTGGCATGCCTGCTGTGGGGTCCGGATCCAGCAGCTGAGACTACATGATGTCGTCTCTCCTATGGAACTCTTTCCAGATTTCTCTTTCTAAGGCTGCGTACACACGATCAAGCTTATCCGATGAAAACGGTCAGACGGACCGTTTTCATCGGATATGTCTGCTGGGCTGTTTTGGTCTGATGGTTGTACACACCATCAAACCAAAATTCCTGCGGACAGACAGCGCGGTGACGTTGACGCCGCCACGTCACCAATCCAGGAACTAAAATACTTCCATGCATGCATCAAATCAATTCGGCCCATGCGGGGGATTTCTGTCCGCTGGTTAGGCATACTAACCAGCGGACATGTCCGACGGACAGGTTTGCAGCGGACAAACCTGTCCGCTAGGTTGTACACACGATCGGAGATGTCCGCAGATAAATTTGATCGTGTGTACGCGGCCTAAGGTGCTCTATTTAAAGGGCACATCTCTTGTCTAATTCTGAAGAACAGTGAATGGCAGGTAAGTCTTGCTATTCTAGTAACGGGGATAGAAGGGAGCAAAGAAGAATGTATTACTAGGAGATGGGGGGGTAACCATATTTTTTTTATTTACTTTCAATGATATTCACCTCTTCAGAAGACTTTCTGACTACTCTCCTTAACTCAAAAAGCCTAAGGATGCAGCAATCAGTAGTCATCCTTTGAATAACTTATAGAGGCCTTAATTGCCTCATTCTGAACAGCTGAAGTTTTCCAACGCCCTAAACCTTTCTGGCTATTTCTGCAGCCGACACCTAATATTAATTGGTGAATTGTCTAAACAAGGCAGAAATGTATCTCCCGTCTGTGACAACACCCACAGATTTACCTGACTTCCTGTCACATACCCCCCCTCTTGTTTCAACCCTAGGGTTGGGACACAGGTTGCCAGGCATGCATGCACTCGGGACAACCCATCTGCATTCCCCATTTTAACACCGGGGCAATGCGTTACCACAAAACTAAATTCCTGAAGGGCCAGGAACCACCTATTTATTCTCCTATTGGTCTCCTTGTTCTGTGCCATCCACTTCAATGGGGCATGATCCATCACCAGTTCAAACTGTCTACCCACAAGGTAGTACCGGAGAGAATCCAAAGCCCATTTCACCGCCAGACACTCTTTCTCAATGGTGGCATAATTCTCCTCATGGGCCTTCAACTTTTGGCTGAGGTACATAACAGGGTGTTCCTCCCCCTTGATAACCTGGGACAGTACAGCTCCTAACCCCACATTTGACGCATCTGTCTGAACCACAAAGTCCCATGAAAAATCAGGCGAATTTAAAACTGGCTGACTACATAAGGCCTGTTTTAAAGCCTGAAAAGCTGCTTCTGCTTTAGGAGTCCATTTGGTCATGACAGACTCCTTCCCTTTGGTCAAATTGGTCAGGGGAGCAGCCTGTGAGGCAAAATGGGGGATAAAGCGGCAATAATATCCAGCGATTCCCAAAAATGCATGAACCTGTTTCTTGTTGGTGGGACGTGGCCAATCCTGAATAGCCTCAACTTTGTTTATTTGGGGCTTGATTAGACCTCTCCCAATGGTATATCCCAGATACTTCGCCTCTTCTAGCCCAAGGGTACATTTTTTGGGATTGTGTCACACACCTGGTGGTGGAGCCTGATGCGCAGGGAATGGCTGCTCGTGCTCCTCCCACTCCGGAGGCCACAATAGAGGATACAGGGAGCCCGAAAGTGCAGAGTCGCACAAGCGCCTGGCAGAACCGCTGGTGCTGGTAGAGTAGGGATCCGCTGCACTTCTGGGTCAACAGAGCTGAGGATGCCCGGTAGCTGAGGCCGGATATCGCTGGTCAGAGTTCAGCACAGAGGGAGGTGTTCTGTAGTTCAGCAGTCTATAGCAGGATCAGGCCAGCCGGATCAATGTGAGCAAGCGGATCTTGGTGCAGGAACTGAGCAGGGACGGATCGTGAACAAGCCGGGGGTCAGTAAGTGGCGGGCAGCAGACAGACAGGTGGGACAAGCAGAAGCGTGGTCAGACAGGCCGTGGGTCAGGGCAGGCGGAGATCAGAGTAGTCGGAGGCAAGCCGGTTTCAGGAACAGGAGGTCAACAGGTAACAGGTATCAGGTCGGTTTCCAGGGACGTGCTGTAGATCCAGCAGCAAGAGGCAAAAGTGGCAGCACACTTAAATAGCCCCTCTTTTGCGCCAAGATGGATGGCGTCCACATGTGCCCGCGCACCGTCACCGCGAATGCGCGCGCCCACGCGTCGTTGCCGCGCGTGCACGCGCGCCGCTATCGCCACCTAGTGGCCGAGATTGTCCATGACAGATTGGCTGTAAACCCGGCTTTCCAGATGGAATCCAACACAGCCTGAACTTTTGGTAAGTGTGAGTCCCAATACGCTCGATGAGGCCGAAGTGTCTTATCCATGGTGCGTCGAAATGTGGCAGGAGCGTTCTGTAACCCAAAAGGCATCCTCCGATATTGGAAAGATCCTTCAGGAGTTACAAATGCTGTTTTTTCCCTGGCCGACTCCGAGAGAGGAATTTGCCAATAACCCTTGGTCAGGTCTAACGTCGTCATGTACCGGGCAGTGCCTAGGCGATCAATCAGTTCATCTATGGCATAGGATAGGAGTCAAACTTAGTGATTTTATTCAGGCGGCGAAAGTCATTACAAAACCACCAACTTCCATCTGGTTTGGGCACTAAGACAATGGGACTGGACCAATCACTATTTGACTTTTCGATCACCTCCAGCTCAAGCATTTTTTTTACTTCCTGGCAAATTGCCTCTCGCCAGGCTTCTGGAATTCTATAGGGCTTTAACTTGACCTTCTCCCCTGGTGTGGTGATAATGTCATGTTCAACCCCGGAGACCCAACCTGGCAAATCTGAAAACGTCTCCCTATTACGGAGCACAAATTCTTTAGCCTCCTGTCGCTGAGTTTTGGACAGAGTCTCCGCTATCCCAACTTCAGGGACAGCCAGGTTAAATGGAGCAGAAAATTGGGTAGTTTCAGCGACCAAGGAATCTCTATCCTTCCATGGTTTCAACAAGTTCACGTGATATATCTGCTCAGGTTTTCGTCTTCCCGGTTGGCTAATTTTATAATTCACCACCCCCATTTTCTCCAACACTTCATAAGGACCCTGCCATTTGGCTAGGAATTTACTTTTGACTGTGGGGACCAGCACCAACACCCTATCACTAGGTGCAAAGGAACTGACCTGGGCCCCATGATTGTAAATCCTCTGTTGAGCCAACTGGACTTGGGCTAAATGTGCCATCACAATCGGCATCACTTGAGCAATTCTATCTTGCATTTGTGCCACATGTTCCATCACACTTCGATGAGGGGAACTCTCACTTTCCCACGTTTCCCTGGCAATGTCCAGTAGGCCCCGGGGGTGCCTCCCATACAGTCGCTCAAACGGAGAGAACCCTGTGGACGATTGGGGAACCTCTCTTATGGCAAACATCTTATGGCAAACATCAGATAAGGGAGCAGATATTCCCAGTTCTTTCCGTCTTTATCCACAACCTTCCTCAACATTTGTTTTAAAGTTTTATTAAACCTTTCCACTAACCCGTCTGTTTGAGGGTGATATACTGATGTACGTAATTGGGTCACTTTCAGGAGTTTACAAAGTTCTTTGGTCACCCTAGACATAAACGGGGTGCCCTGATCAGTTAGGACTTCCTTAGGAAGACCCACATGGCTGAAAACCTGAAATAACTCTTTGGCAATGGTTTTAGCAGAGGTGTTTCGGAGAGGAATCGCTTCTGGGTAACGGGTGGCATAGTCCATTATTACCAAGATGTGCTGGTGCCCTCTAGTGGACTTCAGTAAGGGGCCAACCAAGTCCATGGCGATCCTCTCAAAAGGGACCTCGATAATGGGCAGGGGTACCAACGGACTGCGGAAATGTGGCATATGCAGAGGCGTTGCTAGGGGGGTGCGGGGGGTGCGGTCCGCACCCGGGTGACACCCTTAGAGGGGTGACACCATCCTGATTTAAAAAAAAAAAAAAAAGAACATTTTTTTTTTTTGCTGACATGCAGAGATGAAAAAGCACCCCCCCCCCACGAACACCCATCCTCCCACACGGAGAGCCACACAGCTGAATCCTGGAGTTCAGTCCCGAAACGTACAGTTGCACTGAACTTCAGGATTCAGCTGTGCGGCTCTCCGTGCGGGAGGAGCAGGGCCGGCCCTATCATAGGACCCGATGGTACCAGGCGGCACTTTTAGAGGGGCGGAAAGTTGCCGCCCACCCGCAATTTTGATCCGCCCGCTCCACTCCCCCTGCACTCAGGGCCAGCGCTACCATGGCCACTGGTTCCCTAACTTAATTTGTGACAGTAGTAGTCCTTGCAGCAGCAGCCGCACAGCACTGTGGAGGAAGAGGAGGCGCTGGGAGCTTGACGCAACCTCCAATCATTCATTCAACAGTTGTTACTAGGTCAGTTACGTGGATCCATGTGCTCCCCTCCCCCGGCTCCTCCTTTTCTCCCGCGCTCTGCGAATCTCCTACCAAGTGCCATGTGCAGAGGCAGAGCGAGGATAATGGCCGCCGCCGCTGCAGAGCAGCTCCTTAATTTCCTGGATGGCCGTAGTGTGAAAGATCTGCCAGAGGAGAGGAGCGATTATCGGAGAGCCAGCCTCAAGGTACTGTACATGCCCGACACTGACAGCAACCCGTGATGTCACATCCCTGCTAGCAGCTGGCTGTGATGACCTCACACCCGGCCCTAATGCTATGATGCCACCTACTGTCTCCTGTCATACATTTTATCACCCCCTGTCGTCTCCATCCTCCCCGTCAGTCTTCTACCACCCACCCCTGTCATCTCCATCCTCCCTGTCAGTCTTCTACCACCCACCCCTGTCATCTCAATCCTCCCATCTCCATCCTTCCTGTCGGTCTTCTACCACCCACCCCTGTCATCTCCATCCTCCCCGTCAGTCTTCTACCACCCACCCCTGTCATCTCCATCCTCCCCGTCAGTCTTCTACCACCCACCCCTGTCATCTCCATCCTCCCCGTCAGTCTTCTACCACCCACCCCTGTCACCTCCATCCTCCCTGTCAGTCTTCTACCACCCACCCCTGTCATCTCCATCCTACCATCTCCATCCTCCCTGTCGGTCTTCTACCACCCACCCCTGTTCTCATCCCACCATGTCCCCCTGTGCTCATCCCCCCCTGTGCTCATCCCACTGCGTTCCTCTGTCCTCATCCCATGAAAATGACAGGACGGGTCTTAAAAAGGCACAGTGGGGACAATTGATGGCACAGTGGCTGCGTTTGATGGCATGGCACAGTGGTGACAATTGATGGGCACAGTGGTGACAATTGATGGGCACAGTGGCGACAATTGATGGGCACAGTGGTGACAATTGATGGGCACAGTGGCTGCATTTGATGGCATGGCACAGTGGTGACAATTGATGGACACAGTGGCGACAATTGATGGGCACAGTGGTAACAATTGATGGGCACAGTGGTGACAATTGATGGGCACAGTGGCTGCATTTGATGGCATGGCACAGTTGCGACAATTGATGGTCACAGTGGTGACAATTGATGGGCACAGTGGCGACAATTGATGGCACAGTGGTGACAATTGATGGCATGGAATAGTGGTGACATTTGCTGGGCAAAGTGGTGACAATTGATGGCACAGTGGCTGTGTTTGGCATGGCACAGTGGTGACAGTTGATGCACAATGGTGACAATGGGCACAGTGGCGACAATTGATGGCACAGTGGCTGCGTTTGATGGTATGGCACTATGGTGACAATTGATGGCACAGTGGCGACAATTGATGGCACAGTGGCGACGACAATTTATGGCACAGTGGCTACATTTGATGGCATGGAAAAGTGGTGACAATTGCTGGGCACAGTGGTGACAATTGATGGCACAGATGTAACAATTGATAGCACAGTGGCTGCGTTTGGGATAGCACAGTGGCTGCGTTTGATGGCATGGCATAGTGGTGACAATTGCTGGGCACAGTGGCTGCGTTTGATGGCACAGTTAAAATAAATACAGTTCTTTAACAGTTTAAGCTTTGAATTCTATTATTTTCATATGATTTTGTTATTCAAAATTGCTAGTCGATTGATAGCTATTAACGGCACTACTGTTGCCAATATATGCAGTGTTATTAGGGGGGAACAAATTATTGGGGGGGGGGGGTGACACCATGTTATACCGCACCGGGTGACACCAACCCTAGTGACGCCACTGGGCATATGTGCAGTGATCTGACACACTGGACAGAAAGAGCAATACAATTCCACTTACTTAGTGATCCCAGGCCAATAAAACCTCTGGGTGATTCTCTCCCGGGTTTTTTCTGCTCTCAAATGTCCCCCAAGAATGTGCCCATGGGCCAGTTCCAAAACCATCTTGCGGTACGGTTTAGGCACTACCAGTTGCTCAATAGTCCCCTCTAACCTCTGTGACACTCGATATAATAGGTCCCTTTCAATAATGAAGTAAGGGAGGGCAACCCTCTCATCGGGGTTAACTAACTCCCCATCTATCTTCACTACATTCTCCCGGGCTCTTAGCAATGTGGGGTCCCTCAATTGCTCAGTGATAACATTTTCTCTGTGCACCTCGAGGTCATCAAACCCTATTGGCCGCTGTTCCTCTTCTGAGGTAGAAGGCTCCTCCCTAGGGACTGGTGTTTCCCCTAAGACTGAGAACGGAGACTCAGGAGAATCCTCACAGTTAAAGGATTCTGGAGTAGATGTTTCAGGCTCAGAAGAACCACTTACTGGGGAATCTGGGCAGGTGTTTCCCCTGCTAAGACTGAGAACGGAAACTCAGGAGAATCCTCATGCCGCGTACACACGATCACTTTTTGTGATGAAAAAAAACAAAGTTTTAAAAAACGTCATTTAAAATCATCGTGTGTGGGCAAAACGTCGTTTTATGTCTTCAAAAAAACGACCAAAAAAAAATTTTTTGTGTCATAAAAAGTGACCGTGTGTGGGCAAAACGTTGTTTAAAACTACGTTTTTAAACCCGCGCATGCTTAGAAGCAAGTTATGAGATGGGAGCTTCAATGGAACAGAGTGCCGTCGAAAGTGTCTTACGTAATCGCGCTTTGCAAGAGCATTGTGGAAAAACGATGGTGTGTATGCAATGTCGTTTTTGAAAATGAAGTTTGAAAAACGTCGTTTTGTTTCGTCAGATAAAATTAAGTTTTTTTTCATCACAAAAAGTGATCGTGTGTACGCGGCATCACAGTTAAAGGATTCTGGAGTAGATGTTTCAGGCTCAGAAGAACCACTTACTGGGGAATCTGGGCAATCCCAGAGCTCCCAGAACTTTGGGAAATCCTTTCCCACAATGGCGTCATGTGGTAGTTGGGGAACTAAACCCACTTGGTGACCCAAGTTACCGAGGGAGGTTTCAAAGGAAACCGTAGTCACCGGATATTCTCGAGTGTCCCCATGTACACAAATTACAGCCATTTTCCTAGGATGTAAGGTTTTTCCCACCACTAGATCACTTTTCACTAAGGTGACCAGGCTACCTAAATCCAACAATACCACAACATCTTTACCATCTAAGCACATTCTACATAAAGGTTTCTCATTCCCCTTTACTGCAGTGCATGTGGTTGCAAAGAGGGACTGTTGTCTCTCTGTCAGAAATTCACACTGCATGGGTTCATCAACCGCTGGGCAAACCGCTGCTACATGTCCCTCTTCCCAATAGAAACAAATCAACCTTCTGGTCCTCTCCTGTGGGATGGGTCTTCCAGGCCGCTCTCGCCAAACATTAGCAGTAGTCCCGATAATACCTGTAGTTGCTCTTTGGTCCTTCTCTCCACCCCTATCCCTTGATGCAGTCTTACCTATAGGTGGGGAGGGTCTGGTCTTGGGGTGAAAAGTCAGTGCGTCTCTGGTGTAAGAGGACAAATTCTCTGTTGCTAGGTACCTTTCGACCAGGTCTACTAGTTTCCGGACCACCATGGCTCACCCATTTCTGCAGGGTGTTAGGAAGAGACCTAAGAAATTTGTCCATGACTACTCGCTCCAAATTTTTTTGTCCGGACAGAGTTTCTGGCTGCAGCCATTTCCTAGCCAAATGAATGATGTCATACATCTGCGACCGAGGTGGCTTCCTCAGCTGATAACTCCAATTGTGGACCCGCTGAGCACAGACATCCAGAGTTACACCAAAACGTGCCAATATTTCCTCTTTTACCGATCATAGTTTTTTGCATCTGCAAACTCCAAATCAAAATATGCCTTTTGGGCTTCTCCAGATATTAAGGGGGCCACCAGTCCAGCCCACTGTTCTTTAGGCCAACTCTCTTTTTCCGCTGTTCTCTCAAACGTGGTCAGAAACATCTCAGGGTCATCATCTGCAGTCATCTTTGGCAATAAGTGGCTTACCCGAAAAGTTCATATGTTACTGGCCTGACTCCCAGCCTCGGTCTGCTGTATCTAAAGCTGTTTCACAATGGCCTTCATTTGCTGCTGGTGTCTCTGTTCCAAGCCTGCAATGCTCTCTCGGTGAGCCTGTTGTTGAGCTGCAATGCTCTCTTGGTAAACCTGTTGTGAGCTGCCATGCTCCCTTGGTGAGCCTGTTGTTGAGCTGCGTGAGCCTGTTGTTGAGCTGCAAGGCTCCGCTGCAATCCTGCATTTGTCTGCTGTTGATTTGCATTTGCTATAGCCAGCTGTTTTAGTATCTCCTCCATTTTGGGTTTACTTTAACTGCCCGCGGCACTCCACCATGTGTGAGGGATTCGCTCGGTAGCGGGGGGGTGTGACCCCCTGGATGGGTTCACTACACACTGAACTATACAGAAAGGCAGTTAAGGATGGTTGAAAACAAAGGATATGGTTTATTCTTCTATATCAATGGATACAAGTGCAAGCATCAAAACAGCATAGACAAAACAAAACATAAAATAAACCCTTGCCACTTGGGGCATCTATCTTCACAACACAGGAACCTACCTATGGAGTCTGGCACAGCCTACTGCTGGGCAGACACTGCTGATCAGACAGCAGAAAACAATAGTCTTTTTGATTTTTATCACACAGAAAAATCAACAACCACCTCACCTCTTCAGAAGACTTTCTGACTGCTCTCCTTAACTCAAAAAGCCCCAGGATGCAGCAATCAGTAGTCATCCTTTGAATAACTTATAGACGCCCTAATTGCCTCATTCTAAACAGCTGAAGTTTTCCAACGCCCTAAACCTTTCTGGCTATTTCTGCAGCCGACACCTAATAGTAATTGGTGAATTGTCTAAACAAGGCAGGAATGTATCTCCCGTCTGTGACAACACCCACAGATTTACCTGACTTCCTGTCACAATGTATACAACAGTACAAAAAAGTTTTAAAATCTCCAATAGCGTCAGCAAACACAATCTGAGACACTTGGGGGTAACTCCATGTACAAAAGTAGCAAGCCTAACCGGCACCATATACCATCTAAGTAAAACTTTATAGTTAGCTTCTATTATAGACGTATTAATAAGCGATCCGGACGCTGCGTCAGACAACCTGTGCCACTCCTCCAAGCCTAGGGTCTTCCGCAATTCTCCCTCCAATTGGAGCATATAGGTCAATTTAGTCGATGAACTCACCAACATTGCGTATATCTCGAAAATATGACCTTTAAGCTTATCATATTGAGTACAAAAATACTCCATGGGAGTAGAGGTCGCAAGATCCCCCGACGAGCCAGGGCCTGCACAAAATGATGCAGTTGGGCGTATCTATAACCTTCTACCGATGGCATATGATGTTTTTCCTGCATAGCTTGCTCGGTAAGCGATTTTTTTTATTTAAATTTGTTTCTCTTTGCACAAACAAAAAAATGGGGGGTATATAAGTATTTTTTTCCTCTCTCGCTTCCCTTATTTCTCGCTGTTGCCATGCAGTCCTCTTTGCACCTTTCGGTTCTTCTGCCAGCATGAGCCTAACACCACATAACCAAGACCAACGCAATACCAGGTAAGGCCCACTTTTGGTAAGTAAGAAGATGCAGGAAAAGGAGTGCGTTATGCCCGGACGAGCATGCCTTCTTGTCTAAATAAAAACTGCGCCAATAAAGAAAACTAGCAACCAAGTGCCAGTACTAAAATAACAAAGAATAAAGTCTTTAGATCCCAAAACTAAATGAATAGTAGGGGTAAGAAATGTAAAGTCCCAAATGTGTAGAGTAGATCACATCAGAGCCCACAAATAGGATGAGACAGCACCACCGTGAATATGACTTCTGTGAGGAAACCACCACCCTATGGAAAGCCGCTTACCGGTAGGCACCACAATGTGTATTGACACGAAACGCGTCAGGGATGACTCCATCATTGTCACCATTTTATTGATATGCGCTGTATTTTCATCTAATATGTAAGTGCAACCTTTAATAAATTTCATATTGATTTTACGGTGTTACACTATGGCGTCCCCTCTTCTCCTCTCCATTTATATATGTAACCTTTGATACGGATGACCATCTCCTGTACTCCATGAGCGAGAGATCTTCCAAATATTCTCCGGGTTATCGAATTTTGCATCACAGCTATTTGCAGACCCTCTCTTTGAAGAAATTCCACACCGAGTTCTGAGCATTTACTAAGCCGGATCGACTCTGGAAATTGAATTTTCTTAGAGTCCACTTTTTCTGGTAAGCCTGCATCCTCACTGGTGGTGGGATATCTCTTCACGTTTGAAAAACCAAACTTCAACTTACCCCATTCTGTCACTGGAATCTAAGAATACTCTTTTTCTCACACAATTTTTGATTTTGAACTTTGTGGTATCCATTTATTATGGGGCTTACTTTTGGACTTTAGTATTTGATTTATTGGTTATCACTCTACGCTACGTGTAATATACATTTTTTCACATTGCTTATGCGATTTTGACTTTACTGTTATAATTTGCATTCTATTGTATTTGAGCGCTGCACTCTTTTTCCCACATTTTGTTTTTGCTTCTTGTTTTCAGTAGCCGTGTTCAGCAGCTAGATACATATACTTTTAGCAGCGCAGTAATTCACACCACACCAGGGTTGTGCTGAGACCATTGGATCACTTTGTCCCAAAAGTGGCATTGATATATCATCTCTCCAGTGAATGGGTGCTTCCAGCATTCCCAGTAGAATCATGATTTGCATGAGTTGTACATTCCAAATGTCCTCTTAAGCCCTGTACACATGACCCGATGGACTCTTTTCATTGGACAAACTGATCTTGTGTGGGCCCCATCAGGGGCGGACTGACAACTCATGGGGCCCCCGGGCAATAGAAGATTATGGGGCCGCCAGGCTTACAGATGGCTACCAAGCCAGGTGGCAGTACAGAGGCGGGGCAGCTAAAATCTCAGGATTTTCATATCAAAAGCATGTAGGTTTTGGACATATCAGGGACAGATGTAAAAAAAACACAGATTTTTACATACTGTCCCTGGTTTTAATGAGCCTGGCAACCCTGATGGGGCCCCCTAGTGGCATGGGGCCCTCGGGCAGTGCCTGAGTTCCTCAATGGTCAGTCCGCCCCTGGGCCCCATCGGTTTTTCCTCTATCAGTGGAAAAAAATAGAACATTAGATTCCATCAGATATCGTGTGTACGAGGCTAAAGTCTATCTCCAGGCTACTATTACATATATAGATAGAGGTGGTTAGAGCTCACTCAACCAGGGCGATGTCCTCTTCTTGGGCGACACGAGCAGGAGTGTCTCTGGAGACAAAACGGCTAGCTGGTCATCACATCATACGTTCTTAAAACACTACAGGGTGGATTCAGCAGATCTTACAGTACTACAGTAGAGTTTGGGAGGAAAACTATGTTTATTGTCAAATAAAGACTAAGGTTGCAGCATTAAACCCTCCCTCTCAAAAGCTCATCATGTATCATATGTATGCTGCCATGTTAACGTCAGGAAAATGGAAAATTGTATCAAATACTTACCGTAACTTTCTTTTGTTGACGCCAATACATGGCAGCATACGAACCCTTCCTCTGATTTTTGTGCTTTATATGGAGAATGGGGGAGGTAGCTCTCAGTCAGACTTTTATAGAGCCTATCAGGTCTGGTGGGTGGATATAGGGGCGGAGCTATATCATATGTTTGCCACCATGTATTGGCGTCAGGAAAGAGGTTTAAAACAAAACAAAGGTGAGAACAGGCTACATTGCCTGCTACAAGAAATGTAAATTAGAATGATTGCATACTGGTTCCTAGGTTCAGTGGCATAACAGAAGCCATAGCAGCCCTATACATTCACAATAAAGCTTGTTTGTAGAAGTAGGAAATAGATGCTATTCACCTGACAGATCTGGTACAGTACATGGAAAACCCCCTACTCATTACCCATAGATCATGGTGAGAAAGTTCATCAATCTGATTCTATTATAACAAACACTTCACACTACATAATGTCAGAGGAAGTGGTTAAATCATGCATAAATGTAAACGGCCAGACTACACGTTTTAGACATTTTATCTACTCTGTGAAAGAAAGATCACCCACATTTCCTGAAAGTCTATGCAAATCTAGAATAACATAAGTAACCTTATTAGGAGGGAAGCTTACATTGTGTATATTAATGACATCAGTTGAGAAGCTCAACTTTAAATTTCAGGCTAAAGTTCTACGAGTTTGTGGGAAATGCAATTTCAATTCCTGTTATTGGGCTCAGAGGCGTTGCTAGGGGGGTGCGGGGGGTGCAGTCCGCATCCGGGTGACACCCTTAGAGGGGTGACACCATCCCGATTTAAAATTTTTTTTTTATTATTTTTTTTTTTTATCATTTTTTTTGCTGACATGCAGAGATGAAAAAGCACCCCCCCCCCACAAACCCCCATCCTCCCGCACGGAGAGGTGCACAGCTGAATCCTGGAGTTCAGTGCCGAAACGTGCAGTTGCACTGAACTTCAGGATTCAGCTGTGCGGCTCTCCGTGCGGGAGGAGGGGGGTTCGCGGGGGGGCGCAAAGTGGTGCGGTCACCCGGGACATCTGCCGCATGGGATCCCGCAGCGCCATTCGGCTTTACTGTGCAGTCGTGAGCCATCCCTCTCTCTCCACTGACTGCAATACACAGTCTTTGGCTCCTCCCCCCTTGGCTCAATGTTCCTGTGTACACAGCCAGGAGGAGGAGCCGAGGAGAGACACAACCGAGAGAGCCATGCTGCTGGTTATGGTATGTGGGAGAGAGAGAGTAACCAGGAGGTAAGGAGGGGGGCAGGCAGATACGAGGTGAAGTGGTGAACGAATGAAGTGATGGGAGAGGAGAGGGTGGTATGGGGGATATGTGCAGGGGAGTGATTTGAGAGAAAAGAACATATGTACTAGTGGGGGGTATGACCCCCCCCCCCCACTAACACATATCTTCTTCCCTCTCAAATCGCTCCCCTGCACATATCCCCTATACCACCCTCTCCCCCCAAATTAAAAGATGCTTTGCGGCTGCCCCCCTGTGCTCATCCCACCCTGTCCCCCTGTCCTCATCCCACCCCGTCCCTCTGTCCTCATCCCACCCAGTCATGCTTTATTTTTCCCAACTGGTCATCAAAAATCCTTGGGAACCGCTGCTTCAGGGACACCACCCATCCCTCATTATCTCCTAATGGAATGGTAACCGTGTTACAGGGACTTATGGCGCTGTCTGGCATACCAAAGTGAGCAATCCAGTCTCTTCCAAAGAGAGGGGGTCCCCCATTTTCTAGGATATATAATGGCAGTCTCTTTGTCTGACTCTTCTACAATACCTGTACTTTTGCGTAACCCAGTGGGTGGAGTACCCGCTTTGAGTATGTCTGCAGTTTGATTGGTGTTGGGGGGACAGTTTTTCGGGTCTGAAGTTGTCTCCATTGTTTTTGGGTGATAACTGAAACTGCTGCTCCTGTGTCTACATCCATCTTGAGTTCCTTTCCCTCAACGGTTACATCTACAGTCATTGTAGAAATCTGTCGGCTGGGAACCTGTCGGACCGATATGTCTGCTGGTTAGTACGCTAACCAGCAGACATATCTGCTCGCACATGCGTCGAATGGATTCGACGCATGCGCGGAAGTGTTTTACTTCCTGGTGCGGTGACGTGGCGGCGTCAACGTCACCGCCATGTCACCGATACATCAGCGCGATGTCTGCCGGCGGGGATTTTGGTTTGATCGTGTGTACACGATCAAACCAATACATCCCAGCAGACAGATCTGTTCAAATCAGTCTGTCCGACCGATTTGAACAGATCTATTTGCTCGGCCTAAGGGATCTGCTTTCCCCTGTAAAACCAGCAACTAAGACATTGGCAGAGCTGCTGACACTGCTAGAGGATCATTTCCAGCCCAAACCACTAGAAATTGCAGAAATTGCAGAAGTTTTACTTCCTAGAGGGTGCTGAATGCATATGATGTATGTCTAATCTGTGGAGCACTTCTTCATCCTCTGACTCAGATGATGATGTATATCTTCCCACCATATATGTCTTTGTCTTTGGATTCAGAGGTTGTTTATCTCGCACCTTCTTGCTACGGCAAACTCGTTTCAGTTATGACAGGTCTGATCCTTAAACCGGCAGACTTTGTGATCATGATCTGTATTCCCACAACGATAGCAAGCTGACTCCCGGCTTGGTGATGGTCTGTATTTCCAGTTTGCAGCAGTTGGCTTGACTGCTGTTCTGAAAACTTCCTGCTTCACCTCTTCCCTTCTGCTCTGGGGGTTCAATTCCTCTGTATCTTTCACAGCCATGACTATGGTATCCCAGATATAACCTTTACTGCTAGGACACACTGTTTATACTCCCCCTTAAACCTTTAATAATAATGAGACCACCACTGTAACTTGGAGTAAAACTGGCCGTAGCAGCCTCCTTTATTTTAGATAACATCCAATAATAAATAACATATATAAACCATATAATTCCTGAGAAAAACATTCTTCTCATACTAGTGCTGGACTTTGCAGGCACCACTAACACTGACTTGTAAAACCTTTTAACATTATAACATGTTATTGGCACTGCGGTACCTCACCTCTGGTCATAGGCCTCAAGCCGACAAGCTGGCTCAGAGACGACCACTGACCGCAGTGCCCCCATTAACCAACATTCCAGCTACACCTTGGTAGACTGGAAACCACACCCCTTCAGAACCCATACCACCTCTGGGTAATGGCATCCATATTTGGGGTAATTTCTTCTCCTGCAAAGTCCAAACACCCGCCACTGCCACGACAGCATGAACCTCGTACCTGCATAAGGAGAAACAAAACACAAGGAAAGCACCCAAAACAACAATTCTCTCAACCATCCTCACCACTATCAGCAAGCCCATAACAAAAAGGGAGGGTGGGTGGGAACTTTTCTCCCCAGACTGTGTTACCCGGGAAAGGAGGGGGGAGAATTTATAGCCTCTCCTCCTCTGCACACTGCACCTCTCATGACCACTCACCCCTGGCTTGTAAGGGTTTCTGTTAACCCTGTCATGCCCGGCCCTACGCTTATGGCTTGTTCTTTTGCTCCGGGCCTCTCTTTTCCATCACTCTCAATTGCCTTTGTAAGGGTAAAGCCCCATACACACTATCAGTTTTCCTGATGGTTTTCTCTTCAGGTTTACCAAAACCATCTAATATGAGGTCAAACTTCAAGAGTTTCAATTTGTATGCAATCAGGCAGGCCCTTGTACTACATGGTTTTGGTAAACCTGAAGAGAAAACCATCAGGAAAACTGATAGTGTGTATGGGGCTTAAGGTCTTTCTCTGTTAACAGTCTCTTTTGGGCTGACTCACAATTCAGTCCCATAACAAACTTATCTCTCAGTGCAGTAGGTAGGTAGTCCCCAAAAGAACAGGTAGAGGCTAGTCTGCAAAAGGCGAGCACATAAGCTTTAATCTCTTCACATGTCTGCTGCTGCCTCTGATAGAAGCAAAATCTTTCTGCAATTTCTAGTGGTTTGTGCTGGAAATGATCCTCTAGCAGTGTCAGCAGCTCTGCCAATGTCTTAGTTGCTGGTTTTACAGGGGAAAGCAGATCCCTTAGGCCGAGCAAATAGATCTGTTCAAATCGGTCGGACAGACCGATTTGAACAGATCTGTCTGCTGGGATGTATTGGTTTGATCGTGTACACACGATCAAACCAAAATCCCCGCCGGCAGACAGCGCGCTGATGTGTCGGTGACGTGGCGGTGACGTTGAAGCCGCCACGTCACCACACCAGGAAGTAAAACACTTCCGCGCATGCGTCGAATCCATTCGACGCATGTGCGAGCAGATATGTCTGCTGGTTAGCGTACTAACCAGCAGACATATCGGTCCAACGGGTTCCCAGCCGACAGATTTCAAAGCATGCTTTGAAATCTGTCGGCTGGCCAAATCCTTCTGTTTGCCCGTACACATGATCGAATCTGTCTGCTGAAACGGTCTGGCAGACTGTTTCCAGCAGACAGATTTGATCGTGTGTACGCAGCCTAAGAGTGTCATATGTTTTGGCCCCAACCACTGTCAGAAATACTGCTACTTGCCTGTTGTCTGTGGTGGCTTTGCACTGAAATACTGTTCCAGCCTCTCAACCCAGGAACTCCAGGATGTCTGTTCTCCATCAAACTCACTTAATGTCCCGATTAATGACATCTTCCTGCTGGGATCTGTGATTGCTTTTATCCAGGTGACAATCCACAATGTCTTCGTCTCTCTCTATCTCTCAGACTGATTGACACTTTGTAAATCCCATTCTCGTCGCCACTGTTATATCCTCTGTGTTGTGAGAGACACAAGACTCTGGTCTGGAACAATGGATGTTTATTTCAGGTCATCTGTACACTGCAACATGCATCTCAGGACAGTACATATCTCTGCTTCCTACATGTGCTCTCTCTTTAAGATGGCTACTATGCCCCTTGACCCTTGTCATCACTGCTGGGTGGAGCCAGCCTTAAAGTGCCAGGACATGTGGAACCCTTCAGGTATAACACATACAGTATGTACAATGAAATACCACTTGAACATGGCCTGAAAAGATAAGCAAGAGTTTAGCATTAATTCTGGCAATACTTCTAAAGGGAAACCCAAGCTAGCCTATTTAAAGGGGTTGTAAAGCTTACTAATGATCTAAGAACGCTGGCAACGTAGTTATGGTCCTATTTGACGGGTCTTGGGGCGCTGGACGGTTGTTCTTTTATTTCTCCCCTTTTCCCTCTCTACTGTTTTCTTTTTTTACCTCTATCTCTGTCTCAAGAGTTCTCAAACACCGGTCCTCATGTCAAGGTCATAGTACTAGCAGTAAGATGGGCTTATGATTTTATGCCCGGGGCCCCTTGGCCTGTGGGACTTGAGGTTCCTGGGGTAAGCACTGATTATTTTGCTATTTACATTTGGTTGCACTTTGGGTTATACCCTAGAGTTTTTTTCCGATTTTGTCGTTATTTCTGTTGGACACTGCTTTGTTTTTTTTTGCTTGATGTATAGGCCCTTGATTGCGTTTGCTAGAGCATGCTAATGTGTTGGGATGCTTTTGTACTGTTGTATAAATCTTTTCATTAAACATAATTGAAACTAAAGGGGTTGTAAAGGTTTGTTTTTTATTTTTAAAATAGGTTCCTTTAAGCTAGTGCATTGTTGGTTCACTTACCTTTTCTTTTGATTTCCCTTCTAAATGTTTTTTTTCTTTGTCTGAATTTCTCACTTCCTGTTTCTCCTCAGTAAGCTTGCCCCCATCATCCGAGCTGTTCTGGCTGGGGGTTAGTCAGCCAAAACAGCTTACTTAGGAGGAACAGGAAGTAAAAATGTCAGACAAAGAAAACAAAGAAAAAACATTTTTTGAAGGGAAATCGAAGGAAAAGGTTAGTGAACCAACAATGCACTAGCTTAAAGGAATCTATTTAGAAAATAAAAAACGAACCTTTACAACCCCTTTAACCTTTAATCCTAATGAGAGTTCAAGCAAACAAGAATGGTATGAGGGCCCTTTAAGCAGTAATGACAGCAATATCCCAATTGCAGGTCTGATGGTCTTCACCGGCAGTCGGAGCTCATTAACTATATCCAATAAGGTGCAGTAACAGGGTAATGGTATTTTTTGTAATGGTTGAAGCTAAAGGTGTTAATGTACAGTGTTCAAATAGAAGTGCAGTAAAGTATTCCCACAGTAATGCTGTCTGTACACAGTGTCCCAGTGAAACAACAAATAAAGGTTTGCAAAAGTGGCCAAGGTGTCTGTTGAACAGCAAGCAGTGCCCTTCTCGGCCAGGTTGGAATGTTTTACACCTCATGGTAGGCCACAACCTCACTCTCCCTGTACAGAGAGGCCTGTTAAACACCGGGCCCAGGAGGAAGAGAGCACAGGGCAGGTCTCTGGCTTCTTTTATAGCTCTTTCCAGCAATCTCCCTGATGGTAACAAAGATCCCTGGGATATGTAGTCCGAGTGAATAGTCATGCGGAGGAATAGCCATTTTGAGGAACTACTAATCCCACAATCCCTTTGGTTTGGCCAACAAATATGATGTCAGTTAGTGACGCCATTCTAAACTTTGGATGTTTAAAAACTGATTGAGAACTCTAAGGCCTCGTACACACGATCGGACATATCCGATGAAAACGGTCCGCGGACCATTTCCATCGGATATGTCCGATCGGGAGTTTGATCCGATGGCGTGTACACACCATCGGATCACATTCCCCGCCGCCGGACGGCGCGGTGACGCGGCGGTGACGTTGACGCCGCCACGTCACCGCCACGTCACCGCACCAGGAAGTTAAACAGTTCCGCGCATGCGCCGAATCCATTCGGCGGCGGCGCGGCGGCGGTGGGGGACGACATGTCTGCTGGTAAGTGTACTAACCAGCAGACATGTCGGGCGGACAGATTCCACCGGATAGATTTCAAAGCTTGCTTTGAAATCTGTCGGGTGGACAAATCTGTCCGCTAGCCCATACACACGAGCGGAGATGTCTGCTGAAACGGTCCATCGGACCGTTTTCAGCGGACATATCCCCTCGTGTGTACGAGGCCTAGGGCCCCGTACACACGAGCAAATGTGGAGATCGGAGCTCGGTGGAGATGGGAGCAGGGAGGTTCAGAATCTGTGGATGGCCTCGGGATGGATGGTGCTGGCGGGAACTCCGAAGCAATTCTGCACACCCAGCAGAGGTAAGGAGTCTAAACTGTGTCTGCCCCAAGGATTGGCCCTCGTTCAGATGCTTATTTTTTAAGTAAAAAAAAAGTCAATTTTCTTGCTGTTGCAACCCTTGTACTGTTCATACCTGGTGTCATATTCCATGAGACAGACATGGGAAGGGGCGTGTGTGTGTGTGTATGTGTATTTCCAGGTCACCTCTGTTCGATGTGTGTGAGTAGTGCAGGAAGTAGGAGTCAGGTGGGTCTGTGTATGTGTCAGGTAGGTTTAAGTTCGGTGGGTTAGTGTAGGGGTCAGGTTAGTGTAGGGGTCAGGTTAGTGTAGGGGTCACGTAGGTTAGTGTAGGGGTCACGTAGGTTAGTGTAGGGGTCAGGTAGGTCAGTGTAGGGGTCAGGTATGTCAGTGTAATGGTCAGGTAGGTCAGTGTAATGGTCAGGTGGGTCAATTTAATGTGAGTAGTCAGGGGGGTCAGTGTAGGGGTGTAGGGGTAAAGTGGAGTCAGGGTCGTCAAAGATCCTTGCACCAGCCCTGGTGGTCAGTGTGGTGTGTAGTGGTCAGTGTGGTGTGCAGTATAGTGGTCAGTGTGCAGTATAGTGGTCAGTGTGCAGTGCGGTGGTCAGTGTGCAGTGTAGCATAGGGGTCAGTGTGTGGTATAGTGGTCAGTGTGCAGTGTAGTGGTTAGTGTAGTGGTCAGCGTGCAGTGGTTAGTGTAGTGGTCAGCGTGCAGTGTAGTGGTCAGTGTGCAGTGTAGTGGTTAGTGTAGTGGTCAGTGTGCAGTGGTTAGTGTAGTGGTCAGTGTGCAGTGTAGTGTAGGGGGCAGTGGTTGTTGTAGTGGTCAGTGTGCAGTGTAGTGTAATGGTCACTGTGAAGTTGTTAGTGTAGTGATCAGTGTGTGGTGTAGTGGTCAGTGTGCAGTGGTTAGTGCAGTGGTCAGTGTGCATTGTAGTGTAGGGGTCAGTGTACAGTGTAGTATAGGGGTCACTGAGTGTGCAGTGTAGTGGTCAGTGAGTGTGCAGTGTAGTTGTTAGTGTAGTGGTCAGTGTGCAGTGTAGTGTAATGGTCACTGTGCAGTTGTTAGTGTATTGGTCAGTGTGTGGTGTAGGGGTCAGTGTGTGGTGTAGGGGTCAGTGTGTGGTGTAGGGGTCAGTGTGCAGTGTAGTGTAGGGGTCAGTGTGCAGTGTAGTGTAGGGGTCAGTGAGTGTGCAGTGTAGTGGTCAGTGTAGTGGTCAGTGTGCAGTTGTTAGTGTAGTGGTCAGTGTGTGGTGTAGAGGTCAGTGTAGGGGTCAGTGTATGGTGTAGGGGTCAATGTGCAGTGTAATGTACAGGTCAGTGAGCAGTGTAGTGGTTAGTGTAGTGGTCAGTGTGCAGTGTAGTGTAATAGTCAGTGCGTAGTGTGTGGTGTAGTGGTCAGTGTGTGGTGTAGTGGTCAGCGTGTGGTGTAGTAGTGTAGTGGTCAGTGTATGGTGTAGTGGCCAGGAATGTAGGCCTCGGGTAGGTCAGTGCAGTGGACAGGTAGGTAAGTGTAATGGTCAGTCTAGGAATCGGGTAGGTCAGTGTAGTGGTCAGTATTGGAATCAGGCTGGTCAGTACCATTGTAGGAAGGGACTCAGGTAGTGTGAAAAGTCTGCAGGTTAGGGGGTGCAAATTTCTTGCCTGGCCCCGGGCGCTGACAACCCACGCTACGCCACTGTGTAGCACTACCCCCGTAGGAGCTGCTGGATTAGATTTGGGCCTTGCACGTTACCTCAACATTCATTGTCTAAGGAAAGAAAGTCTGTAAAGAACTCCAATGTCCACACAAGTTGTAAAACCTTTAGCTGTTAGGTTTTATTTTTCTCATAACTTGCAAGAAAGTAGGCCCCTCTCACCTGGCCTAGCAGCCGGAATGAAGCATGAACAATGATCAGTAAAAGTCTCTGCCATAGACTGGTTGCAAGCATAAGTGAACAATTCTGGAATCCTCTGCTACAGGATTTGATACCCGGATATCCAGCCTTACAGTATTAGAGCCTTTAGGCCAACCCGGCACACTGTAAGGTTTTCGTAGACTATGGTGTATCCTCCAATAAAGTTACCAGGCCTCTCCCAAAGTACCAGCCTTCCACTTGGCCTTTTCCGGGACTGTCAGGGACTTACCTCCCAATCCCGCTGGACCACCATTCGGTTGAGACAGCAGTGCTCATCTGTAACTTCGCGCCGTCGCCCGTCCAATGCGCGCACAACTGCGCCAACGGTGGGTGCGCGCGCGTGCGTACACAACAGGAGGGCGCATGGTGGGAGCGCGCGGCGTGCACGTTAATTCGGCTTGGCGCCAAATCTCCTTTAAAAGCTCACTAGTGCTCCCAGCACATTGCTGTCTGATCTGCAGCTTTTGAGTGTTAATCTGCATCTGAAACCTGATTGCCTGTTTAAACCTTCTGACCCGGCTTGATTGACCATCTGTACCTCTCCAACCTCTGACCTCGGCTTCCGTTGACCCTGCTCCTCTGATTGATCCACCGCTGCCAGACCCTCCTGCCTGTAATATGACTACGCTCCAGTCTTCTGTACCTGATTACCTGACTATCCGTTGTGACCCAGCTTGTCTGACTCTGCTATATCCTGCTGTCCACTAACCAGCTTACCTTACCAGCTTGTTGCCGTTGTACCTGCATCTCCAGTTAGGGTCGCTGACCCCCTTACTCCGCTTCAGTGGTCTCCAGTCCCTCCGCTCCAGAAGGAATCAGCAACCCACATCTGCAACTCGCTACTCCGGCACTCCTACCTCGCCGTGCTCCCGAGCCCACTGTCCCCACTCCAGCAGCTTGCGAGCCGGAGCCGTAAGAGAGGCCTTCTCCTGCAACCAGACTCTGGCTACCAGGTACATGGTACATAACAGTATCAAACAGCCATGAGAGTGTCTGCAGGAGTAGCCCCGGCTATGGAGGAGATCTGTAAGCATCTGGCATCCCTCACTCAAGCGGTGAAGAGTCTGCAAGATGGTTACATGAGACTGGAAGGTCAAGTTCAGAACTTATCCGTTTCCGGGGACGAAGCCCCAGCACATGCCGCTAGACCTTCATCATCTGCCTCAGCTCCGTCAATAGTAATGCTGCCGCCTGAACCCAGGGTTCCCATGCCAGAGTGATTCACTGGGGATCAAACCAAGTTCCGGGACTTCCGTAACGCTTGTCAATTGTATTTTGCCTTGCAACCTCGAACCTTCTCTTTAGAGGCCACAAAAGTGGGATTCGTAGTCTCCCTTCTCCAAGGGGAACCCCAAACTTGGGCGCACCGGTTGTTGGAGGAGAATGGCGCCCAGACAGATACTTTGCTGGCCTTCTTCCAGACTATGGCGCAACTCTACGACGATCTCCAAAGGACTGCCACAGCTGAGGCTGCTTTTCTTGCACTCCAGCAAGGCCGCAGAGCAGTCGAGGACTATGTAACGGATGTTCGCCGCTGGAGTGCGGATACCCAGTGGAACAGCGCGGCTCTGCGGCATCAGTTCCGTTTAGGCCTTTCAGAAGCCCTGAAAGACGAGCTGGCCCGAATAAGAGTACCTGACATCCTAGAGGATCTGATCTCCAAGGCCATACAGATTGACCGACGACTACGAGAACGACGGGCAGAGCGATCTTCTCAGCAGAGTCGCCCAGTAGGGGTCACTACTAAGGCTCCTATGCCTGTTTCCCGCTATCAACCACCTGTCTCTCCGAGTCCTGCTGGTTCTTCCCAGGACACTTCTGAGCCCAGGCAACTCGGTGTCATGCGACCCACCTTGCCTCCTGAAGTACGTGCACGCCGTCACCAACTAAATCTGTGCCTCTATTGCGGGGAGGCCGACCATTACATGCGCAACTGCCCCATCAAGATGCGTAAGTCCCATTCTTCAGCTCCTGTTAATATTTCCGCCCTCTCAGCCAACACTACCCATCTTGCTCTTTCTCTTTCATTGCAGCTCCTGGAAAGGACGGTTTCAGTCAACGCCATCATTGACTCTGGTGCGTGCAGCTGCTTCATCAATGCCACCTTTGCTGACCTACATAATATACCTTTACGTGAGAAGGACTTTAGACTCTCCGTCTTCCTGGCCGATGGCTCTCACATTAAGTCAGGCCAAGTAACCCAGGAGACCCTTCCTCTACCTGCCACCACCTCTTCTAACCATAAGGAACTGTTAATCCTGGATGTCATCTTGTCCCCTCTGTTTCCAGTGATCCTAGGTATACCCTGGCTCCGGACACATAACCCACAGGTCAACTGGATATCTGGAGATATATTGTTTCCATCTCGTTACTGTCAGGAACACTGCCTACCCGGACTCCCCAATCCATCTCCTGCTCTGTTATGCTTAAACTCAGATCCCAGTCTGCCCCAGTCTGTTTCCGGAACCGTACCACGAGTTCCTCAACGTTTTTAGTAAAAAGGGGGCCGACCCTCTTCCGCCTCACCGCCCATATGACTGCCCGATCGAACTACTTCCTGGGGCCGAAATCCCCTTTGGGCGTATATTCCCACTCTCCGAGAAGGAACAGGACGCCTTAAAAATTTACCTCGATGAAAACCTAAACAAAGGATTCATCCGCCCATCCACCTCACCAGCGGGCGCCAAAATATTCTTCGTTACCAAAAAAGACCAGACCCTGCGTCCTTAAAGGGGTAATTCCCCCAAAAACCTTTTTTTACCATTGATTGAGGCTCGTTATGTCAAGGGGAATCGGGTGGTTTTTTATTAGAAACGAAGCAATACTTACCTTTTTACAGATGCATCGTCTCCGTCGCTTCCGGGTATGATCGTCTGGTCTGGGCGTGCCTATTTGATTGACAGGCTTCCGACGGTCGCATACATCGCGTCACGAGTAGCCGAAAGAAGCCGAGCGACGGTGCGGCTCTATACTGCGCCTGCGCACCGTCGTTCGGCTACTTTCGGAAAATCGTGGCGCGATGTATGCGACCTCGGAAGCCTGTCAATCAAATAGGCACGCCTATAGTCGGAGCCCATACCCGGAAGCGTCGGAGACGATGCATCTGTAAAACGGTAAGTACAGCTTCATTTCTAAAAAAAAAAAACTTGATTCCCCTTGACATAACGAGCCTGAATAAATGTTAAAAAAAAGGTTTTTGGGGGAACTACCCCTTTAAGTTGACTACCGGGAACTTAACAACATCACAGTTAAAAAACCCACTGCCCCTGATACCTGAACTTTTCCAAAAACTGTTATTTTCACTAAACTGGACCTGAGGGGGGCATACAACTTGATCCGCATCAGGGATGGCGTTTTCAGATTCTTCCAAACCTTCCAATATCTCCTTAGTCTCCAGGGATGGCTTATTTTGGAGAAGAAGTCAGATTTTTGTACCAGAGGATATCCGGGTAGAGGTTCTGAAGCTCCTTCATGATCATCCACTGGCAGGGCACTTTGGAGTTCGTAAGACCCTTGAATTGGTGCGTCGCACCCTCTGGTGGCCCGGCCTAGAGGACTTTTGCAGGTCGTATATCAATATTTGTCCTATCTGCAACCGGAATAAAACACCCAGGAACCAAGCCTGGGGTCTACTGAAGCCTTTACCAGTGCCCCATAGACCTTGGAAAATGGTCGCCGTGGACTTTATTGTAGAGCTTCCTTGCCCTGAGGGATGTACGGCAATTTTCGTGATTGTGGATCGCTTAACCAAGATGGCCCATTTCCTTCCATTAAAGAATACGCCTTCTGCTGCTGAGACTGCCTGTGTCTTTATTAGAGAGATCGTCAGGCTACATGGAGTACCTTCCAACATCGTATCAGATAGTTCACCTCTCGGTTCTGGAGAGCCCTTTGCGAAGCATTACAAATTGAGCTTTCTCTGTCCTCAGCTTATCACCCCCAGACCAATGGGCAAACTGAGAGGACAAACCAGACCCTAGAGCAGTACATCAGATGCTTCACAACCTTTTCCCAAGATGATTGGGTCTCACTGCTACCTCTAGCAGAATTTGCCTATAACAATGCCAATCACTCAGCTACTGGGCAATCTCCCTTTTTTGCTAACTATGGTTTCAACCTAACATTCTTACCAGATTTTCTTTCAGAATCCTCAGTCCCGGCAGTACAGAGTAACCAGTTGTTACGAGAAGCTGTGATCAAGGCTCAAGCTGACAGTAAGAGGTTTTTCGACAGGAAAAGAAGAGGAGAACTGGATCTTAAACCAGGTGATCAGGTATGGCTTTCTACGAACAATCTCAGGTTAGCTTGCCCGTCCAAGAAATTGGCACCCAAGTTTATGGGACCTTTCTCGGTTAAGAGAAAGATTAATTTAGTTTCATATGAACTGTCTTTACCTGACTCTCTTAAAGTGCATCCTGTGTTCCATGTCTCTCTACTCAAGCCTGCAACTCCTGACCCCTTTCCTAATAGGGGAACCAGACCCCCTAAACCTGTTCATATCGATGGCTGCGAGGAATATGTGGTGGAAGCTATTCTGGATTGTAGAAAGCGGCAAGGGCAAAACCAGTTCCTGGTCAAGTGGAAAGGATACGGGCCAGAAGACAATTCCTGGGAACCCGAAGGTAATATCCATGCCAAGAGACTGTTATGTGCATTTTTTCTTGCCCAACCTGACAAGAAGGCCCGACTGGGCATCCGGAGGCTGCCCCTTGGGGGAGGGCAATGGCAATCTCGCCGGACCACTATTCGGTTGAGACAGCAGTGCTCATCTGTAACTGCGTGCCGTCGCGCATCCAATGCGCGAGCGCATGCGCCAATGGCGCGCATGCGCACAATGGAAGGACGCGCAGCGGTCCTCCCCTGGTTTCCTCCATTGAGCAGCTTTCTCCCTCAGGACAGACAGCACAGGATCACCTTCAAAGTGTACGCCCCAGTTAGGACATCTGGGCCTACCTGGTGGGAACGCAGCCTCGGGCTAGCATGGTCCCGAGGCCAAAAATCATGCAGCACATACCTCGAGCTAGGAGGGCCACGAGGTGTTAAAGGGACCCCAAAAAATGGCGCCTGCCCCTTAAATATCCTTCCCCAGCATGCCCAGCGGAGAGACCACTCCCACTGGGCTGTTCCCGGGAAAAGACACCCAATACACCCTGACCTGCTTGAGTTCCAACATTGGCCTATGGTGGCAAAGCCACTCATAGGCAAACAAAGGGAAATCCCTCCAAGCACAGCCAAAGCCAAAACAGAGGCTGATTTAGCCTTAATTAACAAGGTCTGAGCTAATTATCAGCTCAGACACCCACTAAATTTAACATAGCACCTGGTCATCAGGAGCAGGGCGCTACATACTCTTGTAGCGCCTGTGTACTTCCAAGTACAGGTGCTATTTGAAATTTAAGGGATGATCAGAGTGTAAGTGACTCTGATCTCAATTCTAATTGTTTTATAGGGTCTCTGTTTCAGCTTGGCTGTGCTGTAGGCTCATTCTCTGTCGTACCTGGGGTGTTGTTCCACCCTGGGGGACAGGTGGCAGCAGTGGAGTCAGGACTTTTCCAGGCAGCCAATCGGGAGGCTTGGGCCTCGCTGGGCATGCTGGGAGAGGGTACTTATGGGGCAGACGTCATTTTAGGTGGTTCTTCTTCTTCTCCGAGTGTGGCACCCACCTTTAGGGTGACCACATCACCGCGCCCCTAGTGTTATGGCCTACCTGGCCGGGGCGTGGGTGCTATGCAGTGTTCCTGGTTCCGGAGCCAAGCTGGTCCGGAACATCCAAGCAGGATAGAAACCCAGTGATCGACTGGGTTCTCACTTTTGAAGATCCCAAGCGAGTTTAGCTGTTCGGTGGGGAGTCCAGTTGAGGAGCGCCAATGAGAGGCTGGCGGTCCAACAGTATTGAGATGAACCATCGGGGCTCAAGGTACTGGACACTGAGGGATTGACTCTTCTCTCAGTCAGTAGCTGGGCGACGTTAAGAAGAAGGTTCTGGCCAAGCTTTACTTAGGAGGGACTCCTACATATCTGCAATCAGAGAAGGCCTGTGGCAGACGTGCTTTTCTGACGTTCATTTAGAAGAGTCGGTGGCAGCAACATCCTTCTAAGTTCTGACTGATACTCTGGCTGCCAGGTCGGTGAGAGAGACCTGTCCAGGTACGCTATACCCACTCAGGCTGGAGTGGCGAAAGAAATCTAAGTGTTGTCGGAAGCACGACTGTTTCCATATTGAAGGCCTGAATCTGCTGATCTCCTTCCAACCTTCATCTATCTTTTTCCATCACCTGTTAACTGTTTTTACCCGGCTGGGTAATAAAGAGCACATATAAAAGAGACATTCTCCTTGCGAACATTCCTTTATTGCTGCTGTATACATCGTTCACCCTAGACACTTCACCAGAGCCACGAGGTAACATGCGATCACATCATTTCTCAGCAGCCCCTTCGGGGGTACCGCTACACTCCCCTTGCTTTAACAAGCACTATCTTGCTTGTGATAGAGTGTGAAATGCCTGATCAAGCTTCCTGTTTTTCTGCCTTGCTCTGCTAGATTAGTATCAGGCTGTGTACTCACCGAAGCCGAGATGCCGAGGGTGGCCCACCGTTGCGACCCGGCTCCGACCGTCCCCTGGAGTTGGGACAGGGGAGGTGAGCCCCGGGAGGCACCAGCGCCAGTGAGGTCCGGGTTGGTAGCCGGGATCCTGGTGCAGACTGGAACTGAAGCTCCTCCTGATGGCGGTGAGCAGAGCAGGCAGCCGAGGAGCCACAAGACAGGTGCAAGGCAGGTAGCAGAAGCTGTACTGAAGAACTGTGGAGCAGGTAACTGGAGGGGTACCGGGCAGGTGCAAGCGGATCAGACTGAGAACAGGTCCAGAGAGCAAGCCAGGGTTCAGGGGTTGGAGAGGTCAACAAGTCCAAAGTCAAGCCAGAAGTCAGGGATTATAGAAGACAGCGTATCCAGGAACAAGAGCCAAGGTCAACTTCAGGGCGAGAGGAGAGTCGTACGGAAGGCCAACTTCAGGGCGAGAGGAGAGTCGTATGGAAATCCGGGTCAAAGGTTCAGGTAATCGGCAGAGAGTCCAAGCACAAGCTGAAGACAAACCAGCAACCTGCCATAAGACAGGGGCTGGTTTAAATAGCCTGGTCAGGCCTCTGATTGGTTCCCGGAAGGTGCGCTCCCGTGCGCGCGCCCATGTGCATGCTGCGTCGCCAGACCGCGCATGCGCGCGTGTGCGCGCCTTTCCCGCACGGGTACACGCCGGAGCGCCGCCCTATTGCGCATGTGCGAGGATCGGAAGACAGGCCTGGATCCCTGACAGTGCCCCCCCCAAGGGGCGGACTCCGGACGCCCAAACTGGCCATCAGCTCCGGATGTTCCTGGTGAAAGGCACGGATTAGGCATGGGGCATGTAGATTCTTAGAAGGTTCCCAGGAATTGTCCTCCGGTGGGTACCCCTTCCATTTGACCAGGTACTCGAGTTGCCTACCCCTCTTTCTACAACTCACGATGGCCTCCACTTCGAATTCAAGTTCACCCTCAATCTCCACTGGTGGAGGTGGGGGTTCCCCTCTTCCGCCAAAAGGGTCTGGCACAACGGGTTTAAGGAGGGAGGAGTGAAAAACAGGGTGGATCCTGTAAGAGTCCGGTAGGGCAAGTTCAAAGGCCACGGCATTGATTTTCCGTCTGATCTTGAAGGGACCAATGAACCTCGGGCCAAGTTTGCGAGAAGGCACAGGTAATTTTAGGTTAGTGGCGGAAAGCCAGACTTCCTCCCCGATTTTAAAGGCTGGGCACTCTTTTCTTCCTCTATCATAACATTTTTTATAATCCTCTTGGGCCTGTCGCATCATCCCCTGAAGCTTCAGAAAATTTGACTGGACAGCTGTTAGATGTTCCTGAACAGCTGGGACAGGTATTTCTGGTAGATCATCCGGGAGGAAGGATGGGTGAAATCCAAAGTTGGACCAGAAGGGGGTCTGATTGGTGGTGGAATGGACCGAGTTGTTGTAGGAGAACTCTGCGGATGGTAGCAGGGACGACCAATCGTCTTGAGAGGAGGAACAAAAGCATCGCAGGTATTGCTCCAAAGTTTGGTTCGTTCTCTCTGTTTGGCCGTTGCTCTGGGGGTGATAGGCCGAGGAGAGGCAGCTCTTGATTTCCAAGGCCTTACAAAGTTCTTTCCAGAATCTGGATGTAAATTGGCTGCCCCTGTCAGAGACGATACTTCTGGGAACCCCATGGAGCCTGACAACTTCCTTGAAAAAGGTCCTGGCTGTTTCTGCCGCAGAGGGAGTTCCTACCATGGGCACAAAATGGGACATTTTAGAGAGTCGGTCCACCGCGACCAGGATTGAAGTAAAGCCTCCAGATGGAGGCAAGTCCACAATGAAGTCCATGGAAATTTCTGCCCATGGACGTTCCGGAATAGGTAAGGGTTTGAGCAATCCCCAGGACTTAGTATTGGGACCCTTGTTTCGTTGGCAACGAATGCATGAAGCAACATAGATTTTACAGTCCTGTCTCCACCTGGGCCACCAGAAAGACCAAGAAATCAGTTCACCCGTTTTCCGTGCCCCAAAATGTCCTGCTAACTTGTGGTTATGGAAGGTACTCAAGATCAATCGTCTGGCTTCCGTTGGTACAAAAATTTTCCCCCTTGACCATAGTAAGTCGTCGTGTTTATCCAGTGCCTCAATTTCCGGATCGGAACACTGTCTGGAAGCCGTTTTGAGAGAATTTAACAAGTCCACTTGGGAAAGTAAAAGAAAATTCCGAGGTGACAGGATGGTACTGGGTTCTGCAGTGCAAGGGGTTTCGAGGAACATCCTGGAAAGGGCATCCGCTTTTCCATTCTTTGAGCCGGGTCGATAAGAAATATGGAAATTGAACCTTGAAAAGAAAAGCGCCCACCGAGCTTGCCTGGGTCTTAAGCGTTTTGCTGAACGTAAGTATTCGAGATTCTTGTGATCTGTGAAGATCATGATGGGATGAGCCGCCCCCTCCAGTAGGTATCTCCATTCTTCTAGGGCCACCTTAATGGCAAGCAGCTCTCTGTCCCCTACATCGTAGTTTCTCTCGGGGGCAGTTAGCTTCCGAGAGGTGTAGGCCACAGGATGTAGCAGAGCCTTCACCCCTTGTCTCTGTGATAGGATGGCCCCGGTGGCCGTCTCAGAAGCGTCTACCTCCAGGGTAAAGGGTAGAGTTGGATCCGGATGTCGTAGGACCGGAGCAGAGGGAAAGGCGGATTTAAGCTTTTCAAAGGCTTCCTGAGCTTCTGGTGACCAGTGGAAGCGACCGCCTTGTCGGGTAAGTTTAGTAATGGGTGCCACGATGGAGGAGAATCCAACGATAAATCGTCTATAGAAATTGGCAAAACCAACAAACCGCTGCACCGCCTTCTTATCGACCGGAGCTGGCCACGCTTGGATGGCCTCTACTTTTTGCGGGTCCATAGCGACCCCACTGGTGGAGATAATAAATCCTAGAAATTGTACTGAGGCCTTCTCAAATTCACATTTTTCTGCTTTCAGGTAAAGTTTATGCTTTCTTAGTATGGCAAGAACCACTTTGACATGGCACCGGTGTAATTCAAGGGAGGCTGAAAAGATGAGAATATCATCCAAGTAGACCACCAAAAAATCATCTAGATATTCACGAAAGATGTCATTGACAAGATGTTGGAAGGTGGCTGGGGCATTGCAAAGCCCAAAGGGCATCACCAAGTACTCAAAATGTCCAAATCGAGACCTAAAGGCCGTTTTCCATTCGTCTCCGGACCTGATCCGAATGAGGTTATAGGCGCCCCTCAAATCTAGCTTGGAAAAAACTTGAGCGGACCGGAAGCGCTGAAAAAGTTCTGGAATCAGAGGCAGCGGGTACCTGTTTTTGACGGTAATTTTGTTGAGTTCACGGTAGTCAATGCAAGGCCTCAACGAGCCGTCTTTCTTCTCCACGAAAAAGATACCTGCCCCGGCTGGAGAGGAAGACCGGCGGATGAAGTTTTTTTTTAAATTTTCATCAATGTAGGCCTTGAGGGCCTTTAATTCGGTCTCGGATAATGGGAATATACGCCCGAAAGGGACCTCGGATCCAGGTAGTAAGTCAATAGGGCAATCGTATGGCCGATGAGGTGGGAGAGAGTCGGCTTGCTGTTTATCAAATACATCCTTGAATTCAAGATAGACGGAGGGGACATGCAGAAGGTTTTCTGGTGGGGTTGTGATAGCGGAACAGACGGTGACTGAAGGTGGAAAGCAACTCTGGGTGCAGTATGAAGATGTGAAACTGACTTCTTTCTTTAGCAAATCAATGCAGGGTTGATGCGCCTGTAACCAAGGGAGGCCCAAGATGATGGGGAATAGAGGAGATGGAATAAGATCCAGACATAGGAACTCTCGGTGGCCTGAGTCCGTGGTGGCACAGATGGGTTGAGTCTCGTGAGTAATAAGTCCGGATCGGGGCAGCGAGCCGTCGGCCAGGTGGATCTGTAACTGATGATCTTTAATGCGAAGTGGCACATGAAGTCTCTGAGCCAAGGTGGAATCTAGGAAGCAGCTGCATGCCCCTGAATCAACAATGGCTGGGAGCCTGGTTGCCCCTGCTGGTAGCTGTAGAGAAATAAAAAGCACAACATGAGTCTGAGGGAAGTTAGCAACATGGAAATTGTAGGCAGGTGGCGGCTTCGACTTACTAGGTCTTATGGGGCAACCGCGGAGGAAGTAGCCAGCCACTCCGCAGTACAGGCATAGATTGGCTTGGCGCCTACGCTGTCTTTCCTCGGAGGTGAGAGGTGCCCGGACAAGTCCAAGCTGCATCGGCTCAGGGTCAGGAAACGTGGGGACTGGAGAAGCCGCTGGAGGCGGAAGAGCTGGAGAGGGCCTTGGGGGTGTCCAGGTGGGACGTGCGTTTTGAAAGCGCTCAGAGCGCCGTTCTTGTAGGCGCCGGTCTAACTGGGTAGCGGCTTGGATCAGATCTTCCAGCGTGGCCGGGGTTTCAGTCCTTGCCAGCTCATCCTTGAGGCCTTCAGCGAGCCCCAGGCGGAACTGGTACTTCAGGGCGGCTTCTTTCCAGCCCGTGTCGGCCGACCATTTACGGAACTCGGCCGTGTAGTCCTCCACGGGTCTTCTTCCTTGACCCAGGTTATGGAGAACGGCTTCAGCCGTGGCTGTGCGCTGTGGGTCGTCGTATAATTTAGCCATGTGCTCAAAGAGGGAATCAATTGAGTCCAGGATGGGGCTCCTTTGCTCCATCAAACTGTGCGCCCAGGCTTGCGGCTCTTCGGCCAAAAGGGAGATCACAAACCCTACTTTTACGGGTTCAGAACAAAAAGTCCTAGGTTAAAGAGCCAAATACAAGGAGCAGGCGTTCTTAAAGGCCCGATATCTTCTTCGGTCGCCCGCAAATCGCTCCGGGATGGGGACCCGGGGTTCGGGTTGAGTCATAACCACAGTCGGAGCGGGAGAGGCTTGAGACGTAGTGACCCCAGGGGATGGAGCCACGGATGGAGGTACGGCCCCAGGCAGGTTGCCCAATTGTTGGAGGCGACCATCAATTTGCACGTATCCTTCCTGAAGCTTTTGGACAGCCTCGGTGAGGGCGGAGACCTGCTGGCACAGGGTCTCGAAGGGAGAGTGCACCCTGTCGGCTTCGGACATCTGGCTGGTTTGTACTATCAGGCTGTGTACTCACCGAAGCCGAGATGCCGAGGGTGGCCCACCGTTGCGACCCGGCGCCGACCGTCCCCTGGAGTTGGGACAGGGGAGGTGAGCCCCGGGAGGCACCAGCGCCAGTGAGGTCCGGGTTGGTAGCCGGGATCCTGGTGCAGACTGGAACTGAAGCTCCTCCTGATGGCGGTGAGCAGAGCAGGCAGCCGAGGAGCCACAAGACAGGTGCAAGGCAGGTAGCAGAAGCTGTACTGAAGAACTGTGGAGCAGGTAACTGGAGGGGTACCGGGCAGGTGCAAGCGGATCAGACTGAGAACAGGTCCAGAGAGCAAGCCGAGGTTCAGGGGTTGGAGAGGTCAACAAGTCCAAAGTCAAGCCAGAAGTCAGGGATTATAGAAGACAGCGTATCCAGGAACAAGAGCCAAGGTCAACTTCAGGGCGAGAGGAGAGTCGTACGGAAGGCCAACTTCAGGGCGAGAGGAGAGTCGTATGGAAATCCGGGTCAAAGGTTCAGGTAATCGGCAGAGAGTCCAAGCACAAGCTGAAGACAAACCAGCAACCTGCCATAAGACAGGGGCTGGTTTAAATAGCCTGGTCAGGCCTCTGATTGGTTCCCGGAAGGTGCGCGCCCGTGCACGCGCCCATGTGCACGCTGCGTCGCCAGACCGCGCATGCGCGCGTGTGCGCGCCTTTCCCGCACGGGTACACGCCGGAGCGCCGCTCTATTGCGCATGTGCGAGGATCGGAAGACAGGCCTGGATCCCTGACAATTAGATTACCTCATTGATGACTTTGGATCGGATATTGACTATTCACTAAACTGTGCCTGCCTTTGGATCTTTATTCTGAACCTTGCCTGTCCGCCAACCGCAAGTACCTGTTTGCTTTGCTCAGTTCACGCCTGTCCTTTCATTGTAGCCAGGCACTATAGTAGTGTGTATAAGTTCTGGGGGCAACCAAGTGCCGATAGGCCTACTTACCATGTGAGAAAGAGGGCTGCTATATCTTAAGAACACAGAAGCTAGCTATAGTGTCTGGCCACCTGCGTTAGGGGTAAGCGTGCCAGGGGTCTTTAGTATTTACAGAACTGTGCTCTCTGCAGTTAATTTTTTGCACATCTCCCAACTTTCTGAGATGGGAATGAGGGACACCCATTAGAAAAAGTATGTAGGCATAAGACACACACCCTGCCATGCCCCTCCTAAAGGAGAATCGTATGTTTTTTTACCTTTACTATTCCTTTATTTTGGCTTTTGCAATTTACAAATGCAGCAATTTTAGAAATTGGATGAAAGGTTTAGCACTGTAAAACACTTCTTGATAGCCAAGTAGCGCATTTTATATACAACTATATTGATCAGGCCAAAAATTAGGGAAAAATAGGAAGGAAAGAGACAGTTCCTTGAAATCAGGCTCAGTTGGGAGGTTTGCCCGGGACCCACCACGGAAGCAGCCTCACCTAAGGACTTTTTGGCCTGGCCTAAAAGTCCTTTTGCAATTTGCCCTATCCCCCACTTCCATAAGGGACAGAAAGACTACAGCCGGCTCTTCCTGAGTGCAGGTCTACTCCTCCCAGCCTCCTGTCCTATCCAGGGCTTTCACATGCTGGTTGCTTCCACATAGGTGTGGGGTGTTTAGCTCCTATGCTCCAAGTGCACTAAAACTCCTCCCAACCTGCCTTATACTGTATGGGCACTGACTTGCCCATGACATCTCTACAGGAGGGCTTTAGCTAAAGGGGAAGCTATTACTTATAACTTTCCTTATACATGCTATACATACATGCTATGGGTACAGAGACATCTAGTGGCCAGCCAGTTAACTGTACCTGCCTACAATATGCCCTTACTCAAGATGTCTGCAGCTAGAAATGCTAAAGGGTGATTTCTCAACAAAATAAACCATGGAAACATGGATAAGTGGGGTAATTTTGCTTTGAATATTAATAATGAAATTAAAAGTTTCAGTTTGTGGCACATAGATGCAGTTTAGTTCCTCTTTAGCCAACTTCTCTTAAAAGAAAAAAAAAAAAGACGCTTCTACTTATTAGAAATAATACCGTCAAACTGTTGATTTGATTAGAGAAGACAATAACAGGGTGTCTTGGCCTTTGTAAACCAAGAATATTCACACTGCTCTTGGTAGATGTGTTGTGGTCTTCAGTCTCAGGCGGCGTACAGACGATCGGACATATCCGATGAAAACGGTCCGCGGACCATTTCCATCGGATATGTCCGATCGGGAGTTTGATCCGATGGCGTGTACACACCATCGGATCAAATTCCCCGCCGCCGGACGGCGCGGTGACGCGGCGGTGACGTTGACGCCGCCGCGTCACCGCCACGTCACCGCACCAGGAAGTAAAACACTTCCGCGCATGCGCCGAATCCATTCGGCAGCGGCGCGGCGGCGGTGGGGGCCGACATGTCTGCTGGTAAGTGTACTAACCAGCAGACATGTCGGGCGGACAGATTCCACCGGATAGATTTCAAAGCTTGCTTTGAAATCTGTCGGGTGGAGAAATCTGTCCGCTAGCCCATACACACGAGCGGAGATGTCTGCTGAAGCGGTCCATCGGACCGTTTTCAGCGGACATATCCCCTCGTGTGTACGCCGCCTAAGAGTCTCAATCACAATCCTTACGGACTAGGGTGACCAGACATCCCCAGTTTCAGGGGACAGTCCCCTGATTGAGGACACTGTCCCCGGACCAAGTCTGTCCCTGGTTTTGTCCCCAGATTGGATTTAATAGGGGGCAGGGGCAATTTCAAAGACAGTCAGTGCAGAATTAAAATTAAAAAAATTAGAATTACACCCCCCCCCCCCCCCCCGCTCCGCAGTGCCTACTAGCATAGGGGGGTTGTATTTTTCCTATTATCTGTGCCCCTTTCTGATGACCATGTGCTGGTTGGAGCGGAGGGAATATTTCTTCAGTTTCGGGCGCATGCCCATTCAGCTCCGCTCGCATGTTCTTCTGCCTTGGCTCAAATCCTGGCCAACCACCTGCCGATCTCCTTGCCTTCCCTGACAGAGTGATCTTCCTCCACTCCCCACCAAGTAGTAGCCGGGGCCCGGAGAGTAAGACTTGAGAGGCTGTGAGGCGGGCGGCGACGGGCAGAGAGTAGCTGATTGTTGCCATTACTAGTAAAGAAAAAATATGTCCCCGGATTTCATTTTAAAAATCTGGTCACCTTATTACGGACAATCCTTCAACAGTTATCCTTCACTCAGGAAAGTTGCACATAAGAATTGTGCTCTTTAGTGCACTGGTAAGGTGGGTAAAGTCACATGCTCTGAATCTGATTCAGAGTGCGATTCTGGAAGCAAAGGGGACACTTTCTGGAACCCTATGACTTGACCAGTAAGCCAAAGCCTTGCCAATCAGCCTAGCAAGAAAACCCTCCCAAACAGGAGATACCAGTTGTTAACCAGGAAACAAAGGCAGTGGTCACTTTAAAAGAAACGAAAGGTGGATCGTCTAGGTGAGCAGAAGTGGGTAGTCAAAATTTGAGGACGCACACAACGCAAGCAAAATGTAAGGAAGTCAGCCAGCGTCGACATTGTGACTGGCCCTATTTCTTTTTGGACATGTCAGTTTTGGACATGTTGCCAACATAATTAAGGAAGGTTGGAGGTTGTGCCCATTTAAAAAACCCACCATAAAACAGAGCTCAACCACAAGCTTTTCATTTGGGCCCTTGCAGCATTAGAGGGGTTAAGGGCAGGTAAAAAGGCAGAACTTTTGGCCCCTTGGGATACATTAGTTTGTCAGGGTGTTCCAGTATTCACGGAAGCTTGTGGAAACTGGAGCTGCTTACAGTGTGTCTCACGGTCTGCTGTGCAACCTGTGTAGTTCTTGAGGCTATCTGGAACAGTGGAGAGAAAAGCACAGGAAGAGAATCCACATACAGAGCCAAAAAGTTCTGCTATACCCATTCACTTACTATAAGCACACCGCAGGAAATGGTGCTCTGAGGAAAAAAAACATTCCTGTGATGATGAAGGTGAAGAATAACAGCTAGGTGTCTCCTAGCAACATCCATAGCAGCCAGGAGTTTTCCACACAGGCTTCATGAGGTATGTAAATGGATTCGCACTGCGCATTGCCCAAAAAAAACGTTTCCTAGGCATTGCGGTGCGGCTCAGATGTGAATTCAGGCCCATTATCTAAGATAATGGGCACGCATCTGATTCGAACATGTGTTGCGTTCTGAACAGGGATCGTGAGGGGAACTCCACGCCAAATTTTAAATAAAAAAACGGCATGGGTTCCCCTCCATGAGCATACCAGGCTCTTAGGTCTGGTATGGATTTTAATGGAAACACCTATGCTGAAAAGACGGCGTGGGGGCCCCCCCCAAAATCCAAACCAGACCCGATCCGAGCATGCAGCTCAGCCGGTCAGGAAGGGGGGTGGGGACGAGCGAGTGCCCCCCTCCTAAACCGTACCAGGCCGCATGCCCTTAACATGGGGGGGTGGGTGCTTTGGGGCCCGGGGAATGATGAATGATGGGACCGTAAGGTCATACGGGGGCGTGGTCACCGGGTGGCATCACCCAGGGACCACGCCCCATGCCTATATAAATCATTGCGCACCGTGCAACCGGCATTATATCGGGACGAAGCGTTGTGTCCCCATCTCAAGAAGAGAAGAGCGAAGAAGGCGACGAGGAAGACCGAGCCCCCGCTAGTAAAAGAGCTTCAAGAAGATAGCGGTGTTCCCCGACAGAAGGAAGAAAGCACCGGAGAGCGGGAGGAGAACCGGAGAGCACAGAGAAGGCACCGGAGAGCGGGAGAAGAGGCCGGAGAGTCGGAAGAGACCCCCAAAGTCGGAAGAAGACCCCCGAAGTCGGAAGAAGACCTACGGAGCTGCCTAATAAATTACTTTAAAAACCTGTGTAGTGTGTTTTTTTATTTACATTTTTCTTCTACCAGGTGAATGGGTAGGAGTATGATGTACCCTATACTCATTTACATAGGGTGGGGGGCCGGGATCTGGAAGCCCCCTTAATAAAAGGGGGCTCCCGGATTCTGATAAGCTTGCCGCCTGCAGACCCCGACAACCAACGGCCAGGGTTGTCGAGAAGATGCCCTGTCCTCATCAACATGGGACAGGGTGCTTTTGGGGTGGGGGGGCCGCAGGGCGCCCCCCTGCCCCAAAGCACCCAGCCCCCATGTTGAGGGCATGCGGCCTGGTACGGTTCAGGAGGGGGGCGCTCGCTCGTCCCCACCCCCTTCCTGACGGGCCATACCAGACCCCCCCCCCTTCTGTGTGCTCGGATCGGGTCTGGTATGGATTTTGGGGGGACCCCCACGCCGTTTTTTTCGGCGTAGGGGTTCTCGTTAAAATCCATACCAGACCTAAGAGCCTGGTTTGCTCATGGAGGGGAACCCATGCCGGTTTTTTTATTTAAAATTTGGCGTGGAGTTCCCCCTCATGATAACAGCAGCGAGACCTCCCTCCTCTATCCAAAGTTAACCAAATCGGCAGCTAAAACGCAGTGGATCTGCTGAACAGCTGATTGAGAACTCGGCAAAGAGAACTGAGCTCAAAAACGCAACGCACAAGTGTGAATCGGGCCGAAAAGGTGAACTAACCCTTTAAAGTGGAACTAAATCCTTCTCTCCTTTACAGGAAGCTGCCATCTTAGCCATGTTTGCGCTTTATTTGCAATGGTGCTGTGCATGTGATCGGTTCTGACACCAGCCATTTGATGGCTTGAAAATTCAGTTGAGAGTACAATTGAGTGTAATTGTTGTTAAAAATGTTAAAGCGGAATCAAACCCACTGCGTTGACAGTTTCAAAAAACAGTTACATTCCTGGATTGCTGGCAATGCTGTCATATTTGCTTGTGTTCTCAACCAAACTGTTAAACCATCAAATGGCTGAAGTCATGACTGATCACATGTGATGTACCACGACAGTTACAGATCAAACGGGCTAAGATGGAAGCTTCCTTGGCTGAAAAGGAAAGGTGGGTTTAGTTCCGCTTTCCCAAAACTGTAATGCCGCGTACACACGATCATTTTTTGTGATGAAAAAAAACGATGTTTTCTGTGAAGTAAAAAACGACGTTTTTGAAACGTCACTTTTCAAAGACGATGTTGCATACACACCATTGTTTTTTCACAAAAAGCGAGGTTACGTTCACCACTCTTTTCTATTGAAGCTCGCTTCATAACTAGCTTCTGGGCATGCGCGGGTTGAAAAACGTCGTTTTAAACGACGTTTTTGCTACACACGGTGACTTTTTGTGAAACAAAAAACAACGTTTTGAAAAACGACACAAAAAATTCAAGCATGTTGGAATTTTTTTTGGTAGTTTTTTTTAAGACAAAAAAACGACGTTTTGCCCACACACGATCAATTTAAATGACGTTTTAAAAAACAACGTTTTTTTTCATCGCAAAAAACGACCGTGTGTACGCGGCATTAGGCCGTGTACACACGATCAAATCTATCTGCTGGAAACGTTCTGACAGACCGTCTCAGCAGACAGATTCGATCGTGTGTACGGGCGAGCAGACGGATTTGTCCAGCAGACAAATTTTAAAGCCTGCTTTAAAATCTGTCTGCTGGGAACCCGTCGGACCGATATGTCTGCTGCAGTGGCGGCTGGTGCTCAAATTTTTTGGGGGGGGCGCAAACGAAAAAAAAATATTGCAGCCTCACTGTGCCCATCACATGCAGCCACTGTGCCATGCCACCAAATGCAGCCACTGTGCCATCAATTGTCATCACTGTGCCATGCCATCAAACACAGAAACTGTGCCATCAATTGTCACCACTGTGCCATGCCACCAAATGCAGCCACTGTGCCATCAATTGTCACCACTGTGCCATGCCATTAAACACAGAAACTGTGCCATCAATTGTCACCACTGTGCCATGCCACCAAATGCAGCCACTGTGCCATCAATTGTCACCACTGTGCCATTCCATCAAACACAGCAACTGTGCCATCAATTGTCACCACTGTGCCATGCCATCAAATGCAGCCACTGTGCCATGCAACACAGCAACTGTGCCATCAATTGTCACCACTGTGCCATGCCACCAAATGCAGCCACTGTGCCATCAATTGTCACCACTGTGCCACGCCACCAAATGCAGCCACTGTGCCATCAATTGTCACCACTGTGCCATGCCATCAAACACAGAAACTGTGCCATCAATTGTCACCACTGTGCCATGCCACCAAATGCAGCCACTGTGCCATCAATTGTCACCACTGTGCCATGCCATCAAACACAGCAACTGTGCCATCAATTGTCACCACTGTGCCATGCCATCAAATGCAGCCACTGTGCCATGCAACACAGCAACTGTGCCATCAATTGTCACCACTGTGCCATGCCACCAAATGCAGCCACTGTGCCATCAATTGTCACCACTGTGCCATGCCATCAAACACAGAAACTGTGCCATCAATTGTCACCACTGTGCCATGCCACCAAATGCAGCCACTGTGCCATCAATTGTCACCACTGTGCCATGCCAACAAACACAGCAACTGTGCCATCAATTGTCACCACTGTGCCATGCCATCAAATGCAGCCACTGTGCCATGCAACACAGCAACTGTGCCATCAATTGTCACCACTGTGCCATGCCACCAAATGCAGCCACTGTGCCATCAATTGTCACCACTGTGCCATGCAACACAGCAACTGTGCCATCAATTGTCACCACTGTGCCATGCCACCAAATGCAGCCACTGTGCCATCAATTGTCACCACTGTGCCATGCCACCAAACGTAGCCACTGTGCCATCAATTGTCACCACTGTGCCATGCCATCAAATGCAGCCACTGTGCCATGCAACACAGAAACTGTGCCATCAATTGTCACCACTGTGCCATGCCACCAAATGCAGCCACTGTGCCATCAATTGTCACCACTGTGCCATGCAACACAGCAACTGTGCCATCAATTGTCACCACTGTGCCATGCCACCAAATGTAGCCACTGTGCCATCAATTGTCACCACTGTGCCATGCCATCAAACGCCACCACTGTGCCATCAATTGTCACCACTGTGCCATGCCATCAAACGCCACCACTGTGCCATCAATTATCACCACTGTGCCATGCCATCAAACACAGCTACTGTGCCCATCAATTGTCACCACTGTGCCATGCCATCAAACACAGTCACTGTGCCATCAATTGTCACCACTGTGCCATGCCATCAAATGCAGTCACTGTGCCATCAATTGCCACCACTGTGCCATGCCATCATATGCAGTCACTGTGCCATCAATTGTCATCACTGTGCCATGCCATCAAACGCCACCACTGTGCCATCAATTGTCACCACTGTGCCATGCCATCAAACGCAGCTACTGTGCCCATTAATTGTCACCACTGTGCCATGCCATCAAATGCAGTCACTGTGCCATCAAGTGTCACCACTGTGCCATGCCATCATATGCAGTCACTGTGCCATCAATTGTCACCACTGTGCCATGCCATCAAACGCCACCACTGTGCCATCAATTGTCACCACTGTGCCATGCCATCAAACGCAGCCGCTGTGCCATCAATTGTCACCACTGTGCCATGCCATCAAACGCCACCACTGTGCCATCAATTGTCACCACTGTGCCATGCTATCAAACGCAGCCGCTGTGCCATCAATTGTCACCACTGTGCCATGCCATCAAACGCAGCTACTGTGCCCATCAATTGTCACCACTGTGCCATGCCATCAAACGCAGTCACTGTGCCATCAAGTGTCACCACTGTGCCATGCCATCAAACGCAGTCACTGTGCCATCAATTGTCACCACTGTGCTATGCCATCAAATGCCACCACTGTGCCATCAATTGTCACCACTGTGCCATGCCATCAAACGCAGCCGCTGTGCCATCAATTGTCACCACTGTGCCATGCCATCAAACGCCACCACTGTGCCATCAATTGTCACCACTGTGCCATGCCATCAAACGCAGTCACTGTGCCATCAATTGTCACCACTGTGCCATGCCATCAAATGCAGTCACTGTGCCATCAAGTGTCACCACTGTGCCATGCCATCATATGCAGTCACTGTGCCATCAATTGTCACCACTGTGCCATGCCATCAAATGCCACCACTCTGCCATCAATTGTCACCACTGTGCCATGCCATCAAACGCAGCCGCTGTGCCATCAATTGTCACCACTGTGCCATGCCATCATATACAGTCACTGTGCCATCAATTGTCACCACTGTGCCATGCCATCAAATGCAGTCACTGTGCCATCAATTGTCACCACTGTGCCATGCCATCATATGCAGTCACTGTGCAATCAATTGTCACCACTGTGCCCTTTAATTGTCACCACTGTGCCCCATGCCACTGTGCTCATTGTCGCCTCTGTGCCCTTTGTCACCACTGTGCCCCATGATGCCACTGTGCCCCATGATGCCCCTTTCCCTGTAAAAAAAAACACTTACCTGACGCTTCCATGTCCTCCCTCGATGTCTTCTGCCGCCGTGGAAAAGCTTAGCCAATCAGGTTCCTGATAACCAGAATCCGGGAACCTGATTGGCTGAAACGGCCGTCAGTCTTATGCAAGGACCGCAGGTTGCCTGCGCTCCGAGTATAGACTTCCGAGAGCCAGAGGGCGGTACTGGAAAAGCCTATCAGAGCCGCTGGCTTTGATAGGCAGTTCCCCTCAGCCAACCAGCTGCCGCTATTCAGGTAACCGACGACCCATGTCCGGTTATATGAATAGACCAGGCAGCTGGCAACAATAACACACGTTCAATGCATTGCATGTGTGTTATTTGCGAGAGGGGGTGGTGCTGCAGCGCCCTCTATAGACGGCCGCCAGAACTTCGGCTAAAATGTCAAAATGACATTTTAGCCGAATAAAAGTTCTTAAAGGACCCGTTTTTATTTTTTATTTATTTTTTATTTTTTTGTGACTGTGGGAGGGGGGCGGCGCCCGTGCGTCCCTATGGGCGGGCCGCCACTGGTCTGCTGATTAGTACGCTAACCAGCAGACATATCTGCCCGCACATGTGTTGAATGGATTCGACACATGCGCGGAAGTGTTTTACTTCCTTGTGCGGTGACGTGGCGGCATCAACGTCACCGCGCTGTCTGCCGGCGGGGATTTTGGTTTGATCGTGTGTACAGCGATCAAACCAAAACAGCCAGCAGACATATCTGTTCAAATCGGTCTGTCAGACCGATTTGAACAGATATATTTGGTCGTGTGTATGCGGCCTTAGACTCAAGACTTGCAGTGAATAGCTGTCACATCTGCGTGTGCTCTCAACTAAACTATCAAAGAATCAAATCAAATAGAGAGCAAGATGGCAGCTTCCTTGACTGTAGGACTGGAGGGTTTAGTTCCACTTTAAGGCTGGATTCACACCTGAGCACAATGATTTTCGGTACATTTATTTTGAATTTTATGCACACATATACGAATGTTCTAGAATGATTATTTAAAGTGTCTTTTATGTAAAAGCTTCAGGTATTTTTGTAATAGCCAATGGAAAGTAGGGGTAGGGGAACAGACCAGTTCTTAGGCCTCGTTCACACTGAAGCCTGAAAACAAGCGAATGAAGCATTATCACACATTTTTTCCAGGCATTTTTTTTTTTTAGCCTACAGGCCTTGTTCACACAGGGTGTACATGAGCGTACCCCTGGATACAGCCGCCACTACCTATGTGACATATGTGTCGGTAAACACAGCCCTCCATGGGGCTACACTTATGTACCCAAACCCCCCCCCGTGCTACCCACAAAATTTGGTGGGGGTTCCATCATGCTGTGGGGCTGTGTGGCCAGTGCCGGTACTGGGAATCTGGTTAAAGTTGAGGGTCACATGGATTCCACCCAATATCAGTAGATTCTTGAGAATAATGTTGAGGAATCAGTCACAAAGTTGAAGTTACGCTGGGGCGGGATATTTCAACAAGACAATGACCCAAAACACTGCTCAAAATCTACTGGAGCATTTATGCAGAGGAACAAGTACAATGTTCTGGAATGGCCATCCCCGTCCCCAGACCTGAATATCATTGAACATCTTTGGGGTGATTTAAAGCGGCTGTCCATGCTCGGCAACCATCAAACCTAACTGAACTGGAGATGTTTTGTAAGGAGGAATGGTTCAAAATACATTCATACAGAATCCAAACACTTGTTACAGGCTATAGGAAGTGTCTAGAGAACAGGTGTCAAATACAAGGCCCGTGGGCCGAATCCGGCCCTCCAGCCCATTTCATGTGGCCCTCGCACCTCTTCTGCAGCTACAGGGGAGCTCCAGCCCTCCTCTGGTCCTCCTCCAGATCCTTTCTTTCTGCTTTCAAGCAATGCATCCAGCTTCTTCCCAGCATCAGCATATGGAAAGGGGGGTGCACTGTGATGTAAGGCAGAGTGGGGGACTCAACTTCTGATGGTGGGGTGGCTCTTGACATCTAATGTAAAGGGAGGGAATGCGCTGTAATCTTACAGATACAACTGACCCTTTTGAGGGCAATCATAATGCTGATGTGACCCACGATGAAATTGAGTTTGACACCCCTGGTCTAGAGGCTGTTATTTCTGCTAAAGGAGGCTCCACTAAATATTGATGTGATTTTTCTGTTGGGGTGCCCAAATTTATGCCCATGTCTAATTTCGTTTTGATGCATATTGCGCATTTTCTGTTAATCCAATAAACCTCATTTCACTACTCAAATATTACTGTGTCCTTCAGTTATTTGATTGATCAAAATGAAATTATCCAGACCCCCAAATATTTATAAATGACAATTATGGAAATTGTCAGGGTTTCCTAAACTTTTGCATACAACTGTATAAAAAATCGTTTATATTGCATTAAAGTGTAAATATGAGATCTGAGGTCTTTTTGACCCCAGATCTCATATTTAATTAATCCTGTCATGCTTTTTTTCTATTATAAGGGATGTTTACATTACTTGTAATAGGAATGATAGTGACAACAATTTATTTTTATTTTTGTAGAGAACAGTGTAAAAAGAAAAAAGAAAAGGTAAAATAAATAAGTGTAGTGCCCCCTTACTTTCAGTGCGGGCACTACGCTAAAGTTAGTGGGTGAATGGGAGAGTTACTTTGCTCCCATTCCTTATTTGTTAAATTGCAGGCTGCTGTTGTTTCAGAACTGTCCTGTTGGCCGGTCTGTGGCCCAGGGTTGTGGTTACACCCCTGGGTGACAGTGGGCGCTAGAGGGGTTCTGACGGAGCCGCTCTTTCCCAGCAGCCAATTGGAGGAGTTCTTACCTCGCTGGGCATGCTGGGGAGGGGTATATCTGTGGCAGCTGCCGCGTGTTCGGGGGCTTTTGGTGTTATTGGGGCTGTTAGGGCCCGTTGGGGTCCACGTTCCAGGTGCGGCATCCACCTTCAGGGTGAGCGCATCAATGGACCCCCACCTGGCCAGAACCAACTGTTCCACGGAGACCCATCCAGATGTGGATAGGGGCCCCAGTGACCTACTGGGTCCCCAACCTTATTGAGAGGATGCCAGGCTGTGTGCCGCTCGGTGGGGGATCGGCTCGAGGAAAACCCTAAAGGCAGGCTGTCTGAGAGGGCTGGAACGAACCATCGGGGATCTGGTCACCGAGAATTGACAGGTACATTGCATTTACTGGGAGGATTCGCTCAATCCGAATTGTTCTGAAGTACTGCGCCTGTAGCAGAGGCCCGAGCCAGGTCTTCCATAGAGACCTGTTCCTCCCAGCAAGCTCCAAGTGACATTCGGGCTGCCAGGCTTATAAAGGTTGTCTGTCCAGAGGCACTTCACCCACTCCTCCTGAGTGGCGACGAACTGTATCTACTACTACTGAGAGCGAGACTGCTCTGTGTTATATCCAGGCCTGATACCGCACTGTTCTCTATTTCTTCATCAACCTTTCCTATCTCCTGTTGATGTTGGCCGTTGTTGGGCCTTGAAATTAAGCATTTAAAGATTTGGTGACTGGACATTTGCTCACTGCTACTACTCACTGCTACTACCCCTAGACACATCATAAGGTAACTTAATATGCCGATCCCAAACAACAACCAGCGGCTCCTGAGGGGGTAGCGCTACATAAGAAAAAAAATAGTAATTTTAAGGCGCCGTGCCCAAGCTCATGTGCAGAAGCAACACATACGCGAGTAGCGTCCGCATATGAAAACTGTGTTTAAACCACACATGTGAGGTATCGCTGCGATCGATAGAGGGAGAGCAATAATTCTAGCCCTGGACCTTCTCTGTAACTCAAAACATGCAACCTGTCGATTTTTTTAAACGTCGCCTGTGGAGATTTTTAAGGGTAAAAGTTTGTAGCTATTCCACCAGCGGGCGCAATTTTGAAGCGTGACATGTTGGGTATCAATTTACTCTAGATCAGGGGTGGCAAACACAAGGCCCGCGGGCCGAATGCGGCCCGCCAAGCCTTGTCATGTGGCACGCCAGCCATCACCACTTGTTCCAGGCCCGCGGGCCAGTGCTGCCCGCTCTGTGGCCTGTTGATGATCAGGCCGCACAGCGGGAGGTAAACGGCACCCGCGGCAGCCGCTGCTCACCTACCGCTATGCGGCCGTGCCTGTGTCATCTCCGGGCTCTGGCAAAGCTACGTTAGCGGCTGATTGGCTGAGCCGTGTGTCTCTCACCCACAGCTCAGCCTCGGACGCTGCTCCTCCTCTTCCCGCCTCTCTGCGCTGTCTGGCCCGCCCACACCCGGAAAATGTGAAGAGTAAACACACGTTTAAAAGCTGCAGGCAGCCCGCCCCTGACCCTCCATCCTTGGGTGAGTAAGCTTACCCTCTCCCACCTCCCAGTGTATATATAAAACGAATTGAAGGGGTGCTCTGTGGACTCTGATGCAAGAGGGGGGCTTTGGTGGGCAGAGCCCCCCTTACATCAGAGTTCCCCTTTACATCTGAGTCCACAGCATTACAAGGGGGTCTGTGCGGACTCTGATGTAATGGTGCTCTGTGCGGACTCTGATGTAATGGTGCTCTGTGCGGACTCTGATGTAATGGTGCTCTGTGCGGACTCTGATGTAATGGTGCTCTGTGCGGACTCTGATGTAATGGTGCTCTGTGCGGACTCTGATGTAATGGTGCCCTGTGCGGACTCTGCACTGTGTACGTAGCGCACCCCCTGAATCCCTGCATTGTATACATAGTGTAATCCTGACGTAAACCTGAACTCTGCATTCTGTATATAGTGCGACCCATATACAACCGGCCCTTTGAGGGCAACCACACTGCTGATGCGGCCCTCGACGAAATTGAGTTTGACACCCCTGCTCTAGATGGATGGGGGATTGATTTAAATATTAAAAATGAAATAAATTGTGTTTTTGGTTAGTTGTACTGTACATAGATGCATATATATATATATATTAGGGCTGTGACTGATTAAAATTTTTGTGTTCGATTAATCGTTTTTTTTTTTAATCGATTAATCGACTAATTTCGATTAATTAACGCACATACAGATACAACTACTTTTAGCTGATCTCCTTGCATTGCAACTCTGCATTAGTCAGTGGTAAATGTGGTGGGGGCAGCATGGGGGCAGATGTGTATATTCTTGCAGTATGGGGGCAGATGTGTATATTACAGCATCTACCCCCATGCTGTAAAATACACACACACATCTGCTCCCATGCTGTAATATACACACACATCTGCTGTAATATACACATTTGCCCACATGCTTTAATATACACATCTGCCTCCCATACTGCAAGAATATACACATCTGCCCCCATGTGTACATTACAGCATGAGGGCAGATGTGTATATTCTTGCAGTATGGGGGCAGATGTGTATATTAAAGCATCTGCCCCCATGCTTTAATATACACATCTGACCCCATGCTTTAATGTACACATCTGCCCTCATACTGCAAGAATATACACATCTGCCCCCCATGCTGTAATATACACACATTTGCCCCCCATGCTGTAATATACAGTTTGCCCCCATACTGCAAGAATATAAACATTTGCCCCCATACTGCAAGAATATACACATCTGCCCCCATGTGTACATTACAACATAGGGGCAGATGTATATATTCTTGCAGTATGGGGCAGATGTGTCTATTACAGCATGGGGGCAGATGTGTCTATTACAGCATGGGGGCAGATGTGTCTATTACAGCATGGGGGCAGATGTGTCTATTACAGCATGGGGCAGATGCTTTTCTTTACACATCTGCCCCCATGCTTTTCTATACACATCTGCCCCCATGCTTTCATATACACATCTGCCTCCCATGCTTTCATATACACATGTGCCCCCATGCTTTTCTATACACATCTGCCCCCATGCTTTCATATACACATCTGCCCCCATGCTTTTCATATACACATCTGCCCCCATGCTTTTCATATACACATCTGCCCCCATGCTTTTCTATACACATCTGCCCCCATGCTTTTCTATACACATCTGCCCCCATGCTTTTCTATACACATCTGCCCCCATACTTTTATATACACATCTGCCCCCATGCTTTTCATATACACATCTGCCCCCATACTTTTCATATACACATCTGCCTGCATGCTTTCCTATACACATCTGCCTGCATGCTATACATGATGGTTGTCCTCTCTTACCTTCTTAAGGCAGGAGGACCCGTCCGTAGAGTAGCTGACACTGACACGTGCACGATGCAAGCAGGCGGGCGGGTGATGATGACATCAGCGCGCCACTACTTGCTTGCGGCCGGGTGGACCAAGATGGCCGCGGCTCCAGAGCTAGGCCGAAGCCGCGGTCTTTCCTATCGGCGAGACCGCGGAGCTCACTCCGCGGATCGTCGATCAAAATTTTTTTAGTCGATCAAAGAAATTAACGATTAATCAAACAATTAATCGTTAATTTCCGCAGCCCTAATATATATATATATATATATAGAGATGTACTGTATATCAAAGTAATATCAAAGTCATAGTTAAGTCTTGTTTAAAAAAATAAAAATAACAAAGACGTTATACTTACCTGCTCTGTGCAGTGGTTTTACACATCAGCCCTAATCCTCCTCTTCTCAGATCCCACGCTGGCGCTCCTGGCTCCTCCCTCCTGACGAGTGCCCCCACAGCAAGCATCTTGCTCTAGGGGCACCCTAACAGGGGCGATCCTGACCCGCGGCTCTGTGAGTCGGCCTTGGTCCCTCTGTCTTCTGATTGGCTCACTAGCTGTGATTGGCTTCAGAGCTGCTGTCAAAAGTCAAAAAGGAGTGTGAGACCCCAGAGAGGCAATGCTCTCGGCAACATCGCTGGATTTAGAGGGGGCTCAGGTAAGAATTCGGGGGGGGGGGGCTGTTGCACACAGAAGGTTTTTTACCTTCATGCATAGTAGATGCTTGAAGGTAAAAAGCCCTGTGCCTTCCCAACCACTTAAGGAAACGGCATTCACCCAGATCCTGTTCTCAGGCCTGTAGTCACAAGTCCATAGGTGCTGGGGTGCCTTTCTCAGCAGCAGAAAGATAGCGTAGTGTAGTGGACTCTCCAGACTGGATCCTAGGTAAAATACCCCATCACCAACTGGCATACTTGCCAACATTGCAAAACAAATTTTAGGGACATTTTTTGTCTGTAGGCGGAGTCTTGCTATAATTAGAGGGTGGTGCGCAGCGAGGAAAGAAAAATGTAGCGCAACTGAAAATAGAGGCGTTGTTTAACTGGAAAATCGGGTGTGGCTTAAAGGGGTGTGGCTCAAAGGGTGTGTGGTTAGAGTCTGAGATGAAGGGAGAAAGTAAAGGAGAAAGAAAGAACAAAAGAGGGAGGGAGGGAAGGAGAGAAGGAGAGAGAAAGAATGAAAGAAATAGGGATAGAGGGACAGCAGGCCCAGATCCTTCACCACAATAGAAAAATGTGTATTCCAGAAAGTTTAACAATCAGCAGATAAAGATACTCCAAACACTTGGTGTTGGCGCTTCAATAATGTCGGCACCATGGTTGATATGGTCTTATATCGTAATATAAAATGAAATAGTTCAACTCGTCATAATGCAGAATCGGTGGGAGCCCTGAGTGTGTTACTTGCCAAATCGCTTGCCAGCAGATGCCATCAGGTGTCCCCAGTAGAGTCCCTCCTTGTACCACGCATTTCCAGTAGAGTCCCTCCTTACACCATGCATTTCCAGTAGAGTTCCTCCTTACACCAGGTGCCACCAGCACAGTCCCTCCTTACATCAGTTGCCCCAGCAGAGTCTCTCCTTACATCAGGTGCCCCCAGCGGAGTCTATCCGTACAACAAGTGTCCCCAGCGTAGTCCCTCCTTACATCAGGTGTCCCCAGCGGAGTCCCTCCTTACACCAGGTGCCTCCAGCGGAGTCCCTCCTTACATCAAGTGCCCCCAGCCAGTGGAGTCCCTCCTTACATAAGGTGTCCCCTCTTCACCCGGGTGTGGGCCGCTGGTGATTTGGCCTCCGAGCCATTACAGAAGACCAGCTCGTGGAGACCGAAGGGAAGAAACAAGAGGCGGAGCCTGTGTTCTGCCTCTTCTTACTTCCTCACGATAGCTGGTCTTCAGTAAAATGGCGGCCGGCTGAGACATTTTACCAGTGTCGGCCACCATGGGCGTTCGCTGAAATTTTTCCAGAGGGGGGCGCTTTGGCAGCGGCGATACACAGTCGCATTTCACCCTTTTTTCGACCGCTAGTGGGTTCAAAAGTGTCCCCCACTTTAAAAGGTAAAAACACCCCACTGTGCCCCCTGCATCTTTCAATATCTCTTTGTCACTACTGTGTACCCCCTCTCCACAATTGCACTTCTGGACCCCTTTACATTACACAGCACCCTGCACCTCTGGACCCCCTTACATTACACAGCACCCTGCACCTCTGGACCCCCTTACATTACACAGCACCCTGCACCTCTGGACCCCTTTACATTACACAGCACCCTGCACCACTGGACCCCTTTACATTACACAGCACCCTGCATCACTGGACCCCTTTACATTACACAGCACCCTGCACCACTGGACCCCTTTACATTACATAGCACCACTTTCCCTTGACTGAAACACTACACTATATTGACAGTATATTTATTTCAGGTCCAAAAGAGGAACCTTTTGGAATGAGGGACAAATGGATTTAATTCCAGAAGAGGGACAGGCACTCTAAATAAGGGACAACTAGAGGGGAGGGGAGCACTGCAGTCATTGCTTAAATCGGCCCCATGGCCAGTTCGGCTCTGCTCCTGGCTCTCCCTGGTGATTCCAGGGGGGGGCAAACGACCCCCCTTGCCCTATGGAGCGGACGCCCATGTCGGCCACGGACCTTTAGATGCAGGAGTGATTGTGGAAAAAAATGGGAAAACTGCAGAAATGGTAAAGCCTCGTACACACGGTCGGACATCCAACAAACTTTCCCTTGGATTTTTGTCCGAAGGGAGTTGTCCGGTCACACCCATAGCATACACATGCTCTGACTTTTTCGGCAACAAACACGAACGTAGTGACGTTTCAACATACTGACGAGAGTTTAAAAGAGGAAGTTCAATTCTCCGGCGTCACCCTTTGGGCTCCTTCTGCTAATTGAGAGCTAGTAGAGGTTTCGTCTGTGTGGATTCGTTATTTTTAGTTTTGTGCAATTTTGTTTGTTTCCGAACGTCCGTTCATCAAGCAGACATGTTGCGCAATGGGGCTGTGCTAACTTCACCCACAAAAAAATATATAAAAATATGTTTGATTCATATAACCAAAATACACTAATCCAAAGTAAAGACATTTGTTTTTACTCCGTCAGTATCACCAGCAAAGCAGCTTTTAGTATTATCACATTATAAAGAAGAATTGAATGTGTGCTGCTTTTCTTGATTTCAGAACTTGCCGTGTCACGAATGTGCTCTTTCAAATACGAACGCTAGTTCTACCAGACAGAACGCTTCTGGCTGGTCTTTGCTTCTGAGCATGCGCGTTTGTACTTTGTGCAAAAGTCTGATTGCTTGCTGTACACACGGTCAAACTAGGCACCATCGGACTTTTGTTGACGTAAAGTGTGTCCGTTTGCAGACCGAACTTTTTGTCTGATGAAACACGAAAAAGTTGGTTCGATGGAGCGTACACACGATCGGACAAATTTGAAAACTTGCAGATTTTGAAGTTTGTTGGCAAAAAGTCTGACCGTGTGTACGGGCCTTTAGACCGGGACAGTTGTCAACTATGCAATTAGCAGTCTTCTCAGATGATAAGGCCCCAGCCTTAAGGCAGAGTTTCACCCAAAAGAGGAAGTTCTGCTTTAAGTTCTCCTTCCCCTCCTCTATCTAATTTAGCATGTAATTTTTTTGGGGGGGAGCGGGTACCTAGTTTTGTATCCACTCCCACTCAGATCGTCATCACAGAAGTTCTCCTCTCCCCCCACCCTGCAGTCTTCTGGGACTCATCACAGGTCTCAGACTGCATGTTCAGTGGGCATCTGGCTGTGAAACCGCAAACCCACAATTAAGATGCCTGGAACACAAAGGCTAGTGAAAAAGTTAGTGAAGATCCATGGAAAGTAGGTAAGTGTCTCATGATTGAAAGTCAGGAGCTACAGGATTTGCAGTGATATATGGTGCTCACGATATATCACTGGAAACTCCGGAGGTATAGGCCATCTACATACCTCCCAAAGCCTGACTGGAATACTCGCAGGACATTGCTAAGTGAGGCCTAGTCATCACTGCTCACCTCCACCATCTAGGGTTGCCACCTTTTCTTCAAGCCAAACCCGAACATTTTAGTGGCCTGGGACACCTTTGGGTACCCTCAGGGAGAGCAGTAATGCAGTGCGCAAAACGTGCCGCATCGAGCAGTGGGTGTGGCCAAACTGTTCTTGCTGACATCATCGGCCTACCCCACAGTGATGCCGAACCTGCCCCCAGATAGCCGCCTACAGCTTCCGGATGGCAACAGATTTGTGTGTGACTATCTTGGTTACATGGGGAGCCACAGCCTGGTCTGAGTAATGTGTCCGGGTTTCAGTCCGCCTGAAAAGTGGACACATCAAAACCTGGACTGTACGGGTGAATGGCAACCCTAGGCGCTTGCCTTTTTTGGTGGAGCTATGCTCTAAGCAGCTACAGCAACAGGTTTATTTTACTTTTGTGTTTGAACCATAGGAAAATGCTGCTATGGACAGCTTGGTCTGCATGTAAATGTGGAGAAAATTATTAGTAAAGGCATATAAAAAAAAAAAAAAAAAGAATAAGGCCTCATTCATACATAGTCTGGTCTAAATAAAGCCTGAAACCCGAACGCATGATTCCAAACCCGAACTGTCCGGGTGAATACTGGACAGGTGGCAACCCTACCACCATCACAGGAGCAAGCTTTTTCTCTTTAAACCTGCTCATATGCACTTTCTCTCCACTGATGCAGTAGCTCTGAGATCAGCATATGAGAGCTCACTCCTGTGGTAGGGTGAGCAGTAATGACTAGGCCTCACTTAGCAATGTCCTGGGAGTATTTTAGTCAGGCTTTGGGAGGTATGTAAATGGCCTACACTTATAGCAAGGGCATTATTCCATACCTCCCAACCGTCCCGGATTTTTGCGGGATTGTCCCGCGATTCGCGGTAAATCCCGCGATCACTGCAAAAGTCCCGCGATTCCGCCCCCCCCACCGCGATTACCGGTAAAACCGGTAAATCCCTGCGATTCTCGGTAAACCCCCCCCGCTCAACAACTCCGAGCCGTGGAACCCCCCCCTCAACAACTTTGATCTGCGGGCCCCCCCGCTCACCACAACTCCGATCCGTGGATCCCCCGCTGAGCAACCTAGATCTGCGGACCCCCCCGCTCAACAACTTTGACCAGCGGACCCCCCCCCCGCTCAACAACTCCGAGCCGTGGAACCCCCCCGCCCCGCTCCGCTTAACAACTTTGATCTGTGCCCCCCCCCGCTCAACAACTCTGTGGCCATCCCCGCTCAACAACTTCGATCTACGAACCCCCCCGCTCAACAACTCAGATCCGTGCCCCCCCAACAACTTTGATCTGCGGACCCCCCCCCCCCCCCGCTCAACAACTCTGATCCGCGACACCCACCCGCTCTCAACAACTTCGTTGGGAGGTATGCTCATTTGTCCCTCATTCTGAAGTTGAAAAGTTGGGAGGTATGTTATTCAACTTTGGTCAGAGCACTTTCTTGGTAAACTAACCCTGCCCTAAATATTTAGAACAGAGCTCTGTCTATGTAAATGTAGCGCTCACCCTCGAAGGAGCCGCTGATTAGTTTGGGACCGGCATGTTAGGTTACCAGGGATTTTTGTCTAGGGATAATATTAGTGAAGGTGGTTAAGAGCAAGTGTCCAGACGTCAACTTGAGTTTTCAATGCTTTATTCCAAGGCCCAACACGGCCAACATGACACATGATAGAGAAAAGGTTGATGAGCAAGAAGAGAACTCTAGTATCAGGCCTTGGATATCAAAGGGAGAGCAAGCCTGCTCTCAGCATAGTCAAATTTAAACGTCGCCACTTTTGCCAGAGTGGGTAAAGTGCCCCCGGACAGGCGATTCAGTTGAGCCTGGCAGCCGAAGGGCCACTTTTAAACAAAGTCACTGGGAGGAAACAGGGCCTCTGCCACAGGCCTGATGAATTTCTTTTAGGTTTATCAAAGATTAGAACCAATGAATCCTCCCAGTAATTCCAATTTCAAGGTCACCGATTGACAGCTGTGTACCTGTCATGTGGCGTGGTGACCGGATCCCTGGTGGTTCGTCCAGGCCTCGCAGACAACCTCTGACTCTGGGTTCTCCCGAGCCGATCCCCCACTGTTCAGCTCCCGCTTAGGATCTGGGACCCAGCAAGCCGCTGGGGCCCCTCTCTGCATCAGAATAAGGTTCCGCTGGGTACGCAACCTCGGCCAGGCGGGCCTCGATGGCGGGGCCCATGGATGCACGCACCCTGAAGGTGGATGCCGCACCTGGAACTCAGGCCCCGCATAGCACAACTCACGCAGACGACTGCCCCAGATATACCCTCCCGCCAGCACATCCAGAGAAGAAAAACGCTCCTCTGATTGGCTGCTGGGAGAAGGTGGGTCTGTCAGAACCCCCTCTAGCTCCGGCTGTCACTCAGGGGTAATAACACCCCCCTGACATGCAGACCGACCTACAAGGCAGTTCCAAATGGCAGGGGCCCAAATTTAGGCAATTTGTGAATGGGAGTAACTTAAAGCGGGGGTTCACCCAGAATTTTTTTTTTTAACATTACATTCAGCCGAGTTGTGAGATAGAGATTAGGCTATTTTTTTTTAATTTCATTGCAGTACATACCGTATTTTCACCGCAGCTTCGGGTATGTCATCTGCGGCACTGGGTGTTCCTAATTGATTAACATATTTCCGACCGGCGCATACAGCGCATTGCAAGTTTCCGAAAGAAGCCGAACATTGGTGCGCAGGCGCCGTATAGAGCCGCACCGACGTTCGGGGAATCAGGGAATACAATCCATCACTTCACTTAGTAAAAGCAGCACACATAGTAAACACAAACACTGGCTAGGCACATAGTTAACCCTTTGATCGCAACTGATGTTAACCCCTTCCCAGCCAGTGTCATTAGTACATTGACATTGCATATTTTTAACACTGATCACTGTATTAGTGTCACTGGTTCCCAAAAAGTGTCAGTTAGCGTCGATTGTGCGTTGCAATATTGCAGTCCCGCTATAAGTTACTGATTGTCGCTATTACTAGTATAAAAAATAAATAAATAACAATTCCAGTATGTATCCCATAGTTTGTAGACGCTATATAATTTGCATAAACATACCACCCAACTTTTTGAGAGGGGAATGAGGGACACCTATCAGCAAAAGTATGTGGGCATAGGACACAAGCCTTACCATGCCCCCTTAAAGGAGAATTGTACAAAAAAACAAGAAAGTTTTTTACCACTACTATTCCTTTATATTGGCTTTTGAAATGTACAAATGCAGCAATTTAGAAATCAGGTGAAAGGTTTAGCACTGGGAAACATTTTTTGATAGATAAAAAGTGCATTTTATATACATCTATATAGATCAGAGCAAAATGAGGGACAAATGAGGAGGAATGAGGGACAGAGGGACATTGCTCCAAATCAGGGATAGTCCCTCGAAATCAGGGACAGTTGGGAGCTATGCATAAACAATGAATGGTCACTGACTGAGATTTTTTTTACTAAAAATATGTAGCCGAATACATATTGGCCTAAATTTGTGAAGACATTTATTTTTATTTATTTTGGATATGTTTCATAGCAGAAAGTTAAAAAAAAAAAAGTTTTTAAATTGACGGTCTTTTTTGGTTATCACGCAAATAAAAAAATAATAAAACGCAAAGGTGATCAAATACCACCAAAAAAAAGCTGTACAGGTATTTGTGGGGAAAAATTACATAAATCTTTTTTGGGTACACCGTCGCACGAAAAGTAACGCAGTGCCGTTAGGGATGAGCTTCGAGTTCGAGTAGAACTCATGTTCGACTCGAACATTGCCTGTTCGCCGAACAGCGAACTATTTGGGGTGTTCATAGCACGTTCGTGTGAACTTTAGAACCCTGTTAAAGTCTATGGCACTCGAACGTTTGAAATCTAAAGTGCTAATTTTAAAGGCTAATATGCAAGTTATTGTAATAAAAAGTGTTTGGGGACCTGGATCCTGGGGAGATGTATCAATGCAAAAAAAAGTTTTAAAAACTGCATTTTTTTTGGCAGCAGTGATTTTAATAATTCCTTTAAGTGAAACAATAAAAGTGAAATATTCCTTTAAATTTCGTACCTGGGGGGGGGGGGGTGTATAGTATGCCTGTAAAGTAGCACTTGTTTCCCATGCTTAGAACTGTCCCGCACAAAGTGTAATTTCTGAAGGAAAAAAAGTAATTTAAAATCACTCGCGGCTATAATGAATTTTCGGCTCCCGGCAATACAGAGAAAAGTCATTCATAAAAAAAAATGTGTGGGGGTCCACGGCATTTTTTTTTTAAATTTGGGGTGGAGTTCCCCTTAAAATCCATACCAGACCTGAAGGGTCTGGAATGGATATTTGGGGGGAACCCCACATCATTTTTTATTTGTTTGACGCAGGGTTCCCCTTAATATCCACACCAGACCCTAAGGTGAGTGATTTTAAATGACTTTTTTCCTTCGGAAATTACATTTTGTGCAGGGACAGTTCAAAGCATGGGAAACAAGCGCTACTTTACAGGCATACTAGACACCCCCCTAGGTACGAAATTTAAAGGAATATTTCAATTTTATTGTTTCACTTTAAGCATTAATAAAATCACTGCTCCTGAAAAAACGGCTGTTTTTTAAAACTTTTTTTGCATTGATACATGTCCCCTGGGGCAGGACCCGGGTCCCCAAACACTTTTTAGGACAATAACTTGCATATTAGCCTTTAAAATTAGTACATTAGATTTTAAATGTTCGAGTCCCATACACTTTAACAGGGTTCTAAAGTTCACACAAACTTTTGGTCTGTTCGCAGGTTCTGGTGCGAACCGAACCCAGGGGTGTTCGGCTCATCCCTAAGTGCCGTATAGCAAAAAGTGGCTTAGTCATGAAGAGGGGTAAATCTTCCGGAAGTCTCATGGTTAACCCCTTTGAGCTGACACCTCCCGGCCTTCTAACCACTTGTCGCCTGCCGTATAGTAAAATGATGATGGAGCGGCTCTTGTTCTGGGTTGACGTCACATGACGGTGCCCACTTTAGTCTCGATTGCGTGCCCGCGGATTGACGATTACGGGCGCACCGTGTTCCTGGAAAATGGCGCAACCACAATCTCAGCAAAAAGTGGCCGCTGCACTTTACTCATGTGATCGGCTGTGTCCAATTACATGTAAACAAGGAAGTGCTATTTATCAGCTCCCCTCTCCTCACACTGACAGAGTATGAAGAGAGAAGAGGAGAGCTGATCAGCGGCATCTCCTCATGGGGATGACGTGTAAAGGTAATTAGGGCATTTGGGGGGGGGGGGGCGGCAAACAAAAAACCAACCCCCCTCCCTGTGGCAACTTAAAACCCACCCCCCCATCTTCCGGTCGGTCCACCGGGACTTCCCCATCTAGGCAGCAGACATCCGAGCAGCAGCGATGGGGATCGGGCATCTGAGGAGCAGCGGCAGGGATCGGGCATCAGAGGAGCAGCGGCAGGGATAGGGCATCCGAGGAGCAGTGGTGGGGATCGGGCATCAGAGGAGCAGTGGTGGGGATCAGGCATCAGAGGAGCAGTGGTGGGGATCGGGCATCTAAGGAGCAGTGGCAGGGATCGGGCATCAGAGGAGGAGTGGTGGGGATCGGGCATCTGAGGAGCAGCGGCAGGGATCGGGCATCCGAGGAGCAGTGGTGGGGATCGGGCATCAGAGGAGCAGTGGTGGGGATCGGGCATCTGAGGAGCAGCGGCAGGGATCGGGCATCCAAGGAGCAGTGGTGGGGATCGGGCATCCAGGCATTGGTGGGGACGGGGGATCCAGACATTGGCCAGTGGAACTTCTCCTCTTGGCATTCATTGTGCATCTCCTCTCCCCCTCCTAGGCGTCCAATAGGACCGCCTGTCCTTTCAGCCAATCGGTGACAGGTATCAGACCAGCTTCCTGATTGGTCGGAAGGAGGATCAGTGTTGCAACAGCGAATATTAATTCGCTGTTGCAACACACCTGGATGGGCTCCGATCGCACTCTCTGCATGCCGAGCTCATCCAATTTTGAAGCCTATTAGATCCTCTGCCTCTAATCAGGTGCTTTAAAAAAAAAACTGGTCGCTATAATTCATGTGTCCGGTGCCCTGAAAGAGGCCGGACTCATGAATAGGGGATGGCTGCGGCGGCCATGCAAAGATTCATGTTATGCATGAATTGCTAATAGGGGGCTGGCCTGGAGTGGAGAGAGGCTGTGCCCATCAGGGAGGACACTCTGTGGCTATTAGTTATGCCTTTCAGTGCCTGCTCATCAATGCCACCTATCACTGCCCATACTGTAAGTACCGCCTATCAGGGCCCTTCAGAGCTGCCTATGAGTGCTGCATATTAGTGCCACCCCATCAGTGCTGCCTATCAGTGCTGATAAGTACCGCCTATCAGCATGGGCATCTACTGAAATTGTTTCAGAGGGGGGCACTTCAGCAGCGGCGATACACAGTCGCATTTTACCCTTTCTTCGACCGCTAGGGAGGGGTTAAAAACGCCCCCCACGTTAAAATGTAAAAACACCCCACTGTGCCCCCTGCATCTTTCAATATGTCTTTGTCACTACTGTGTACCCCCTCTCCACAACTGCACCTCTGGACCCCTTTACATTACACAGCACCCTGCATCACTGGCCCCCTTTACATTACACAGCACCCTGCATCACTGGCCCCCTTTACATTACACAGCACCTCATTCCCTTGACTGAAACACTACACTATATTGACAGTATATTTATTTCAGGTCTAAAAGAGGAACCTTTTGGAATGAGGGACGAATGGATTTGATTCCAGAAGAGAGACAGGCACTCTAAAAAAAGGGACAACTAGAGGGGAGGGGAGGGGAGCGGAGCGCTGCAGTCACTGCTTAAATCGGCCCCAGGGCCCTGCTCCTGGTGCTCCCTGGCAATTCCAGGGGGGGGCAAACGACCCCCCTTGCCCTATGGAGCGGACGCCCATGCCTAATAGTGCTGCATATTAGTGCCATTTCATCAGTACCACACATCAGTGCTGCCTATCAGTGCCGCCTCATAAGTGCTCATCAGTGAAGGAGAAAAATTACCTATTTACAAAATGTTCTGACAGAAACTAAGAAAAACTTTCACAATTTGGAGGTCACATGATCTAAAAGCTCCCGAACGCAAGCAGTGATTGTGAGCTTTCCATTAGCCGCGGTAACTTTCGGCACAGCTGTATACTACCAATATGCAGTACGCTTGGCACCAAGGCTCACCCACTTTGGCATGTCGAGCCTTTGGACTGCATTCACACTTATGTGACGTGACGTGTTTTTTCATGCATTTCTCGGTTTCTAGGGCTTCCCTGCGCACAACTAATGCGTGAACGTAGCTTGTGCAACTTTTGTTTTTGGGGTTCTGCGTGTTTTGTGCTGCCAGTTTTTCTGCATTTTTTTTACCACTAAATTGCAGGACTTCTTCTTGCATTCGGGGAGCCAATAAGAAATAAAGAGAGCGTGATGTGCGTTTTGGTGCGTTTCTACCTGTGGCACTAGAATGCTTATGTATAAATGCGGCCTTATGGAGGAGACCTCTGCTTCCAGAAATCAAACAATGAGAGAAATATTGGAAGGTGGTAGAATACGGACTGAGAACGTGTAACTTTAAACATGAGGAGAGTGACCGGCTGTACTAAGGAGGGCACACAGGGACTTGTTTATTAAAGCGGGCACGGGGCACACCGGCTGCCCGCCTTGCCCTCCCAGTCCCAGCTCACTGGCGCCACCCAACGGCTCCCCACTCCCCCTCACAACGACGTCACTCTCTCAAACGTTACGTTTTGAAAATCACTCTGGCCGCGCTGCCGTCTCTCAACCACCCCGCAGCCAATCAGCGGCCTGGATTTTTCCCGCGGGCAGCCGAGGGAGGGTGGGCGTGTCCGGAGCCTCCGTGGGGCGTGCACGGCAGGACGAAGGGGGTGGAGCTTCGCCTTCCCGTGTGCCTGTCTTCTCTCCATTGATTGCCAGCCAGCGGTAGCAGCAGACTCTCACCTCCGCGCGCACATAAGGATGAGACATTCAGGTCACCGCTCTCTTCTTTTCCCGCCACTTGTCCTGTCCGTGTGTCCGGGGTTGAGCGGGAGATGGGGGGGGCGGAGGGAAACCCGGGGCCCGCCGACGGCTCCATCTTCTACTGGAGGGGGAGGAGGGGTGGCTGGGCCTGAAACTTGGCGGGATCAGCAGTGGCCGGCTATTTCCAATGTACGATCCGCTCATCGGGGCTGAGATCCTGTTATTATAGGGGGAGGAGGGGGCAGGGCCTTATTATACGTCTCTGTGTCGGGTTATTATTGTTTATTACTATATATGTATGTGTGTGTTTTGAGGCATTGATATTGTTATGTACAATGTTCTGAATGGCCCCCATACACTGGTGAGGGTTCTGTACACCTATGTATGGGGTCTGTATGCTAGACTGGGTTCCAAAGACTGATATTCAGAATCAAGACTAGTACGGGCAACGTACCCCAGTCTATGGTCCTGTGTGTGGGGGCATTGTACCCCAGTCTATGGTCCTGTGTGTGGGGGCACGGTACCCCAGTCTATGGTCCTGTGCGTGGGGGCACGGTACCCCAGTCTATGGTCCTGTGTGTGGGGGCACGGTACCCCAGTCTATGGTCCTGTGCGTGGGGGCACGGTACCCCAGTCTATGGTCCTGTGCGTGGGGGCACGGTACCCCAGTCTATGGTCCTGTGCGTGGGGGCACGGTACCCCAGTCTATGGTCCTGTGCGTGGGGGCACGGTACCCCAGTCTATGGTCCTGTGCGTGGGGGCACGGTACCCCAGTCTAGGTCCTGTGCGTGGGGGCACGGTACCCCAGTCTAGGTCCTGTGCAGGGGCACGGTACCCCAGTCTATGTTCAGCCTGATATACAAGACCTAGACTGGTATGCCCCCCCCCCCGTACACTACCCCAGTTCAGGTTCTGTAAACTGGTATACATAATCTAGACTGGTATGGGCCTCATATCACTGTCCAGGCTCAGTAGACTAATATATGCCCCATATGGGTTCTATAGACCGGTATGGGCCATGTACACTACCCCCAGTCTAGGTTCTGTAGACTGGTATACATGATCTAGACTGGTATGGGCCTCATATGACGGTCTAGGCTCAGTAGACTGATATATGCCCCATAAGGGTTCTATAGACCGGTATGGGCCATGTACACTACCCCAGTCTAGGTTCTGTAGACTGGTATACATGATCTAGACTGGTATGGGCCTCATATCACTGTCCAGGCTCAGTAGACTGATATATGCCCCATACGGGTTCTATAGACTGGTATGGGCCCTGTACATCAGTCTAGGTTCCATAGACTGGTATTGGCCATGTATGCCTGTCTAGGCTAAGTAGACTGGTATACAGATTGTCAGCTGGCATGGGCCCTGTACCTCAGTCTAGGTTCTGCAGGCTGTTAAGGGTTCTGCATGGTCCATATACGATAGTCTAGCCTCATTAGACTGATATACAAGCCCCATACACTAATCTAGGTTTCATATATAAGACCTACACTGGTATGGGCCCTGTATCCTAGGCTGGGTTCCGAAGATGGCTGTATAGGACCTAAGCTGGTATCTGCCCTGAATGCTAGTCTAGGTTCCATGTACTGGCATGGGCCCTATACATTAGTCTTAGATTTATATGGGGCCCCATACCCCAGTTTAAGCTCAGTAGACTGGTATACAGGACCTAGACTGGTATGAGCCCTGTACACTAGTCTTGGCTCTGTATGGGCCCCCTTACCTTAGTCTAGATTCTGCCGACTGGTATAGGTTCCGTATGGGCCTCATACGACAGTCTAGGCTCAGCAGACTGGTATACAGGACCTAGTCTAGGTTCTGTAGACTGGTATATGTGGTCCCCTTGTACTTGTCTGGGTCTGGTACTTGGTCCTGTGTGATGCCATGCACTCTTCTGTGTCCTCTGTGGGTACCGTGCACTGCTCTGGGATTTATTACTCCTCCACCCCAAATGTTGTTTATTATACTTCGTTGCTGGTCATGCATCTGAAATTGCACAAGCGATTGTGTAACGTAGTTCCTCAATGCTGGAAGTTGGTGCTTGGCAAGGCAAAGCTTGTGACGGCCTTGGCTCATCGATTGTCATGTATTATAGACAATTCAGCAGATCTCCTAAGCTCACCGCACACGCAATCTAATTTTACGATCCTTTAGGCCCCTTTCACATGACTGATCGATCCAGTCAGGTGTACCTATCGTTTTTTTCAGGCAAATCTGATTAGGTCCCCGCAGCCCTATGGACTGTTGGCTATATGTAGAGAAGATGGTCCACAACTCTTTGCTTCCTCTTTAAAATCTTGAAAATGTATTCTCCATAAGACCGACTGCAAATGTAAATGCGTTTCATAAAAAAAGGGGAGGGGTACTCTTCTGATTTGACAGACTGGATTGGAGGTAGCCTGATGTAAACAAACAGCAGGGTTTGTTTACACCTGGCCACCCATAGAGATCAACCGGGTGGGAACAGATGTTTCCTGCTCAGCTCCCAAATGCCCTGCTGATCGGAGCGGGATCTACCCCATGTGACTGTGAAAGTAGCCTTTTGGCTTCACTGCCCGGTCCCTACTGCACACGCATGAAGCATGCTGCGCTCTGTAACTAGCCTGGCAGAAATGGGGAAAAAGGAGGAGGGTGCTGCTGCTGATGTAATTTGCTGCAACCGCCCCCCCCCCCAAAAGCTGCCAAATGTGGCACTGGAGGGGGGGGGGTGGTGTAGACAAATAAGCGTAAACTTTTGAGTAGGGTAAAAAAATGTTTAGACATTGCAACATTTTTTTTTTTTTTTTAATGGAGCCCATGCCAAGCAAGTGACCCCCTGCACTGAGGACAGCCACTCGACACAGGACCACTGAGCATCAGTAATGGCAGCTACTGCAATGCTTATCCCTCTTCCACAGATCAGATATGGAATATGTATATTTGGGCTGGTCACACAGGGGTTGAATCTTGGCCGGTTCGGCAGGAACTGGCTGAGATTCGAACCATTAATAGGCAGGCTGAATGTACCAAGTTAATTTGGGTACAACCAGCCTTCCTGATTCGCTTGCGATAATCGCTGTTTTGCCAGTGGGGATGGCTGCCCCCTGCAGTGAGAAGACCATTGCTAATTTCCTAAAAGAAAGAATATAGATGTCCCCTACGCAATTAGCAAAGCAAACCCTAGTATCACCACATCCCTAAATTAAAACTGATTTGTATACCCCAGAGGTGGGGTGTATTTCCTCGGTGGGACTTTTAAATTGGGAGACTGGTTTATAAGTAAAGATAAAGAGCCGAGCGGTCATCAATTAAGTTATCAAAAAAGTATCAAATTTTATTAAATGTTGTTCGTAGACAACACATTAAGGCCAATGCTACAACGTTTTTATAAAAGCATCCAAATGACCAAAAGAGGGGTAATACAAATAGGGGCACACAAAGTACAGCGCCATTAAACATCAATAACAAAATATACAAGAAAATACAATGGCGACAAAAAATGCAAGGAAACCCTCAAAGAACTGTCTGTTACGAGAAGGACAGATATGCCAACGTTTCGAGGCTATGCAGAGTAATGCCTCTTCATCAGGGACACGGCCAACACAGAATTTCTCCGCGGCTCGCTCTGGAGCTAGTGACAGACCGTCAATTGACGGCTTGTTGGCAATTCAGATCCGCGCTCAAGCCGTCATTCGGCTATAGCGCGGATCTCAACAGGTTAAGGAAGAACTCCAGGTTTTCACGCAATTTGCATGGTATGTTTTGGGCCAAACTGTCCCTAATTAACCTGTGAAGCCACTGGATGTGCAGAACAAACTGTGTAGCTGTGACTATGTACTGCACTGTGTTCAGGGTGCAACCCAGTAGTCTACAAACCCAGTAGTCTACAGCAGCGGCGCTCAGCCATTCAGAGACACAAATGAGTACCAGGCTTCTTCTGATTGGCAGAAGGTGGGCCGATCTCGCTTCTCTGACTCAGCCAATTAGAGAAAGCTTTGTATTCATATATTTGTGGCTCTAAATGGCTAAGTGCAGCTGCTGTAGACTTTCCTTTGTTCTAAGTATGCGATAGGAAGTCTTGGCCCGGAGCACAGTGCGGTATGTAGACGCAGTTTATACCGCACATCCTTCTGCCTCACAGGTAAGTGAGGGACATCGTTGGTTTAGGCCAGCTTGGTCCAAACAAACTGTAAATTGTGTGTGAACCCGGAGCTCTCCTTTAAATTCTGCTGAGATTCTAGGTATGTCAGTTGTGAGAGAATGAGCGACACCACAGCACACCTAGAAGAATGACACCTGGCTTGTGCTCTGCAGGGATGTGTGTAATAATTTGCACGGGTTCTCCTGGGCATCGGGGCTTGGTCACACGTTTTCTGGTGTTGATCTGCATAGATCACTGCAAGGAAACATAGAAAACAATTGTCTTCTGTGTGCCCCGCTCATACCACAACACTGCATTGGGATAACAGTAGGTTGCTGTGTGCAGCTCACCGCAGTGTCGCAATGTGTGGCGGTGCATAGACTGGAATGATGTGTCATTGTGTGTCACTAAACTCCTGCTTTTGAAAACAAGCTATTCAAGTATGTATCCTAAACACACACTACTTTCTATTGCTTTCTTGGCCGCCTCCAAGCTAGGAAATCCCCCCCCCCCCCCACTCATCTTGTTAGAGGGTAGCTTACTTCATTCTCTATAGCCCCCCACTGTATGTAGGAACTTAGCCACTCTTTCCTGACAAGAACTAGGGACTATGGGATGTGTAGTGTCTGTGTCTAGACTAGAGCACTGCAAATGATTGCAGCTAGCGTGTACTGCCTGTTCTACACAGATGGGGGGAGTGGGGTTTGGAAGCGGAGGTGTCAATTTCAATAGTTGGTCCTTTTTAATCCAAAAAACACAATGTGCCTCCCTGTTAAAATAAAAATGTTTGTAAAAACGCATAAATAGAAAAATCACCTTTTGCTTATTTGATGCATTTTGGGTTGTATACTTATGAAAAAAACACCATAAGCAGGTGAAATCGCTGGTGTTTTTGGCAGCCGTTATCGGCACCTTTTTCTTTTGGCACAATGCTGAAGTCTCAAAATTTCAGCAGCTGAAATTTTGGTGAATACAAAACACACAGAACAGGCACTAGCCCATGCATGTGCAACTAAACTGCTGGATGAATGGCCACCTCCTGCCTCTCTTCTGCACCGCCATCTTAAAAATTCTGGTGCAGACGTCTTGGCATTGAGCTTTCTTTGTGTGCGCACACGCATTTTGTTACCAGAATCTCTAGGGTGCGTTTTATGTCCAGTGTATATAATGTGTGAGCTCGGGGGTTACCTTGTGGTACATGGTACGGTGTAAATGTTCTATTTGTTTGGTCACTTGTCACTACAGGTTTTTGTCTATACTGAACTAAAGTTAAATCCCTACTCCAGGCAGAAAAAGGATATAATAAATTATTTACAAAAATGTGAGGGGTGTACTCACTTTAGTGAGTGAGATACTGAGTGTATATACTAGCCTTATTCCTGACTTTTCTACTGCAGGGGGAGACCTTATCCCCAGGGATTGCTCCAAGTTATGAGAGATAATGATTCTGCGTTAGGGAGCCATTATCTCATTGTTTCCAGGTTCCTCACTCTAGCCTTGACACCAGGGGTTAGATTAGTATATATCCAAACAATTTCCCCACAGATGTGTTTTTGCACTTGTACAGTTACATAGTAGGTGAGGGTAAAAAGACACAAGTCCATCAAGTCCAACCTATGTGTGATTACATGTCAGTATTACATTGTATATCCCTGTATATTGTGGCCTCTCAGGTGCTTATATAATAGAATTTTTTATTTTTTTTAAACCATTGATCCCCCCCCCCCCCCCCCCATTGAAACCACGAGCCTGTGGAAGGGAATGCCACATCCCTGCCCCTCTTACAGTAAAGAACCCTCTACACAGTTAAAGGTTAAACATCTTTTTTTCTTATTTTAATGAGTGACCACATTCAGGGTTTGACAAATTTGCTTGGAATCTAGGAGCCAGCTAAAAAAGTTAGGAGCCAAAAAAACGCACCCCGTCCCGCCAAGCTTGTGCGCAGAAGCAAACGCATGCGTGAATAGCGCCTGCATATGTAAATGGTATTCAAACCACACATGTGAGGTATCGCCGCGATTGGTGGAGCAATAATTCTAGACCTCCTCTGTAATTCAAAACATGCAACCTGTAGAATATTTTAAAGGGTAAAAGTTTGTCGCCATTCCACGAGTGGATGCAATTTTGAAGCGTGACATGTTATCAATTATCTTTCACAATTTAAAAAAATTGGGCTAACTTTACTGCTGTCTTATTATTTTTTTAATTAAGAAAAGTGTATTTTTTTCCTAAAAAAAGTGCGCTTGTAAGACCGCTGCGCAAATACTGTGTGACAAAGTATTGCAACGACTTCCATTTTATTCTCTAGGTTAAAATAATAAAAATATAAAAAAAATATATATATATATATATTGGTGTGTTTTGGGGGTTCCAATTAGAGGGAAGGAGATGGCAGTGAAAAAACACATTGGAACTGCTGTTTTTTTGGTACTTGTAATGCCAACGACCTCCACAAGATGGCCACAAGATTCCTTCTGCGGGCCTCAGCCTCCTTCTGTGAAGGCTGCAAAACCACGACCTCAATTACTGGCGCCCTCCATCGCGCCCTGTGCCGGCCGGTAATTGAGGCCGCGGCTTTGCGGCCTTTTGCAGCCCCTAGCTTCCCCTGGCGCCAGGTCACAATTTCTTGTCTCAATTGCGACCTGGCGCCCGGATTTTGTCGAGGCCTGACCGCATGTCTTATTGAACTCCTTTCCATTAAAAGGTTTTATCCCTATTGTGGGGTCACCAGTAAGGTATTTGTAAATTGAAATCCTATCCCCTCTCAAGCATCTCTTCTTCAGAGAGAATAAGTTCAGTGCTTGCAACCTTTCCTCATAACTAACATCCTCCAGACCCTTTATTTGCTTTGTTGCCGTTCTTTGTACTTGCTCCATTTCCAGTACATCCCTTTTTCTGAGGATTAGTGCCCAGAACTGGACAGCATACTCCAGGTGCGGCCAGAGTCTTGTAGAGTGGGAGAATTATCATTTTATCTAGAGGTATTATTGCATGCCAGTAATTTGTTTGCTTTGTTAGGCTCAGCTTTGTTAGGCTCAGCAATGGCATGCAATGCCAAGCTCCTGCTATCGTCTACCAGGATCCCCAGGTCCCTTTCCATCCTATATTCCCCCTTGTGTATAGATTGCATTCATATTTTTGCCATCCAGATGCATTATTTTACATGTTTCTACATTAAAGTGTAGTTGCCCACCCCATTAATTTGTTCAGATCTTCTTGCAAAGTTTCCTGCAGAGAAGTTATTGCCCTGCTTAGCGGCGTCAGTAAATGCAGAGATTGGAACAGTTTACCCCATCTTCCATGTTTGAACAAATTAAATAGGATTGGTCCCAGCACAGAATTCTGTGGGCCCCCACTACCTACTCCTGACCATTCTGAGTATTCCTCTTTATCACCACCCTCTGAACTTGCCCTTGCAGCCAGTTTTCAATCCATGTACTCGCCCTATGGTCCATGCCAGTGGACCTTGCTTTGTGCAGTAAATGTTTATGGATAACTGTCAAATTCTTTTGCAAGATCCCATATACACACACACACACACACACACATACTGGTCTTCCTTTATTTAGGTGGCAACTTGCCTCCTTATGGAATTTTAATAGATTGGTTTGGCAAGAACGATTCTTCATGAATCCATGCTAATTAAATCTAATGATGCAGTTTTCATTACTAAAATGTATATAGTCCCTTATCCCCTCAAAGAGCTGGCATACTACTGATGTTAGGCTGATTGGTCTGTAATTTCCAGGGATGTATTTTGGCCCTTTTTATTATATATATATATATATATATATATATATATATATATGTGTGTATGTGTATATATATATATATATATATATATATAATGTGTGTATGTGTGCTACATTGGCATTTCTCTAATCAGCTGGTACCATTCCAGTCAGTAGACTGTCAGTAAAAATTAGGAACAATGGTCTGGCAATTGACTGAGTTCCCTAAGTGCCCTTGGGTGCAAGCCGTTTTGGTTCCGTCTATTTATTAATGTTAAAGTAGATGTAAACCCACTCTCATCCTTTCTAAACTACTGCCATAGTGCTGATCTATAAGGATATACACGCCTCCTGCATGTATCCTTACCTTTTTTTTTTTTACATTGGAGTTAAAGGGGTTGTAATGGTTCGTCTTTTATTTTCTAAATAGGTTCCTTTACGCTTGTGCATTGTTAGTTCACTTACATTTTCCTTTGATTTCCCTTCTAAATGTGTTTTTTATTTTTTTTCTTTGTTTGAATTTTTCACTTCCTGTTTCTCCTCGGTAAGCTTTCCATCATCATCATCATCCGAGTGGTGGAAAGTTATATAGAACACCTTACTAAGGAGAAACAGGAAGTGAGAAATTCAGACCAAGGGAAAAAAAACACTTAGAAGGGAAATTGAAGGAAAAGGTATGTGAACCAACAATGCACTAGCTTAACCACTTAAGACCCGGACCAATACGCTGGCAAATGACCCAAGGGGTTTTTGCGATTCGGCACTGCGTCGCTTTAACAGACAATTGCGCGGTCGTGCGACGTGGCTCCCAAACAAAATTTGCGTCCTTTTTTCCCCACAAATAGAGCTTTCTTTTGGTGGTATTTGATCGCCTCTGCGATTTTTATTTTTTGCGCTATATACAAAAATAGAGCGACATTTTTGAAAAAAAATCAATATTTTTTACTTTTTGTTATAATAAAAAAACAATAAACTAAATTTTAGTCAAACATTTAGGCCAAAATTTATTTAGCCACATGTCTTTAGTAAAAAAAAAAATCGCATTAAAAAAAAATTAGCTACCTAGCGGGAACAGCGACACTAATACAGCGATCAGAAAAATGATCGCTTAGTGACGCTGGCAATAGGGAGTGAAAGGGTTAACTAGGGCAGTGATCAAGGGGTTAAAACTTTATTGGGGGGGGTGGGGGGGCTACCCTGACACTAACACTGACTGACTGTCACACTGTCTGTCACACTGACACTAAATACAGTAATCATACATGTATGATTACTGCATTCAGTGACACTGTGACAGGGGGGAAGGGGGGGGGCGATCGCGGGGGTTAAATGTGTTTTTTGTGTGTGTAAGTGTGCTGTTGGTGCAGACTTTACTTGGTGTGTTGTGATCTCTCCTCAGCGGCGCTTGAAACAAACGCCGAGGGAGAGATCACGTCGCTTCCTCCTTCCTGTGTTTACACAGGAGGAGGAAGTGACAGGGCGGGCGGGCGCGCGCATTGGCTGGGAGCGATCCGGAGGGGGCGGATGAAAACGGATAGCCGCCCCCACTTGTCGGATCGCTCCTGCAGCCGCGCGGACCGCCGCATGTATGGGGGGGGGGGTCCGATCGGACCCCCCCCCCCCCAAGGCACCAACGTATATATACGTTGATGTGCCTGTCGGTGCCATTCTGCCGACGTAAATGTACATGCGGCGGTCCTTAAGTGGTTAAAAGAGTAGTAAAGGTTTTTTTTTTTTTTTCCTGAAATGACTGTTTACAGGGTATAGAGACATAATAGTTAACGGATTCCTTTAAAAAATGATTAAAAATAGATAAAAATCAATCATTTAATGTGCCTGCAGTTTAGTTTAGTTTCGTTATTTAGATTAGTTTGTTTTTGTTCTGTGTGTCTGTACACACAGAACAAACTGAAACACACACAGGGCAGTGTTTTGTTTTTAAAATTAATTTGTTTGGTTCTGAGGAGTTTTAGACACATAGTAATCACATCTTCTTGATCATGGACCACAATGAAAAGCTCCCATGAGTTATTTCATAAGGCGCCAGACAAGCAGGAAGTGTGGAGTTCAGCAAGTGATTACAGCAACTTCTAAGCAAAAACGGACATGGAGGACATGAAAGCAGGACTGCTATAAGGTAAAGCAAGCTATTTAGCATTACATTTTTTTTTTCCTTTACTGATCCTTTAAAGTAACCTATTTTAGAAAATAAACAAACCTTTACTACCAGGATATTTGTTCGCTCTTTTAAATTGATTTCCCAATGGGTTGCACTGGCCACTGATGCACTTTAACCACTTAAGGACCGCCGCATGTACATTTACGTCGGCAAAATGGCACGGACAGGCACATCAACGTACCTGTACGTGCCTGCCTAGACGTGGGTCAGGGGTCGGGACCCCCCCCCCCCCGGTACATGCGGCGGTTCCCGTGGCTGTCCGAGCGATCCGGGATGAGGGGGCGGTTATTTGTTTTTTGTCCGCCCCCTCCGGATCGCTCCCAGCCAATCCGCAGTTAGTGTTAGGTCCAGGGTAGCCCCCGTACCCCCCCCCCCCATATAAAGTTTAAACCCCTTGATCACCGCCCTAGTTGACCCTTTCACCCCCTATTGCCAGTGTCACTAAGCGATCATTTTTCTAATTGCTGTATTAGTGTTGCTGTTCCAGCTAGGTAGCTATTTTTTTTTTTTTTTTACTAAAGACATGTGGCTGAATAAATTTTGGCCTAAATGTTTGACTAAAATTTTAGTTTTATTTGATTTATCTTATAACAAAAAGTAAAAAGATTGATTTTTTTTTTCAAAAATGTCGCTCTATTTTTGTATATAGCGCAAAAAATAAAAATAAAAATCGCAGAGTCGATCAAATACCACCAAAAGAAAGCTCTATTTGTGGGAAGAAAAGGACACAAATTTTGTTTGGGAGCCACGTTGCACGACCGCGCAATTGTCTGTTAAAGCGACGCAGTGCCACGCAATTTTTCATTCAAAAGTGCGAGAGCATGAAAAGCTGAAAATTGGTCTGGAAAGGAAGGGGATGAAACTGCCCAATTCAATACAGACTAGCACAAGGAAGTTGGTGAAGATCCTGGCATTGACACCAACAGAATGTTTGTTTGTTTTTCAAATGCTTAATTGATATCAAGGGTGTCTTTTTTTTTTGAAAGAATGGGTTCCAGAAGGCACAACAGTTAACCAGCATTGTTATAAAAAATAATTCTGGGAGGGCATCTATTGACATCCCCCATGTGTGCCCTTGGGCATGCTCTGTGCCCAATGGACACAGCTGATCACAGAAGGAGCTAAATGGCCAGTCACAGCGGCCATTTACCATGTGATCAGCTGTGTCCGGTCATAGTACTGTCTCTCTGTGAGGAAAGCTGATAACCGCCTATCCCAGGGTTTGACAAATTTGGAATCTAGGAGCCAGCTAATAAGTTAGGAGCCAGAAAACGCGCCCCGTCAAGCTTGCACGCAGAAGCGAACACATACGTGAACATATGTAAACGGTATTCAAACCCCCCATGTGAGGTATCGCCGCGATCATTGGAGTGAGAGCAATAAATCTAGACCTCCTCTGTAACTCAAAACATGTAACGTGGATTTTTTTTTAAACGTCACCTATGAAGATTTTAAAGGGTAAACGTTTTTTTTGGCATTCCACAAGCGGACACAATTTTGTGACATGTTGGTTATCAATTTACTCGGCGTAACATTATCTTTCACAATGAAAAAAAAATTGGGATAACTTTACTATTATATTAACTTAAAGTGTTTTTTTTTCCAAAAACGTGCGCTTGTAAGACCGCTGCGCAAATACAGTGCGACAAAGTATTGCAACGATCACCATTTTATTCTCTAGGGTGTTAGAATAGCGATCGCTCGGCAGGGGAGGTGGGGGCGCACGGAGACACAGGATCCTGTACCTCTGTACGCCCCCGCCGTGCGATCGCCAGTAATTGAGGCAGGCCGCAAAGCCGTGGCATCAATTACTGGTGGGCGCCAAGTCACAATTTCTTGTCGCAATTGCGACCGGGCGCCCGTATTTTGTCGAATACTGGGGACATTTACACTGATCAGTGCCCTGATAATTAGTACAGCCTCCTCAATGAAGAGGTTGTTGGTTTCAGAGCTGCAGGAAGACTTTATGGACTAGAAGTGCGCTCATCGGTGCCCTTGCAGTCCATTGAAACTACAATGTGTGTGGTGGTGGCAGACGGGACCTTTCTTGTGGGTAGGGGGATATTGGGGGTGCTTTGTACTTTCTTGCAGATGGGGGCAGGGGGTGCTATGTATTTGTATTTTAAATATTGGAAAATTAAGAAAGTATACAGTGCTGCTCTGCCTAGACTTTAGGAGCAGTGCATTATCGTTGCCATACTATCCCAGAAGGTTGCATTTAGTGGACTTTACTGGCTGGATCAATGGATATTTGTGGGACTTTGCAGGGAACTAAAACTTTAATTGCGATGCACCTAATTATAAGTGTCTACATTGTGTGTGTGAATATATAATGTATATATGTATTTCTTTAATAAAACTGGAAATCTACCTATATTTTTGCTGATTGTAGAGAACCTGCATAGTTCCTTAATATTTTCTCATGTTGCTAACATTAGAGTTGGCTTCCTCAATCCAAAATAATTTGGTATTATAACCAACTCTTGACACTCTTTTTAAAGGAACACTAAAGGCAAAAAAAAAACATGTTATAGTTGCCTCCACTGTGCATCTCATTTTGCACAGTGTTCCCGAACCCTGTCTTCTGTCTTCTGGGGTCCCTCGGCGGCTGTCTCTGCTCCTCCTCGCAAGAGCTTTCCACCTTCATGCGAGCGAGCATGATGGAAAGCTTTTGTGGGGGTGCTCCCATCATACAGCGGCAGGCATAGCCGCCGACTGTATCACTCGGGGCCCCCCCCCCCCTCCGGCGGGCCGCATCATCGGATGTGATTGATAGCAGCGCTGCTATCAATCACATCCATCAATCTGTCCAGCCTAGCCAATGAATGGCCAGGCTGGGAACCAAAGAGAATCACCGGATGCACGTGGGACTTTCAAGGGCTGAGGCAAGTAAAACGGGGGGGGGGGCGATACCTTTTGGATGTTTTTTCACCTTAATGCATAGGATGAAAAAAAACATTTACCTTATAAAACAACCCCTTTAAGTACATGAACTCTGAGCACAAAGCTTTAAGACAAGTGTCCCAACTTCTTTACCATCATGGGGACGGGGGGGGGGCTAAAGATTAGAATTCATTAAAGTGAATGGAACTTTCGGTGAGTCAACAGCGGGTCAGAGGAGGAGCCACTGCGGGACTGATGACGGTTGCTCTTTAAAAATTATTTCAATCAAGCTTTTTCTATTAGCGATTTTTAAATCAAATCCACCCTTAAAGTGGTTGCTGTATAAGAAACAGTATGTAAACCCCCGCCCCCCAGTTTATTACTATCAGTCAGTGGCCCTGATCACCGCCAGACATCTGACGCTGTACTGCTCTGGTGATTTAAGCAGGCCATACACTGTTGAATTTCGAACAAATTTTCTTTTCAAAATCAGAACGTTTGTTTTTCTGTGATCCGATGATGCCACCATTGATTTTTGAAATTCGGCCAACCAAACTTTCATGTTGCCGGGAATATTCTTTGCTTTCCGGAAATATTAGTTTCTCTCCGGGGATTTTCTTTTCTTGCATATGCACATTTTTTTTTTCTATTACATTTCTCGCACGATTCTCCCATCATTGATCAGAAAATCTTTTTTTTCCGAAAATGTTCAACATGTCGGATTTCTCAAATTTTTTTACCGCACGAAAATCGGCTGTTGTTGCAGCCCACTAACGGTGCGTACTTCGTACGAAAATTCTTCGATACGATTTTCTAAATTCGAACCGTATATGGCTGCCTTTAGTCTGTGAAATGCAGAGTTTTGGTCATCGGTACATCAGGTGTGATCAATTTGCAAATCTATATCGGTTTGTACACGCTAGAACTTTCACACAAACCAGCTAATGTACACTTTTGTGTTTTTTATTTTTTATTTTATGAAAGACGTGTAGCAGAATACATTTTGGCCTAAATTTATGAAGAAATTTTATTTGATATGTTTTATAATGGAGTAGAATTTTTTATTTTTTTTCCCCTCTTTCATTTAGATCCCTTAAATTAAACTTGGCGTTTATTAGATGCCACCAAAAGAGAGCTCGATTTGTGTGGAAAATTTTGGGTCCAGCACTGCATGACTGTGCAATTGGCCTGTTAAATAGCACTATTTGCTTTTTATTTTATTTATTTTTTAACTTCATTGAAATGTCCCAGTATGACATTTCATAAATTGTTATGCTTTTACTGCGCAACTGTTTTTGTATAGAAATGCAACGAGAGGTTTAGGGGAAGGCTGGTTGTAATAATGAGCAGGGCCCCCGGCCCTCTGATTTCTCCTCAATTGATTTGTATCTGTCTGCCCTCATTTTGCAAAGAGCTGTGTAAACTGTTGCCGCTATATAAAGCCTGTATAATATGTAGTGACTTAATCTGAGTATGTTGGTGGGTCACATCGTTTTTGTAAATCAGTCAGCAGGAGAATCTTTTTGGGTCAAGTATTACTCCAGTGTGTACAGCACAAGGTTAGTAGCATGGCCCCGGCGATCCTGGTGCAAGGTTGGTATTATGGCCCTGGCAAATCACAGGATAACGTTGGTAGTATAGTCCTGGTAAGCTGTGCTCAAGGTTAGTAGTGTGGCACTGGTGGTAACTGTGCAAGGTTGGTAAGATGGCCCAAAATTGGACGTATAGCAAAAGGTCCGTAGTATGACCCTGTTGGTCATGGTGCAAGGCTAGTAGTATGGCCCTGATGATCACAGCTTAAAGATTGGTAGTATGGTCTGTGAACCTCTGCTCAGGGTTAGTATTTTGGCACTGGTGGTAACAGTGCAAGGCTTGTAGGGTGGCACAAAGTGGTATAGAAAGGTCGGTAGTATGGCGTCACAGCCAGAAGGTTGGTAGTATGATCACAGCGTAAGGTTGATGGTATGGTCTGGTGATCTTTGCTCAAGGGTAGTAGTGTGGCGGTGGTAATAGTGCAAGGTTGGTAAGATGGCCCAGGCGGTCATTTCATAATGCTGATTGTATGGCCTGGTGATTGGAGGTGTGCTCGGGCGTGTTTGAAACCCTACGAGCTGATCCCCCCCCCCCCCCCCCCCCCCCCCAGGAAGGCAACACTGCACATGGCTAATCACAGGCAGCGAGACATTTCCTGGCTGGCAGCTGCACAGATTAGGAAATGTCTTGCTGCCTGTGATTAGCAGTCTGCAGTATCAGCTTCCTGGTGGTATCGGGCACGTGGATTTCCAACACGCCCGAGCCCATCTCTACTGGTGATCACAACACAAGGTTGGTAGTATACCCCCCACGATCATGGTAAAAGGCTAGCAGTATGTCCCTGGGGTTCACGGCACAAAATTGGTAGTATGGACTTGGTAATCGCAATGCAGGGTTACCGTATTTGCCTGCGTATAAGAAAATGTTGGTTTTGGGATATATATTCACTGTATAAGACGACCCCCCCCTCCGACACACCTCGCTGTGCCCATTGCCTACCTCACTGTGCCAATCTCCATGCCTTATCCCTGTATGCAGAGTCGGGACTTCAGGCTTCCATTGTTCAAAAGCTGCACCGCCTCCTTGTCTGTTCCGTGGAACACTGTTTCCCAGCAGAGCCTGTGTTCAGTGTTCCGCCTATCACGGAGGTCCTCTCGTCCGAGGCTGAGGATTAGAGGACCTCAGTCATTGGTGGAACACTGAACACAGGCTCTGCTTGGAAACTGAGTGTTCCGCATATCAGGGAACAGGACGAGGAGGAGGTGCGGCTTTTGAACAATGGACGCCCGCCATCTGACTGACTCTGCACTACAGGTACTGCATATAAGACGACCCTCGATGTTTGGGGGCTAGTTTTAAGTACAAAAGGCTGTCTTATATGCCAGAAAATACGCTACTAGTATAGTCCCAGTGACCGCTGCTCAAGGTTATTAGTGTGACCCCAGTGGTCATGGCACAGCCGGGCTTCTATAAGCTCATTTGTTGAATCATACAAATATCTCTCCATGTGTGGTTTGCGTAATCTGTATTTATGTCAGGTAATTCTGATGCGCCTGTTTTGTTCAGCTTTTCATGTGAAATATTCCTCAACATGTACTGTTTTGCATATAAATGGGCTAATTTAATAACTCTGTGCAAACAGCAGTGATGGCAACCAATCGGGAGGCAACTTTTAGAAGCCTAGCATGAGCAGACTAATGAAAGCTACCCACTTTGTAATCAGTACTCTGAGTGTTATTACTCTGGGAGGAGGAGGTATCAGACACGGCGCTCTGAGCCTTTGAGGGGGGGGGGGGGAGATTATATAGGGAGCATTCAATACTGCATGATACATTTTATATTTTTAAATCCTACTGCTTGCTTCTGTCTGCGTCTCACATTTGTAATGTCGAGGTTGAGCTATTGTTCAAAATATGGAAGGCTTGCTCCTTTGTGGATCCATCGTGTAAGGTGTTTAGAATTACGGTAACCTCCTATATCGCAAGCATAATCTGAATCCAGCAAAATGCAGTATTTTGGGTTGATTTAATTGAATCTTACCCTTGTATTCATTAGGCGGCATGTACGTGCTTCTGTTTCTGATGCCACGCTTAACATTTTAATATGGTGCAGAGCCCAGCGGTGTTCAGAAATCCACAACAGTTTATGTCCAACAAGTGAATGATGTGGTGTTTCTATAAATCATCTATTGCTTTTTGCTCTATTAAAGAGGGAATTTATTCATGTTTTGGTAAAAGCTGGTGTGTTTACCCACAATGCAGACGGATAGCAGGCAGACGGCTAATTACTGAAGCTCCGTCTCACATGTTTATTACCATGCAGGTTCAGAATATAGCTCAAAGCTGCAGACCTGATTGTATGGACTGCTGGATGTTTTAAAGGAATAATGGATGGTGTGACATCTGCTTATCTTTGAACTTGTCACTTGCTGTAGTCCCTGACTTGTCCTTGTGGGTCCATTCACTTCAGACAAGTCTGTTGGCAGTGCTGATAATGTGCGATATATTAAGACAGAGCCTGTTCATTTGCTCTTCCTAACGCACCACAAATAACCAAACATTGGATCTACTGCATTTGTTAGTGGGTTGCAAAGCACAGTAGTGAAATGGCAACATGCCAGCACACGTAACATGCTTTACTGCAGTTTGAGTGGGGCCCTAAGTGTGTGATCCGAATCTGATACATCCCCCCCCCCCCCCTTCTTTGAGTCTGGAAACACCATTTCTGTTCTCGATTTAATATAAATAAATATTAAAAAAAAGTGTGTGTGTGTGTATAATATATTATACGTGTTATACTTGCCTCCACTGTGTAGCTTGTTTAGCAGAGTGGCCCCGAACCTGGTCTTCTGGGGTCCCTCAGCGGCTGTCTTGGGCCCCCGCACGGACTCGACACCCTTATGTGAGCAAGCTCTCATGGTGTTGAGTTCTTGCGGGCGCGCTCCCATGATGCAACCAGTGACCATAGATGTGATTGACAGCAGCGCAAGCCAATGGCTGCACTGCTTTTCAATCAACCAATGAATGAGCCGGGAAGGTGGCCGAGAAGCCTGCACGTTCACGGGACTTTCGAGGGGTCAGGTAAGTAAAGGGGGGGGGGGGGGGGGGCTCTAATCTGCAGATGTTTTTTCACCTTAATGCATAGAATGATTTTCCAGCATTAAAAAAACAATGTCCAAGGTTAATCATTGGCCTTCCCTCCACTGCTTATCTACAAGTTAACCCTACCCCATGTTGGGAGTACCCAGAACATTCTCATATTTGCCAATTTGCTTGTATAAGGTGGGGAAATTGCCTATCCAGGTTTGTAATGTGTCTGAATACAAAATCTGCTGGCTAACTGTTGTGACTTTTACCTTTGCTTATCCACCTGAACACCGCTGTATATGCAGATTTTTTTTTTTATATATAAGAAATGTCAGAATTGGCCTTGTTTTTATACTATAGAAGACCATAATCTTGGTGCCACAAAGTAAATTGGCCAGAATATGGGCATTCAAATATTTTTACATATTCTTGTTACATATTCTTGTTACAAATTTTGAACATGCAGTAAAAACACTTTGAAACAAATCCTCATTCATAACTGTTGGCGCTATATAAATCTTGTATTGTTGTAGTAATAATCTCTGTTATTACTTACGAAAGACTAATACACATTTCGCTACAAGTACAAAGTGCACTTGGAAGTGCAGTCATTGTAGCTCTGAGGGTTAGATCTGAAGTGAGGGGAAGCTCTGCTGATTTTATTATCCAATCGTGTGCAAGCTAAAATGCTTTTTTATTTCCCTCACATGTCCCCCTCAGATCTACAGCAACTGCACTTCCGAGTGCACTTTCAGTGCAATTTCAAGTGCACTTTGCACTTTTAGTGCAAAGTGGATTTGCCTTTTGTAAATAACCCCCTCTGTATCTATAAGCATTTATTTTCTGTTATCCATGTACCCTAAATGTCGCTGGACTTTCAGTGGCAATTCCACGATGGTGCCTGCAGCTGAATTGTGTGGTGTTTTTTTTTTTTTTTTTTTTTTTTATTTTTTTTTTCCCTAAAAATTTGAAAAACCGATATGCAAATAGTGTGACAAATGTTTTTTTTATTTTTTTGCAAAACCCACCAATTTTGTTCTTCAGGCTAGGGCCTCTAAAAACATGTATGTATGTACTAAGTAATTTTCTAGCAAAAAATACTTTTTGTTACATGTGAAAAGGTCCAGACTGGAAGCAGTTGTGGTTAAGCCAGTGGACTTCCTAAGCTGGCAATTCGTAGCCTGGGGGAATCTTTGCCAACTGACGTGGACATCCTGACCTCCTAGGTTCAAGTAGAATTCCAGCCTAAATCTTAACTACTCTTTAAAAATCTCCCCTCCTAACACCTATGCTCCCTATCCTGTGAAAAAAATGCATATACTGTACTTGTCTATTTTCAGCCCTTTCTAAGTTGGCCGCATGATCCGGCTTCCCTGTGGCAGCCAGGTTGAGAGAGGGGTGCACCAACAATGGCTAAGACATGGGAGCCTCTAGGTGACCGCACCACTTCAGGTATTACCATCCATTGTGCTCTCTCCTCTCCCCTGCAGCTGGCACAGGGGATCACATGACTGGACCAGAGCAGGCTATTACATTGATTCTCACTGTCTTAGGTCCTATGCCCAGCATTCATAAGCAGTGTTGCTTGAATGTTCTAAATGCATGCAGTGTTCTCTGAGCAAGATGGAGAGGCAGGGCTGCTATCTTATGATATCCAACTTGTCCTATCAGGAAATGCCTCATATTCATTGAGAAATATGCAAGGTATTTTCTGAAAGGCACCCATGCGACCCACCCACTGTTCACTGGCAGTCACTCTGCATTGGAACTGAGAAGACCACGGTTTTCTTCAGTTCATAGGCCTGTATTGAAGCCATTGTGGCAGCATGACAGCCAGAGAGTTAGCATTTTCCGGAGAGGACGGCTACACCAGTCTAAATATTTATTTCTATACAGGTTTCATTTAAGATTACTTCAGTGTGTCGCTGTTTCTGCTGGAGACTTGTTTTATATAGTGATACAAGGCTGGTTACAGGCCCTCTATGCCAACATGAATGTGCTTTGCATGCTGCCTAGCATCTATTGTACCAGTGCACTGCTGCCTTATGTGTTCCTATTGGTGGGAGTATGCATCTAATGTGAATATCTAGAGGTGCACTGATACCCCCCCCCCCCTTTTTTTATTTTATTTATTTTTTAATTGCATATGAGTTGAACAGGAATGTGGTGCGATTCCTGTCTGAATTACTTGCAGATTCCCCCCCCCAATACTACACTCCTGTCTGAACCTAGGCTGAAATCGCTATGACAAGCTTGGGTTCACACAGGAGTGATTCGCGCAGGAATCTCGCTGCATTCCTATTCAAAATCGCATGTGTTTTGAGCCTGTTTATTTTGTATGGGCTCAAATCGCAACGCACAAAAGGTATCCATTTTGGGCATCGGAGCATTTGCATGAGTTCAAGTACTCGTGAAAATTCTTAACTTTAGCATTATTGGTGCAGCCCTATGAATAACTTAAAGGGTAATCTGGGCAGGATCACTCAGCAAAGATCTCTGGAGCTGGGCACTGCCACCACCTCTGTTCAGATTGTCAGCAGGTGAGGGCCTCTGTATGATGGGTGGATTTTAGGGCATTAAGTGCAGAGTCTGGTGGCATATTTGGCGAGTCCCCCGGCCTGCACTGTGCATACATATTTTTATTTGACTTTGCTTTAAAGACCAAGCAACCTCTACTGCCTGTCCGAAATGGCAGGTTTGCTAGAAAGTTATTTGTCTGGCATTTGCCAACTAAAATACAAATTCCCATTCTACTGTAAGTGTGCAGTAAGGTGCATCACATCTGTCAGTCTGCTTTAATGTGGTGTTTGATGGCGTCACGATGCCTCCTGTATGGAGAAATTTGTTGCATGTTTCTGTAATGAATTGTGCTCACAATCAAGGTTTTACTGTATTGTCAGGGAAAAACCAGAAGTCTTGTTGTTTTTTCAGTCCCAATCCACTGTACACATCACAGCTGCGTGACAAATTGAATTCAAAATTGCGTCTGCTCGTGGAATGGCGACAAACTTTTACCCTTTAAATACTCCATAGGCAACGTTTAAAAAAAATTCTACATGTGGCATGTTTTGAGTTAGGAGGTCTAGGGCTAGAATTATTGCTCACGCTCTGCCAATCGCGGCTATACCTCACATGTGTGGTTTGGACACCGATTTCATATGCGGGAGCTACTCGCGTATGAGTTTGTGTGATGACCGGGGAGGGTGAGCCACACGCATGCGCTTGATGGTTAGCTGCTTGGTTCTTGGGCTAGGGGCCCAGGGTCTGGTGGTGTTAACCCTTAGTGAGGGTCGGATGGTATTAACCCTCTGTCACGTGACGCCACTGTAGTCTTGATATACCCCAGGAAACTACAGCTCCGGGGGCCTCCGTATCTACGCTAGCTAGGATGGTAATAACACAGTCCACAACAGGGGTCAATATAACAAAGGCTTTACTGGCATGAAGACAGGTGTCAAAATCTTCACAGCGATCACAAAGAGTGTCGCAAAGGTTCCACAAACAGTCTCTAGAGGACCACACAGCTGACAATGCCTGGGCTTGGCTTTTCATATATCCTTGGCTTTTGCGGCCGGATTAGTAATGCTGGGCCTATGTTTGACTAGACTGAAGAATAAATGCACTTACCGAAGACTTGAGGCTTTTCGTCCGAATGACTAATTGATTCGATTATTTCGTTGAAGTACTGATTCTATAGTTTTTTTTAAAGGTACTCCGCGATTTGCTGTACTTTCCCCTGAACGGGAGGTCTCTGGCCTGCACTGCTTCTTCTCTGACTGAACTCTGCTCTGACCTGTCAGCAACTGTGTGTAGCACTAGTCTGCCCTAAACAGGAACTCCCACCCCTTATATCAATGTGAGGAGACTGAAGCCCATTGGCTGAGAGCTGTGGATCATAGAGACTTATCTGTATTCCCCTTGGAACTTACATTTAAAGTTTGTTACAAGTTAAAGTATAATACAACACCGTAAGGTCTTGTCTAGCACTTAGTCCTACTGACTCTCATACACTCTGACTAAACATAAAATGGCGGACTAAACCTCTTAAAGCTATACGCACCTAATAAATGTATTAACTATAACAGTATAAATCACATCATAACTAGCTAAGTCCCTGCAGGGGAGGCCCCACAAGCCGAGGGTCTCAATCTGACAGGGCCTACAGCAAATACCTGTACTGGCACACCACATTTGCTTCTGCGTGCAAGCTCAGCGGGACAGGGTGTGTTCCTGGCTCCTAACTTTTTTAGCTGGCTCCTAGATTCCTAGTAGGGTTGTCCCGATACCGATAGTATCGGTATCTGGACCAATGCCAAGTATTTGCAGGAGTACTTGTACTCCCGCAAATACCCCCGATACCAAAATAGAATACTCCCCCCACCCCCTCATATTGCAGCCATGTCCTGTCGTCCATACCTGTAGCTATTATACCGCCCTTAATCCCTGCATTATAGCGTAACGTGCAATACAAACGTTTGTTTTGAATACTTGTAAATGTCTGCGCCGCCATGTATAGACACTCCCCTTCTCGGTATTGGACGGATCCCTCCAATCCCGAGAGGGGGAGTGTCTATACATGGCGGCGCGGGCATTTACAAGTATTCAAAAACGAAAGCTTGTATTGCACGTTACGCTATAATGCAGGGATTAACGGCGGTATGCGGCGGTATGTTGTGCTGAGAATGGTTCCCTGCCGAAATCGGTTTCCCCTAGCTCTCGTCTCTAATCGGAACTCCGCCTCTTGAGCCCTCTACATTGCCGCTCCCTCCTACTATCCTCACAAATGCTAATGCCGCTCCTCCCCCACCTCTCCAGCCTGCCCCTGTGCGCGTCCCCTGTAATTACTCTTTACACAGAAAAAAAATAAAAATATGTGTGTGTGTGTGTGTGTGTGTGTGTGTGTGTGTGTGTATATGTATATATATATATATATATATATATATATATATATATATATATATATATATATATATAAATTAATTCTCCTGTCCCCATATATAATATAATTCATATTTGTTATCCTTCCATATTTAAAAATAAATATATACAATTCTCCTGTGTGTATGTATGTGTGTGTGTGTGTGTGTATATATATGTATATATATATATATATATATTTATTTATTGTTATCCCTCATTTTTTTTTTTTTTTTTTTTAGATAATTTAATAAAACCATTATATATGGGTATGAGGGACATACGTGGCTTGCAATATGTGGGGGGACATGGCTGCATTTGGGGACACATTAAAAAAAAAAAAAAAGTATCGGTATTCCGTATCAGCGACTACTTGGAAAAAAAGTATCGGTACTTGTACTCGGTCCTAAAAAAGTGGTATCGTGACAACCCTAACTCCTAGCAAATTGAGTCAAGCCCTGGTCTATGGGATCTTGAAAGATCGCCTTTTGCACTAATCGGGGGTATTTCTTCCTTTTTTTTTTTTTTTTTTTTGCAAGGTTGCTTTTCCAAGTTCAGAACTACTTACTGGATGTTGATCTGTAAATTATAGGAGGATCCACTGTACTTGTATCAGATTTCTATACACCTGGTCCAGCTTTATGCATAATGCACTCTCCATACGAGTAAAATGTCTTTGTCCACCATCTTTTCTGCTGTTTTAGATGGTGCCACTCTCAGCCTAGGAATTCTCCAATAGTGTAACCAGTATTTTAAGATGGCAAATCCCACATTGAATCCAGAAAATGGATATCCAAAGTACGGTGACTGTCAGCTTTGAGTATAGCATTGTGATTTTTCTACTTTTCCTCTCTTGGTTGAAGTAGATTGACTTGTGGGGCTTCCCCCCCCCCCCCCTCCCCATCAGGGAGGACTAGGTAACTTTTACTGCTGCTGGCTCCATCCAGTGTGTTTGTCGAGGGCTGGCAGAGAGACGTACTAGATAATTTCAAGCAAACCTTAACCTTTTTTATTTTTTTATTTATTTCAGCTGCACCCCCTATGACATTGCTACAGCACAATGTAGAAACCAGCTTTTCAGAGCTATTCTTTTGGGTTGTCACTATTGAGATTGGGGAAGAGAAACACCCCTCTAACTGAAGTATTCTGTTAGACATGGCTTGTTTAGCAGTACACTTGTTGTAGAGGGGTGTATTCCTCTTCCCGTTATCCTCTTTTGCAAAACAGTGGGAGGGGTCATTCTAGGCTTTCCTAATAACTTTGTTTGCTAGTGTCCTATCTCCTAAAGGTAACTGCATAACCCTATGTACCGGAGTACACATCCCGTGTCTTGTAATGTACTCCAAAAAACTTTATTTTTAATTTTCTATTCGATCAAAACTTTTTTTTTTTTTTTTTTTTTTTTTTTCCTTTCGACGTTTTAAAAACACAATGTATTTTTCTTCACAATAACCTTTATAGTTTTCGGTTTTATCTTTTATAATTTTATTTTTAATACTAATTTTTAGCTTTTTTCTCTTTTTTGTTATAGAAGTCGAAGACTGAGAATACTACTTTGAAGTTCTCTGTAACGTTTTCGGAACTTGAGCAAAATGAAGCAAACTCCTCACATAGTAGAAAATTCAACTGTGAAAACCCCTAGCATGGAGGTGAGTCGCGAGTGTTCTGTATATCTGAGCAGAACGCCGATTTCTGCCTCTGTACAAGAGGGGGTCATACAGAAGCTAAATGGTCATGATGCACTGCCATTTCTCCCAACTGACAAACTGAAAGACCTGACTTCACGGGTATACAATGGAGAGTCCGGTGCTCATGAGGCAGATGTGCCTGTTGATTCCCAGGAAACTCAAGGTTCTGAGACTCCTCCCCACACAACTCCCACCAAGAACGGCTCACCAGAAATAAAGTTGAAAATTACCAAGACCTATATGAATGGGAAACCTCTCTTTGAGTCTTCCATCTGTGGTGAGCAAGGAGAAGAAGCTGCTAAACCAGAAGAAAATGAAGGCAATAAGAAAGAAAGGAAGCGAAAAAGTATAAAGTTTGAGTCCTCTGAGGAGAAGTCTAGTGAAGGAACTCAAGCAGATTCTGCTCCTGCTGAATCGTCTGAAGAAAAGGTATGTGTGTGCAGCTCAAACGTGCCCCACTCTGGGTCTTTTTAATGTGAAGTACCACCATTGGAAAATCAGTAGGTTGCGGGTTCAAGTTAGTCATTGTTTTTTAAAAGAACCTTTACAAATCAAACATGTTTTACTTGCCTGCTCTGTGTAAGGGTTTTGCACAGAGCAGCTCGGATCCTCCTTTTCTGTGTTCCCCCTGGCTCCTCCTCCGCATTAAGTGCCCCCAAAGAGAGAGCCGCATTTCAAGGGGAGGTGCAGGCAGTGCAACTGCAAGTAATGCTGCAGCTGCTGTATAGGAAATACATTTTAACACATCTTAAAACAAAAAATTTGGGAGGGCGGGGGGTTGCCATACACCCTGTTGAAATGACGCTATATGTGCCAGCAGGTTCCTCCACGATAGTTACCCTCGTCACTCTGGGGAATCTGTTACAACCTCATTTGTGTTGTCCACCCAACCCTCTTTCAAGCTCCTGCTTCAGGGGGCAGAGGGAAAGGGTATTCTGGAGATTCTCATTGCACCAAAGGAGAGCATGGCTCTTCAACCGTCTTGACTCCTAGTGGACTCTCCATGGGCACTACCAGACTGTTGAGCCCTTCTTTTTCAATGTCCCTCATTCCACCTGGTGTCGTGACACTTGCTTTGATGGCTTGGTTTTTGAAGTTCAAGTCCTGATGCTCAGAACCCTCTTGTGTAGTTTTCCACCACATGTGGAAGTCATGCTTTGCTTTGGTGTGAAAAGGGAAAACCCAGGAAATACTCCATAGCATTAACTCCTATCATATATTTATTTTTTCAGCCAGGGCTAGACAAGTCTTTAGCCTTTTAACTATAAAATATGTGCTGAGGCCGCTGACACAAAAAGGCAAAAAGTTGCACACTCGTGGCTTTTTGGCTGTCTGGAGGGCACATTAGGCGCACATATAATCTTATGGGAAGGTGGTTTTTGATATTAATGGTGTGGCGACAGGGTGTCTTTAAGACTGCTTTTTCCAATCCTGTTAAGGTTCAAGAGATCTATAGAGAACTGGACACTTAGTGCTTGATCTCCTTTAAAGTGCTTCAGCTTTGAAACTAGTGTAATGACAAAAATGGCTACTTATTTCAATCACCTAATTTCTTTCCTTTTTTTTAGGATGAGTAATCTGGAAGCGAATTCCGGGTTACTAGATCTGAGCCCCGAACAAAGCAATCGGGAGACCCAGGCTGAGTGGTGAAAAGTGGCAGGAGGCGGGGACGTCCCCTCCGGCTACTTGTAGTAATGTCCTATTGGTTGTTGTAACAAAAAAAAAAGCGGACTGTCCGCTCTAAAGAATGGTACCAGGGCTATGCCTGCCGATGCATGCATCATTCTGACACAACCATTTGAAGCAATATGAGTTTGATACTGATTCTTCAAAAAAAGTCAGGCGTTGCACCTTATTGTGTGAGCACATGTGAATACAACTTTTTGACTCTAAACAATACTATTTTTGTAACCACCCTACTACTGTGAACACAATATATCTTAAATAAACCCAGCAATGTGTTGCATACAATAGTTGTGCACACTGTGTCAAATGTCACTCAAAATATGTATGAGTGTGTCCATAATTTTCTTCAAAAATGTCCACCATGCAACAAAAAAAAATTAAACAATTCAACAAAGTTGATAGTTGGGCCAACATGGACAGAGGGTCTCTTCATAAAATACAGATTTTTTTTTTTCTATTAAAGTAGAACTATAGGCATCCCCCATCCAACACTAAGAAAAAATCCACTGAGAGCCTGAGCCAGCCTCTCCCACAACCCAGCGCTCCAGAGAACTAGTGATTTGACACTCATGGCTCTGCTCAGAGTGGCGAGGGGAACTAAGTGATGAGCAGTGATTGCTACATTCTTGGGGTGGAATTGGTGGGGGACAAATACAGTTGGGATCGATGCTTCCCCTCCCCTAATTCTCACATTTATTTTAAAAAGGTGAATTTTGCATTTAAGCTTTGCAAAAAAGCATATTTCAAATGTATCTTTTTTTTTTTCCTCAAGTCTGTTTCAGATCTAGACACGTCCATTGAGCAGCGAGAGCACAGTGACATTCCGTGTAAGTTCTCCGTTGGAGATCTTGTGTGGTCTAAGGTGTCCGGATATCCATGGTGGCCGTGTATTGTGACATCTGATCCTGTTCTTCACAGCCACACCAAGATCAAGGGTAGGTTCTGCTTTGTTAGAGGCCGCTACAGCGGTTATGCTTCAAGCTTTCTTTTAAGCGCAGGGAACGCCCTTACATTGTTTATATTGGGGGGGGGGGGGACTAATGTTTGCATTTCAGCCTTGGCTTGGAATGTTACTTTTTACTTAATATGGGATATTTAGTTTTCAGTTTGAAAGTGGTTATCCTAAGTGCCTTATTGAACTTGAAAATAAGCCTGAAAATAATTTTGGCTTCACGAGCAAGATTTCTGAATAGAGAAGTCCATGCGCCTAGCATAGCCTGCAGAAGCAACTGTATATGTAGTAGTTTAACGTGATTTGCATGGATTCGTTGTAGTTTAACTTCTCAATACACAGAATAAAAAAACAAATGAGACCTGCATCACCTGCTAGTAGCCTTGGGTATGCAGTCTTGTCGCTTTCCACTATATAGCTACATAGGATAACGTTCTACACTGTAATTTATCCTATGATTACCATCTGATAATGAGCATAATTGCATAGGGTTTGCTTCATTATGAGCTCATTACTGTCAGCAAACCTAACTGAATCTCGTCTTTATAGAGTCGGTGCACCCACTAAAAACCTGATTTCAACTCTTCAAATGCCATTTGGCAACTTTGTAAATGGATGTGAGCCAATTCAAGCTAAAAGGTTGACTGCCTCTAATGAAATGATTTGCATTCCATTTTATTACAGGACAGAAGAAGAGCTTTCGCCAGTATCATGTGCAGTTTTTTGGAAATGCACCAGAAAGGGCGTGGATTTTCGAAAAGAGTATTGTGCCTTACACTGGAGAGCATGAGTATGAACAGCTCTGCCAAGAGAGCGCTAAACAGACTTCAAGCAAAGCTGAAAAAGTCAAGGTGTGTGCTGTTACCCTGTGTTGGCATGTGTCGCTGTCTCCTTTCAGAACTGTTGGAATAGGTCGATATTTTGTGAAGATTTAAGAAGCTCAACCAGTTTTCTTAGCTTGTATAACTCCTGTAGCCAAAATAATTGCATAATTTCAGTTGTATGTTTAACATGTAGATTAATGCACTAAAAACTTCTGTGCACAAGAAAGTAATTGTGTTGGGCAGTCTATTTGATCCCCCCTAACGATGTTGTACGTTTGCCCACTGACAAATGATTTGTCTATAATTTTAATGGTAGGTTTATTTTAACCGTGAGACTGAATAACAAAAATATCCAGAAAAAGGAGTTTCATAAAAGTAAAATTGATTTGCATTGTAATGCGTGAAATAAGTATTTGATCTCCCTATCAATCAGCAAGATTTCTGGCTGCTGGGTGTCTTCTATACAGGAAACTATCTGAGATTGGGAGCACTCTCTTTAAGGGAGTGCTACTAATCTCTGCTTGTTGTATAAAGGGCACCTGTCCACAGAAGCAATCGATCAGATTCCAATTGCTCCTTCTTGGCCAAGACCAAAGAGCTGTCCATGACTATATATCGGGGACAAGATTGTAGACCTACACAAGGTTGGAATTGGCTACAAGACCATCGCCAAGCAACTTGGTGAGAGGGCGACAATGTTTGGTGTGAATCTCAAAATATTCCAATTGCACACCTTCCTGGAGAGTGGCCAATAAGAGAAGAGGGTGCTGAAGCAGGGAACTGGAAAAGTAATCGTGTGAATATATTCGCCAGCACACCGAGGATCGTTAAAAAAAAAAAGTCCAAAAAAATTTTATTGCAGAGAAACGATCACATAAACAGCTGTTTCTGTGATCGTTTCTCTGCAATAAATTTTTTTTTGGACGTTTATTTATCGATCCTCGGTGTGCTAGCAAATATATTAAAATGTTTCATGTGATTCACGAATGGATAGACCTCAAAATGACTGTCAATCTCCCTCTGGGGCTCCATGCAAGATCTCTCCTTGTGAAGCTTCAGTGATCATGAGAATGGTGAGGAATAGCCCCAGAATTACATAGGAGAATCTTGTTGATGATCTCAAGGGAGTTGGGACCATAGTCCCCATGAAAACAGTTGGTGTAACACTACGCCGTGACAGACTGAAATCCTGCAGCACCCTCTGCTCAAGAAAGCACATGTACAGGTCTGTCTGAAGTTTGCTAATGAACATCAGTGTTGTGGTCAGATGAGACCAAAATCAAGCTTGTTGGCAGGAACTTAACACGCTGTGTTTGGAGGAGGCGGAATACCGCCTATGACCACCATCCTGACTGTCAAACATGGAGGTGGAAACATTATTCTTTGCAGTGACGTTTTCCTGTCCCCTCAGAAAAAAAAAAAAAAACCCAAAGGGAAGATAGGACAGGGCAATGTGTACTTTCCAAATCTTGGGTGACAACCTCCTTTCCTCAGCCAGAGCATTGAAAATGGGTCGTGGATGGGTATTCCAGCATGACAATGGTCCAAAACACACTGAAGAAGCACATTAGGTCTTGGAGTGGCCTAGCCAGTCTCCAGACCTTAATCCCATAGAAAATATGTGGAGGAAGCTGAAGGTTTGAGTTGCCAAGCGTCGCCCTCAAAACCTTAATGACTTGGAGAGGATCTGCAAAGAGGAGTGGAACAAAATCCCTCCTGAGATGTGTGCAAACCTGGTGACCAACTACAAGAAATTTCTGACCTGATGGCCAACAAGGGTTTTGTCAGCAATTACCAAGTCCATGTTTTGTGTAGGGGTCAAATACTTATTTCACTCATTAAAATGTAAATCAATTTATAACTTTTTTTGAAATGTATTTTTTTGGATAGTGTTTGTTCTGTTTCTCACTGTTAAAATAAACCTACCATTAACACTATAGACTGATCATTTATTTTTCAGTGGACAAACGTACAAAATCAGAAGGGGATCAAATGCAACCCCCTCACTGTGTGTGTGATTTTTATTTTATTTCCCCCCTCTTCTGGGTAAGGGGTGCACATTTGTGCTGCTGGCACCTCTCTCTCCCATAGCAGGGCCCTCGGTTTCTCATTGGAACTTATACTCTCCTTTTCTGCAGTTGTGTCTAGGTCAGCGTTTGGCTCTTTGCCGTATGAAAGGTTTTAATTTAGACCTTTTTGTACAGGTGTCTCTTGTAGCTTCACATGTGCCTTCCTCTGGGACCTGAATCTAGTAATCTCTGCACTTCAGAAACTGATATGAAGCCATTAGAGACATTGCACTTTATACTTTTAACGCACACGGTTATATCTTGTCGCTGAAAAGAGTATCGGAACTGGTGCTCCAAGGAACTTTTTCTGCTTTTTGCATAAGAACAAGGTGGTGGTTAGGTTCAGGCATTTCTTCTTGCCTAAGATTGCTTCTGCCTCTCTCCAACCAAGACTTCTGTCGCACCTATCTGGTTTTCCGCCATTGTCTGGCCTTGGATTGGGCTGGGAGAGCGTCTCTCAGCTACTGCTTCTTTAGAAGGACTGATTTTATTTTTTTGTAATCCTATATGGACCCTGTAAGGGTGTACTGGATTAGTCTTCCACCATCTCGAGCACAGATGGCCTGCCTAATCCATCTAATGTTAAGCATTAGGTCCTACCCTTTCCTGTAAAGGTGCACTCTACTAGATTGGTTAATGCTTCTTGGACTTTTTGACATAAAGCAACTGTTGTCCAAATTTGCAAGGCTTGCTAATCAACACATTAGTCTATGTTCTATTAAATAAATGTTGCAACCTCACCTGATGCCTGCTTCAGGAGTAATGTCCTTCAGGTTGCTCTTTGAGTTACTAGTTGTCCCCAGTTCCTGGGCATGTTAGCAGGTGGTTTAATGTTGCCCACTTCTCAGTTGAACTGTTTTTGGACATCCTGAAGTTTTAAAGACTTCCGTGTGCATCAGTGGATGAGATGGGGAAATATTAATTTTTGCACTTCCTGTAGAATTAAGGGGCACAACAAATCCCACCCAATTATGTTTACGATTAAGTTCTATACTGCTTTGCTACAAAACTGAGGCATGCTTGTTGTAGAAGGGGAAGTCCTGGGTTGATCTTCTGTTGTTTTTTTTTTTGTCAGTGTCCAGTCCTCCTGTAAGGTAGCACTATAACCAAACCTGAAAGGCGGCTTCCTGTGTCCCTCAATGGATTCCAAAGAAAAGGATTTTATAGTGTGTAGAAAGTCCTGGTTTTTCATTTCAGTTTAATACTTGCCTGTAATGCTGAGTGCGAGGCGAGATCTACTTCCCCCACAGGCCACAGCTTTGCGGTGTTTATGTAGAATGACCTGTGACCAAAATTGTTCAGGCCCTTATTTCTTGCAGCCAGTGAGTCTCATGGCAGCATATTGTAGATCTAGACTACAGAATGTCATCCCATATGAACATTTTAATGGAGCAAATATTCTCAAACTGTTTATTTTTCAGAAATGTTTCTTTGCAAAAACAAATTGTACATTTTAAAGAGTTTAATTATGAATTATCCAAATCATTTTCCTAATTTCTTCTCTCTATTGTCCATCACCAAACCATCTCGGACTACCAAATTCCAATATACTTAATTCGTTGTCAATTTCTTTCCTCCACCACTCCTGGTATATAACCATTTTTCACCAATAGATCGAATTCTAGAGTCTTAGATGTGACATAACGCAAATTGTAACATAAAAAAAGGGGGGGGGGGGGTAATATACGGTCACCCCCCCCCCATTCTAGTTTTACACCTTGTATACACCGAATTAGGTGGTAAATCCTTACAACCCAGGTAAAAAATATGTTGTATATCTATTCTCTCTCGATCCCATCGTTTTGATTTCATTTTGGCTTTTGCTCCCCCTCCTCACTTATTTTTATAGATTTTTCTAAGTAAAGCAAGTTCTTTAGATCTCTCTGTACCTTTTTCAAAGTTTGGCACAATGGTTGAGCCTTTCTCCATGCATGAACCTTCTTGATGTTGGAAAAATGTAATGCGGGATGGGTTCTCATTTGTCTGACTGTTCCATTGGCACTGTCTCCCAGTGGCTAACCAAAAAAAAAAAAAACTAGCATTGGGTCTTTTGGTGTTCAGATCTTGGATGCATAGCTTGGTACTTCCAAAAATGTAACCAAGGTACAATACTAAAATGTGGCCTTATTTTCTCCACACTTTGGACAACAAGACCTGTCTGTGGGTCGTAACCTTGAATTGGTAAATATGCTGGATGCATTATTTTTATATTGCATCTCTCTCCACAATTGGTTTGATTTTACAAACTTTTCGGCATCCCTGGAGTATTTTAAATGTCATGCTTTTCCACCCGAAAATCCTGAGACCACTTTCGGATATTGGATCTACCCTAATCAAAATCTGTAAGCCTAGTGAAGTATAGATAAATCTTCTGTTTCTACTAGTGTTTACAGGGGGGAGACATGTCCCGTACAGGATGTGATGTAATACTCTTCCAGTAAAGCACCATATGCACTATCCGTTTTTCTTGCAGGTTTTTCTCTTCAGGTTTACCAAAACCATGAAGTGCAAGGGCCTGCCTGATTGCATACAAATTTTAAACTTTTAAGGTTTGACCTCATATTGGAGAAAAACCTGCAGGAAAACTGATGGTGTGTATGGGGCTTAAGAACACACTTGTGTTACTTTTGCTAGAAAATAATATGGGAACCCCTAAACATATTTTATATACTTTTTTTTTTTGCCACCTTAGAGAATAAAATTGCGGTTGTTGCAATCATATTTGCGCATCGGTCTTAGAAGCGCAATTTGTTGGGGGGGGGGGGGGTAAAGTTTTCAGACATTAGACAACAGTAAAGTTAGCCCAATTTTAGAGATAATATGTATGTATATGTAATATTATAAAAAAAAATCTTCTATAGGTTACCAGTTTTTTGCATTGGCGTAGGTCTTTTGCTAGAAGTATCGCTCGAACGATCACGTTGATACTTCACATGTGTGGTTTGAACACAATTTTCATATGCCGGTGTGACTTGTGTATGCGTTCACTTCTGTGGGGGAGTTTGGCTGGATGAGGTGCTTTAAAATATTTGACACTTTATTTTTAACACTGTCCTTTTTACAAAAAAAAATTGGGTCATTTTTTTTATTCCTATTACAAAGAATGTAAACATCCCTTGTAATAGGAAAAAAGCATGACAGGTCCTTAGACCTCAGATCTCATATTTACGCTTAAATGCCATATTTCAGAAGGGAGAGGACCTGATCTGCTCTGCTGCTACGGACTGCCTCAGTAAGCAGCGGGGAGGGGGGCACCTCCCCACCCCCTGATTTAAAAGTGAACTCATGGAGACCACTTTTACCAAAGGATAGTCTGTCATTTAAGAATTTACTGGGGTTATGGCAGCTATCTGCTGCCATAACCCCAGTATTCTACGTTAAAATACTGACCTACGATGGCAAGCGGTCGGCAAGTGGTTAAGAGGAAGTAAACCCTGATGGGTTTTACTTCCTCTTTAGCTCGCTACTGCAGCCTGCAAATGAAAAGCATAATGGTCTAGTATGCATCGCATACTAGCCCATTATGTGCCCCTTCTCTTGCGAAAGAATCCAGCTATGTCTCCAGAGTAGGCAGCGTCCATCTTCTGTCTTATCTTCCTTCCTGGACACCGACTCTCCAGAGCCGCGTGACGTCACTCCTGCGCATGGGTGCTACAATTCATGGCACAGGCTGGGGAAGAAACGCCACTTAGTTTTGTTTCTTCTTCTCCAGTGAAGAATTTCGGTGGACTACAAGTGAAATATCTCCTAAACGGCGCATGGTTATTTCCCCTACCTATAGGCAAACATTATTCTAGGCTTGCCTATAGGTAGAAGTAGTCCACCAGGGTTTACAACCACTTTAAAGTCTGAAAAGTGCACGGTTTACCTGTATCCATATCACACAACTCTTTGATTACAACAGCTTGTATTATGTGGTGTAGCTCTTCTAACACTGAGGTTTGTTTTTTAACTTTCCATTTTTTTTTTTTCTAATCTTATTGTACAGCTTTTGAAACCAATAACTGGCAAATTAAAAACACAGTGGGACATAGGTATACAGCAAGTGAAGGAAGCCACGCAGATGACTGTCGAGGGAAGGAAAGAGAAGTTTACTTTCATTTATATTAAAGACCGTCCCCATCTAAATCCTAGAGTGGCTGGGAAGGCTGTTCCTACAGAGTCTTACAAAGATGATGAGTCTGATGAACCTTCCGAAAGCCCTAAAAGAGATGATGGAGTGCCTAGCAAAAGGAGAAGAGTGTCAAGGAATACCTCTGCCAGCTGTCAAGAGACTGATCCTGATTGGAAAACCACTACTGAAAGCTCAGATGCTAAAGGAACCATGTCCGTGCCCATCCAGAAAAGGAAGTCGGGAGCACATAACTCAAGAGGCAGAAAGGGAGATGCTACTCAGTTCCTGGTTTTCTGCCAGAAGCACAAAGATGAGGTTTGTCTTCAATGCTAGCACTGTTAACCACATTTATTACCTGCTTATTATAAAGTATAAATGCTAGCTCCAATAAAAGTGGTGTGTTTTATACTTGACTGCTTTGTGCAATTGTTTTGTACAGAGCAGCCCGATACTCTTCTGCGGTGCCCCCACAGAAAGCTGCTTTCTCTGGAGGCACCTGTGCGGGCTCGTTCCCTGGTCCTGCTGCTGTGTCCATTGACACAGGCATCAGGACTCGGCCCCCGCGTCACTGGGTTTGATTAACAGCAGCAGGAGCCAATGTTTATACTTTCTGGTTTAAAACCTGACCAATATAAAATTTGTGTAATAAAAATATTTTTTTTTCTTCTAAAAAAATCAAATGAGATTTTATTTATTTATATATATATATATATATATATATATATATATATATATATATAATTTTCTCTCTATATTAAACATTTATTATTATTTTTTTTCTTCTAAAAAAAAATTCATCAGTTTAGGCCAATATGTATTTTGAAGCATATTTTTGGTAAGAAAAATCCCAATAAGCATATACAGTGCCTTGCGAAGTATTCGGCACCCGTGAACTTTGCGACCTTTTGCCACATTTCAGGCTTTAAACATATAAAACTAATTTTTATTTTTTTTTTGTGAAGAATCAATAAGTTGGACACAATCGTCAAGTGAAACAATTTTTTTTGGCTATTTCAAACTTAAACAAATAAACTGAAAAATTGGGCTTGCAAAATTTTTCAACCCCTTTACTTTCAGTGCAGCAAACTCTCTCCAGAAGTTCAGTGAGGATCTCTGAATGATCCAATGTTGACCTAAATGACTAATAATGATAAATAGAATCCACCTGTGTGTAATCAAGTCTCCGTATAAATGCACCTGCACTGTGATGGTCTCGGAGGTCCGTTTAAAGCGCAGAGAGCATCATGAAGAACCAGGAACACACCAGGCAGGTCTGAGATACGGTTGTGGAGAAGTTTAAAGCCGCATTTGGATACAAAACGATTTCCCAAGCTTTAAACATCCCGAGGAGCACTGTGCAAGCGATAATATTGAAATGGAAGGAGTATCGGACCACTGCAAATCTGCGAAGACCTGGCCGTCCCTCCTGAACTTTCAGCTCATACAAGGAGAAGACTGATCAGAGATGCAGCCAAGAGGCCCATGATCACTCTGGATGAACTGAAGAGATCTACAGCTGAGGTGGGAGACTCTGTCCATAGGACAACAATCAGTCGTATACTGCACAAATCTGGTCTTTATGGAAGAGTGGCAAGAAGAAAGCCATTTCTTAAAGATATCCATAAAAAGTGTTGTTTAAAGTTTGCCACAAGCCGCCTGGGAGACTCACCAAACATGTGGAAGAATGTGCTCTGGTCAGATGAAACCAAAATCAAACTTTTTGGCAACAACGCAAAACGTTATGTTTGGTGTAAAAGCAACACAGCTCATCACCCTGAACACACCATCCCCACTGTCAAACATGGTGGTGGCAGCATCATGGTTTGGGCCTGCTTTTCTTCAGCAGGGACAGGGAAGATGGTTAAAATTGATGGGAAGATGGATGGAGCAAAATACAGGACCAAAATACAGGACCATTCTGGAAGAAAACCTGATGGAGTCTGCAAAAGACCTGAGACTGGGACGGAGATTTGTTTTCCAACAAGACAATGATCCAAAACATAAAGCAAAATCTACAATGGAATGGTTCACAAATAAACATATCCAGGTGTTAGAATGGCCAAGTCAAGGTCCAGACCTGAATCCAATTGAGAATCTGTGGAAAGAACTGAAAACTGCTGTTCACAAACTCTCTCCATCCAACCTCACTGAGCTCAAGCTGTTTTGCAAGGAGAAATGGGCAAAAATTTCAGTCTCTCGATGTGCAAAACTGATGGAGACATACCCCAAGCGACTTACAGCTGTAATCGCAGCAAAAGGTGGCGCTACAAAGTATTAACTTAAAGTGGAGGTTCACCCTGAAAATCAACTATTTACCATTAGATCCAGCATATTGGGTGAAAATAATGAACGATAGAGGGCGCCACTGGGACTACATGGGAAACCTCACTCACAATTACTATTGTGAATGCCCATATACCAAATGTGAATGAAGACAACAACTACGATAAATAGCAACAATATTAATAAAACCGCAGTGTCGTGAGAAGAATTGATGTTGGTGTAATAACAATCAGACAAGCAATTAAAGATGTGATAAAAATCAAACAAGCAATTATAAGTCCACCTAAAGTCCCAATGATAGGATAAATGAAAAATGTGAAAAATATATATAGAAATGTCAAGATGATCTTCCTGTTGCAGAATTCAATCTTGATTGGACAGAGTCTGTGAACAAATCTGTGACAGGATTGTGGTGTGCTGGTTCTGGGGTGTGAGAGAAACCTTCACCAAAATGGATTATTTGTGTTCCACCACAAGTGCTGGGGAAATACTATGTTCTTACCAGATGATATGACCTCTCTGTTAAAAGTAGGTCAAATGAGCAGGGCAGGATCAGTGCCTGTACACTAAGGGCATGCTGGATCACGCTGAACCACAGTAGTACCAAGTATGCTCATAGGTAGATGGAAAAGATCATGGTGCAATACCGTTTATTAAAAACAATTAAAAAATGCACATAAACAGCCAAATGGCCTCCTACCCCAGCTGGTGCCTGCCTGGCACTGGGAAAAAAGCGTGTCAAAGCTCCTCTATTCCGATATCTCACGATAGTTCGGGATGGCAGTTTAGTCAGGGTTTGGTAGGCTCAATAGGGGCTTGTTTGTTATGCAGAGTCCCACTTCGGGTATTTTCGGAAGGCGTGAAGCGCTTTACCAGCACGTCCATCTATGCCTATTCCCCGGGGCAGGGAGAACCCGGAAGCCGGGTGAAAACTATAACACGGTAAGTACAGTGGGGGAGAAAAAAATTGGCATACTGCGGATGTCAGCAATATGCTGGATCTAATGGTATATAGATTTTTTTAGGGTGAACCCCTGCTTTAAGGGGGCTGAATAATTTTGCACGCCCAATTTTTCAGTTTTTTTAATTTGTTAAAGTTTGAAATATCCAATAAATTTCGTTCCACTTCATGATTGTGTCCCACTTGTTGGTTCTTCACAAAAAAATTGTTTTATATCTTTGTTTGAATCCTGAAATGTGGCAAAAGGTCGCAAGTTTAAGGGGGCCGAATACTTTCGCAAGGCACTGTATTAACCACTTTAAGGACCAGAAGGATTTGCCCCCCTTAATGACCAGGAAATTTTTTGTGCAATTCTCGCTTTACCTGACAATTGCGCGGTCGTGCGACGCTGTACCCAAACCAAATCTATAAACAAATGCAGATTTTAAGCACAGAATGTTGAACTTTTTGCTATAATGGCATAAAAATTGGTAACTTTTTTTTTTTTTTTTTCAGTTTAATATAAAACTACTATAGGGTCAGTCAGCAAGTAGTTAAAAATGACAAAGGGAACTTTTTTTTTATACTGTTTAGTAATGGCAATCTAAGAAAACTACTTCATAGGTAATTGCCTTTACATCCAGAAAGTCAGGGTCTGCCTTCTGGAACGTGTGACAATGTATATCCTCTAGGGGAGAAGGCACTGATGTAGCTTTCCCAGGATGCATCTGTGAGGCCAAGGATACATCACCAGTGCCTCACTCAAGTAGGATATAATTTTTAAGAAATGTATAATAAATGTAAGACTTTATCTGCATATGTATGTGATTTTTTTTTTTTTTTGTGAAGTGGGGAAAGGTCTGCTTTTAAACGTGTCCTCCCTTTTAAAGAAATGTATTTTTCTCATCTTGATCTGAAACCTGTTGTCCTGAGGTGGGGGGGTTATCTCTCCCGGGGGGGAGCTCATAGTGTTTGCTCAAGCAGGATGTTAGGGATGCAGTAGATTTCTGGTAGATTAACAGTTATTTTTCTGTACTTGCAACATTTTTAAAGTCACAAAACATGGCAAAATGTACAGACTTTCAGATATATACAGCAGCACCAGACTAAATTGAACAAATGGTCTTTAGTTTACCGTATTCTACCTGGTTATGGATGGAAGGCACATGACTGTCTTGGCATTTCAGTCCATGCTGACGTTCCTCCCAAGCTGGTGCATTTGAAGCAGACCCTTTATTTAAATGTTGACACTTTGGGTACATTTTTGGTCAAATGGGCAATGCAACGCTCTGTTGTCTTGGGCTCTGCTCAGTGATGGCCGTAAGCACTTGGTCATTTCATCTTTGCTGAAGTAGATCAGCCAAACTAAACTCTGATCTTCCTTCCTCATATGCCCAAATGCCCAGCTCTGTTTTTCAATTTTTTAAATTGAACCTGAAACCGTGTGTGGTCTCAAGATCTGTACTTTCCATTTAATTAGTGGAATCTTGGATTGCAAGTAATACGGTTAACAAGCGTTTCGCAATGCGGGCACTGTATTAAGAGCCCTTTGACCGTGCCGGCAGTAAAACGCAGCTATTTTTACCGCTGATGCCAAGGGGCAGATTTTCGGCGCATTTCGGCTACTAGCGGGGCGCACTTACAGGGACAGATTTTTAGGGGCATATTGCAAGTGCCATTTTTGACGCTATAGCGCTTGCAATGCACTCCAGTGTGAAAGGTCTTGAAACCCTGACTCGGTTTGCGAGTATTGTCTCGCAAAAAAAGCAGAGTTAAAGGCACAGCAGCATGCAGTACCGCATTTGGCCTGAAGTGGGGGGGGGGGGGTAGCGGAGCTGATCGTCGCTGATTGGAAGTGCTGGGAAATACTCCATTCCCGAGCCTTTCTGAGGTTTTTCGAGGTCAGCCGAGCTGGCCTTTCCATGTGTATCTGAGGCCATTCACTTCACTGGGTATAGGAGAGGGTTATTTACTTTAATTCTTACTTGTTTTAGCATTAAAGTGGAGGTTCACCCCTAAAAAAAAAAAAAAAAAAAATTCTAACAATACATTGAGATGACTGATTACACTGCGGGTATGCTGGGTGTTTTTTTTTTTTTTTTTTTTGTACATACCTCGTTAGTGCTGTTTCATCCCTCGGCTTCCAGGTATGATTCTTGCTGGACTGGGCGTTCCTAGATGATTGACATTCCTCCGACCGGCGCATACTGCACGTCGCGACTTTTCAAAAGAAGCCGAATGTCATTGCGCAGGCGCCGTATAGAGTTCACCCCCTTCCTGCCCAGGCCAATTTTCGGCTTTCAGAGCTGTTGCACGTTCAATGACAATTGTGTGGTCCTACAACGCTCCCATAGGAAATGTTTATCTAGTGTATCCGCTTGCTCGTACGAAGTAGCTGATCAATGACCCCAGTGGTACCTCATTGAAAGCTACAAGCTGACAGCCACAAAGGATGTCGGGGCTTATAGTTAATACATAGAGCTCTGTGTATGGATGACATGGGTGGACCCCGCATGGCCACACTGTTTTTCGAAGTTACAACAAGTATGAGGGAAACGTCTGCGCGTACAGAACGAGCAACTAAAAAGCGGGTGGCATGTGTAACATGTTCCCAAAGGTCAACTTATCCATTAATCGCCACTGTTTGTTGTTTTTTTGTTTGTTTTTTTTTTTTTTTTGCTAAAAAAATAAATTTAGAAAATATTCTGATTGATATTCTAATTCTTCCAAATTGTTTTTGAATATGAGTGTAAATGTGCCCCATCAGCATTTCCAGATATCGTCTTTTTCTCGTGCTGACTACTCGTGAGCAAAAGGAATGTCAAAGTTTGTTTACATGTGATCAACTGTAATTGGGCACAGCTGATCACATAGTAAAGGGTGGCTGTGATTGGCTTTTTTTACCTCGATTTGTGATCAGCGATGTCCAAAAGGACACAACGGTCCGTGCGATCCAGGGGGTGTGCGGGAGGTGTGTTCTGGGAGGATGTCCATGGACGCCCTTGCATAACGAGAGCTGCGATGTAGCAGTCTTTCGTGTATGACTCGGCATTGAGGTGGTTGTGTGCTGCAGTCCATTGGCTCTCTGTCTCTGGGAGAGTCTTGGGTCTGATGATGGCCTTCTTCTAAGGAGTTTTTTCCAGGAATCTACGTTACAACATAGTTGGGCAAATCTGTCTTATATCTTGGCAAACCAATTTGTTAACTCCAAGGGCCAGTCTGACCCTGTCTTGATTGCTTCAAGATCAAACTATGGCATCATAAGAAAATCTTTTGTTCTGGATGACACCCTGGGGTTGGTGGACTAAGGGGGGGGGGGGGGGCGGCGTTGGGAGTCCCTGCGCACTCTTCGTGAAGGGATTTGTTCCTTTGAATCTCGCTTTCCCATCAAGATCTAGGAGTTTCAGGTGATATGGCTGTCTCTTCAGTGACAAATATCTGGCATCAGCAAGTAACAGTCTTGTGTTGGTCTGAGCTGAAACATGACGATGTATGTGGTGTGTGGAAAGGTAGAGAAAAGGTTGCAACTGAAATCTGGGGATGAAGGGCTCTCTGCAAAGAAGTCATTTTAGAATTACACTTTTATCTCTCTCTCCCTCTCAGACCCAAAACTGAGAGGTTCAAATGAATACATGTTTCTTTACCAGCACTGGAGCAGCTGCAGGGAATAGAATTTACACAGGCAGAAGAGGAGGGGGGGGGGGATGCAGAGGAGAGAGCAGGATGACGGAGACATGTAAACTGTATCAGATCAGCAGACATGATTGACGTGGTTAGTTTGGAGGGGAAGACAGAAACAGGCAGGTATTGTAGATCACAGAGAGGGGCAATTAACATTGCGAAAGCACTGGGGGTGTTTTTTTTCGTCATGTCGTTAGTGGCGGCTCCTGCGCGGGAGTGACTTTTGGATAACGCTGCTCCGGCGATATGACTGGCAGGAGCAGCGATATCCAGAAGTAACTCCGGGTATCATGGCAGCAACTGACGTGTCCGAGGACCGATGCGGGGGCTTCGTTCTCGGTTAAGTAATTTAAAATGGAGCAAATAAGTTTGTTGGTGTTGGTTAAATGCACTTTTTTAGAGTGATTGATTGTAAAGGCTTGTTTAACGAAGAAGAAAAACACAAACCAGTTATACTTGTCACCTCTGTGCAGTTGGTTTTGCACAGAGCAGCCCGGATCCACCTCCTTCTAGGGTCCCTCTTTGCTGCTCTTGGCCCCTCCCTCTGAGTGCCCCTCAGCCAGCAGGTTGCTACAGGGGGGCACCCAAGCCAAATCCGAGCACTGTGTATCCTTTCAGACACAGTGCCCTGACCTGGCCCCTGCCCCCTCTCTCCCCTGATTATCTGACTGACTGGCTTTGTCAGACGTGGGAGCCAGTGGTTCCATTGCTCTGTCTCAACCAATCAGGAGGAGTCTACTGAATGGGTGAAGACTGTGGGACATCGCTGGAAAGAGAAGGGGCTCAGGTAGGTATTTATGGTGGGCTGCAACAAACAGATCTTTATCTTAATGAAGATGAAAGAAACTTCGGCCTTTACAACTCCTTTTTAATCTTGTTTAGCTGACCTTGTTGGTTTGTGTGATCTGCTATTGGTTTACTGTATATCATGGAAAGCAATACTGTACATATGGATACAGTGTTAATGCTTACCAGAATCTGAGATCTTCCATTGTTTTCCTAGGTGATCAGTGAACACACAGATGCTTCCAGTGAAGAGATTGAAGAACTGCTCGAGTCACAGTGGAACCTGCTCAGTGATAAACAAAAAGCTCGCTATAATACAAAGTTTGCCATTCTCACCTCTCCCAAATCTGAAGAAGACTCTGGTAAACATCATAGCCACAATGTACTCTAAGGCATTTTAATATCACTTGTGGTTTTAAAGGGGAAATTAACAGTTTTTTTTTTTTTTCCCCCCTCATTTCTGTTAGCCCATATTTATACACTTATTAGCCCAGTCTGTGATTACTGTGGTTCCTCTACCCTTTTATGCTTAAGTAACAGGTGAAGAATAGGTTTCTATTAAAGCCATTCTGGAAAGACTTTAGTTTCCCTACCCCTATGTTTTACTTTCTGCTTTTACCTCAACGTGCATTACGCTGAGCTACCAGACTGGATGTATGAGCCGTCCATAATCGCAGCTGGTAATCATTCTCAGATGGCATGATAATGCAGTATGTAACATGCTCAAGTTAGACATCTTGAGGCTGCCTAGAACTCCTCAAGCCCCTTTTTTCTGATTAATTTGTTATACACCAAAGTGGAACTCCAGGCAGATATACAAAAACACTTTAGTGCAGCTATACATTTAGGCTCCATTCATATCGGTGCATCTCTAAAGTCTCATGATTTCCACTGAGACTTTGGATCTTTTGGTGCAACTTTGTTCTCTGGAATAAAGTAGCCTGGGCACCTTTCTAAGTCGCTGAGACATTAAGCTGCATCGGTTTTGAATAGGTGCTATTGAAAAAGAATAAGCTGTGGCTCATCATGCGACCTATGTCCAAAATCACATGACAAGTAGCACAAGTGTGATTGGAGCCCTAAAGTGGAACTTTGGGGTTATAACATGCAAAAACTGGCCTGTTATTTTTTTTCATGCTGCATCACGTATGGCATTTTTATTTATTAAAAATTTTTTGTCCATGGTTCCACTTTAAAAATCAGAGTATATTTTGGTATATTGTAAGTATAAACTAAAAATGTAATATGAAGTGTACATTGGAAATCCCCCATTATGTTTTTGCTTCTGAAAACTGGCCTCGCTATTGCAGCGGGCATTTAAATGCCCCCACTAACTTGTGCTGTGCAGTTAAAATCTGGAAATGTACCATGCATCCTAAACATACAGGTTTGTTTACTCCAAGAAGTTATTTTATCTATGCGCTTCGATTACATACTAGTTTTCTCGCCTAGAATGTCAAACTTGTAAATAAGATAATGGTAATCGTCAGTTCAGAAATGTAACGTGGTTAATGTTTGGTGCTTGGGTATAATGTGTAGAAATTTTCATGGCACTGGAGCTCATGCATGGGTGTGCCAACAATGGGAGCCACTTGGGTTTCATAACATAGTACTTTTCTCACAACACTTTAAGGCACTGGATGCTAGAAAGGGGTCTTTAGATGGGGTTACAGAATGATGACTGCAAGGAATGATCTCATTAGCGGGGTCAGCTAAACGGTTCAGATAAATGTATGTTTATCACGGTAGATGAGAATTCTAATGAGGTGCAGCATTTTGACATTAGATTAGCAACACAATAAGGACCCCTTTTTACTTTAACCTCCAAGCCCCTTATACTACGACTTAAACAATATAAAGTGGTATACTGCACTTAAGTGTAAAGATTACCTAAAAACCAGCAACGAGAAACCATGTCCTATACGCATAGCATACAGAAATAAAAACAAAATAGTCACGCTTAACCAAATAAAAAAAATATTAAATTCTATATAGTGAGGATAATCGATTGCATAATGGTAAAATTATTATGTAGAATGAAGTGAAAAAATTATAACAAAGTATGTTGATAGATCTAAAAATTCTAATAAAATCTCCCCGAGGTAAATGGAAGGAATCCAGTAAGATGTTTGAATCCTAGGAGTTCTACTACCAAGACGCATACGGATCCTCTTTGAGAATCACTCTTTGTGAAAACTCTCACCGAACGGTGTGGACCTCCCAACCCCTGTGGGATAAGGTGATCCACCACGCCTATGGAACTAGCTGAGGATCAGGGAGATTGTTTCAAGATTTCCAACTCGCGCCTGGGAGTCTCGATCCGCCAAATGCCATGGCGCGTCCCACCCCTTTGATGTCACTTTCCAGCTTCTGTGTTCCATGTGGGTTTCCGGGTGCTTTTCCGCTGACGTCACTTCCAGGTCCAGCATTCCATGTTGGTTACCACAGCACAGCTGTCTTTCCTGGTCTTCTCCCACCTCTTAACGGATTGGGATCCCTGTCGTCCAGCTGCAGACCTGACCATCATCCCAGGGAAGATCACCGCTGGATTTGTGGACATATCTAATGATGAGCCTTATGCCAATGCTCTGTGGTATTTGGCGGATCAAGACTTTCAGACAGGAGTTGGATATCTTGGACCAATATCCCTGATCCTCAGCTAGATCAAGAGGCATGGTGGATCACCTTGCCCTACAGAGGATTATATTTTCATGCACACGTGACATCGCTAGTAATGGGAGGTCCACACCATTTGATGAGCATTTTCACTTAGTGATTGTCACAGGAGGATCTGTATGCTTCTCGGTGGTGGAACTCCTAGGATTTAAACATCTCACTGGCTCCCTTCTTTTTTACCTTTTGGCAATTTTTTATTTTTTATAGAGCTTTATCAATATCTTTTTTTTTTTTTATAACCTAATTCTACATAATTATATTTTGATATTGGGCAGCATTCTCACTATATAGAATTTTTTTTTTTTTTTTTTTTTCCATTTGGTTAAGCGTGAGTATTTTGTGTTACAAATCTCTCTTAAGAAGCTTATCTAGGCTCACTTGACGCCATACACGACTTGCTTGCAATTACAGAATAGCTATATATTGAATAGAACTGGAGCAGCATGAATGAGTTTAGGACTGATTTTTGACCTATCGCATTTTAAGCCGTTTGCTGCCTACTACTAGTGTGTACTTTAAATACGGAGAAAGGTAGTCTGTGACATGCTTATTGCCTAGAATATACAGTATACCAGGCTCCTATCTACATTGACTACTGGCATGCTGTTCCAATTTTGACACTTTGCACTGCTTACTTATAGTTCACCTATTTAAGGCGCCCATCCGCACATGTGAGTTCAGTAAACCTATAAAATATATAGTGTGATAATGTGGAGTATTGTATAACAAAGGGCTAAAAACCCTGGGGTACATAAAAATAAACTATGGCGGCTGGACCATTCCTTTTTGGTAAACTAAAGGACTGAGGTACTGATTACTTTTTGGGGAGCTTTATTTCTCTAAAGGATGCAGAAACAGTAGTGGTTTGGAGTTTAACTTTGGTGTACATGAAACTAAAACCGCTAAATGTGTTTTCATTAACATTTAAATTAAATATAAAACTTTTCTGTACTTAATATCCTCTATCACCTCCCCTACTGGGTGCCATCCGGGAGGTAAAGCATTGCACAGGGGTGTCGGGGACATGTTTAAAGTATAAGCTCACCTTTTGGGAACATGTTCCACTAGTTTTTAGGGTGCAAAATGAGCAGAGCCAACTAAAAATGCCAATAAGCTGCCAACATCCCAAATATTGCATGCAGTTTTTGGATGCGATTCAGTAGGGGGCATGGTTGAGTTCCTGCTCAGAAAAAAGAGCCTATAAATTTACATAGTCTTACCGTACAAACGACACTTTGAGGACAACCGTAATGCTCATGTGGCCCACAATGAAAGGCATATGGTCTTAAGGAGCCAGCCTAACCCTTTCTATTAAGGGCTCACTTGACCAGCCCTTTGAATTTCACCATTCATACCTGGTCTTTAGTTCTCCAGGTGGATGTTTCTGCCAGATTCCGACACGAGGTCCTTCATGGGCTCTTTTGATTGGATTTTAACCGATGTATGCGGAGGTAGAGAGAAGGTTATAGGCAGGTGGGTGCAATTGAAATCTGGGGATGAAGGGCTCTCTGCAAAGAAGGCAATCCCTCTCACTCACAAACTTTCTAGCTCTCACTATTTGAAATCTGACGGACTCCTCCCACCCAGTCGCATCATTCATTCAGCTTTGTGTGTGAATGAACTACAAGCCCTGACATTCCTTGTGGCTCTCACTGAACTACCATAGCGCTTTTCATTGATTCTTCCTGTCGCTGTATCTGCTTGTACAGGATTTACGTGCACACAGATCTGTAGGAGACCTGCATGTTGCCAGCGCTTTGATCGCTGGTGCAATGCTTTACAGGCCCCAAAAATAAATAAATGCACTTTTTCTAACTGTAGGGGAGGCTGGTTGGGATCTGAAGGAGGTCAATGTTATGCTTGTCCAAGGTTCTGAATTGAAAACGCTGGAAAGAATCACAAAACGCCCTGACAAAATTATTATTTTTTTTTATAGCTAAGGCTGTTCACCTATGTTTTAAGTGTGTTTTTTAGTTTCTTGCTTGGAGTTCCAGTTTAGTGTAATCGGGTAATTTTATAGGGAAGGGCTATTGTTCATTTAGAAAACTTCCAGTCCTGGTTCCCCCGAAAAAGTCCCCTTTTTTTGAAAGGGACTATATTATGTAACAGAAAATCCAATTTCTGAAACTTGCAGCAAATACAATTGCCTGAATTTGGAACTGCATGCAAGATGGTTTAATTTTGTGACGCTGTGCAGATCCAGTTGCTCTGAACTGAGACAGTAAGTGGTTTTATGAACAAGCTTCTTTCAGAACCTTCTCTCCCCCCCCCCCCCCCTTTTTTTTTTTTTAAGACCTATCCCAACACATTTTTGTTAATCTAATTTTTACAGTGTAAATATGACAGCATTCAAGTCCACAGCCACTGTTGAGTATTTCAGCCCCCCCCCCCCGTATTCCAGACTATTCTAACAAAACCAAGGAAAAAAAGTTGCTCATCTGCTAAAAACAAAAATCATTATTTGGATTTTACTCGGCTTTTCCAAGCAAATCCTGAAAGCGTTGGGGAGATGCAGACCCATTTTCTGTATCGCACATGATCTTCAGTGGCCTTGTTTTGTGTACCGTACTGAAAACACTGATCGGCTCTCCCTTCATTGGCACAGCAACAATTCTGTGTATAAGAAGTTTTTTGTGGAATAATTTGGATACCAATTTTTGAATGGGAAACCGTGAATAAAAAAAACAAACCAACCCTTCTGTATCCCTCAAGGTTCAACTCCGAAGGACGCAGGGGTAATCAAGAGGAACATAATTCAAGAGTCGCCAAAGAGGAGATCAAGATCAAGAAGTAAATGAAATTCCTGTTGTCCACTTTCTTTTTTATATTTGGTACAGAATAAGTTCATGTAAAAGAAACCTTTTTGTGGGAATAATGGCTTCTTGAATACATATAGGTGTAGTGGTGATATATTTTTTAATTCTTTTTTTTTTTTTTTTTTTTTTCTGGGAAGACAAGTACTGCATGTAATGTTAATCAAGGATCTCATATGTTCAGTTCCATGTGCTTTGTTGTGCAGCCTTTAGATCAGATTTTCTTTCCTGCCAGTTAAAGCTAGACTTGTTAGCTTGTCTCTAGTACTGTTAATTGTTGAACACCCATTTAGCTTGTATTTCTAACAGTGCAGACCTCTAATACATGATTACAAGAAGAACATGCTCGTAATCCTAAGCATCATACCTCATTGGCTTCTCAAGAGAACTTCATTTCAAAGACAACTTTTGTAAATACTTTTTTGTTATTACAGCATCCACTCAGAACTGGTACATTTTGGGTGGATGTTGATTTGAGTTGCCAGGTGTCTCCTAGTGTTTCTACAGGAGTTTGGTGTCTCTGGAGTTCCCGATTCTAACCTCTTGCCACGATTTTCTTGCCCATCCTTACACTTAGGTGGGGAACAAAGCTAGGACTTTTGGTTGTGAGATTTCACCACCTCGTTCCGACATGTTGGTGTGTGATTTCTCATGGCAGTATCCATCCAAAAAAAGGTCTGTGAGGGCCTAATTTTTTAAATGTGCAGTCCTTTTGTAATTGCAAAAAGCAGCACAGTGGTTACCAGGACATTGACAGTCTTATGTACAGGCAAATCCATCCAGACTGCATCATTTCAACGTAATAAACTATCCATTTCATTTGTTTTGTACATGGCGTTAACAGTGGTGTTGCACGGTGTTCTGGGGGGACAAAGTGACACACGCAGAGGTACCATAGTGCAGTCACATTCACCTGAATTATAATACAAGAAGGAAAAATGTGATTCATTGTACGCTGTGCATCATATATTTACAAATGTTATGTTTTCATAAAGTTAATGGTTAATATGAGCCAGCAATAAATAAAAGAATTGACCTTTTACTCTGTGTTGGTAAAGTGCTTGTCTATGCATGCTATACAAAGGAGGTTTTTTTTTATTTTTAAGGCATCATATTTAAAGCACAGTAACCAGTAGCAGCCAGTAAATAAAACAAAATATGTCACTTTGTCGATGGCAAGAACCAATGAAGGCAAACATCCAGCTATTTCTTGTTAAATTGTTTCAAGTTAAGCTCATGTCCTCTCCACTAATGGTTTGCCAATAGTGCGTTATGGAAGAGAAGGGTGTGGGATGTATGGTTTAGATGTTAACCCCAATTAGGGTAGCAACAATATTCCTGGGTCTTTTCACACGTTTCACACCCTCCCCCCTAAAGGTAGATTGCATGGAAATACAGGAAACCACACAAAGATGGACAGCAAGCTTACCGACGATGAAGAAGCCCCCAGGAAAAGGCTCAGGACCCACAGTCAGAAGGTAAAGACATCCATGTTTGCTTCATTACCTGCAATACTAACATCATAGCCAAGGCCAGCTCTAACTCTTCCTGCCATCCTGTACACAGATTTCATTGTGGACGGTTTTCCCTTCCGGAAAAAAATGCATATATATTTGCATATCTCTATAATGCCTGCAAATGAACCAGTGTAGACAGATTGTATTTCTTTGCAGGCAAGGCCCACATTTGTATACAATCTTTTGAAGTCTATAGTAATCTTTGCTTTTGCAAATGCTTCAAAACATGCTTCTTGTATCACGTGTTTGTCACTCCTAGTTACTAGTCTCATTCCTGCTACAGTATTGGATGGAGAATAAAAAACATCAATAGAGAAAAGAGGTGTCCTTTTCCAGTTAGAAGTGCTTTATGCATCTAAAGATGGGTACACATTGGGCGAATATTGGCTGTGTCAACAGAAATCAGGTGACATTTGGCCATTGTGTACAGTAACCTGTCCAACAGAAGCTAGCCTAACATCCGGCTTCTGTTGAATGGGTATACTGGAAAACCAGCATCCAATCAGCGATTACTGTGAATAGGTGTGCTCTGGGGGGGGGGGTGAGTGCAATACCAACCTCGCAACTTTTATAGCTAGCTCCTCCTGCGCCTCTCAGTATTTTTTTTTCTCCTTTTTTTTGGCCTGCTTGGTTGAACAAAAAACGATGATTTACTAAAACTGGAGAGTTTAAAATCCTGGTGCAGCTCTGCATGGTAACCAATCTGCTTCAAACTTCAGCTTGTTCAGTTTAACATTGGTGGAAAAAGACCTGCTGCTCCAGGTGAGGCAATAAAGCTGAATGGAAACTGCAGTGCCCGCCTTGGCTCGCCATCGTATACAATGATGCATAATGGTTGCACACCACGGCTAGTTCCAAAGTCCTTTATTGTAAATCCCAAAAGTGAGAGTACAGGCCACCAACAGGCTGCATTGTAGATGCGTTTCACACAATAAAAATGTGCTTAATCAGGTGTGTTGTCCAATAAGAGGACTTTGGAACTAGCCGTGGCATCCAGCCGTTTTTTCTTCATTGTTCAGTTTAATCTTTGGCAATAAAACCTGGAAGCTGCACCAGATTTTGCACTCTCCAGATTAGTAAATCAACCCATATGAACTGCTTCTAAATTAATAAGTCTTCAAGGCTACTACAAGCAATATGGTGTATTATCAGGTGTACAGTGTCTTTTATACAAAAAAAAAAAAAATGTTCTAAAGTGAAAAATTACAAAAAGTCAGTATTTCATCATAGCTGAACTCTAAGCAGCATTGTCGAGGTTGAAGTTTTCTCTATCATATTTGGTCTTTGATTTGTGTCGACCAAAGGAACCAGAATTTTTTCCCTGCAGGTCTGCATTGCAAACAAATTGCATAGAAAACAGATTATATATGAGCAACACAGAACTACCCTAACTGATTCCCCGTCCAAACATTTTATTCTTTGTGGCAGTAGTGAATGAGCAGGAGCTCCTTTTTGTTTCTGGTCACATGTATTTAATAATTTGGACTTTGAAACAACCCCCAGACCAACACACACATCCCCCCCCTTTAATTCCTGGAAAAAACAGGTCTTTCATTCCATTGACCAATATTTCCACACACACCTTGAATTGAGATTCAATGGCCTCATACAAGAGCTTTCCTAATTAACATCAAGATTATTTGTATTAAAACGTTAAACCTAAAGCTATATGGTGAGTATTGAACTCCTTGTGTCACAACCATGTTATGAATAGGAGATACTCAGTTTCAGCTGGAAAATAAATGCATCGTTTTTGTCCAGTTTGATGAAGAAAGTGCAGCAGCAATACGTCATCTCGCATACATGTGATCAGCATTGCAGCTATTCTACCATGCATAAGGGAATCTCTGCAAATCTGCCTGCTTTAAAAATGTATTTGAACCAATCTACTGCCCCACCACACATTCCTTCTGTGGTTAGTGAGGTTAGAATAAAACATCTAAATTTCTAATGAGGTGCCCTTCTTGTTACTGTTCTAAAGCCTATACAGCGCTTAACTGGTTCATTAGGGATAACAAAATTGCCATGATTTGGTTTGAGGGCATCTCGTGTTTTTTTTTTTTTGTTTTTTTAGTCCTCCCTCCCTCCCTCCTTTTTACTTTCCCCACGTTCATCAATCCAAATTACTCTGCAGACGTGCAACGTCATGGCACTTCCTGCTTTAGATGGCATGCGTTTCTTTTGGAAGTGTTGTTCGGCTTTGCAAGTCTTCCACTAGATGGCAGCCAAGGATTAGTTTTTGTACAAGTCTGGAAGGCAATTTTGTCTCAATTTATTCATATTATATATTTTTTTTAATATCAAGCTTTCGTCGAATACAAGAGTACGGCACGCAAATATAAATGCCAGCCACGCTGCTCTTGTTAATTGTCAATTGCCAGCATTTTTGTATACACTTGGTGATCACTAGCATACTATCATCTGCGTCATATTTTTTATTTTTTTTATTATATTTTTTTTCCTTTTTCCCCTCTTTAGCAAGTGGAAAGCAGTACTGAGAAGTCTTCAAAATCATGTAGAGGCAGAGAACGTGCCCCTCTAAAGGCCCAGCCAGGTAATTTAAATGCTCATGCTATGAACTGGGATTCAATTACTTGTTTTATCTGAATTTTTGGCTGGCCTTATGTGTAGAGGGTAGGATTTGGTCATTGGGTGTTTAATGGGGGGAGGGGCACCCCGCTATTTAGTGAGGGGGTAATGTTCAACAGGGGGTTGGACGCTTCTTTCCTGACCTTTTTTCAGTGAAGTTTGTGTCTGTCAAAGAGCCTGCTTTTCTCTTTGACGGCTCTTGACGGGGGGTTCACGCTGATTGTTTATCAGCGATGCCCACACTGGGCCACCAGGGAAGGGGGCAACATGTGGATGGCCAGGTACGTCCCCCAAGGCCATCTACATGTAAAAAAAAAAAGCACAAATGGGCGCTCGCTGGCAGCATGGGCACTGTCAAAAATTAGTAAATAAGTGATGCCTATCAGTGTCCATCAATGCCGCCCATGAGTGCCCATCCATGCCCAGTGCCGCCTAGGAGTGCATATCCGTGCCTGTGAGTGAATGAGAAACGTACTTATTTACAAAAAATAAATAAAAAATTAACAGAAAAAAATACGTTATTTCTTTAAAAATCTTCTCTTTTCTTTTTTCTTTTTTTTTTATTTTTATTTTTTTTTTTAGTTGCGCAAAAAATAAAAAACAGAGGTGATCAAATACCACCAAAAGAAAGCTCTATTTGTGGGAACAAAATTATAAAAAAACTGTTTAGGTACAGCGTACCACGATTGCGCAATTGTTCAAAGTGCTGAAAGCTGAAAATTGGCTTGGGCAGGTATGGAAGTGGTTAAGCTGTTGGTATAAAACAAAAAAAGCTGTGTCCAATGCGCACTATAGGCTATTTTTGGGCTTCAGCGTTTAGAAGCAGAAAAATGTTATTTTTATTTTTTTTGTTGGAGCTTTTTCCAGCAGAAACACTCCTAAAGGCTACTAGTACGAAAATGTGTGTGTGTGTGTGTGTGTGTGTAAAAATCTCTAAGTGCCTTTTTAATACAGAAAAAAATATATATAAAGGAAGATAAAAAAAAAATCACTCTTAAAAATGTAATTGTACTAAGTAAGAAGGGGATCATATTGTCCCCTATATATATTTAAAATGAATTCTGGGAATAAAAAAAGGAAAAATAAATAAAATATATTAGTGTACAAAGTAAGAAGGGGATCATAATGCCCTCCTATATATTCCATATTAGGTGAAATTCTAAGGGAGAAAAATAAATATATATATATATATATATATATATATATATATATATATATATAATGTATGAAAGGGACCATCCCTCTATATTTGGGATAAAGTCCCCAAGTTTCATCTCTCTCTATGTCCAGGACCAGAAGGACTCGCTTTCCTATGTTCTTTCGTATCTAAGCATCCAGCTCCTTGAATTATCTCCATTTGTTCCATATCTCATTGTGTTCTGGCCTACATTCATTATGAGTTGAGATTAATTCCTCCATCCTACTAATCCTATCTTTTTATTTTATCCATTTTCCTATTGATGGGGCTTTCTTTTCCTCCACTTCTTTGGAATTAATGTTTTAGCTCCATTCAATTGGAAAGGGACCAAAGATCTTCTATACTTTTTCCTAGCCATCCCCATACCATGGAACAGACAATGCCAGGGATCTTGTTTCACTTCCTGACCACTTATCCTTTTAATCATTTTTGAATCTCTACCCAATACACCTGTATCATGGGGCGTTGCCACCAGATATGGGCATGTGTACCCTCCATTCCTCACCCTCTCCAGCAGAAACACTCTTAAAGGCTACTAATGAGCTGTTTTGCTTTTATATATAAAAAAAAAAACCTCACGGCTAAAACAATAAATAAAAAATAGTGGAGCCTTAAACTATATAGTGCCAAGTCTGGTTTAGCTGTGTATGGTAGCCAATCGGCTTTTAACTTCAACTTGTTCAGTTAAAGCGGGGTTCCAACCACAATTGGCATTTTTTAAATGTATGTCCTTTCATCATGCGTTTTTATAATATAAATCCGTTCACTTACTGTTTTACAATCTGCCACCGCTCCGCATAGTTATTCAAAAAAAGTTTATAAAACTATGTCCACACTGTTGTCATTTTTCTTGTGGGCATTGTGAAGCCTACAAGCACTTCCTGGAAGTCTTGGATGGGGAGGAATAATTGGGTAGCGCACTGCATCCTGGGAAATGACACACATTTCCCAGGAGCATTAGAGGGAGATGTCAGAATCCTATGTGATTCCAAAGGCAGGTTTCGTGGGACCGCATAGCAACAGGCATTTCCAGATGGGTAAACTTTTTTTTTTTTTTTTTTTTTAAGGTCTAATGAGCACAATAATAAAAAAAAAAAAAATAATATTTTGGGATGGAAACTCCACTTTAAGCGTTGACTAAAAAAAAAACTGGAGGCTGTTTTGGTTTCTATGCATAGCTGCACCAGATTTCGCACTCTCCAGTTTTAGTAAATCAACCCCAGTGTAATCCAAAAATTTTCCAAGTAATTTCCCGACATAGAATAGGTATTGTGCTTCCCTGCTAAATACTCTGGTAGAGGTTGCAACTCTCTGGTGGACCAAATCTACTTTCCACTGTAAAAGGAAATGCCTCTTCCATATTGGGGAACTGCTTTTGGGGGTTATTTTTTAGGTCCATGACCAGGTTTTAATAAATATCCAAGGCTAGAAATGTAACAGTGTTTATTTTGCAGCAGCTAGCAACCTATCCGATGCTTGTAAACCGTTAAAGAAGAGGAATCGCAATTCAGATTTGGGCTCAGTCTCACGTGGTGCCCGGAAGAGCCTGTCTCCCTTGTCTCTGGCAGATAATGAGGTACAAAGTGTATACAAGCTGTGTAATAATGAGCAGCCAGCTAACCTATCAGATTGTTATTAAATAACACTCTCTTGTAGGTGTCTGACGAGAGGTCTGAATCCCCATCAGAGAGTGCAGATGAGTCAGTCATGTCCAAAAAGTCTGAAAAAGGAAGTTCAAAGAAGGAGATTGTCTGTCAGGTAACTTTGCACCATCCTACAACACACATCGTTGATTGCTTAGAGCTGAGGTACAAGGGAGCACCATGCTATGAACCGCTTTATTGACACTGAAAAATAGTAAAATTACAATCTTCTTGCCTTTTTGTCAGGCATTTCATGTAGTAAAATTTTTCTCTGGTGCAATAACGCATGCATTGTTTAAACTGGGATTTCTTTGTTTATAATAAGATGCTATCATTGCTTATTACTACTTTGTAACGTGGTCTTGGGAACTTATCAGGATCCTACAACTCCTGTCCTAAGAAAAATTGTAGTGGTACTTCAAGCCGCTAAAATTTGATATCTTGAAGTTCCCTTTTCTAAATAAATGCACCTTTTTTGCAGGTGAAAAAAAATGTGCATTTAATTTTTGTTTCAGGAGCCTGGAAAGAATTGCATCAGCGTTCAGCAAATTGCTGATGCCATGCAGGTCTCCTACAGACTGTCAGAGTGAGCCGTCTGCCTGTACATCATACAGGCAGGCAGTTTCACACGAACGAGAACACTCGAACTACTAAAGTGCTCAACAGCGACATGGTAGTTTTAGAACTACAAGTCGACCACCGCAAAGGGTCTTGGGACTTGTAGTTCATTCATGAATGATGTGGCTGTGTGGGCAGAACCCCGCATGGCCACACTTTTTTCAAAAAAGTGACAGCTAGTAGAGTATTTCTCCCCATGGTGCTGTCACAGGGATAAAGGACTACAGCAGTGGGAATATGTTGCATGTCCCAAGCCAAAAACAGGTGTAACATGTTGCCTAAGGGGAAGTTATCCTTTAATCCAGGGATCTCCAAACTATCACCCTCCAGGTGTTGCGGAACTACACGTACCATGAGGAGTTGCTCATGTGTCCTGGGTTATATAGGCTTGTACTTTCAGGTGATGGGGATGAACCTCTTCTCTTTCAGAGAGCTTAAAATAAAGTTTTATCTTCATTGTCTTCTAATGCCACAAATACAAGTAGGGATCGCCGCAACCTTGGGGAACCTTGGAAAGGCCGTACACAGACCGCAGATTTTGCAGGCAAACCTTCACACTGCTGAAGTCCTGTACAACAGTGTCTCGGAGTGGTGATGCATCCCTTGCACAGGAGCAGGATCTTTTTCTCCAACATTGGACCCTGCATTCGATTCTAGCTCTATTTCAGGAACACAAGTGGCCCGTTTGACATAAGGAGACATTTCTGCATTTCTCAGTTCTGATAAATGAAAGCCTTACTACATCTCTCTTTTGCCCAGGGTTCAACAACTCCATGTATATTTCCTTGTCCCATTTCTCTGCCTGAGTCTGATCCCGGTATGCCTGCCCTAGATTAGACATGCACATATTAAAATAGAGGATATACAGGAAGTATTGAAGCAATCTGGAAAATTTCCCCCGATTGATACGAAACAGAAGTAGGAGATTCATACAACATGCTTACTAATGTGGAAATGCTCACTGCCATTTGCAGAAGCCTTGGCATCGCACAGCTTGATTCTGTCTCACCATGCCCCTTTGTTTACAAAGGACCTACAATATCTTTTAAAAACCTTTCCTGTTCAGGAACAGAGAATTTGTGACTGACGATTTGGATTACTCCAGACAGAACTTTCACTCCCAGACCCAAATCTTTACCAAACTATCCAGTTCATTCTTCCCAATACCTGTTTCAGAATGACCTTTAATAATAATAAATAACTTTGTTAAAAAGGTGGGCTGCCCCTGCAGTGGATCTAGCAAGTTCCAGCCACCGTAATGCTATAACAATCCCTGTTAGATGTGCATGTGTCAAAGGGCACACATAAAGGCAGTTTTATAAAAAAATAAATTGCTGAAGTGATATTCTGATTGATGAAAAACACATATTGATCTTGTTTTTAAACTGTGGTGTGGTTACTTTGAGGTGTTGCTTGCAGCGAGCCTAGTATGAGGGAAGCCCAGTTGTTGACAGATGTGTATAAACGGTAAACCTTGATATCTTGCATTAATACTGATGTTCATTAATCTACTATTGTGTTTCTTAGGCGTGTGAAAAAACGGGGGACCTTCTGCTGTGTGAAGGCCTATGTTTCTCTTCTTTTCATTTATCGTGTATCGGCCTCTCTGAAAGGCCAAGCGGACAATTACTGTGTGTAGAGTGTAAATCAGGTGAGCAGGCCTCTTTAAGCATGTGAGAAACCTGAAGTCCTATACACATGATCAGAATATCATACAATCAAGGTTTCAACTAAAACATTTTTGAAGGGACGAACAGAAAAAATGTTCTTATTAAACAAAAAACGTATAATTAGTACAGTTTACATCTTAAAATACAATTTGCATTACATCACTTCCAAATTTTTATTCTATCTTTAATAACCTCATCATTTTTGACTGGAGACTAGCATGCCAAAAAAACATTGCGGATCATTCATCTGATGATTTCATTGTGTGTACTATGCTTAACCACTTCAGCCCTGGAAGGATTTACCCTCTTCCTGACCAGGCCATTTTTTTTATTTTTTATTTTTTGCTATTAATGGCAGCGATCTGCGATTTCTTCTGTATGTGGGACTGCAACATTGCGATGGACAGATTTGACACTTTTTTTTGGGACCAGTGACCTTTTATACAACAATCAGAGCTAAAAATGGCCACTGGTTACTGTATAAATGTCAGACAGGGAAGGGGTTAAATATGTTCCCTAGGTAGGCCCTAACTGTGAGGGGGGAATGTGGCTGACTCTAGGAGGAGATCGAACACACAATCTCTCCTCTCCCTTGACAGATGCTGATTCTAGCTCTCACGCGATTGTGGGTGCCCCCGTGGTCATTGCTGAATGAAAAAAAGCGAAACGCTCAAGAGACGAATCCTGTACAAACAATCTGATAGTACAGCGATCTCCCCCGCTAAATTATTGTATTCTAACAAAGGGGCGCCCCCTGCCAGAACACACCAGTCAGCGCACCTGGTCATTGGCTGAGAGTGCAGATCAGCATACCTTTTTCCGGTCATGTCCCTTCGACAGGAGTCGGACATTTGGAAAATCTCAACTCGTTGGCTGTACACGCTGGCAGGTCAAAAGCTGTATTCTCAGGGCAACTGATGAGGTAGCACCTAGCCTATGGGTCCAGGTCCTATAAGCACAATAGGGGGGCTCAGAGCAGCAGGAGTGTCCCTCCCTGTGTTTACTAATGCTTCAGTCTATGAATGAACAGAGAACCTCTCTATAGAGGGCCTGTGCAGCTAGTGCTGCAGATAAAGAATTGAGGAATGTCCACAATCTTTCTCTGTTTCAAAAGTGTGAGACATTGGGTGTCTGTTTTTAGACCCTGAATATTTCACTAACCTCCACAGGGCTGTTCAAAATTTTTTAAAAGTTAAAAAAAAGAAGGGCTCTTTCTCGCAGGTATTCTGGTTGCATGAATAAAGATTCTTCATGCCGCTGGAGCCACATGTTGGGCTTGGTTGACTGTTCCCATCAGAAATCATGGGGTCCTGTACATCCTAGCTGACAGCAGCACTGTGTATTCATGTAATGATGTATTGGGTTTGGGTGAGCTTTACCCTGTGTTTATTTATTTTTTATCTATGCCTGCTTTCTTCCTCACATTGTGTTTCTGTCCCTGTGAAGGTATTCACACGTGCTTTATCTGCAAGCAGAAGGATTCCGAAGCCAAACGGTGCAGCGCAATAAATTGTGGCAAGTTCTACCACGAGTCTTGTCTGAGGAAGTACCCTTCGGCTGTGTTCGACAACAAAGGCTTCCGCTGCTCTCTTCACCATTGCGCAAGCTGCGTGGGGTCGAAGTCCAACAGCGCCAGAATAATAAAAAGTGAGCTACACTTCTTTAACTAAGAAGGTCTACACAAAATTGATCGAATCAGTGTGTATTAACCTGTAAAAACGTATCTGTTATGTTTATAATTTTTATGACAAATTGTATTGCAACTAGTGTTTGTAAATTCCAGTGATTTTTGTATTTTTGATCACTTGCTGTTTCCTTTACGAACAATCCATGCTAGACAGCAGGGTATTGTCTATCATTGTGTGCAGAGGTTTCAGTGACTGAGACTGACTATTCCAGCGAGTTAACGGTGCCAGAATTGTCCGGTGTCCATATAGACTGTCAAATGTGACATGTGCAGAGAATGATAGAGCAGACAGAAATCGCACTAGGTCGGGGGTTGGCTACCTGTGAATCGCCACCAGCTGATGGGTAGACCGCGTTTGTCTTGCCAACCCCCCGTCTGCACTGCTCCTCTGCCTCCTGGTAATTGGTTTGTTGCCCAGCCAGATAATTGATTCTTTGGTAGTTCATTGCCATAGCACTTTGCACAGCGTTTCTCTTGTTCACTTATTTAATTTGTGTAGTTATGTGCATCATTTATAGGTTTCAAGTTTACTCTACTTGCCTGTAACATCGCAGCACCATACACTACATAACTAAATGCACACTGTTTAATTTTCTTTGTCCTTTCTGTTTCAGTATATGGATGATGGGTGTGGAAGCAATTGGGTGGCATTGCAGCTGCCTGAATGCTTCCACCTTACATGCAGGAGTCTGCTTGTCAGTTTTGCACACAATCCAAGTGGTTGTAGCCATCGGATTGTGTGTGAAAGCCCCCGCTGTCAGCCCTGTATGATGTACGGATCTGGCAGCGAAAGGGTTACTTATGGCTCTAATCATCAATCAAAATTTTAGTACCACACTGGCTTTGTGTGTAAAAAAAAAAAAACAATTGCACAAAAATAATCTGCACTAATGCAATTGATCAAAATGCTGTTGCTTTAAAGAAACTTCCCCTGTGCATATTTACCAGCACTGGCTGCAGCAGTTTAATAATGGCTCTTGCTATATTACATTTGATAAAATGAGGCCAGAATTTTTTTTATTTTTTTTTTAGCGGCCGTCTGTCTTTGCATGGTGTCTGTTTTTTCAGTGTTGTGCTTTTGGCTGTTGATAATTAATTCTAAGCAGTTGTTTACGTCTAACAGATAAATTGATGCGTTGCGTCCGCTGCCCAGTTGCTTACCACAGTGGGGAGTCCTGTATCGCAGCAGGATGCACAGTGCTGACACCTTTCAGCATCATCTGTACTGCACATTTTGCTGCCAAGAGGGGCAACAGCCATCATAGCCATGTCAATGTGAGCTGGTGTTTTATATGCTCCAAAGGTGAGTTCCCTTTTTTCTTTTTTCTTTTATGTCGATTAAAATTTTGCGCTGGAGACTTTTTTTTTTTGATGTTCTAAACTAAAACGCACGTTAACAGTAGGCGCTTTGAGTGTTGTGTGTTTTTTTTTTTTTTTTTTTTTTTTTTTAACAGCCATAATTCATATTCTGACCAATGAAATGTTCAAGTGTGTCTCACCTAAACACGTTTGAGTGTATTTGCAGCTGCTTTTCTCTTAGAAGAGCATAAAACCTTAGTTGGCAATGGTAGCTTCCATATTTGTATTGGTAATTTTTTTTCTTTTTTAGCATTTCAAGTATATTGAGGAATCTGCTTCATAATTTAGAAACTGGTTAGACTGTAAAATAACTGGGGGACCACCATTGCTTTTGTTAGTTGCCTGGCTCACTTTACCCCCTTACCCACAGATACTGAACACCTCTAGCAATTCCCAACCCATCTTTGCACCATCACAGATGGCACCAAGATCTGATGTCTGGAGCTTAAAGTTAGCAGTGATGTCACCCTTTTTAATCTGGCTTTAGATGGATTGAGAAATGGCTGGTTCTGCAAGGATCAGATGAGTTTTGATACTTCTATGGCCATTCCCATTGAACCCAGTGATTAACTTCTCTTAAACGAGAATGTTGGAAAAATATCATTTGTTCAGTGTACTGCAGCCAGTCATCTACAGTACTAATCAGATTATTCTGAGTACTCCTCGCTGTCAGAATACAGTAGCACAGCAGACATGATCCTCCAGCTACTTTGCTTGTGTGCATGGGGAAATCCATTTGTGTTTTTTGTCTTTCTTCTTTTTTTTTTTTTTTATCTATATTGGCTTTCTGGCTTATCAAACTAAGAGATCCATCTATGGTCAGCCTTGGTCGTGTGACAGCACTTTGACCCAGCTTCAAGGGGTTGTGTTATTTGCACCTTAATGCATTCTATGCATTAAGGTGAATTAAACTTCTGTCACTGAGCAGCCTTTATCCGCTTGCCGACCTCGCCCAGATATACTTAGCGGGTGCTGATCATTGTAGTTTTTTTTTACCTTTTTATGCAGATAATGCATTAGAATAATCAAAAAAAAATGGTGATATTAAACGCACCCTGTTTACACTGTACCTTCTATTTCTGTATGTGGATGATGGCGCTGTAATTATTTTAACCACTTAACCCCCGGACCATATTGCTGGTCAAAGACCAGAGCACTTTTTCTGATTCGGCACTGCGTCGCTTTAACTGACAATTGCGCGGTCGTGCGATGTGGCTCCCAAACAAAATTGGCGTCCTTTTTTTCCCACAAATAGAGCTTTCTTTTGGTGGGATTTGATCACCTCTGTGATTTTTTTATTTTTTGCGCTATAAACAAAAATAGAGCGACTATTTTGAAAAATATTTTTTTACATTTTGCTATAATAAATATCCCCCAAAAATATATAAAAACATTTTTTTTTCCTCAGTTTAGGCCGATACGTATTCTTCTACATATTTTTCGTAAAAAAAAAACGCAATTAGCGTTTGATTGGTTTGCGCAAAATTTATAGCGTTTACAAAAAAGAGGGTAGTTTTATGGCATTTTTATAAATTATTTTTTTTACTAGTAATGGCGGCGATCAGCTTTTTTTTTTTTTTTCAGTACCGAGACATTATGGCACACATCTGACAATTATGACACATTTTTGTGACCATTGGCATTTTTATAGCGATCAATGCTATAAAAATGCATTGGATTACTATAAAAATGCCAGTGGCAGTGAAGGGGTTAACACTAGGGGGCAGGGAAGGGGTTAAGTGTGTTCCTGGGTGTGTTCTAACTGTATGGGGGGGTGGACTCACTAGGGGAAGTCACTGATCTTCTGTTCATACATTGTATGAACAGGAGATCAGCGTTTCCCCCGCTGACAGGACCGAGAGCTTTGTGTTTACACACAAAGCTCCCGGTCCCCGCTCTGTAACGAGCGCGCGTGCCCGGCGGCGATTGCGCCCTCGGGACGAGCGAGGGCCGCCGGCGGCACGCACGCGCCCCCTAGCGGCCGCTAAAGGGAGGACGTAGCTACGTGCTCTCGCCCAGCAGTCCCGCCGTATAACGACGGTGGGCGGTCGGCATCTGGTTAATAATAATTTAGAAAATACCTTCTTTCCTAATCAATATACAGCTGACAAATGACCCAGCTCTTTCCCAGCCTCTCCCCCGATACCAGAATAGAATACTTTTTCCGCCCCCCCGCCGAACGCCGCCGTATCGAAACCCGCCGTCGCATGGGTTAAACATCCTGCGGGAACATCACAGCATTCATTTGAAACTCACTGAAGCGTGTGCAGAGTTGCCATAGCTGTTCTGAAAAATCCCTAGCTGAATTGGGGACATGAACAGCAGGAACAACCAGTGTTTTTCTGGATACTGCAATTTTTTTTTAATAAAGTCTCAGTGACCGAGTAATGAACTGCATGTAATGCATCATATTATTTTTTTGTTTTTTTAATTGTGTGGGTTTAGTCACACTAAGCTTTTACAACATCTTTAAAATGATCCAGTTTTGTATTAACACAGCTTGGTAGACCTGAATAATATGCAGTTCCAGTCAGTGGCTATAAGCGCAGCAATTAATTTATTTTTGCAAGTGAAGTGACAATTGTCACTTTATTTTTATTGTCATTTTCATTTTATTTTTATTGTATGTGCAGGTGGAAGTCTCTTGTGCTGTGAGTCTTGTCCCTCCGCTTTCCACCCTGAATGCTTGAATATTGAGATGCCAGAGGGAACCTGGTTTTGCAATGACTGCAGAACGGGGAAAAAACCACAATACCAAGACATCATTTGGGTGAAACTGGGCAATTACAGGTATGCTTGCCATCACTATTTTAATTTTACTACTTTTTGGACTTGCCTCCTTGATTCTAAAATCCTTCAGACCTGTCCATTGTTTGTGTTGGAGAGTTGCCCCCCCTTCTTATAGTAGAACTTTATTTCATGAGGACTGTTGATTGCTAAGTAAACACATTGCTTGTCTTTATTAAATACGTTTTAATTGCTTTGTTTGCACACAGATGGTGGCCTGCAGAAGTGTGTCACCCCAAAAACGTTCCTCCGAATATTCAGAACATGAAGCATGAGATTGGAGAGTTCCCAGTTTTCTTTTTCGGTTCCAAAGACTATTACTGGACCCATCATGCTCGAGTTTTCCCTTACATGGAGGGTGATCGAGGGAGCAAACATCACGGTGTAAAAAGCATTGGCAAGGTCTTTAAAAATGGTATGTTGGTACAGTAACCACGTTTTAAAGTGGTTGCAACCCTAAAAAGAAAAACTATCCTGATCTATTAAAGCATGTTACACAGTGCTTGTGCTGTGTCATTTACCCCTCTCTATGCTCCCTGTTTACCACTGCCTGTCCGCTCAAGTGTATGTAGTATGAACATTAAGAAATCCTATAATTGGCTTTGTTACAGGATTATATCACGTGCAGCGCGTGTCTTTGTGTAAAGCGATTGCGATAAATACCCTATTTACAGTGCTGCTGGGCGCTCACGTGACCTACTCCTTGCTTTCCGGCTGACGTTGGGGAATCTCGGCTCCTGCCTCTGCAGTGCTCCGACGCGAGTGCCCAGCGGCGCTGTGAATGAGGTATTTCTCTTCCATTCATGGATGGACACAGCAGCAATTGACCTTGGGTATTATCCTCCCTTTTAGGAGATTGACCAGGCAGAAAAACAGCATGTTAAGTTTTAAACACTCCACACAGTACAGTAACCTCCCAGGGGCTGGGTCCTCCGGGTACATCCCTCTCTCTGCATCATGCAGCCCCAGTTTTTTTTTTTCTGCCTAGCAATAGAAGATGACATGGCTCTTCTGTGCCCATGTGCTCTGGAGATTTTTTGCGATTTTTCTTGCTTTCTTTTTTTTGTTTTCCTGTATTTTTTGGATCCTGAGATCTACAATGAACTGCCGACTGGCTGGATCCTTGATCCTTGTAGTTCCCCCATGTTCTGCCATCGAGCGTGTGCCGGCCTTAAGCTACGTGCTGGGCCGTCCACGACATGCCCCATTGCTTCAGGGCTGACCAGTGAGCTATACTCTCCAGGGCACACATATGACCAGTCTCTATGTCCGTGTCACAGTGTGCCGGGCCAACAGCCATGCTGTAACTGCGCGAACGTTGGTTCTGTCTGGGATCCCCTTGCCTTGGCATGGTGGTTCGGCTGGTGCATTCCTGGGGGGGTCGATTGGGGGTCCGCCTTACTTTCCTCTCTCCCTTTCTTTCCCTCCTTCCCCGCATTCTAGGTGGTTGGCCGTAAGGGGGGGGGGGGGTCCGCCTGGCGGGCACCGTCCTGTGGCTGGGGGTGCTGTGTGATCTTTATTGATGTGGGGGGGACCTGGCTCGGGGTCCTGGCTGTTTTGCTGTTTTTACTGTGTTTTCACTGCGTGTTTTATGCACTGTCCACAGCATTTTCCTGGCGACGGGCGCCTTTATTGACGATCGGAGGCCATTTTCTTGTAGCCCGCATGCTGTTTTTGCATGTCGGTGCCCATTTTGGAAGGGGTTTTTGGCTCTAGTGGCCAGAATAACGGCGCGAATGGCTCCAGCACACTTCCTAAGGGACGGCACAGCACGGACAGCGCTCTGGGCAGTCACAGCAGCAGTACAGCCTGGTTCGGGTGCGAGTCCTCTGGGGGGGTCCCCTGTTCTCTGCTGCGGCCGGGAGGGTGGCCTGTAGGTCTTGGCTTGCAGTACAAGGGTGGCATAAGGGTGGGTCAGCATTTGCTTCCAAACCGGAGGCTTCTCCCCCAGACATGCCAGAGTTAACCCTTAGTGCCCCTGTTCCTGCGGCCTCCGTGGATGCTATGACGGCAGTCCTTGAGGCGTTTGTTGTCAGGATTGAAATGGCACGTGGCTAGAACGGGGGGGGGATGAAAAGCGCCCCGCCTTCTTCTGGGGATGCATCTGACACGGAATCGGGCCCTGCTACTGCGTCCGGCCCTGGTTCCATGGTGTCAGAGGATGCAGGCCTAGTCTACACGGACAGTGAGGATGCTTCAGGGTCGGCGCATGATAGGGCGCTTGTTGAAGCTCTTATCACTGCGGTGAGGATTCGGCGGGGAGACATCAGACATGTCTGTCCCTTTTGGGTTCCGCAAGCCGGCCCACACTGCAAAAGTGTTTCCTTTGTGTTTTTTATTTGGGAAAAATTTTGTACAAGGAATGGGATCGGCCGCAGAAAGTTTTTTTTTTTTTTTTTTTTTTTCTGTTCCAAAA